>CM053599.1:140856133-140891228 GCA_028646575.1 Pseudocheirus occidentalis | reverse complement strand
CTCTCTCCCACCCTCCCTCCCTCTCTCTCACCCTCCCTCTCTCTCTCTCTCTCTCCCTCTTTCCCTCCCTCTCCCTCTCCTCCAGGATCAAATATAAAATCATCTGTTTAGGTGTTCAAAACCTTTCATAACCCAGCCTTCTCCCAACATTTCCACTCTTCTTATATCTTACTCCCCCATCTCCATCCCTACACAACAGGACTCTGCAAACCAATAATACTGATCATGCTGTTATTTGAACAGGACACTCAATTTCCCAAATGGGATTTTCACTTTCTCCCTCCTTATCTCTGGTTCTTGGCTTCCTTTAAGTCCCAGCTAAAATCCTACCACCTACGAGAAACCTTTCTCATTTCCCCTCAATTCCAAAGCCTTCCCTCTGTGGATTATTTCCAATTTATGCTATGTGTAGCCACACAGAAGTCTGTAGGTTGTCTCCCCCACTGGACTGGGGGATCCTTGAGAGCAGGCACTCTTGTCTTTCTTTACATTCCCCACACGTCCCCTGGGACAGTGCATGGGATAAAGTAGGCCCTTAATAAATGCTTGCTGGCTGACTAACAAGGCTTCAGTATAAAGCTACAATTATAAAGTAGGTGAAATTTGTCGTTCATATTCATATTTGCCCTTCGTCTTCTTCTTGCCAATTCACCACACCTCAAAGCATTGCTATCAGGCTATCCCGGATATGGCTCGGTTTCCCAAGTTCCCCTGCTCTCTCAACTCTAGGGTAGGATATGAACTTCTTTTTGGCTTTTGAAGGCTTTCACAATCTAGCTCCAGCCTCCCTTTCCAGAGCTGCTGGATGGGAACTCTCTCCAGTCAAATGACTGTTCCACCCCAAGACATTCCAGTTCAGGTCACAGCACCTCCCATGTCCAAATCTTTGCACAGGCTGTCTATCAGGACCGGCATGCACTCCCTCCTCCCCACCATTTAACAGAATCCTTAGATTAATTAAAAGTTTCAAAGTTCCTATAGACATGTCCATCCGTTCTCCCCTCCCCCCCCCATTACTCTATTATATTTTGTATTAAATTTTCCAAGTAAGACATTTCTCATTGGAAAGAAAGCTTCTTGAGGACAGGGGCTGCTTTGTTTCTACCTTTGTAGCCCCTGTACTTAATCTAGGACCTGGAATGTGGCAAGCAATTAATAAAGGCTTGATGAAATTAACTGAGCCCTCCCTACAGTCTCATGGGCTAGACCTTACCTGCCTCTCCTCTTCTATTTGGAAGATAAAATTGCTTGTTCTGAGTCTCTTTTTCTAAGCCCTGCATGGCTCCCAGGCAAACTGATCAACTTACTCTTCCTAATGTAAAGATTTTTGCTGTTCAGCCATTTCAACTGTATCCAGTTTTTCATGACCCTATTTTGGGTTTTCTTGGAAAAGATACTAACTGGAGTGGTTTGCCATTTCTTTCTCCAGCTCATTTTACAGATGAAGAAACTGAAGCAACCAGGGTTAAGTGACTTCCCTGGGGTAACACAGCTAGTGCGTCTGAAGTCAAATTTAAACTCAGATCTTCCTGACTCCAGGCCTGGTCTTCTCATCTTAGTGATCTGAGACCTAGCTGTCCTAAAGTAAAAATGGTTTAATGCAATTCCATCCAGGTAAACATGTTTATTGCCCTTTCACAGGGGTCTTCTGAAATCCCTGCCTTAATAGGAAAAGCAAAAGTTCTAGAATCAACAAAAATAGAGAAAAGAAAAAGTATGACTGAGAAGAACATTCCCAGACCTCAAGTTCCATTAATTATAATCCGCAAAATTATTTGGTACTGGTCAAAAAAATAGAAGGGGAGGTAGGTGCACTGGATAGAGCACTCACTGGGCCTGGAGTCAGGAAGACTCATCTTCCTGAGTTCAACTCTAGCCTCAGACACTTACTAGCTGTATGATCCTAGGTAAGTCATTTAACTCAGTTTCCTTATCTGTAAAATGAGCTGGAGCAGGAACTGGCAAACCACTCCAGGAACTTTGCCAAGAAAACCCAAATGGGGTCATGAAAAGAACACAACAACAAAATAAAAAATTCACTAAATAGAACAAGACTACAGTAACATGAAAGAGACATCATTAAAAGTAGCAGAAGACTTGGTAAGCCTCAAAATATGAAGTATGGGGGACTCCTTTTCTGGTAAGAACTTCTGTAAAAAGCAGAAAGAAATTGAAGTTTGGAAAAAATTAGGTTTAGATTAGATATTTTAAACTACATGCTACAATAAACTTGTAATCGATGAGCAACCTCAATATAAAATTAGATGTGACTAAGGTAAGGTATCTTTCACAACTGTTGCCAGAAGAATTCTTTACTAAATAAGAGAAAAAGAAGATTATGGAAAATAAAATAATTTTGCGGAAATTCATACGCTATTGCATGAATAAAATCAATGCAGAGGGAGTAAGAAGAGAAAATGTAGAAAGGAGGAAAACTGCATCTAATATCACGGGTAAAGTGTGATATACGAGATATATAGGAATTTGACATGTATATAATGCCAACAATCATTACTCAAGATATAAAGGATATAAACCCAAAGTTTCTGAAGGAATTACAAGAAATTAATGACTTCATCAAAACAGACTCAAAACTTCTAAGAATAAGATGAAATGAAATAAAAACAACTCTGAGATTTCAAGAAATCTCAGCCCCACCCCACCTCCTGCAAACTGACAAAGAGGACAAAGAATGCCGTGGATGTTGGAGGGGTCCAAGGAAGACAAACACACTAATACATGACTGATGGAGCTATGAAGTGACCCAACCACATCAGGTGTCATTCTGAAATTATAGAAGAAAAATGCTGCATCTGTCTACAGGATACTTTAACCCAGAAATCCCACACTACTAGGCACTTATGCCAAGGAAATCAAAGGAAGGAGGCTCAATGTGCTGAAATATTCACAGGAAAGAAGTAACCAAGGACTGGAAATAAAGGGAGTGTCCAATACCTGGGGAACAAGTTTTGGTTTGGGGTTGTTTTTTTTAATTGCCTATGATGTAATGCAATTACTGTTCATTAACAAATAACAAAACTGGGGTAGATAGGTGGCACGGTGAAGAAAGCACCTGGAGTCAGGAGGACCTCAGTTTAAATCCAGCCTCAGATACATAGCACTAACTAGCCCTGTGATCTTGGGCAAGTCACTTAACCCCAACTGCTCTGCACTGCCCCCTCCAAAAAAAAAAAAAAAAAAGGAAAAAAAAAGAAATAACAAAATTAGAGAAAAATGTGATTTGTATGGAATGATGAAAATCAAAACGAGCCAGCAAAGAGAACAATATACACAACAATGAACAATAATGTAAATAAAGAGGAAACTGAGCTCTGAGTAACTAAATGACCAGCGAGGGTCCTCACGAACAGATGACAAAATCTCTTTCTAGCAAAGAGGCTGGGGACTGGGAAGAGGAAAGCATTAATACAGTGCCTACTACCACGAGGTATTGTGCTAAGCGCTTTACAAATATTATCTCATTTAATACCCACAACAAACTTGCACAATGTATATCTGTTGTACAGTTGAGGAAACCGAGGCAGAGGTTAAGTACCTTTCCCAGGATTACATAGCTAGTGTCTGAGGCCAAAATCAAGGAGAGAAGGTTGAAAAAGGTAAACGTACAGACAAAAGGTATCAAATTTTTTTTAAATAAATAAATGTCATAAGTCAGCAAGGAAAATCTATGGCAGGCAAGCAGGAGAGAATCTGTCCTCTGTCACATGCTATCATCGAGGGTTGTGGCCTCTTTTTTTGGTTGTTTTTCAGCCGTGTCCCAGCACAGAACACAGCACATCTTCCTCTCCTTACCCTTGCAGCAGCCCTCCCCTCCGGCAGCCCCTCCTCTCCTCGGCTTCCCTTCCTTTCCCTCGGCCCAAGCTCTACCTTCTTTCTATGAAGACGTGCATATTAACATCTCCCCAAACCTCCCAGCAATTAATCACTGTGTACATACTTGTATAGGTACACATGATCTTCCTTTTTGACAAGTACACTCCTTGAAGGTAAGCACTTTCCCCAAGATGTTCGAACAGGAGCTGCCCTGTCCTCCTTATTCCCTGGCCCTGGTACCACCTCTCTGGCTCACTCAGATTAGAGAAGATGGAAGTTACTACATCTTTCATTTAAGGAGGGTGCTCGGGGGTGGTCGCTCCATTCTTTTTTTTTTTTTAACTGATTTATTTATTTACTTTTAGTTTACAAGATTCAATTCCACAGTCCACTGAGTTTCAAATTTTGTCCCCTCCCTCTTCCCCCTCTCGCCATGGCAGCGTGCAATCAAGTATAGGATCTGTAAACACTTTCACTGTTGTTTTTCACCTGCTACAGGACTTCATCTGTTCTGGGGGCTGGGTACCATTCCTTCTCCCTCTCTTTTTAAAGCATGGTCTAGTGACAAGGGACTTATCTTTTGCCTATTTCTGTATCCCCAGAGTTTGGCACAGTGCCTGGCAGAGTAGCCAATTTGTAAATACTTAGTGATTAACTGACATAAATGCCTGCTGTTGAATTGATTTATACCCCCTTAAGTAACAATAAAGAGACAATCACCCTCCTAAGCCAAAAGTCAACCCTCTACAGGGGCCGTTAACCTAGACTGATCCAAAAAAAATTCCACTAGATAGGCTCATGAGGTGTGAAATGGGAACTGATAAGAGTCTCTGAATCTATCACTGTGACTTGGCCAAACTTCTATTAAGCCCAAAAACGTACTACTATGGTTAAAATCCAAGCAAAACACTGCCTTTGGGCAACACAGACAAAAATTCCCTCCACCCTGAATGACTCGACAGGGATGACATTCGTCTTACTCACGCTACACTGAGTCACACCTAGTGTTTCCTAGATTAGGAAACTCCAGTAAGTGGCATTGTCCTCAATACCTGCAGTGCTTTTCTACCTGCCAAGTCTCACCTCTTTGGTCTCTGATGTGAGGAACTAATTATTTGCTTATATTAGGGGAACCTCAATTTAGACCAAGTCAAATATTTATTCAACACCTACTATGTCCTGAAGGTGACAGTTACAGAAAGGACATTCTGAGGGTACTATAGAAGAGAAAATAAAACCAGGAGTCTTGAAACAGAAAGCATGATGACAAATGGGGTCAGTACAAAGGAAGGAAGAAGGGTGGAGACTGAAAAAAGGGGAAGCACCAATTCCGGGCTTGAACTTTTATTGCTGCCAAAAGGAATCGGCCGGGGGCCACTGGTTCCTTCATTGCACCCTCAGCTCTCAGTATGGGTTAAAGATCTCCTGCAAGCGTCTGGTAGCAAACAGCAACCCCCTATTATCACTGTGCTTGTAAAGATTTAAGAGAGGGGTACTTGTTACAAAGAACAGGCTATAAGTAGATAATAATCTTCAAGCATAACAAGGCCTTTAAGGGAGAAATGACTAGCTGTTCCACTTCTCAAGGAGAGGACAAAAATCCAGCAAAACTTAACCAAATATGGATTTTTTTAATGAAAAGTTTGAATTATTACAGACTGCCTTGGGAGACATAAAACAAAGATCAACAATACAATGTAGTGTGATTAAATGTTATGTTGTATGATATAGACTGAACTGGATGGGGTTTCTTAGTAAGCCATTAAATGTTTATTGAATTCCAGAGTTTCTGTTGCTTCAATGGTGTCCTATTCCATGATACTTTAACCACAGCTGCATGTTTCAGACTACTCCCTCCCCCCACCCAATCCAGTCTCTCCTCTCATCCCATCTATCCTATACACTACTGCCAGATGAAGACGAATGCTTTGTCACTCCCCTGCCCCCTGTTTTGTACTACACTACAGTGATCCCTTCCACATCCCCCGACTTTCTTCATCAGAGTTGCCAGTTGGCATTAGAAATTAAATGGGAATTTGGGGGGAGACATGTGAAGGCCAGCAGATGACAGAGAAAAAGTTTAGAAACTCAGAAATGCATAAAATATATGTATAACATTGTATAATGTCAACATATTTTATCTTTTTAATACCATAATAATCAGACGACTTCTCTGGTAGAAAGGGAGGGTCAAAAATTTTTACTTGGATTTTTGATGTTGGGGGGGCACCACACCCCTAACCCCTGCAATGTGGAAGGGATAAATATATATATATATGTGTGTGTGTGTGTGTGTGTGTGTGTGTGTGTGTGTGTATGTATGTATATAAATCATGTGACTTCCCTGGCTGAACTTCTCCCTGGTCACTCCCAGTATTTGCGATCCATTCCCATTAGAAGAATCTCCATAACCACTATTTAGCTACTCAGCATCACTGTCCTTATTTACTGCTGGTCAATTCATCCCTTGGTTTAGATCAGAATTATCTCCTAACTGGATATCTTCCAATCTTCCACATTCCCTACGCAGAAATGACAGTTATTCCCATGATCAGATTCCCTCATGTTTTTTGCCTTTGAATGCCTTTTTCAAGAAACTCTACACATTCAAATCCTACCCATCTTTAAGCTCCAGTTCCATCTCCTCAGAGAGCCTTTTACACCTTACCTCTCAGGTCTCAGGGTTCTCTCTCTCCTGAAAAACTGAATTTTGCGCTGTCTTTTATCACTCCTTTTTACCAGAAGGTGCGTTGCTCGTTTCCCCCAACTAAGTTCTATGATCAATTCTCAAGAACCACCTTCTATAAAGTCTTTTGTGACTGATGCTAAATGAAAAGAGCAGAACGAGGAGAAATTTGTACACAATGACAGATACAACATGTGTGACCACTTTCTTTGATAAACTGGATTCCTCTCAGCAACGCAAGGCTATAAGACAATTCTAAAAGTCTCAGGATAGATGGAGAGGTCTACATTCAGAGAAAGATCTAGAAAGAACAGAGTCTAAATGGAGACTGAAGCAAACTGCAGGCTGTCATTCTTTTCCATGTTTGGTTTTGTTTTCTCTTTCCCCTTGTTCATTCCATACCCTTCTATACAACCAGACTAACGTACAGTGTGAAAGTATTTGCAGATCCTATACTTGATTGCATGCCAACATGGAGGGGGAGGGGAGAAAATGTGAAACTCAAGGGATTGTGGAACTGAATCTTGTAAACTAAAAGTAAATAAACAAATCAATTTTTTAAAAGTCTTTTGTGATCTCCCCCAACTATCTTCCCTTAATTTTTAACAAACCCAATATGTAAGTAAATGCATAGGTATGTGCATATGTACACACACACACACACACACACACACACACACACAATCTTCTCAGATAGAATGAAAGATCCATGACTTAGGGGGACTACCGTCCCTAATTTTTGTCTCTGTAATCCCAGCACCTAAAATTGTGCCTAGCACAGAGTAAGCATATTTGCTCATTGACTAGTTGAATTCCCTCTTGCCTCTGAATGCGTTCCAACCTTACCTCCCCTTTGGGAAATCCCTCTTTCTTCAATATATCTTCTGCATGAAGCCTTTGCTGATCCCCCCAACTGTTAGTATCCTCCCTCCCAGACTAGCATGGGTTTAACTCCTTTGTATATATATTTTATCTACTTGCTTTGTGCTTAGGCTGTATATATTTAGATAGGTTCTTACCATCTCTTACTAATCTTCCATTAGAATAAGCTCCTTGGGAATAGGGAGACAAGTTTCATTCGTTCTCGGTTTCCCCAGTACTTAGCACAGTGCCTGGCTAACAGCAGCTTGCTGATTGATAGTAATTTGCTAAGTTTTTTTTTCCCCCTTCCTCTTTTTTCTTCTTTATCATAAGGAATAGCTTTTGGAGAATTGGAAGAAATTATATAATAGAAAATGGAGATGATATGAAAACAAATGATGTCAATAAAAATTTATTTTAAAAAAAAGTAACATGCTTGTTTGAATAAACCAAGTGGGAGTCTACAGAGCGGTGGCTGGCTGCTATCCTCAGGCAGGTAGGAAGTACTTTTAGAAATTTGTTTACTGATGCAAATTAGATTAAGCAGATCCAGGAAAAACAACATACACCATATCTCAGAAAATGTCAAAGACCACAAGAGTACAACCAAAATTGAAAGAAAGAAGGGATATGTGAAAATACATTTTCTTTAAAGAAATGGGCTACTATGGGTGTGTAACCCTGCACACAAGTCAAACTTCTTCCAATTATGGTTAGTTTTACTGAACTGTTTTTCCTTTTTTATTCTTTGCTACAAAAGCTTTTCAGGGAAGAGAGGAATAGGAACAGAGACCGACACACTAGACCTCTGGATTCACTGGCAGAGGGAACTCCTGTATTCAGAAACTAGACCAATGCACATGGGCACCTCTGCAACTAATAGTCTTAAATATTTTTAGATTTAAAAAAAGTTGTATAAACTATGCAGGGCTCAAAATACAATGGATACCAAGAATATTTGATACAGTGCTCTGTACAGTTCACTGACACAGTGCTCTATACAATCCTAAGAGTTGTTAAGTTTTATTCAATGCCTCCAAATTACCTGGGAAGGTTAGCACTACCACCAGAGCATGGTTCTCTTGACAGTGCTCTATGGGGTGGGAAGTCTCATTGATGGTTTTTTCCTCCTATAGCAAATTCATGGGGTTTTTTTTAATTAGTAATTTTTTTCAGGACACATAATAGGTCTGAAACTGGAAAAGGGGACCCAATGTGAGTGACTCCAATGTGAGAGAGCTCCATTCAAGATTCCTCCCGAGGCAGTATGAGATCTGAGGAAGTATTCCTTAAGTGGAAGACAGATAACCTGAAGATAAATAAAGCTGGCTTGCTCCCCAAGGGGCCTGAGGGAAAAAACCACCAAAGCACACCACCACACTGGAAGTTTTCTGTATTTGTTTTTTTTTTAATAACACTCTAACCCACAGTTGGAGTTAAGGGACTCTTTTCAATCCCCAAGGGGCCCTTCATGTCCACCCTGAAGAACTATACAGGAAATTAATGTTATTAGGGAAGAAGCAGAGAAGAAAACAAGAAACGTGGCACATATTCAGAACCTCTTTGAAGGGCCTTACAAGGGTTAGGGATTCTAGAAAACATTACTTAACAGTTCTTAATCTCCTACTGTGTACATGGCATACAAAGAGAGTGTTCCTGCCCTCTGAGGAGTTAATACTATTTAAGGTGCTGCTGCTGCCTTCGCCTTCCACTCTCATGGCTGAGTTTTCTGGGAGGCAGTCAATGACAAAGTTTCACAGGAAAAGCTTCACTGAAATATGGAGGTAAGGAATACAGAGTCACTTACATTGGATCCCCTTTTCCAGTTTCAAACCTACTATGTGTCCTGAAGAAAAATCACTAATTAAAAAAAAAGTCAATTAATTTGCTATAGGAGGAAAAAACCACAGAGCACTGTCCCACCCCATAGAGCACTGTCAAGCCTATCAAGTAACCAGGCATTTATTAAGCACCTACTGTGTGCCAGGTGGTGATAAAATGAAAGGTGAAAATAGTCTCTATTCTTAAGGAGCTTACAGTCTACTACTATGGACAAACAAGCTTTATAGAGGATAAATTGGAGATAATCCCAGAAGGAAGACAATAGCATTAAGTTCCTTTTCTATTAAAAGAAATATTTTTTTTTAAAGAAAGAAATATATAAGCTGTCCCAAAAGTTTCAACAGTTTTAAGTTTTAATAAAGATTCTGAATGACAACTTGCTTTAACATATTCTAATCACAACATTTCAACAAAATCTATAAAGTCATCAAATCCCACTGACATGCCCATTCAGAGTCTGAAGTGGTTTCTATAGAAGGATTTCATTTAGTCTGATTACATGTTTATAAAAGCAAGAAATAGGTTGTTAGGTCTATTTTCCAATAGGAAAGCAAAAACTTAGAAAGGGTGGGTGAAGGATGAATATTACATCCTTTATTTAGATGCTTTGTTGTTGTTTAGTGATTTTTGACTCTTTGTGACTCCTTTTGGAGTTTTCTTGGCAAAGATACTAGAGTGGTTTGCCATTTCCTTCTCCAGCTCATTTTACAGATGAGGAAATCGAGGTAAACAGGGTTAAGTGACTTGTCCAGGGTCACACAGCTAGGAAGTGTCTAAGGTCACATCTGAACTCAGGCCTTCCTGACTCAGTCCCAGCACACTATCCACTGTACCCCTTAGCTGCCCACTTAGATGCTTAGTATATGTTTAATGAATCTGGAGTCTGAAGACCTAGGTTCAAATTCTTGGCTGTGTCATCTGGGCAAATCAGCAAACCTCTCTGGATCTGAGTTTCTTTATCTCTAAAATGAGGTTAGACTAGATGGCCTCTAAGGTTCCTTCCCACTCTAACTGTAATCCTTACACTCTTTATTTCCATCTTCCCCTTTCCTTTTCTCCACCAGTCCTCATCCAAATGTACTTCTAGCCTCGACTCAAAACCTCATCTAGAAAAGGTCCACCTTGATAACACCACCCACTCCAGCTGGACTGGCTTACCTAACAGTACCTGAGAGTGTTCCACTTCCCATCTCAATGCTCTCCCATGTCCTTACACTAACTGCTTCTTACTCAAAGTCTTCTCTGGACCTAGACTATCCAATGTGTACAATGTCACTGTGTACTTTATGACTGCCACTATAATTTCTGCCTTGTTATTTCCCCTGTGTATTTTTAACCTGACCAATTAGACCATAAACTCCAAGGCTGAAACTAACCTTTTTATTTTTCCTAAATTCCCCCAGAACATTCTCACAGGTGCTCTGCACATTAATAAAGTGCTTAAAATTTAATGGCTAAAGAGGGGAAGGTTTCAGCAACAACTTGGTTCCTCAAACAACTCTAGCCCTAGAATGATTACAGAGTTTTATAAATCTCCTGGCTCAACACCCTCATTTTATAGAACATGGGACTAGAACCAAGGAAATTAAATAACATGCCCAAAGTCACATAGTTGGTTAGTGGTACTGTCAGCGTTAGAATCCAGATGTTTTGATACCCAGTGCAGTACAATTACATGGCACTCAACAACTGGTATTATGGTGGGTCAACTAATTCAAACTCCTCTTTGAAGTGACCTGTCCAAAGTTGCCAGGCTAATAGCAATCAATCAACAAGTATTTCTTAAGAGTCTACTATGTGCCCGGCATAATGTTAGGCAATTGGACATACAAGTACAGAGAAGGGAATAATCCCCACTCACAATGAGTTTACTACTTCTAATAAGAAACAAGTTCCTATCAAAAACATACACAGCATAAATCTAAAGTGGACACATACAAATATATACAAAGTAGTTAAGTTTGGGAAGGAGGGCACTATCCAAGTAGAAGAGATCAAGAAAGGCATCACACAAAAGATGGTGCCTGAAAGAAGACAGGGCCTCTATCAGGCAGACGTAAGGAGGGAAGGTATTTCAGGAATGGGGGATGTGCAGAAGCACCAGACACAGAAGACTGAGAGTCATGGGTGAGAAGCAAAGAGAACAGTCTGGCTGATGGGCAGAGGCTAGAAGGCAGAAAAATGTCCAGTGAGGTGTTAAAGATCAGTTAAGAGTCAGGGTCTTTAGTATTTTAAAGCTGAAAAGAAGTTTACATTTTACCCTAGAAACCACTGGAGTCTATTATATAGAGTCACAAGGTTAGACACACATTTTAGAAAAACTACTTTGGCTAGCAAAGAGTGGAGTGAAAAGGTGATACAGAGGAGCTGTTGTAATCTAGGTCAGGGCTGGGGAACCTGTGCCGTGCCATATGTGGCCATCTAGGACCTCAAGTGCAGCCTTTTGACTAAATCCAAAGCCAAAGGGTGGACTTGAGGATCTAGAGGGCCATACGTGGCCTCAAGGCTGCAGGTTCTCCACCCCTGGTCTAGGTGAAGGGTAATGGGAGAACTGAAGTAAAGTGTTGGCAGAGCAGGGACTTAAACCCCACTTACCTTCTAGCCTTTTGACTCCTACTCCAACTCTCTTTCTAGTCACTCAGGCTTCTTCCTTGATATTTCACACACCCATGAGCATAATAATTTGTTGCTGTTCAGTCATTTCAGTCACGTCTGACTCTTCACGACCCTAATTGGGGTTTTCTTGGCAAAGATACTGGAGTGGTTTGCCATTTCCTTCTCCAAATCATTTTACAGATGAGGAAATCAAGGTAAACAGAGTTAAGTGACTTGCCTAGGGTCACATTGCTAATAAGTGTCTGAGGATGGATTTGAACTCAGGAAGATGAGTCTTCCTGATATCCATTGCACCACTTAGCAGACTCATACAAGTGCTCCTTAGATTTATCTACTCTAATTGCATTATAATATTCTGTTAAAGTACTACAATCCACTTAACTATTTCCCTACTTGTTACTCACATAAGCTGCTTCCCATTTGATTTTTTGCAATTACATATAATGCTGCTATAAGACATCTTTGAATACCTGCCACTTTTTGTTGGTGGTGGCTTTTTCAAGCTCCATACTTTTCACACTTGTTCCCATTATTCAAAGGAACACTAAACTTCTGTTCAAATGCTCATCATTCCTTACCTGAACCAACTGGTCTTCCTGCTTCCAGTCTTTTGTCCTCTAAACATCCTCTAAATATCTGCCAAAATAACCTGTCATTACCTTGCTTACCAACATTCTTAGTCTTTCTGTTGACTCTAAGATAATCAATCAAGCAATTATTTAAAGCAAACCAGGCTGGAATACAAACTCCTCAGCCTGACATTTAAGATCCTTTGCAACCTGCTCAAGCCAACGCCATCTCTAGTCTTTTCTTCTCACAATCTTTCTCTTCATTCAGAGCTCAGTTTAGATGCCACCTTCCCTAATTCCCCTTTTATTAATGCCCTCTTACTCAATGACACTGTTCTGCCTGTGCCCTTTTCTCCAAACATCCTTGTATTTATCTGTATACATTCTGTATCCCTCTAGTAAGATATACATCTTTAAGGACGGAGTCCATTTTTCAGTTTTGTCTTTATACCACTAGTGAAGGCACCTGTACATATTAGACACTAAAATGAATTGAATTAAGAGTCTCCTCTATTACAAAGCAAAAAGTCAGGAGAAAAAAAAATAAGACCAATACTTTAGCCTTCCCTAACATTTTCTCAATAATTAAGAAAAATGCAGCTACTGTCCCTTCTAACACAAGAGTTCCCTCCAGGTCAAGTTGCAGGGTAGAGTACTACCAGTACTAATTCCTGAAATATTCTTGTTCCTTATAGCTGTCTCATAGGCCATCAGGTTCATTAACCCGAAGGGAATGATAACTGTTGTTTCTTTTTTTAGCAGGAGCAGCTGAAAGGCTAGAAGATTTCTGCCACCAAACTCTGTGCTTGGCTGGGGGTAGGGAGATACCTGACTCTTAACAGGGCAGGATGAGCTCCGTGGAGCAAACAGGTCCAAGCAACTCTCCCTGTTCCCAGGCAGCAAAAGCTGCAAGTTTCCCACAAGCTGGCTAAATGTTCTACTCCTTTCCTAGATCAGAAGTCCTTAACCTTTATGTGTCATGCCACACTCCCTTGAGTCATCTGGTGAACTCATCTGACCCCCTTCTCATAATAATGTTGATGTTGGGTTGTTTTTTTTTAATAACTGAAGGAAAGGCTTTCTGTTAGAAATTGGTGGAACTAAAGATGCAATTTTCTTACTCATCCAAGTCCACAGACTTCCTGGAATCTATCTGCAGACCCCTGAGTTCCCAGAATAAGAACTTCTAATTTAGGGGAGTTTCATACTCTATAATCTAATAAATTTAAAGTATTTATTTAGTACCTTTTTTGAGTCAATAACGTGGAAGATTCTTTAAATAAAGAAAATTTTGAACACAAATAAAGTCCTTAGCCTTAATCCTTAAATAAAGATATCCTTCAATCCAGTTGGGGAGATAGAACAACTACATATTAAAAAATGCATAATTTATACCTACTTCAACTCTTCACGGATCTCTGATACCATCTGATACCATACTCCCCTCTGTCTATGCAGTAATAGAGAGAAAAAAGACAGGTGAGGGCACTGTAGGCAAGATACCACGAACAGAGGTGGAAATTTTCATATACAGAAGATACGTATTAGGAGAAGTTATCAAATAACTGGGTTAGTCAGGCAGGACAGGTCCAAATTACAGAGGGCCTGAGCAGAAGAGTTTATCCTTCACAAAGACAGAACATGATGCCAATAAAGAGAGGTAAACTGAGGCCCTGAGACCCTGAAGCTACTTAGTGGCAGATCTGGCTAGGAGTCACATAGACCAGGCTTCTTTCAGTTGTAATTCTGTGATGCTTTGTTACGTCTTGACCTTTTTCAGTTCAGGTCTGTTGAAGCATAGAGGAGTCAGGCAATTGTGACAGTAGGATATAAACAGGGACTAGGTGTCTTCCGAAAGGTATTTTCACCATTTAATGGAACACTGAATACAGCTTGACACCATCAGGGGTAGTTGGAAAAAAACCTTCACAGGAGTCAAATATTAATCATTAGATGAAATCATTAAGCCTCTACCATGCTAGTGCTGGTCAGTGGGCAAACAAGTACAAAGAATGGAACAATGGGGCCGGCCGGGTGGCACAGTGAATAGAGCACCGGTCCTGGAGTCAGGAAGACGGGAGTTCAACTCTGGTCCCAGACAATGGTGACCTTGGGCAAGTCACCTAACCCCAATTACCCTGCCTTCCCCCTTCTAAAAATAAAAAAAAGAATGGAACAACGCCTCCCCTTACATTCTAACAAGAAAACAAGTACATATAAAAATACACACAGCATAAACATAGAATTAATAAACACAAACTTAGACAAAGCAGCTATTTGTCAGACACAACTAGCAAACAGCTCAAACCACCTTGATGTTCCAACAGAATGCAAGTCATTGACAGCAGGACCATTTAACCTTGGCCTCATCTTCTCTGCCCCGGAGAGTGTTTTGCACACAGTAAGCGTTAAATGAAATAAGGGGAATGAGTATTCCCTAAGCACCAAAAAGCATTAGCTAAACACTAAGTCAGGCACAGTGCTCAGGACAAATATTATCTCACTGGATCCTGACAAAAGCTCTGGGAGGTAGGGATTATTATTTTCCTCATTTTACAGCTGAGGAAACTGAGGCAGAGAGAAAGGTAAGTGGCTTGCCCAGTCACACAGCGAGTAAGGGTCTGAGGCTGGATTCGCACTCAGGGCCTCCTGATTCTTGGCATAGAGCTCTGTCCACCACTACTTAACCACCTCTGAGTGTTTGCTGAATTGAAATCAAGATAATAATTATAATAGTTCCTTACAAATGGTTCTAAGATCGCTTTTCATAACAGCACTTTCATCTGTGTCTCCTCATCTCATCCTTAAAAACCTGACAAGGCAGAAATTATTTACCCCCAGGAGAAGCATCTTGGTGCTGTGGAAAGAGGCAATAAAGAGCATAGTTAAAAGATGTGGGATCCAAATCCTGGCCATGCCACTGACTGTGTGATCCTGGGCAAACCACTCAACCCAAGACACAACGTCCTCACCTATAAAATGGGGGAGGGAGGGAGAAGAGTTTGAACCAGATGACTGCTAAGGTCTTTTCCAGATCTAAATTTATATGCTTACCATCCATTCTACAGATAAGAAAATGAAGAAAATGGTCACCCAACTAACAAGGAGCAGACAGGCAGCTAGGTAATGCAGTGAACAGAGCACCGGCCCTGGACTCAAGAAGACCTGAGTTCAAATCCAGCCTCAGACACCGGACACTTAGCTGTGTGACCTTGGGCAAGTCATTTAACTCCAACTGCCTTTCCTCCCCCCAACCAAAAAACAAGAGAGAGAGAGAACTGGAGCCTCTTCCCCCAAGACTTCTGACTCCCACCCCAGTGCCGCCTCGACTCTAGCTCAAGAACTCAATTTTAGCATTACTTCTGGAGTATGGATATATGAAATGCAATTGCATGGATGCTTGTTTTCAGGGGGCAAGGGGAGGTAAATGCACTTCCTAGAATGAGAGCCACATAATACAGAGACCAGTGACTTCATAAACAATTTCTGAGGAGGATGCTGTTTGCTGTTCAGAGCAGAACTGCGGTTTCCTATTCTAGTTGCACAGGGTGGGAGGGTAGGGAGGCAGGGCTTGCGTGCCTCTAACTTCTGCAGAGCCCGAAACCCACCTGACCTATCCATGCACAGCAAACTTCCTCCTGAATAGAAAATGTCTACTGCTACCTCACCCTTCTTGTTGATCCAAACAAAATTACTCACTCCACATGCCCCCAACTCAAATCTTGTGCATGAGGGAACTAAGAGCTAAAGAGATTCATTAACTTACCACAGTCATTCAAGTTTTGTCAATGGCAGGTTTAGAAAACCAGGTCTCCTGACTCCAGGGTCAGTTTTCTTTCCCTGGTACCACCATGTCTCCTATGCTAAACTTTTTTTACTAGAAGGCTAATCACAGAATTTAGGAGTCAGAATCAGCCATTCTAGTCCAATTCATTAAAAAAAAAAAAAACAACAACCCAATACAACATACCTAATAGTAGTCACGGGGCAGCTAGGCAGCAAAGTGGATAGAGTGCCAAGCCTGGAATCTGGAGGACCTAAGTCCAAAACAAGCCTCAGATACTTACTAGCCATGTAACCACAGGCAAGGCACTTAACCCTATCTGCCTCAGTTGCCTCATCTGCAACAAGATCTAGAGAAGGAAATAGCAAACCACCCCAGTGCCTCTGGCAAGAAAACCACAAAAGGGATTACAAAAAGTCAAACGTGACTGAAAAAAACAACAAAAAACAAATAGTACTTACCCAGCCTCCAGGGAGAGAACCCACCTCTTCCTACAGTTGTCCTCTCCACCTTGGTCATTTAATTCTGTAAGCATGTACTCACCCAATCTTCAGTCCCTAAACCATTATGGAGTGACAACAGTATTTAAAGTGAAACCAAAGGCATCATATATGTTATGACTGTGAATTTGATCTCTACAAGACAGCAAACAGAAAGAAAGACTTTCTCAGCAGAATATTGTTTCATTCTAAGAATTCAGCTGTTCAAAGCATAAATATTCAACTCGCTTCTTAGATCTCAAGGCACCTTAAGCACTCAATGGATTCAAGATTTAGGCTCATCATAAACTATGATTTACAAACCCCAATTAAATATAAGCCTCTTGCACTGATTACCGATTATTTGTGAGCTATTGCTTTTGCATTTGTATATCCAAATGCCTTCCACATAGTAGGTTTTTTTTTTCCTAATGCTTGTTCACTGATATTACAGTAAGTCCTTGATTCAACCAGAGCACCAGCCCACACTTACTACAGTGCTCTTAGCATTCAGGAGGCACACAAAAGCTCACCTGGGTGTTTATTTTAAAACAAACAAGCAGATTTCAGACCACTGAACATCACCAGAGCAAAATCAGATCAGCATCTTATCACTTTTATTTTCAAACATTTCAGAAACATTTTCAACAAGGGATAAAAGTCTTTTCAGTGAGTAACCAAACTCCATCAGAACATCTCTATCACTGAGTATTTCAACTAAATGAAGTTTTGCTGTGATTTTATTTGAGGGGGCAATGAAATTCAATTCTAAGAGTAAACTATGAAGTGTAAATGCAGAGGCAGCTGGGTGGTAGAGTGGCCAGAGTGCTGGGACTTGAGTCAAAACCTGAGCTCAAATGTAGGCTCAGACACTTCCTAGCTGTGTGACCCTGGCAATCATTTAACCCACTGGCCTCAGGTTCCCCATCTGTAAAATGAAGATAACAGTAGCACTTACCAAATAAAAATGGAAAAAAGAAAAAAAAAAAGAAAAATGGAGAGTATTTTGGGGTGGCTAGGTGGCGAAGTGAATAGAGCACCAGTTCAAATCCGGCCTCCAGACACTTAACCCACACACACAAAAAAAAACCTAGCCGTGTGACCTTGGGCAAGTCACTTAACCCCAACTGCCCTCCAAAAAAAAAAAGCAAAAAAAACAAGTATCCTTCTGGGTTTCATTCTTTGGAATCAAAAAGTCTTGCAAAAGTTGATGCAGACTTCCAGGGTGAAAGCAGCTACTGGAATGCCAGATTGATAAATATTCATGGTTGTTTTATTTTTAGACTTGATGACTCAGAGAATGAGGACTCCTTGGAAGGATCCCCAGTGAGTAAGTGTGGGATTGATGATTGGAGACTGGAATCTTCTCTACGGATATGTTTGATTCTGTTTCTGATAACCATCCAGTCAAAACTTAATGTTCTCCCCCTTGTTTTGTTTTAGCTTTGGTACTGGGAAAATGTATACACAGTCTGTCTCAGATAGGATTAGCATCCAGAGCACAGCAAATCTGATATTGTTCCTATCCGTGCCTAGCTGCAGACCTCTGATTGCTTCTTTGTTTTGTATTCACTCTGAAGTTAGGGATTCACTTTGAATGGAACTTATTCATTTGTCCTTGTTCTGAATGTTGCATTTTTCAGTATTTTTTATTTTTTGTGAATGTATCCTTTCCCTCCCAATAGATAGCAAAATCCCCAAGGACTGGTGGTGCGTCTGTCTTTTTAGTATTTTCCCACAGGTTTTAAGGGGGATGTTCAGTTGATGGTATGTTGACTGAGCAGTTGCATTTTCCCCCTCCAATTCACTTAAACCAGCATTTCTTTTGAGCATCAGTGAATTAGGTGAAAGACTCTAGACTAAGTCCTGAGTAGATGAAAACTTTGAACTATCCAACCCCCATCTGAGAGGAAGAGTTGACAGTTGAACAGACCTATGATGATGTTTTTACCCAGATGATAGTGCTAAGATAAGATGACCGTGCAAGTTTTTGCTCCTATGTTCCTCCTGTGTCCCTGGGTTAAAATGGACAACATAAAGACACAAGCATTTCCTTGGGCTAATGAACATAAAGCTAATCCTCATTCCCCATATGACCACAAAAATTATTTTAGGAAACATAAAACTCATAAGATGATAAAGGCTGCTTATCAACAAGTTAATGGGTTTTCTTTAACTTTAAAAGTCTTCATTTCCTTCAGTTTCCTAGGTCCTTCAGTATTACTCACTATAATCATCCTGGAATTCAGTGGGAAGTAATGGGCAGCAAGAAGAAAGCAGGAAAATGGGCCAAGATTCCAACTACTGAAAAAGTGCTTCATCATCTACATGTTGCAAAAGCCCTGATTAGTCATGAAACTAAGAAGGAGAAATGATTTATACTCCTCCTCCCCTCCACATTCACTTACTTCCACTTAAGTAAGAGAAAAGAGAAGAGTCAGTTTCATCAACGGACAGAGAAACACAAAGTGTATCCAGACCAAGTGAATCTGGCCCAATTCCAGTTAAAAGTGACAGCCCATGCCCTCTAGAACAGTGGTTCTCAACCTTCCTAATGCTGCGACCCTTTAATATTTATATGTGGGTATATCTGTATGTGGGCAGACCTACCTGGAGATGGATAGAGGAGCCGTGTCTTAGTTCCTAAGACTACCAGAAATATGTGTTTTCCAATGGTCTTAGCCAAACCCTGTGAAAGGGTCATTCAATCCCTAACGGGGTTGCGATCCACAGGTTGAGAACCGCTGCTCTAGAAGCTTACCCCTGGCTTCCTAGAATCCTTTTGCCCTTTTTTATGAAAGCAGAAAATACCACTTTCTTCATGAAGCCTTTCCTGATCTCTCCCTGTTCATGCCCTCTTCCCCAAAAAATACACCCTGCATTTATTCTGTATGTAATTATTCACGTGAATCTC
The DNA here is from genome assembly GCA_028646575.1 of Pseudocheirus occidentalis. NCBI lineage: Eukaryota > Metazoa > Chordata > Mammalia > Diprotodontia > Pseudocheiridae > Pseudocheirus > Pseudocheirus occidentalis. The sequence continues at coordinate 140,871,643 of CM053599.1, read as the reverse complement.
TCCTGAGAGAATATAAGCTCTAGTATTTCTATCCCTAGCACCCAATACTGGCTCTTGCAAGTAAGTAGTCGGTTCAGTAAATGCTTGTTGATTTCTAGTTCATTTATGAGGATGAAGCCCAGACAGAAAAATGTACTCTTTAATCTGGAACCTAAAAGTCGTTCAATCAACAAGCGTTTAGTAAGTGCCTATTATCTGCTAAGAATAAATAAGTACAAAGAACAAAACAACTCCTGCTTCCAAGGGACTTCTAATGTGGAGACAAGTACAGACATAAACATAAAGTAAATAAACACAAATCTATACAAAGGAGCTAAACCCAAGGTGGTCTGGAAGTCAGGAGGGCACCGGCAGTGGGGATCAGGAATAGCTTCTTGCAGAAGTTGGAACCTGAGCTGGATCTTAAATAGAGGAAGGGATGGAGTGCATTCCAGGTATGAAGACAGGAAATGGAGTGTCATGTATGAGGAATGGACAGAGAGGTCAGTTTGGCTGGATCTTGGAATCAGGATGACTCATTTTCATGAATTCAAATACAGCCTCAGAGACTAGCTGTGTGACCCTGGCTGAATCACTTCACTCTGTTTGCCTCAGTTTCCTCATCTGCAAGATGAGCTAGAGAAGGAAATGGCGAGCCACTCTAATTTCTCTGCCAAGAAAATCCAAAAATGGGGTCATGGGGAGCTGGACATGACTGAAATAACTCAACTACAACAGAGTTCAGGAGGCAGAGTAACGCCTAGGGAGGCTGGAAATAGTGATTTCAACACCTTTCATTCTTCCCCACAGCACTTAAGAATATTCTCTTCCATGTACTTTACACAGGCCAAAGCCTGACTGTAGTAACTGGCATCCCCTGCACCCATCGTCATAGGAACTTCATAGGAATCTCACCTCTTCCCACTCCTATGCCTCTGCTCACATCCTATGCCTAGAATACTCTTCCAGCTGGCAAAATCCCACTCATTACTTTTAAAGCTGAATTTAAATTCCACAATCTCACTGTGAAACCCTCCCTGATGCCCCCTAATCAATAATAAACTCATATCCTTCAGAAATCCACCCAACACCTTACTTAGATTTCATTTATGCCACATATTAAGTGCCCACTGTGTGCTATGCACTTTGCTAGGGGGTACCAAAAACCCAGAAGATCCTAGTACTCAAGGAAGGAATATTCTTAAATGAATCCCTTTAAAAGACTATAAACTCCAGGAAGGCAGGGACTAATCTGTATCTCTGCCAGCATCTTTCAAGGTGCTTTGCATAGTCAGTTTAAGAAATGCTGATGAACATGTTGGTGAATCCCAGCATCAGTGATAATTCTGTCTTCCACAATAACCATATTCTAAATCACATACAACTCCTTACCTCCCCAACCCTCTTAGCTCACTCCCTTCCTGATACATAATCATAATGTCTCCAGAAGTATTGAGCCATCCCATGATAACAGAGGGAGTTTCCACATTAACGTGTTTTGAAAAATAGCCCACGCAGAGCAAGGCCTTTTCTTTTAACATGAGCCAGCTTGCACTGGAGAAGGATACTGTTGTTAACCCAAGTAAAATTTTAAACTACACCAATTAATCTTGGATTGAGTCCTTTCAAGGGTATGAATCATAAATTTACATCCAGAAAGGGCCGGAAATCCTTTAGTCCAGCCCCCATATTTTATGAATGAGGAAGCTGATTCAAGTACTTCTTATAAATGCCAATGCCTAAATTTGTTCTCTTTTTGAAAATAAGCTATTCCCCCAATATCAGGCTGACAAAATTCATCTAATATCAGTAGTAAATTCTCTAAGGGCTTCCTACAGGGTCACCCAGGCACTAACTTCTAGCCAACAAACAGCACATATATTCACAAAATAATGACTAATATTTCTATGGTGCCTTAAGGTTTTTGAAGCACTTTTGTACATATGGTCTCATCTGATCCACACAACCACCCTGGGAGGCAGGTGCCATTATTACCCCCATTGTATCAATGAGAAAATTAAAAGTGAAGTGACATGCCCCAGATCAGGGTTAGCAAGTGTTTTTAAGATTTCACCTTTAGTGATTATTAGGTGTTCAGCTTAGTGAAGTGCCTCCAATGGGAACGTTTCAACAAATGGAGTGATAGGAGTGTGAAGGAATATTACAATGTGACTTTTAAAAACACAGCCATCTGCTGCAAGGAAGGGTTCGGAGGTTGGTCAGTCAGTCAATAAATATGTGTTAAGCAAGAGGCAAGACAGTCCTTGCTCTAAAGAAGCTTACAGTCTAATGAATGGGGAGAGAACAAGCAAATATAATAACCATACAAGATATATAAGAAATAACGAACAGCAGAAGGCCCTAGAAATAAGAGGGACTAGGAAAGGCTTCCTGTAGAAGACTGGATTTTAGTCATACTTAAAGGGAGCCAGGGAAGTCAGGAAGCAGAAATAAGGGAGAGCATTCCAGGCACAGGGCACAGCCAGGAGATAAGAGTATCTTGCTGATGAAGCCACCAAGACACCAGTGTCACAGGATCGGAGAATACATGTCAGGGAGTAAGGTGTAAAAAGCCTATGAAGGTAGGAGGGAACTAGGTTATGAAGGGTTTTGGATGGGAAACGGATGATTCTGGTTTAATCCTGGAGGTGAAAGGGAACTACTAGAGTTTAATGAGTGGGGAGGTGACATGGTCAGCCCAGAACTTTGGGAAAATCACCTTAGTGGTTGAATGCAAGATGGACTGCGGTGAGGAGAGACCTGAGGCAGAACAACTGACCTGCAGGCTATTGCAATAGTCCAGGTATGAGAGCCTGCAATACAATGGTGGCAGTGTCAGAAGAAAGAAGGGGGAGACAGTGAAAAGGTGACAGGCCTTGGCAACAGATTGGATATGGAGAGGGAGAGATGATAATGAAGAGCTGAAGATGCTGCCTGAGTTTCCATCCTGAGGGACTGTGAGGATGGTGGTACCCTCAACAGTAATAGGGAGGTTTTGAAGGGAAGAAGGTTAAATAGGGGGAAAGATAAACGAATATAGGAAGTGGCAACAATAAAACAAGAGCCTCAATAAAACACAAAAAAATAGAAGTGACAAATCTGAGAAATTCCTAGAAGCACTAAGATTTAGATGAACTGATAGAGAAAAAGTAAATAGAACCAGAACAATATTCATGACAATTTAAATGAGAACATCTCTAAAAGGCAGCAGCCAGAACTGATTCATTATAAGGATCAATCCTGGTCCCAGAGTACAGTCAACAAAACGCAACTCTTTCCTTTCAGTACAGAGGGGGTGCACTATGGGTGCAAAATAAAACATATGCAGTAAAATTAGGTGTCTGTGTCTACTGATGTCTCTTAATACTGTCCCCCTCAACTGAAAGAATAGGAGGATGGGGAGGTGGAAGAGTTTTATAGGGGAAATAACTATGGTATAAAAAAAAAAAGTAATCAAAAAACCTTTTTTAAAAAGAAATACAGTGTTGCTAAATTATCAGTGTTAAAAAGATAAGATTTTCTTAGTTTGGAGCATCTTTCCACTGCTAGGCAAACATACAACAAGTAGCATTAATTTTAGCCTCAGATTCTACAGTTAACTGCCTTGTGATCTGACCAAAATTTGGCCAAATATTCCAGGGTCTGTCTTTAACAATTCATTTCCACAAGCTGCTTCTGATTGTTCTTGTTTCAACAATTCCTTCCACCAACACTTGCCCAATCCAGTGTTGTTTTTGCCAACCTATGGCATTTAGGTGGCAATAAAACCCTGTCTCTCTGGGATACCTCACCACAACAGAGTATTTTTCAAAAGATGTTCACGAAGAGTATCTTTTGCCTTACATCACCCTCTTCTCTCCCTTATGGAAATACTGATTAATAGGAGGGGGGAAAAGCAAAATACTCCTTACCTACCCCTAGGCACAGGGAGCACAATGTGCTGAATCACACATTTGAATTTGGCTTTAGCAGAAGGAAAGCAGTTACTTCACTGACCTCGGTCAACCTCTGAGAGTGTCCCTCCCCACCCCCTATCCAACTTCCAACCAGCATGTAAAATGGATGTAGAAACATCCACACTTTAGATTTATAAAACTTCTTTGTCTTATTCCCCATTCTTTTGGAGACTCTCTTATTCTCACAGGTCACTTTAAGGATCAAATACATATGAAAACCCTTCAAAAAGGGCAAGGCACTCTGAAAATAAAAGGTATTCCAATAACCCACATTATCCTCATTGATGAGTGGCAAAACCAAAACTAAGAGAGGTTAAGTGACCAGCCTCAAATTACTCATCAAGTCAGAAGTGAAGGGAAGCAGGACCCCTAGCCTATATTCTTTCCTACAAGTAAAATATCTTATATTATTATTAGGACTCCAGAAGATAGACAAACAGAAAGACAAAGATAGATATGCCTGCGTATAGATAAACGTCTCCTTCTATATAATATATATACATATATGTGTGTGTATGCACACACACACTTTAAGAATATATACTTAAAAACAAAGTGCCAATAGGCATTTATTAGGGCTTACTATGTGCTCCATACTGTGCTAAAACATTGGAGCTGTACAGATTATAATTCTGAGTATTCGAAGATTATATTCCCCCATTTTACAGTGTATATACAGAGGTCTATAAATCCCACTGTTGGGGTTCAGGGTTGGGAGAGTTGGTTCAGATTTCTTAAAGAATTAAATCTGACCTCTTTAGCCAAAAGGAATTTTATTAACACAAAAGCCTGCGGGCCTAAGACTCAGCAAGGAGCTAAACAAAGGCAATGACACAGGACAAGGACTAGACTTAGATAGCCAGAAAGCTGTACGGTCTATAGGATGGTAATGTAAGTTTTAGGGTTTCTAAAGGGGGCTGGGGATTCAGGGACAAAATAAATCTTGCAAGATAAGGATATGAGGGATGAGGACGATGAATGACACAAGATAAGGGTGGCAAGGGGATCTTTATGACAAGATGGGAGGAGACAAGGAATCTTAGGATAAGGTGAAGTTTAAGGTCAAGATAAGTCTTGCAAAATTTGGCCAGGGGTCTCGGTCGTGCTGCATCTGTTCGAACTGGCATGGCCTGATACGCAAGTACACCCTGACTATGTGCCACCAGTGCTTCTGGCAGCATGCAAAAGACATCGGCTTCATCAAGTTGGACTAAGTTGTATTTATGAATCTTGCTTCAGTGATTACACTCTCCATCAGTAACTATTTGATCTTCCCACCTAAAGATCCGATTCTGTTGTACATGCTATGTTAATTTGCAAATAAAATTTTTAAAAGGTCATCCTCAGTTATTAAAAAAAAAAGATAAATCTTTCAAGAGAGGGATACAGGCTAAGGACAAGGAATTTATGACACAGGATGGGAGGAGACAAGAAATTTTAGGATAAGGTGAAATTTTGTGGTATTTCAAGATAAGGGGAGACTTTAGAACACCAGGGAATGAGCAACTCAACCTTTAGGATATCTCTGTATTTTAGGGTGCCTCTAGAGGATAAACCAGTGAAAGGGCAACTCAACCTTTGGGAAACCTTTGTATCCACAGCACCACACCATCATGACTTCTTAGCTAATTCAGTCACCTCTTCTTTTCAATAAAGGATAACCTGAATTTCACAGGTATGGGTCAGTGGTTGTTAAATATAAAAGGGGTCTCAGCCCTATTTTCACAGATTAAGCTAATGAAAGGATTATCCTTACAACAGAACTACCAACAGGACCTGATTAAGGAATTTACTAATTGCTTTTTCCAGCCAATTGCTCAAGTTCAGTCCTTAAACCTGACATAAACGCCTATTGTTCATTTTACCCGAACTCTGCTCCTTACCTCCTATACAGCCCAAGCCAAAAGAACCTTGAGTGACCTAGAGACAAGAGGTCTAGGCTGTGTCCCCAATTCTACTAAGGCCTCCCATGTAATCTTGGGCTTACCAGGGTCTAATCACTCAAATCTAGACAAATCATAACAGCATTCTTCTGAATCTTCTTCATTTCTCTATCTCCTACACTCCCTTTTCCCTCTGTCAACGGCTATTTCTCCCCCAAATCACTGAGAGACAATCAAAATTCAAAAGGTTTCCAATTTGTGTAATAATTAACCCATCTCTCACACACTGCCTCCAAACCAAGTCATTCAAGGTGGCTAAAAGCTATAACCTCAAACTAACTACTCTTGACCTTAAAAATCAGGAAAAGGCATGCAATGGTTTGTTCAGAAGCTTTATCTGGAGGAAGACGGAAATAGGGGAAGATTCATTAATAAAATGGCCAGATCATTCACCCTCAATAAATTATACTCTAGTCTAGTCCTTCAACAGATTCTAACCTATGACATGGCTTTTCCTCTTATCCAGGAATAATTTTATTAATGATCTTGGGGAAGGGGATTTCTCAAAAGGCTTTAGTTAATCCAACCTAATTATAACCACCAGGTCACCTTCTTCTCTCTCCTCCCTCACCAAATGCTTTTCACCTGGATCAGCATATCTCCCCTACTCCCAATTTCAAGAAATCCTCAAAGGACCCAAGACAAAGAAATTTCACAAACCCATATTTCTCTCTAAAAAAAAATAATAATGGGGGCTACTAGGTGGCACAGTGAATAGAGCACTGGCTCTGGAGTCAGGAGGAACTGAGTTCAAATCATTCTCAGACACTTAACACTTATTTGCCCTGTGACCTTGGGCAAGTCACTTAACCCAACTGCCCTGCCTTCTACCCTGCAAAAAGTTAAAATAATAATAATAATGTAGAATATGGCGTAGTAATCAGAAAAGATGGTATAAAAGGAGAATGCACTGGCTTCACAGTCAGGAAACCTGAAAGAACCCAGGATATGCTGATTAGTATTTGTATGACCCTGAGTTTCCTCATCTGTAAAATGACAGGAGTCGAACTAGATCAGGGACTCAACCTGAGGTCTGTGAACTTCTTGGGGTTTTTTAAGAACTATTTTGATAATAGTATTTCAATATTATTGATCTGCTTTATAATCTTATACATTTTATTTTCTGGATTTTAAGATATTACTCTGACCAAATTGCCAAAGGCATCCACAGCACAAAAAGATCTCCAGTGGACAATCTCTAAGAAATCTGCCAGTTCTTCTGAGCACTTAAAAATCAAACTTGGTATTTTGTTTCTTTATTTTTTAAAAAGAACATGAAAGCCAAATGCAGGCAGAGGTCCACAATCAACAGAAACCTGAGGACTGGAAATCCTTTAGAGTGGAATTTGTTCAAATGGGTGGAAATTCCCACCCACCACCAGTCACAACCATAACTACCACACCCACACACTACCCCAACACAGCCATTTCACACCAGCAAGATCAACACACACACACACACACACACACACACACACACACTCACACACTCTCTCTCTCTCTCTCTCTCTCACACACACACACACACACACTGCACACAGGAGCAACTTCCACCTTGTTCTCAATTATGTGAGACTGTCAAGTGTTTAAATGTTCTTGATAACACTGTCTGGAGAATGAGAGGCAGCAGAATTTACAAAATTAAGAATATAACCTGGTGGACCCAAAAGTTGAGTTTAGTTTAGAAGCAATCCCCAAAGGAAATGCTCTTACTACATCTCTGCAAAGTCAATGTAATTGCTCAATCAACAGTATTTACTATAGGAAAAACAAAAAAACCAAAATCTTGTCTGAAGGCTTAAGGGGACGCTGGATCACAACGGGAAAAATGGGGGTTAGAATTTCGTGAAAAGCTGTCAAGTCACAGCTACCTGAATGCAAAATTTTCATATGCAGCTTGGAGCCAAGAGCTAGGAGGAGAATCGGGCAACAAAATGAGACAGGTCTAAACACATTAACCAACAGGAATGGTACAGTCATTGTATTTAGAGTCTGGAGATCTGGGTCTAACCTCCAGGGTACTTCCATGTCTTATTTGGGATTATAATTTTCTGACTGTGCCTTCCCCTGCCCCTGCCCCCATTAGACTTGTAAAATTCCACAAGAGCCAAAACAGTTCTTTCTCAACCATTCACTACCAGAGAATATGCTGTACAAGGAAGGGGGCTTGATCAATGTTTATTTGAATACTCCGACTTGTTCGGCTTTTTCCTCTATAGAGTGAGAAGGTAGGATTAGGAGATCCCACTAATTCAACCCAAAAGGATAGTACCATTTTCTCATAATATGGTGCTACCAGACAATGCCATATCACTGTATAGAATTAAACATTTTCAAATACATTAGCCCTGAGAGGTGAGAAGCGGAGTTAACATTTTTTAGTTAAATTTTTTCAACTAGCAAGCATTTATTTTTTCTCTCTCCTACCTCCACTCCCCCATCCCACTTAATGAACCTGGAAGGTGTAGAAAGAGGGTAAGAGGGCTAAACCTGACGTCGAGAAAACCTGAGTTCATTTGAGTAAGGATAAAAGGAAACTAAGTAAGACAAGTTATTATTGGCTTCCTTTACAGAAAAAGAAATAGATGCAAAAAGAGATTATGGGAAGTGCTTGCCCAAGAACCTGTAAGTGGCCTTGACTGGGTCAGAACCCACATCTCCTGACTGTCCAATGCTTTGGGAGGAAGAGAAATAGGACTTAACATATAAAAGGGTCCCTGAGGAAGATAAGAAGGCAAACAAGCGAGATCTAAAAGGACTTTACAAATATCTCACTTGAGCCTCTTAGAAGTAGGTGCTATTTATTATCCCAATTTTACATATGAGGTGGAGGTGACTGAGGTGGAGAGGTTGACTTGTCCAGGGTCACACAGCTAGAAAAGAAATGTCCAAGGCTGTATTTGAAAGCAGGTTTTCTTGATCTCAGGTCCAGCCCTCTTATCCTTTATCATTTGCCAGGTTCATTAAGTAGGACTGGTGTAAATACCCCTGCAAAACAGGGACTCTAGGGTCAGCTAGCTGGTGAAGTGAATAGAGCACCGGCCCTGAAGTCAGGAGGACCTCAGTTCAAATCCTGCCTCAGATATCTGACACTTAACTAGCTGTGTGATCTTGGGCAAACAACAACCCCAATTGCCTTACCTTCCCCCCTCCAAAAAACAAACAAAAAAAAACCCAGTGAGCTCATTCCCTTCAGTCCTAGACTGGAACTAGCCAACAGAATTCAGAGTTAATACATAGGAAACCTTAAATCGAATTTAAACTTCATAAGTCTCTAATCATTCTCAGAAATCTGATTGAAGTAAAGTATCCAAGAGGTAAATTTTTTTTTAAAACTTGTTTTTATTTTGAGCCCATTTGGGAAAGAGCTCACAAAAAATAAAAATAAATTTGCAGATCTTGGTCATAAAATGGATTTATATGTCCCAACAATTCCAAAGTACTCTGATATAAACTGTTATCCACTTCCAGATAGAGAACTGATGAACTCTGAATATGTGTTGAAACATTTTTTCTTTTTCTTCCTGCAACATGGTTAATGTGAAAATGTTTTGCATAACTTCATATGTATAATAGGTACTGTATTTCTTGCCTTTTCAATGGGCAGGAGAAGGGTGGAAGAAATGAGGGAATTTGGAACTGAAAAAAACCTTTTTTAATGGGTTTATGGACTGACATAATAGCTAGCATTTCTATAGTTCTCTAAGGTTTGCAAAGCACTTTACCCTTACTTTGTCATTTGATCCTCACAACAACCTTGGGAGTGCTATTATCCCCATCTTACTTAGCAGAGGTTAAATGACATGCCCAGGGTCACGAAGCTAGTCAAGCTCTGAGGCAAGTGGGAAAGCTGCCGAGTCACTTCCTCAGCTAGTGGGAGTTTTATCTCACTGGCTATATAAACGTATTAGTCTTGCCAGATTAAGAACCAAGCAGATGACCACAAAGCAGCCAATTAAAATTTGGCCTTCCAAAGCCATCAAAAAGGGCTATCAGAACCAGTTAGGGAGGGTAAAGGAAAAGAAGTCTTAGCCCACATGCCATGAACAGTTCACCTCCACTTACCACCCAAAACAGTTGCTCATAGCTAGAAGTGAAGATATGCTGAGTTCACTGGGAATGAGTGTACAGCTGCAACAGGGATCTGTCTATAAGTCAACGTGTAGGTAGGAAAGGACCCCACGTAACAATGCTACTCTCATTTTTCCTTTGAGTACCGGATGTTTCCTGTTTGGAAGGGTTATACTTCTACCAAGGGTCCTCAGGCCTTTATTCTTAGCATCTGGTCATTTTGTAAAAACTTACAATTTATTTTGCCAAATGCTTGAGGGAAGTTTTTATATGCTGGGGTTTTATGAGCTATTATGATCCGGTAATGAAGGGGGTCTCAGGAAACATGAAAGCCTATACTGAAAATTCAATGCTTCTTCCAGAGCCAGCCCACAGATTATATTATACACTTGTGAATACTTCAATCAGACAGGAAGATTTACAATGAGCATGTCCATCCCTCTCTCTCCATATTTATCTCCATCTAAGTCAGTGACACAATTCTACAGGGCTGGAACCACATTTGCAGTCATCACAAGACAAAAGATATGTATGGAGGCCTAGGATCAGAATCCTGACTATGAACACACTGTACCAGCCCAGGCACTGTCCGAGTTCAACATTAACTCTAAAATCTCAAAAAGAGAGACCTACATTTGTACTGCTCCCTCACCTGGCAGTGTTTTTGTGGGGCTAGTACTTTGTAAGTTTAAAGTACTATATAAAGTTACTGCTGTTGTTATCCTTATTGAGGATCACAAAAGTCACACACCATAGCATCTAATATAACAATATTAAGAAAGAGGGACTAGACCTGGGATTTAATTGGCAGAGGAAACTTCCCAGTAAGGAAATTAATTCGCTTTATTGATATGTGTCAGATACTGACTCAAACCCAGGTCTTCTGGTTTTATAATAACTATCTCAAGAGCTACAGAACCCAGCCACACAGGCTCACTCAGATTTGGAGAAAGTGACTTAGCAGGAGTCACACAGGTATCTGAACAAGGATCTGAAGCGGATCTGAACACAGGTCATCTAACAGTCAGCACCAAGGCACTGCCAATAAAAAGTTTGGATACCCAAATCAGTGCCTATAGGTGATGCAGGGCCCTCCAAAAGAGGAGGTTCCAGGCTGCCCAGGGGCTCATTCCAGTAGAACATAACTACTTGAGGGACTAGGGGTCTTTTTATCCTTATATCCCTGGCACCTAACACATTGCCTTGCCCAGAATGGGAATTTAATAAATGCTCCAGACTGGACTGGATTAGATTAACATCCCTAGTTGGCCTAGAATAGGGATTCTTAATGTCTTCTGTGTCATGGACCCCTCTGGAAATCTGACCTATGGATCTCTTCTCAGAATAATATCTTTAAATGCATGAAATAAAATATATAAGATTACCAAGTAGGGCAATTCTACTGAAATACAGTCATCAAAAAACAAATTTAAACACACATACAAGTTCATACACTCCAGGTTAAGAATTCTTCCTTTGGAAAAAAAAAAAATAGCACCTAAGTGGTAAAAGAATGTTCATCATCCATTCACTGTCACCATGTTAGACCTCAACCATCCCAAACCATTTCAATGACCAGAAACTGAGGAAATATAAAAGAAAAGCGTATAAGGCCAAACTTACCTCTCACCTACCTGAAGGGAAAAAAAAAAGGGAGCCATCTTTTTCAAGAGAAGCTTAACCAAGTGTGTAGTAACTACAGTTTGGAGCATCAGTCCACAAGACCCAGAAAAAACAACCAGAGGATGTGGGAAGGATACAGAAAAACGAAAGGGAAAGAGGAAAAATATGGGAAATTAAGAGATCTGAAATCCAACAAGTTAAATCGTTTAAAATAACTTCATGGCAACGTCTTCCAAGGAAAACATCCATTCTTCTAGACCAAGAAAGCTAGGAGAGCAGAAAAATTTCAGTGTAGAAGTTCCAATCTTGAGAGGTTACACCTTATTAGAAATTTCTTAACCTTCTCTGTGGTTTTCATTGCCACTTCAATGGTAATAATATTCCACTTAAGACAGGTTCTCAAAGCTCTTAACTTGATCATTCAAGAAGTTTATTGACTTAACCAAAAACAAGAATGGAGACAGGCAATGGAAAAACTTGTGTAGCGCTTCATAAACGTGATGCCTTCATTCACTGGGTCATACTTCTCCTCTCCCTTTCTCATCTTAAGACTCATCCCAAAGGGAGGAAAAACAGTAGATTAAGAACATGGCTGCTTTCTTCCAACTTAAGGAAAAAAAAAAAAAGATGTGCTGTGGTACAGTGAAAAAGAACAGTGGATTTGAGTCCAAGGGTGCAGGTTCAAATACTAAACTTTGTCACTTACTTATGAGACCGTGGGCAAGTCACTGCTCTGGACCTGTTTCCTCATTTGCAGAATGAGAATGGACTAAATGACTTCTGAGATCCCTTCTGTTTTAAATCTATGACCCTGTGATCCATCGAAAAGATACAGATTTTATGAGTTAATAGAACTCAATCAGTCACTATGGCTAATGCTTAAATGTCAATGAGCAAGTTGTTTAACCTAAATGAGCCTCAATTTCGTCATCTATAAAATGCAGGATAATACCTCCCAGGGTTACTGTACTGTTGTTTTAAGGGCAGCCAGGTGGCACAGTGGATAGAGCACCAGACCTGGAGTCAGGAAGATCTGAGTTTAAATCTGGCCGCAGACACTTACTAGCTGTGTGACCCTGGGCAAGTCACTTCACCCTGTTTGCCTCCATTTCCTCATCTATAAAATTAGCTGGAGAAGGAAATGGCAAACCACTCCGGTATCTTTGCCAAGAAAACCCCAAATGAACTGAAAAAAAAAGAACAATTATTGCTAAAAAATATGTGTATATTTTATATACATATAGGCACATTAGTCTTTTTCTGATTCCTATTGCAGGTCTACATTCAGTTGGCTAAAGGGAAGCTATTATAACAGATGTGATTTACCTAGAGGCCAGGAAATTTCTCTGTTCCATCACAACAGTAAGGCATCTAACCCCAGCCAACACCCTGTTTAGTACTTCATAAAGCATGGCAAAGAGGCCTTTGTCCTGAGTACTGATGGCTCAATGCAACCTATCCCCCACCTCCAGGAAAAATTAATCACAGAGCAAGTCTTATTAACACCAATTACACCATCTTCCCATAAGTAGGACAGTATATGATTAGACTAGGGCCGTATCAGTTCTTGGATGTTATCTGCATGCAGGTTACATGTATCCAGGGAGTGCTCTGTCCATTCTCATGCAACTGTCTACTGTGTTTATTAATGCCTTCTTTCCTGCTTTCCTTCTTCCCCACCCACTCATTCACTAGGGCATATTAGAAAAAGAGAGACACATGCTCTGGTTTGCCATGACTCTCTTAGCAGACAAGAAAAGAAGCCACTCCAGAGTTAACAACTGAGAAGAGGCCATTTGGCGACTATTACTTAACTGGCTGGAAGGGTATGGCTGAAAACTTCAGGAAGACACAAACTAAATTGGCAGACTTAGATTCTTCCTGAGTAAGTTTTCTTCAATTACGGCAACCAGAAGACCACCAGATAACAATGTTCAAGGGTAAAATATTCGAAAACAGCAGCCTTTTCCTAGAAATATGTAGTCTCCTAAGGATCATTTACTGATTTCCCATTAACTTAGAAAAACAAACTTCTGTCATTTCAAGGTAACTAGCAATTTAACAACTCCAAATGAAATGTTACAGAACTCTATATCTTACCATCAGGTAAGATAACAAATAGAAGAAAAAGCCTCAACTTTTCTCCTCAACTCCCACCAAAGCAGTTCCACTGATAAGAGTAATAATGAGGCATTTATATATGGCCTTCAGGTTTATAAAAGGCTTTTCAAACACTGTCTCATTTGATGCTGACAACCACAAAGTACTGCCATGATTAGCTGAATTTTACAGGTAAACAGGTAAGAAAACTGTATCAGAGAGGTTGGTTACCTAGATAATAAAGTGCCTGAGACAGGATTTGAACCTAGTTCTCTCCTAGACAGGAACTTTGCACGCTTTCCACTAGGACATACTGACTACTACAGTTGGCCTTTGTAAAGGAGGGGAAGGGTAGGGAATAAGCATTTATACAGTGATTACTATGTGCCAAGCACTGTGCTATGTGTTTTATACAAATATTATCATTTGGTCATTGTAGAAATTGTGTTACTAAATCTCTCTTGAGCCTTGACTCTAAAGAATTTTAAGTATTTCCACACTAGATTAAATATCATATTCCAGTGAACTGAAAAAAAGACAAGTGGCTCATTACAGCTCTGCCATACTGAGCTGGCACCTCTAGTACTACTGAGGCAATGGAAGGAATTACACAAACATGTTAGATGCAGTTTATGATGTAGAAAAACAAGAAAAACAATGAAAAGAATGCATTTTGGATGACTAGATTTCCTATTACCCACTTTCGGATTACAAGTAATTTCTTCCCCTCCCCCTAACAATCCCTCATTAAAAACCCCACAGTTTCCAATCCAGATGTGTTCAGAAAACTTACACTGTAACGAAGCTTTTGCTAAGTCTAACTCCCTACTTCAAGACAAGGGAGGAAACAAGGCTTGCCATGGTGAAAGTAACTCTAAACTAAGGAAAGGTAAATAATCTGAGAGTTAACAGGAATTGTCTCCTCGGAGTATCAGATTACTGTAGTCTCGGGTCCACTACTCCTGGAGATGCATCCTCAAAGACTTCAGGCACCAAACTATAGGATTCATTGTTTTGGTTTTTTTTTTGGCTTGTGTTTTGTTTTGTTTTTTACTTCCCTGGCTACTGAGCGCAGAGCATCATCGGTGGGGGGAACTCGACCTCCTGCCTAGTGGTCCCTTCTAGTGGTTTCCCCCAGTGGCACAATGAGAGGACAACACACAGCCAGAGCACAGTCACGCTTTGTGACTTCCATTGGGGGTGAACAATAAATTCATTCCCTGGCTTGGAGGGAAGAGTCAGGAATCAACCCCAAACTTTCCACAAAATCCTCGAAGTGCACTTACTTGCATGGAGCCACAAGAAGGAAAAGTACCTCAGTGGTTCTAATGAAATGCTCCCAACCCCACTCAATCAGATGAAAGAAAGCACCTAGTTAAGCCCAGGAAACCCAGAACAGCTGAAGAGATGTCTCCAGACAATCTCCCACATCCACAGAACCTAGAGTCTCACGCCGTTTCCTCTCTTCACCCACCCTTCAGTCTCAAGGCTCAGCCACATATATACTCCCCAGGGAGACAGACTATGAAGTCATACAGATGAGACACTGAAGTTCTCCTGTACACTTCACTATACCGAGGGTCCCACAGGAGAGGGGAAGGGGGGTGGGGGAAGCCAGTGCCAAGCTGTTTTCACCCTTTAAGATGCTCCACCTTCCCGCACCCATTCCTACTACCGCTCCAAGTCCGACCCAAACAGGTTCCCACCCATCCCTAACCATCGGAAAAGAGAGCACCAACTCTCCGCCAGTCCCAGGGGTGCGAACTGGAGGAGAGCGGAGCAGAGCCTCCAGCTCTGGCCCAGGAGCAGCGGGAGGGGGGGATCGGGGGGGGGGGGGG
>CM053599.1:140837744-140855633 GCA_028646575.1 Pseudocheirus occidentalis | reverse complement strand
CCCAACTTTTTCTGACAGTCTGTTGCAGGCTGCCAAACTCCCCCCAACCTCTTTTTCTCCCATGCCCACTGCTGTGGGATTACGGCAGACGTGGAGTGGAGTCGAGTCCTGCACGGGTCGTGCCTGGTGCAAAAACTTGTCCACTGATGCAGATCCCTGAGTCAGCTATGATAGTAGCTCACCTTCCTATAGCAACTTAAGGTTTTCAAGAAGTAAAAGATGTCCCAGCCGAAACTTTACTGAGCCTTCATTCTAGTGTCTAACCTCTGTTGGTCATTTGCGCTTTAGCCTAATTGTTAATTAGCCTACCTTGCTCTGCTTATTTTGTAGAGTGTCTTGTCCTTCTTAGAAGGTGAGTGAGCACTTTGAGAGGAAAGGACTGTCTTTTGCCTTTGTATTTACAGAGTTTAATAGTAGTGTTTATCGCATTATAAGCCCTAAGAAGATGTTTATTGATTGTTTTAAAAGCCGTACAGCAATCTTAAGCAATTAAACCTTTAACAGTTTAAACGGTAATACTTTTTTTTGGTACACTGTATTATTTCGTTCCATCCTCACAACAAGCTGGTGAGGCAGGTACTGTTATGAGGCAGGTGCTGGAACCAAGAGGCTTAGAGAAATCTGGGGAATTGCACAGGATCATTTGACAAGTCCACAAGCAAATGCTTGTGCAAAAGTTGAGCTCTCATTTAAGTGGCTGGATTTGAATTTAGGTCTTCCTGAACTCTCAGGTCCCTCACTCTATCTACAGCATTATCTAGCTACTTAAGTCGGCCCAGGCCCTTGAGAAGTTAAAGGGATTTGCCCCTGATCGTAGAGCTTGTACATACATACCAGAAGCAGGGTTTGAACTCAGGTTGGGCAGGTAGGTGGCTGTGGGGATAGGGTTTAAGCCTTGGAGTCAGGAGAACATGAATTCATATCCAGCCTTAGACACTTAGTAGCTGTGTGACCCTTTGTAAATTACTTTAACCCTGTCTGTCTCAATTCCTGAAGTGTAAAATGAGTTGGAGAAGGAAATGGTAAACCACTCCAGCATCTTTGCCAAGAAAAGCCCAAAAGGGGTCATGGAGAGTCAAGATAACTGAAGAAGACTGAACAACAAAATTAGTGACTTTGGAAATTTTGTTCTCTGTCCATTATGCCCTGATGTGGCTTACACTGTAGTAATAACAGCAATTCACATTTTGTAGTGTTTTGCCTGTATGTTGATGTTTTTCTCCGTGCAATTGATGTTATGGAAATATGGGAAGCTAAAGAATGGGAAGGATTCAGGACACCTGAATTCTTATTTAGGCTCTGCTACTAAGTATTTGTGTGACCTTAGATACTTACTTTCACCTCTCTAGACCTGGGACTTTAACTAAATGATGTTTGTGACTCCTTCCAACTCTTAGATCCCATAGATTCATAATTTGATCTCTAGTTAGAGTGAGAGTTTTCTTAAGGAGCCGTGTCTTGCATTTTTTTCAGCATTTCAGTGATGACTTGATCGACTTGCCCAGATGAAGGAGAAACAAAGCATAGCACAAGTACCCTGTAAATACTTATTAACTAGTACTATTCATGTAGGCTGCTGGGGTCACACCTATACTTACATGTACATGTAGAGAAGAGGTCATTTAAAGGCAGATGCTTCACTGCTTCAATAACCAGAGGGAATATTTGGATTTGTCAAACCTTACAGGAAAATTTCTGAGTGTGTTCATGCTTTCAAATATTTCCTGCTTCTCATCTTTCCCAGGCCCCAGATGTCGTGGTTTATTAACTAAAATAGGAACAAAAAAGGTACCACATAGTGTTAAATGCTTTAGTTCTATACATTTTATGAGTTACCTTTGGAAAATGACTGACAGAACTTAAAAACAGTAGGGAGAACTAGAGTTGGGGGTTTATGGGACCCTTAAACTGTTATCTGCTAAGTAGATAGAAATGAGGAGGTGGGTTAGTGAAGAGGCTCCAGTCTGAGGCCATCATTCATTGATTTGTTGGTAGTGCTTTAAAATTCATTTTCTTTGGGCTGTGTCTCAAATTGCTCTATAACAGTACATAAGAACGATCAATGATTTCACTTGCAATTCTCACACTAAAATGTTATATCTTATTTAATAGTTTTAAAGGATACGCTGGAAAAAAGGGGTGTACTGGGACACTTAAGAGCGAAGATAAGAGCTGAAGTTTTTAATGCACTAGATGATCAAGGTGAAAAACCTCCACCTCTGTCTCATGAAAACCTACTAATTAATGAACTAATTCGGGAGTATTTGGAGTTCAACAAATATAAGTATTCAGCATCTGTCCTTACAGCCGGTAAGAGTGGATTGTCTGTTAAAATTAATCATTCTTCATTTTTTTGGAGTGTGATTTACCTTGGTCCAGTTTTGTGGACAAAAACAATAGATACTTGAGACTTGAAATGGTCTATTAATCTTTCTTAAGCCTAACAAAGATCTTATAACTTTTACTACCTTGCTAGAAAACAACTTGATAAATGAAATAACGTTTTAAAACAATTATTGTTTATTTTTAACATTCTTTTTAAATTTTGATTTCCAAATTCCCTCCCACCCCTGAGAAGGCAAACAATTTGTTATCAGTTATATTTGTGAAATCATGCAAAACATTTCCATGTTAGCCATATTGGCAAAAAAAAAAAAAAAGCAAAATCTAAAGAAAATGAGGAAAATTATGTTCTGTTTGCACTCAGTTCATCAGTTTTCTCTCTGGAGATGGATAGAATTTTTTCACCATGAGTCCTTTGGCATTGTTTGGGATCATTGTATTGATCAGAGTAATAACCAAGTCTTTCACAGTTGATCATCTTTACAATATTGCCTGGCCTTTCTTGCTTCACTTTGCAATTGAAACTCTCTTGCTACATGCATATTTTCCTTTTTGTTGACAAGTCAAGTGCTTGGTTTTTAATTTCTGGAGAAGTCTTATTCTTGTGATAATTAGGTATTTTCCAAGTCAATTTAGTATCCCTGTTATCAGGGTAGGTATTCTTAGTTTCAAATAGAGCTAGAGTTCCCTGTCAGGATTAACTGACTTGATAATATAGAACTTTAAAGATAAAATCATTATTAGAATATTCTGAGTGTTAATTTTATATTATAGTTCAGGTCCTGCAAAGCAAGAAAATTCTCTTGAGTTTTTCAGCCAAAGATTAGTCTGGCTGAATTTTGGGAGGTTAATTATTAGCAAATTTTTCACTCATAGAAGTTCTCAAAGACCAGGTCTGAAATGGATTGTAAACTTTATAGGTGGAGGAAATAATCCACATTAAAAAATTGCACATTGTTCAAATATACTACAAATTATTTTAAATTTTCTGATGTGTAATTTAAAATTTGATCCAGGCATCTGTCTCTACTTTTCTCATCTCTGCTACACTAAATAGGAAGTCTATTTTGAAGCTCTTATGTATTATACTAAAATTTTCCATTAATGTTTTAGTTTACTGGCATATATGTAGAAATAAGATTTCTAAAACCCTTCCAAGTAGAAATGACATGACCGTCTTCACATTTGAGAGAACAGAGTGAAGCAAAATTTTTAATGAGAAAGGGACAACATAAAACACATCATTTTAAGGGGAAGGAGGACATGCTGTTACATATTCTGTGATTATTTGTACCTATATTTAAACATTAGATTACCTTCATTTATTAGCTTTTAATATTTGTTGAACATTCACTGCTTTCTAAGCTAGTGAAGGAATGAAATGAAGAAACTAGAAAATTAAAGTAGCTTAATGAGCTTGATGGACAGCTAGGTGGTACAATGGATAGAGAGCCAGACCTGGAGTCAGGAAGACCTGAATTCAGATGTGGCCTTAGACCACTCATTAGCTGTGTGACCCCCTCTTTGCCTCAGTTTCCTCATCTGTAAAATGAGCTGTTGAAGGAAATGGCAAACCACACCAGTGTCTTTGCCCAAAAAACCCCATATGGGTAAGCAAGGGTCAGACACCAAAGAAAAACAATGAGCTTGAAGTTAAGGTTTAGGGTTAATGACTGTGGTTATGGTTGAAGGCCGTTCATCCCCTTAGAGTAGTACTCTTAAGAGATAAAAGGGTATGCACCTATTGGGGCAAGAACTTTGTCATTATTTATACTTTTGAATCTGTTCCTTAAAGAATAGTCAGTCTCATAGACAGAGTGGGCTTTGATGCCACTTTTTCCACTCATCTGATTTTGAAGGAACTGTTAACTAGTTTAACACTACCCATTGATGAAAATATTGTCTATCTGGTGTCTGTGGGTTTTTCCCTTGTACTTAGCCTTGGAGAAAATGCAACACGTAGTAATGTCAGTAAAGTTGTATAATCTTAAAGTTTAGCTGTCTTTCATGTGTGTCTTTTAAAAATATTTTTGAAACAATATGTTAGCTTCCAGACCTGAGTTCTTATCTCTTTTGTTGATCATCCTCCTAGAAAGTTCAATTGATTATCATGGTATAGGGTGTTTACTTTCATAACTTTATAAAACATAAAAATGCCACTCTTTGCAGGATAATATTTGTGTTTTATGGTACCTGAGGATTTCATAAAAATAGTCTTTACTTTTTCAGAATCTGGTCAACCAGTAATGCCATTGGACAGACAATTTCTCATTAAGGAATTAAATATATATGAAGACTCGAATGCAAAAACAGTGTAAGAAATTACTTTTTTAAGTTTCCTTTTTTTTTTTCTTCTTCCACATCTGTGATAGGCAAGCAGTTTCCTAATGTTTGTTTCCGCTAACAGTAGAAGTTAGTTTGTAAACTAAGGTTTGTGAAGTGGATAATTTGGGGTTCTTGTGGCAGATCAGATTTTCTTGAAAGGTGGCTTGCAAAAGCCAGATATTTTTGCAAATGCTTTCTTAGGTCTGTTCCAGTAAATCCTAGCCATAATTCTTGGGACCATTCAGTGGTTGCCTGGAGAAAAACTCTGAGTTTAGAGACTGTATCTTATTGTTTATATCCTCTACAATAGATACCTAGCACAGTTTTCTTGGATATGATAGGCATGAAGTAAATATTTATAGCTGAATGAATGAAGAAAGAACATTTGGAAAAACAATGTGAAGAAAATTACTGAATGTTTCTATTTGTTTTCTTGGTCAGAAATAGTCCTTTGGTTAACTCTTGTTTATTCATAAAATTTCAAGGGGTTTTCTCTTAGCTTCCCTTCAGTTAATTCATATGCCACGTAGATGAGGCTTCAGAGTTAAGTACTGTTTAATTATTTCATGACTAATGGCATAATACCATGTTATTTTACTTCATTGCTTAGCTGTAAGTACTGACTTATCTCAGATATAGTACTATTGCTTTGCTTTTTTTAAAAAAATCTTTACTTGTATTTTGTTTCATATTGTGTGGGATATGGAAGTAAGTACAGTATAATTTTAATTAAGTGCTGTGTTTATTTTTTATAATTTAAACCTAGAATTATTTTAAAAATTAAAAGTGATTGCTGTGTGTAACATCTGAAGTAATAGATATTTCAAGGATTTATCTAAGGGTGATGTTTAATAAAAGTTGAAAACTTTGAAAGCTTTTTTTTAGTCTGTTACTACACTGAAGTCTACCTTTTAAAATGTGTGATTTATACATTTCTAGTTTTTCCATCTTTCTTTGTGTGTATAACATATTGAAGATATTTAATTTAAAAGGCTTGTTTTATTTAATATTTATAATGATCCTTTTTTAGTAAGGATTACCAGTCATATAACAGAATCATAAAAGTTTATCACCTTAAATGAACTGTAAATAATTATGTGGACATTTGTGGCATTTGGTTTTTAGATCAAAAATAAGCCAAAAAACCCCCCATTTTTTGAATCCATAATTTTAAAGTTGAATTGCTTTTTAGTATATCAGATTAGGCAAAAAAACAAAATTTTTGGACCTATGTGAAGGAAGATTTCTAAATAATTAAAATAAATTTTCCCAAACTAGCAAAATTAGCATAAAATAATTTTTCCTTTTGAGTCAGTTAATTTAGAATGGCATCATATAAAAATCAGAGCTGGAAGGGATCTTTGGAGCCATCTGGTACAGGGATTTTTAACCTTTTATGTTTCATGAACCCCTTTGGCATTGGTGTGTAGTGAAACCAGTGGACTTCTCCTTGGAAAAAGTTTTTTTAATTTATAAAATACAGAATATTACAAAGGATTCTAATTATGTTGAAATACAGTTATCAAAATATATTTTTATAAGATATGCAGACACTGGGGTATAGAAATCCATCTTGCCCGACTAGAAAGTTAGAGGAAGTATGGGGGAGGATATAAGAAGAGAGCAGATTGGGGGAAGGGGTATTCAGTAGGCTCACTATCTTTGGGTGGGGGTTAGGAGAAAGACGGGGAGAAAATTTTAAACTCAAAATCTTGTGAAAATGAGTGTTGAAAACTAACAATAAATTTTAAAAAATAGCAAAAAAAAAATTTTTTTTTAAAGTTCATGAACACCCACCCTCTGATCTAAGTATAACACCTTCCCCACCTTCCCCCATTTTATAGATGAGGAACCTGAGATGCAGAAGGTGAAGTTACTTGACCAAAGTTACCCAGTTAAGTTGCAGAGCTAGTAGAACCCAAGTTCTTTTTCTCTTTTTGTTGTATTTTATTTTTTGCTTTTTGGAGGGCAATTGGGTTGACTTGCCCAAGGTCACACAGGTAGTGTGTCAAGTGTCTGGGGCCGAATTTGAACTCAGGTCCTCCTGACTCCAGGGCTGGTGCTCTACTCACTGTGCCACCTAGCCACCCCAGTTCTTTTTTTCTTAATGTTTTTAATCTAATACATGGTCAGATGGGTTTTGATAGCATAATTTAATGTTTCAAACAAGTGGAATCAATAGTTATAACAGAATGAGAAGGAAGTTGTCTTCGCTTTACATGTTAAAGCTAAATGTTTTTCCTTGTTTTGAAAAGATGTTGTTTTTGGATTGGACTCTAGTTGAAATTTTGATATACTGCACTGAAAATAAATCTGACCCCCCCCAGGCAGGTTGAATTTGTGGAGTTAGTATTTTATGTGAGTAATACTATTGTTGTAAGAGTAGCAATTTAATAGATATTTGTTAAGGCCTAAACATAGTCCCTGCATTGAAAAACTATAGAATGACAGGTAGTAGAGAACTCAGAGATAATAAAATCCTAGATTTAGAGCTGAAAGTTGGCCTTGGGTGTTGTCTAGGCAGCTCACTCTTTTTACAGTTGAGAAAAAGAACCTGCTCAAGATCATATAGGTAGTAAGAGGCAAAGATTTCAGATCAGGCCATTGTATAGCTGTCTCTTGTCAGGTCTTGTTCAGTTCATGAAAATCCTCTACAGTAGGTGCATAAAACTCAAAAAGAAACTAAACCATACATAAGGACCCCTTTCAGGCCACATCTTGACTTAATTTTAAAATAAGATGTTTTCTATATTTTATTGTATTTTTATTTATTTTGTTAAATTTACATGTTAATCTGATTACATTTTAATGACATTTTAATCTGGTTTGGGTCATCCTGGATATTGCTATGGGCCCCACACGGTTTGGGGTCTATATATCCCCAACAAGTGATCATTCAGCATTTGCTTGAAGCTCTCTACTGATAATGAGTAATACCTTATCTGATAATATAACCCATTTTCATTTTAGCTAGCTCTAATTGTTAGAAAATATAATATGTAAAATATTCAGTTAATCCTAGCTCTGCTCTTTGAGGCCAAACAAAATTAGTCTAATTCTTCAATGAATCTTTGAATTAATTGAAGACAGTTATCATATTTTTGGCAAGCCCTCTTTTCCCCCAGACTAAGCATCCTTAGTTATATCAGTCCTATATATGACATTCTTTTAAGTCCTTCTATCATCTAGGTTGCCTTCCTTTAAATGTTCCTGCTTGTCAGTGCCCTTCTAAGATATGGCACCCAAACTGGACACAATTTCAAATGTGGTTTTCCTTACTCTGGACATTTTACTTTTGTACCATAACCTAAAATTGCACTTGTTTCTGTATCACACTGTTGGCTCATTTTGTACTTGCAAATTCTTTTTATGTGAACTTTTTTAAAACAATATTTATTTATTTATTTACTTTTAGTTTACAACATTCAGTTCCTCCATCCCTTGAGTTTCAAAATTTCTCCCTCTCCTCCCCTTTACCTCCATGGTGGCATGCAGTCAAATATAGGATCTACAAATACCTTCACATTAAACATTAGTCAAGTTGTAAAAAGGGATTATAACCAATGGAGTGAACAGTGAGAGAGAAGAAATAAAATAAAAGAGAGAGAGCAAATGGTTTGATTCAAACTGCATTCAGGCTCTGTAGTTCTTTCTCTGGATGTGGATGTCCCTTTCCATCATGAGTCTTTTGGAGTTATGACCTTGCATTGCTGAGAGGAGCTTAGTCTATCAAAGTTAGTCATCACACATAACGACGTGTCTATAATTGTGTACAAAGTTCTGCTTCTGCTCTCCTCACTCAGCATGCACATGAACTACTTTCTAGCTGTTTCTCATCCTATTTTTGTGCATGGAGTTTTTAAACCCAAATTTAGGACTTTACATTTATTTCACTTAAATTTTTCCTTGTTTTCAGCCCATTGTTGCCGTCTCTAGGGTTTTTTGGAACCTCTCAAATAGAAAAATTTGTATTTGATCTTAGAGGTGACAGGGAACTACTAGAGTTTTAAATAGAAACGTAGCCATTAGGAATATGACTTTGGCAGGTAAGTGGAGTATGGTTTGGAGAGGGCAGAGACTTGAGGCAGGGAGACCAATTATGAAGCTATTTCCATAGTCCTGGCTAGAGATCTCAAGTGTTTGAAATAAATTTAGGTCGCTATGTGAGAAGAGAGAAAGGAGGTACATTTAAGAGATGATGTTTGGAGGCAAAACTGGCAAGACTTGGCAGATACTTGTTTGTGTATGAGGTGAGGGAAAGTGAGCAGTTGAAAATGGCTTCGAAGCTGTAAACCACGGTTCCTGGAGGTGTGCTTGACCTTACAAGTATCCTTGACTGTAACAAGGAAGTTTGGAAAGGAATGGTTAGGAGTTGGGGAGGGGGTGTTAGAAAATGAGTTCTAGTTTGGACTTGGTTGGTTTGAAATGCCTCCAGGATGTCCTATTTTAAGTATCCAAAGGCAATTGGTAACATGGAATTGGAATTTAGGATAGAGATTAGAACTAGCTCTAGGAGTCATTAGGTTGAGATGATAAACCTCTTTAAGGCAGAGAATGAAAAAGGGCTCAGGATAAAGCTTTGGTGTATACTCACAGTTAAGGGGTGTATTATAAATGATGATCTGGCAAAGAAAATCAAGAAGGAAAGATCATATAGGAAGGAGAGAAGAGAAGGCAATGCCGTAAGAATCCAGGAAGAAGAGTTTCCAGGAGAAGAGGGTCAGAGGCATGTGGTCAGGTCCTGATTTGGCCTTTAGGTGTATGACCTTGAGTTGGTTACCCATCCACAGTAGTCCTTTGTTTCCTTATTTTTAACATGAAGTGGTTGAATTTAGGTGATCTCCAAAGTCCCTTCAAGCTCTTACATTAGGTAGTTGTTGATGTGTGTGTAGTAAAATGATATTAACTATCTTGAATTTAAGAGAAGTATTAACAGTTGGTGTCCCATGTCAGAAAATGTTTTATAAGATATTATTTTTTTCCCAGAAATTACCTTTTTCAAAATGAATGTTTTTTTTTATTTTAATACTTTATCTGTTGCTTTTACTTATTTTATTTTTCTTTCTACCATAGACCTCTTTTATATGGAATTATAGCTCATTTCTTACATGCGAATAAAGATGGCATCCAAACCACTTTCATAAAAGGATCTTCACTGCAGCTTCCAAGATGAAATTTTGGCAGACAGTCCAATTAAAAAAACATGAAATGCATGTAAGTTTTTTTTTTTTTATAAAAACATCCTTTAACTGTAATTGATTATTAATTTCTGTTTTGTTAGTGTTGCATAATTTTTTCCTTGGCATATTTCATTGTGGACATAATTTTATTTAATTTTGTACCAAATCTCGTTGTACTGTGGTATTAATTTATACCTCCTAGCCCCAAAATGCTATCCTGAGGGAATCCCAAGGAGAAAATGATGATGAACAAAATTCTGAGATTCAAATTGATCTTTCTTCCTAGAAATAAGAGTTCCTGATGAAAGCTTTGTTGCAGACTGAATCCTAGTATACTTCAGAGAATCATAGAATTTTAAAGTTGAAAGGTATCTCTGTAGTCATGTAGCCATATAACCGGACCCAGAGAGAAATATGATAAGTGGTATCCATCCAGCCTCTGCTTGAAAACACTCAAATGGAGGGTGGGGGTGGCTCATAGGGAGAAAAGTGATTAATCCCCTGCATCTCAGGACCACCTATTCCATTCATGGATAACATTTTACTGATTAGCCCTAAATTTGCCTCTGTAGTTCCCACCAACCATCATTCTTGGTTCTGTTATCTGTTGCCAAACAGAGCAAATCACATCTCTCTTCCATATGACAGTACTTCAGACACTCGAAGACAGCTATCTGGTCTCTTCTCTTCAGGCTAAACATCCCCACTTCTTTCTGTTGATCCTCATGTGACATGGACTCAAAACCTCTTACTGTTCTGGTGGCCTTTTCTCTTGGATTTCCTCCAAGATAATTTATCACTGCCATCCCTAAAAATGCCAGAAGTATTCTTACTGGGACAGAGCCCAGCAGCGCTCTCACCTCTTTATTCCTGAAAGCCAAACCTCTCTTCACGTGGCACAAGATTGTAATAACATTTTAGCTGCCACAGCCCTGCCATATCACATTGAACAGGCTGTTGGAAAAAGAGTATATTTTATCATAGAGGAAACTTTCAATTTTAAAAGCAAGTTCAATTGTATCAACCCTTTATATTTTTGACTTCTTAAATTCCATACCAATTACATATGTGTCTATAAAAAGTATGTAAGCAATAAACATAGGTTTTCTTTCCCTTTGGGGTGGCATGAGATGAAGAGGCTTCTTTAGAATTCCTCTAAAGCCCTTAAGTTGTTTGGGGTTTTTTGTTGTTGTTTTTAAGGCAGAATGCCACTTAACCTTATTTAACCTTCCTTATTCTGTACCTGGTAAATTTTTTTTAACACAAAAACAAGATTTGACATTTATTTATTCTATTGAATTTCATCTTAATAGATTTAGTCCCAGTATTCTAATCTGTCCATTTTGGGGGGATCCTGTTTGTCATCCAGCTATCCCTCCTAATTTTGTATCATCTGCAGGTTTGATGAGCATATCATTTATACCTTTATCCACTCATTTATACTGCCAGGCACAGATCTCTGTGACACGCCACTGGAATTCTGCCAAATTGACATCACGTCACTTAGTAGCTATTCTTTTTTGTCTGACTATTCACTTAGTTGTAAATCTATAATATATCTCCCATATTTTCCATAAGAAGACTGTGAGATACTTTATCAAATATTTTGTTCAAATATAATTAAACTATATAACACTTATTGATCTACTTTTTTAATAATAAACTATCAAAAAGAAAATAAAATTAGTTTGACATGACTTATTCTTGATAAAACCTATGTTGACTTTTTGTAATGAAGCCTGCCTTTTCTGGGTGTTCACTAGCTGTGTCTTTAATCCATTAAAGAATTTTCTTAGGAATTAATAAAAAGTAGCGCTTTTTTTGTTCTCTGCTCCCTTCATGTAAAAATAAGGGAAGAAGATGCTGATTAAATAAATATGAATAGACCACCATTTCCAGAGGATGTGGTGGGAGATGGGTTCTAACGTATCTAATTGGACAGCATTTATTGATAAATGTTCCCATTTCATTTCAAAGCTTTCCCTTTTTCAGTGATCTTTCAATTTTTCTGACAAGGGGAAAAAAATTAAATGTGAGTCATCTTTCATACTTCTTTTTAATACCTTGGGGCTTCTGATTATGTCCAATCAAGGAAAGCTACTGGTCTACCTTTTAAATGTTATGTCCCAAACTGGGATTTAGGGTAGCAAGAGAAAGTTGAATCTATGATTGGCTTATAGTAAATACTGAATATTGACAATCCCACTTAGATTTCTCATACTGCTTATATGATTTTAAGTGACCACTTAGGGTAAGTTATTATTATCATTTGAATTTTCATAAACACCTGCTGGCATTGTTAATATTTATACTAATGATGTAAATTCACATTTAAATGTGACTAAACAAAATGGAACCACCTTAATCAACTTTGATATCTCTTTGAAATCTCTTTGTTTTCCTATGAAGAGTGTAGTGGGTTTTCCCACTTTTTAAAGAAAAACATCCTTTTGAGAAACAGTTTTTCTGGTATCAGGTATACTTGTAAATATTTAATGTTGTTGACTATAGAATACATTTTGTTAATGAGATAAATCACTACCTAGAAAATTGGACTTAGTACATTATTTTTTAAATCCAGTAGTGCTTTATGAAGAAAGAACACTGTTCATAAGATTTAGAACTAGAAAGGACTTTAGGGATCATCTAGTCTAACCCCCTTTATTTTACAGATAAGAATATTTGACAACTAGAGGGTTTAAATGACTTGCCTGTAATCACACAGAAAGCAGAGTCAAAATTTGAACCCAGGGCCTCTGACTCCAAATTTTTGCCATTTCTGATATCCTACTTTGTCTTTGAAGCTGTTGTTCATTCCTTTCCTTTCTTTTACTGATTGAGTATTTGAAGACTTGCGTATCATAGAACATTAGCTGTGTTCTTTTCTTCCAAATTATCATAGACGTCAGAGTGTAAAGTATAATTCAAAATATATTTTGCTTGGTCATCAGAGATACTTCTAAGTAGCTATGACCTTTTTGTACAAATACCCGGAAAAGTATGTGACTTTCTTTCCTCTTTTGTCCCCTCCAAAGCATGATTTACCAGTAAGACTATTTCATGACTGACCTTCATTCTATTTTTGAGAGATTTGTACATCTAATTTAGCAGATTGAGTTGAATAATGAATGAAATGTCACTAATACAAATTGTCTTAATATCATCATAGCTCCCATGCAACCTCACTTTCTAGAACTTTATATCCTTTTCTCCAAAAGGAGAATTAATTTCAGTTTTTCAAAATGCTTAATGAAACTCACTAGTAGGACTGGACCTCTAAACCTGTAGCTAACATGCGATATGGAAAGTACACTGGGCTGTGAGCAAAGAGGTCTAGATTGTAGAACCTTTTTCTGATGGGAGGGAAGAGGGGTATGTATGTTTGTGGTCCTGGGCCAGTTGTTATCTCTATAAAATAATGGAGTTGAAGCAGATTATCTCTTAAGTGCCATTTCAGCTTTGGGAGTCTGCCATTATCTTAATTAGGAAACCTAAAGAACACTCTTTCTGCTGACCCCACCCCAAAGGCAAAGAAAATCTAAGTTAACTACTTTACCTACCTTTCCTTTACAGTTAGATTTTGTTATCTGTTATGACGTATCTGTAAGATAATAAGTCCAGGAATTGGAATTTAAGATGTCTGCAAATAATATTAAGGGGCTCATACAACTGAACTTGGCTGTTATTTATTTATGTATTTATTTTAAATAGTATTTTTTTCCCCCACTTACATGTCAGGAAAATTAATTTTCACAAGATTTTGAGTTCAAAATGTTTCTTCCTCCTTTCCCCTCTTCTGAAAATGGCAGGCATTTGATATAGTTTATACAGGTGCTGCCATGTAAAAATATTTCCACATTAGTCACAGTTGTGAAAGAAAAACAGATCAAAAGGGAAATTTGCTTATGGTGTCACCCTTTATGTCTAAATCAGCGGTTCTCAACCTGTGGGTTATGTTCAATCTGTAACAATGAAAATACATCATGCATATCAGATGGATTAATAACAGTAGCAAAATTACAGTTATGAAGTAGCAACAAAAATAATTTTATGGTTGGGGGTCACCACAACATGAGGAACTGTATTAAAGGGTTGCGACATTAGGGAAGTTGAGAACCACTGGTCTAAGTCATGTACTCATTTTGACCTTATGTTCATATGAACTTGCTTTTAGAATTGGGAAATTCCTTTATGATAATTTTTGCCCTGTTTTATAACTGCTTTAAGTTTAAATTTATTTCTATTTATTTTTCCCATTCACCAAAAATGAGCACTTCTTATTTGTTTAGTGTCCTTATTTTATTCTATTGTTCAAGAGCCATTGCGTTCCATGATGCCTTTCACTAAAATTACGTGTTTACCTACATCTCTGCAGCCTGATTGCCTTTGAAAGCTCAATGTTAACTGTTAGTCCACCCTTAACCCTCTACATTTTATCACTATTCACTTTGTATTTGTCATTAGAAGTGGATAAAATACTCCTTATTGCTATAAGAATTCTCTCTTTTAAATTTTTAAGTCATAGTTGTCATATATTCTTTACTTCGTGGAAACTTTTAAGTGATTTTTACTCATACATTACTGTTCTCAATGAATATAGAGTCATTTTTAAGGATAGTAGTATGAGAGCTACCAGGTAAATTTTCCTCCTACCACAAGAGGGTGCTCTGGAAGCAGAAATTTTTTAAACAAGAAGAATCTTTTTTCAGTGAGAAAAATGGCATTAGAGAATACTGATTAAAACTGCTCTCACATGAAACTTGTTAGATTTCTGTTTCTTTAATAGAATGTAAAGTGAATTCAGTTCTCTCAATCTAGATTTACTTGCCAAATGTAGTCTTTTTACCTTTAAATGAGTAGTTTACTCCTTCTCTTCTTCCTCACCATCACCACCATCACCTTCTTTCTTCTGCTCCTGCCACTGCTCCTTCTCCCTCCATTTCCTTGAAGCAGACCATTCTGGTGCCTCTTTTGTGAAGCAGTGACCGAGGAGACCCCTGGACTCACCATGGCCAACAAAAAGCTGAAGGAAGGAGTCGAGACTGAAAACAACAACAGCATTAATTTGAAGATGGCAGGGCAAGATGGTTCAGTGGTGCAGTTTAACATTAAGAGGCACACTCCACTTACTAAACTAATGAAAGCCTATTGTGAACCACAGGGTTTGTCAATAAGGCAGATTAGATTCCAATTTGGTGGGCAACTAATCAGTGAAACAGACACACCTGCACAGTTGGAAATGGAGGATGAAGATAGAATTGATGTATTCCAGCAGCAGATAGGAGGCACTTAGTAAAGAGAGAATCTACAACTCTACTCCAGAACTGTGCTCCCAAGGAAAACAGTACATTCAAAATTAGAAAACCAAGATTTGGTTCATTCAGATCCTGGACTATCATATAGTTTTCTCTCTTCTTTGATTCCTTTCCCCCATTCCTTATTGTATATAAAGTAACTGGTGTATGTGCACAGGCATAATGCATTGGGTTTTGTTTTTTTAACTAAATAGCCAATAGTATGTTTTTAAATGAACTAATTGTTTAAAATTTTTTGAAAATGAGTTTAAAATTGTGATAATGTAAATTCCTACTACTCTTTAATAGCATATGGAAAAATCATATTAAAAATGTAATTAACATAGGAGGATACAATCCTTTTTGTGCCAAACGATGCAGTTATCATTCTTAAAAACTTGTAAAGGTCTATGATTTCATTAATGTGGGTACTCAGTCTGCAGTTACTTACCATAACTCCTTGTCTTCATTAGTCATTTCATGATTTGCTACAGCCACAAATTTCATCTCCTAGTGCCCAACCTTCTGATAACAAACACCTCCATAACTAGACTGATCCTTGAGCTGTTGCTAGACCCTTTTTAGATTAACATTACATATCAGAGTTAGTGATGAAACTCATAGCCTTCAAGAGTCCAGTGTCACTGAGCTCATATGATGAGGTGGTATCAGAAAATGGAAGAAGAAATTTTGGTAATAGTAAAATTTATTTAGAACTGACTTGCCAATTTTGATTCTGTATAATTGTTAATTTTATATATGCTTTACATTTCAGATGGTCATTTAGAAAATTGGAGGTTAAGGGGCACTACTAATTCAGAAGATCATCATGTTTCTAAAGCTATGAAGAAATAGCTTTCATTTGGTGCAAATATACAGCTTTTAATTTCTATATGTATATATTAAATTGCTATTTATTGTGATATAATTATATAAATAATATGTGTATTATTTAGAAATGTTAGTTTTTGGAACATTTAGCTGTGTCATATTTTTCTACATTTATGAATAAAGGTTAACTTTGTCATCTAGTTTACTGAATTTGATTTGAGGAAGATAAGCATTTTGTTTTTAGGCAGTATTTTAAAAGACCCTAAAGTACTGGAAAGTAAAAATGCTTTCATTTACCATAAAATTCACCTCTTTGCCTTCCTTATCCCTACTGGAAATCAGGGCTGAACATAGCTGTGTGTTTTTCAGCATTTCCATTTTGCCATATTTCTTTGTCCAGCAAAAATTATATAACATAGCAAAACTACTCCAAAATACTTACATTTACATATATAAATATGGAGGGATCAAAATTAAAAAGCAGAGGTAATAAAAATATTAAAATTGGCAAAACTAAATCTGGTATTTGAAAAATCTAAGATGATTTTCCAAGAAGCTGCTTTTTCGCCTTTTAATAAAGGTTTTTAAAAATTGCCTTAGAATATGAATTTTTACTTTCTCAGCAATCTTTTACCTTAGAAAAGTTTATTCTTTTATTGGAAGGTCTAATTTTGAGGTTGGACAAAGAACTAGCTCTTTAAATTTTCATTAAGTGAAAAAAAAAGGCCCACTTTGTAGTATGGACATGTGAAATTGCAGGCATGAAGGGACAGGCTTTGGGTTAAAATACCAGGATGTGTCTACCTGTTAAAAAGCTGGTATTGTTTAGCTTTTATAGAGTCCTCAATTGTATAGTTATAGGATGAAATGTGAAAATGTCTACCTCATGCTCACATCTGGGAATCTTCCTTAAAATTTATTTTGGCTTCAAAATAAGAAGTATGAAATTTTCTTACATAGTTAACTCTTCTAAAATTTGCTTTCTCCCACATTCATTAGTTACATGTATAATGTCTAGTTAACATTTTCCCAGTTGCTATGGAATGTATCTGATTGCTACAAAGTATGGTGCCTTATAGAAGTTACATGCAATATAATAAAAAGTAAAATTTTGGAAGGTTATCTGTAGAGAAATTTTAGTGTTAAGTGTCAACCCTTGTTTCTTAATGTTAAGGGCTAGTTCAAACAAGACTCCTACCAGTTGAAAATACTTTCTACTGATTTTATATTTGATGGTAATAGATGTAATGTGTAGCATTTTGGGATTAACAGATCAAAAGTGTTACCAGAATACAATAGATTTTAAAGTACTACCATTAACCATAATCTTATAAATCATCAGATTTTTAAATAGTCTATTGTATAGTTAAGAACTTAAGTACAGTTGATTGAATAAAACCATATAAAGATGCAAGAGAACTAGTTACTAATTTAAAATGAAATTTGTACTATGCAATTACTATTATGAGTTCCATTGTATTGTATGTGGGAGTATAAATGTCTAAATTCTTCCCAGAAGATTTAACTTCAGGCTTCAAGGATGTTGTCCGTGAACATTTGAGTTTACCTCAGGAATTGGAATCATGTAGGACCAGATTCAGTAAAAATCGAGTACTGTAATTTTGGATGCAGATGTCAGCACATCAAAAATGGAAATGAAATAGAATTGTGTCACATATAGACCCTAGTACTTTTGGATGTAATGTTTTGTAACAATTTTTATACTACGATGACTTTGTATCTTTAAATAAATGGGGTTAAATCACCTTTTTGTATAGCCTCTGTTTAAAAGAACATTTGGGTTACTGTTCTGGCATATTTTTGAATAACTAAACTAGATTTTGGCTATATTTTATCATTTCAGAATCTCCTTAAGTGCAGTCGTGTGATTATATGGATTAATTTAGAAGAACAGC
>CM053599.1:140812571-140837244 GCA_028646575.1 Pseudocheirus occidentalis | reverse complement strand
ATTTCTTTTTCTTCTCTTATTGCTATAGCTAGCATTTCTAGTAAAATATGCTTTAATTTAATCTTCAATGGTAATGAATTCACCTTTTTCATTTTTGATGCTGAAATTTGGTTTTCTTTTTTTTTTATAATCAAATTAACCAATGGTTTATCAGTTGGTTGTTTCATAAAACCAATTCCTAGTTCAAGGAACTTCTTTTAATTTTATTAATCTCTCCTTTGATTTTTCAGAATTTCCAATTTGATGCTTAATTAGGAATTTTCAATCTATTCTTTTTCTAGATTTTAGTTGCATTGATCTGCTATTTTTTGATTTTATTATTGTGATATATATATATATATACATATATATACATACACACACATAATCTTTGGCTGCATCTGGTGAATTTTGGTATGTTGTCTCATTGTTGCCATTCTCTTTTATGAAATTGTTGTTTCTGTGGTTTGCTCTTTGATCCACTTATTCCTTAGGATTAAATTATTTAGTTTCCAATGAATTTTTAACTTATGTTTCCATGCCCTTTATTGAAAATATTTTTTTATCGAATTATGGTCTGAAAAGGATGCACTTAATATTTTTTGCTTTTCTGCATTTGGTTGTGAGCTTCTTATGCCTTAATCATGATCAGTTTTTGTGAAGTTTCTGTGTACAACTGAGAAAAGGTATATTCCTTTCTATTCCCATTCAGTTTTCTTCAGAGATTTATGATATCTAACTTTTCTAAAATTCCATTTCAGCTCCTTCTTTCTTGCTTATTTTATGGTTAGTTTTTATCTAGTTCTGAGAGGGAAAAGTTGAGGTCCTCCACTCGTAGTTTTACTGTCTCCTTCCTCTTGTAACTCGTTTAACTTTTCCTTTAAGAATTGAGATGCTATACCATTTGATTCATACATGTTTAGTATTGCTAGCACTTCATTGTCTATGGTTCCTTTTAATAAATTACAACTTCCCTGCTTATCTCTTTTAATTAGATCTATTTTTTGCCTTTGCTTTGTCTGAGATCATGATTGCTACCACTTTTTTTTTTTACCTCAGCTGAAGCATAATAGATTGTGCTCCAGCCTCTTATTTTTTTACTCTGTGTGTCTCTCTGTTTCAAGTGTGTTTCTTGTAAACAACATATTGTTAGATTCTGGTTTCTAATCCATTCTGCTATCCACTCCTGTTTTTTGGGTCATTCATCCCATTCATATTCACAGGTACAGTGACGGTGTATTTCCTTCCATCCTATTTTTCCCTATTTATCCTTTTCTTTCTTTTTACCTTGTCCTTCCTCAAAAGTCTGTTTTGCTTATTACCACATCCTCCCTTAATCTGCCCTCCTTTCTATCAGCCCCGTCCCTTCTCTTATCCCCTTCCCCTCCTACTTTACTGTAGGTAAGATAGATTACTATATTTTAGTGTGTTTTTCCCTCTTTAAGCCAGTTCTGATGAGAGTAAGGTTCAAGTATTATTTGCCACTACTCCCATCTTCCCCTCCACTGTAAAAGCTCTTCCTTGCACACCTCTTTTATGAGAGATAATTTCCCCCATTTTTCCTGTCCCTCCTTACCGCATCCCTTTTTCCCACCCCTTAATTTTTAAAAAATCATCCCACTGTAGTCAACTTAGACCTGTGCTCTTCATCTATGTATGCTCCTTATAACTGCCCTTATAAAGTTCTTAAGAGTTACAAGTATCATCTTTCCATATAGGATTATAAACAGTTTTACCTTATTGAATCCCTTATGATTTCACTTTCCTGTTTACCTTTCTATTCCTCTCTTGAGTCTTGTATTTTAAAATCAGATTTTCTATTCAGTTTTGGTCTTTCCATCAGGAATGCTGAAAAGTCCTCTATCTCGTTAAATATATATTTTGTTTCCCTGGAAGGACTATGCTCAATTTTATTTGGCAAGTTATTCTTGGTTATTCTAGCTCCTTTGCCTTTCAGAATATCATATTCCAAGACCTCCTCTCCTTTAATGTTAAATCTGCTCAATCTTGTATAACTCTGACTGTGGCTTCATGATATTTGAATTGTTTCTATCTGCTTGCAGTATTTTGTTCTTGACCTGGGTGATTATATGATTGGTGTATTCCTTCCATTTCTATTTAACCTTCTGGTTCTAGGATATCAGAGCAGTTTTCCTTGATAATTTCTTGAAAGATGATATCTAGGGTCTCTCTTTTTTTTAATCAGGATTTTCAGGTAGTCCAAAATTTCTTGAATTATTTCTCCTCAGTCTATTTTCTAGGTCAGTTGTTTTTCTGGTTTAGTATTTCACATTTCTTCTTTTTTTCATTTTTAAAATTCTTTCTTGGTGTCTCATGGAGTTATTATTGAGAAATTATTTTTTTCAGTGAGCTTTTGTACTTCTTTTAGCCAGTTCTACTTTTTAAGAATTTCTTTTCTTCAGTGAATTTTTTAGTGCCTCTTTTACCAAATTGTTGATTTTCTTTTCATAATTTTCTTGCATCTTATTTATTTTCCCAAATTTTCCTCTACAGAGGAAAATTATTTGATTTTTAAAATCCTTGGTGCAGTCTTCCAGGAATTCTTGTTGGGCTTGTGTCCAATATAGACTTTTTCTTTAAGGTTTTGCTTGTAACTCTTTCGACATTGTTGTCTTCTTCTGACTTTGTGTCTTGATCTTCACTGTCACCATAATAACTCTTTATGGTGTTTTTTTTCTTATTTTTCTTATTTTTTTTCTTATTTGCTCATTTTTCTATACTACTTCTTGACTTTTAGCTTTATGTTTAAGTTGGACTTTGCTCCAAGGGTGGAGGAAGCACTGTCCCAAGCTTTAAGTTTTTCATGCTGCTGTTTTCAGAGCTAGTTCTGGGGCTTCTATGTTGTTGATGCTTTCTAGGTGGTATGATCTAAGTAGAAGTATGGTCATTGGTCTCCTGTCTTGAGCTCTATTCTTTAACCAGGAAGAGATCTTGTTCCTCTATAGCCACAAATGGAAGCATTCCTTTTGATCCTGAAACTGTGACCAGGTCCCCACCTCTCCCACAATTGCCAGTGCTCCTTTCTGCCTTAGAAATGGGACTAGTACCACTGCCCCCTTCTGATTAACTGCAAGTACTCTTCTCCACCCCTGAACTGTGACCAGTTTCACAGTTCCACCACAGCCTCAAGCACTAGTACTCCTTGCCTTGGAGCTGAAACCCAGAACTGCATATGGACAATGCAATAGGGTCCTAAACCCAGCACCAGCAAAGGGTCACCTATCACCTTTCTGACTAGTTTTTACCATCTGTGGGCTGCCACTTATGCAGCCACCTCCAAGGTCTGCTGCTGACGAGTGCTAGGATTGGGGGCTCCAGGTCAACCACCACTTCAGTGAGTAAGGCTTTTCTTATTGATCTTCTAAATTGTCTTGGGCTGAAAAATTGTTTCACCCAGATTTTTGCTGGTTCTACTGCTCCAGAATTCTATTTGAGGCATTATTTTTTAAGTCACTGAAAAGAGAATTTGAGAGAGTTTAGGCGAGTTTCTACTCCAACTCCACCATCTAGACTCTGTCCCTTAGTTGATAGATTCTTAACTATTAAATCTTGAAGGTACATAAACATGTGAAATGGGTCAGTCCAATCTGGGGTATTCCTTAAAATAAGAGGATATTAAAGGTTTTTGGTAGCAGAATAAAAACAAGGGTTTTAATCAATGCCAATATGCTCTCAGTCATAGTCTTGGACGCGTTAATCCTTCATTGAGAAGTCATAGACAAACTGACCCAACACCTTGTTGCTGGGGGCAGCTATCAGTGTTAACATTCTGGCAGATGTGAAACCATCTTGAAAATGGTACTTCCTGGAACCTGGTTCTGGATTGATTAACATTTTATTTAATATATTGATTCAAACACAGGGCATACACTAATATGAGAACTCTGTAAATGAAAAAAAAATGTAAGTATGCACTGAACAATGACATGAATTATAGGGCACATTTAATTTTTATAAAAATTAAATTTGGAAAGGGGAGGTAGATTATAATGGTTTCATGCTATTGGGTTATAAGCTAATGGGTTTTTGCTAATGGGTCATAAGCTCATTGAAAGCAGACTGTCATTTGTTATGTTTCATAGTTCTTTATACACAGTAGGTATTCAACAATAACTATTTGGTGAGTGATTATAGAGCTAATCTCAGTCATCTGAGTAGCTAAAAGAAATAAGTAAAAAAATTGAGTAGATATCTAATTAAATGACATTAGATTAAATCATTTCTAGAGTTGACATAACAGGACATTGTTAAAGGTTCAACAGTCCTACTATGGTGATAAACTCCATCCATCCATTTAGTCATTCAATAAATATTTATTGAATGTCTTATGCTTAGGACAGCTAGGGGGCACAGTGGACAGTGTGCTAGGCTTGGAGTCAGGAAGACTTTTTCCTGAGTTCAACTCTGGCCTCAGACACTTACTAGCTGTGTGACCCCGGGCAAGTCACTTAATCCTATTTGCTGCAGTTTCCTCATCTGTAAAATGAACTGGACAAAGAAATGGCAAACCAATTGAACACTACCAGAAGTTTATCAAAAAGGTAGATCTGATTTCTAAACTTAAGGAGTTAAATCATTTGTAAGGAGGGTAACCATTCCAAGGTTGTTGGGGTTTTTTTTTTATTTTGTTCTTACTAATATTTCCTAAGACCATTTGGAAGGGAAAAGTTAATTCTTCTATCAAAAGTCTCTATTCTCATCCTGAGGTGTCAACTTCTGTCTCCAGAATTTCACTGAGGTGGAAGTGAATAATTGGTTCCTCGGTGTCTAAGTTCAAATGTTTCCAGAATCTAGAATTCTTTGCTTTTTCTTTTCTGGTTTTCTTTCATTCTTCTGTTTACCTCCCTCACAGTGTTCAGTTCATGGCTCAGCACCATTACTGTACTAAACCTGCTACAAAATATCTTCTTAGCAGATCCTCCAACCCAGGGACAGACAATTTCCACTCCTTTTACAGTGTGCTTGCTGTTAAAATGCCCCAGTGGCAGAAGCCCATTTATCATTTCTCCAATAGCTTTACATCTATTTTGCTAGCTAAAACTAACTCTAACTTTTCTGTGACAGTTGGGGGAATTATGGTTGGGCTGGAGAGAGTGTATTAAAATGAAAAGGTAAGCTTTACGCTGGAGGGGTGGGGAGAAATCTTTGATACTATGCCAAAGAGTAAGCTGTACTGTATATAGACAAAATCCCTTGGGATGGGTAACAGAGTCAGCTGTCAGGCAAATTCCCCTGGGGTCTTCAGGGAAAGATTTGGTCTCTCTTAGCCCTCTCTACTGTGACAGCTCAAGAAGGGGTAGAGAGAGTCCAGAAAAAGGGAAGAATGGAAGTAAATTCAGTAAATTCTCAGAATCACCCTTTCAAATACCTGAGATCTATTTGAGGTTTGCAGTGACTTGAGTTAAATGAAGGCAGCTAAACTGCCTAGTGGTTAGAACTCAGGGATAGGAGTCAGGAAGATCTGAGTGAAATCTGACCTCAGATACTTGCTAGTTGTGTGACCCTGGGCAAGTCACTTTAACCTGCTTGCCTTAATCCATTGGAGAAAGAAATGGCAAACCACTTTCCCAAGAAAACCCCAGGGACAGTAATAGTCCATGGGGTCAGAAAGAGTGGGACATGACTGAGCAACAACAGTTATCTAAAGACCTGCTTCGTGTTTCCCTTTCATTCCTAGAGACACGACCTGTGTGGGATGAGATTCTATGCACCCCCTTTCCGCACCTCTCCTGACAATGTCTAAGAAGCTAGGCAGAGGAAAGAGAGTACGTAGGGGAACCTCAGAGTAGAAGTTGAAGTGCCCTCCAGGGCACTACGTTGGAGCTGGGATGCTACCACGGTACCATATTTAGTCAGGGGTAGCGGGCAGTCCCGTATCCGGTATGCAGCAGATGGGAATTCCTGGAGGAACTTTGGCTTTCCCTTTTTGGGATGTCTCACACCTAGGGCTCTCCACTTCCTAAGAGATATTTATCTATCGAATTGGGGCGGGGCTGTGGTGGGGGAAGAATTTTAACCAGAATATTAAGGACCAGAGTTTCTCCCCGCCGGGGTTGCCTGTCCCTTTCTAGCCCCTTAGTAATTTACCAGCTCCCTTTCCCCTCTTCTTCCTTTTATGGGATGTCTAAGAGTGAATGTGTACGTGTGTGTGCGCTTGTGTGTGTGTTCACAGAGGGTTGATTTTTTTTTTTGTTGGTGTGCTTTTTTTCCCCAGCTATGAAGTTTTAGGTGGTGGAAGAAAACTAAGAAATATGAAAAGTTTCCCTTCCCCCAAAGACTGAGGGCAGAACTATAAATGGCCCTAGGTTCCTAGAAGCCGGGGATCCTTGCTCTACATTCTGTAAAAATACAAAATGCCCTCCTCTTACTTTGTTCTCCCCAGCAGTGCCACTCTCTCTTTTCAGTCCTCCCCCCAAGTAGGCTGAATGTGAGAAATAAACATTTTAGGACGGTTTGGAGAGGAGGTTGGGAGAGGGAAGGAGA
The DNA here is from genome assembly GCA_028646575.1 of Pseudocheirus occidentalis. Classification (NCBI taxonomy): domain Eukaryota; kingdom Metazoa; phylum Chordata; class Mammalia; order Diprotodontia; family Pseudocheiridae; genus Pseudocheirus; species Pseudocheirus occidentalis. The sequence goes on along the minus strand of CM053599.1, from coordinate 140,830,761 downwards.
AGTCCTGACAGTGGGATACAGACTGATGGGATGCCAACTCCGCACTCTTTCTGTGCGCCAGTCCTTGGGCGACCACCTCTCGCAGGTCCTTGGATGGGGAAGAAGAGGTTAAAGTCAGTGTTCTTGCAGCTGCTGAATGTTTAGCAATTGAAAAAAGGGCGGGGGGAAGAGATGGGACCTTGTCTTCCTCTTCCCCACGCTCTGCACCTTCCCTACCACCTGGAGCTTAGACGTGCAGACCTTGTTCAGCACGATGCCCTCTCACACTACTACTCACCCTGCTTCTCCAAGCCCACAGCATCACGCTACTGACAGCTGTTTGTAAAGCCCTTGGGATCGCTTCATTAAATCTCCCCAGCAGGGGGCAGTATCGTGGACCCAGACCCTTCCCCCACATCCCTTCCCCCCTCCCCTTTTCTCTCTATTCCCCCTCTGTCTCCCGCCCCATTCTTCCCACCCCGTATCAGCTCTCCCTCTATATAGAGAGGCTGGAGAGGCAGAGGGGATTTGGACTGTCCCAGCTGTGAACTGTGCAGGATCCGATTTTCTCCAGTTCCTTCTCCGCTTCCCCAATAGGATATCTGTAAGTAGTGGACAGTAGAGAATCCGAAGGGAATTTGGGGGTGGGGGAAGAGACTGGCACCAGATGTCACCCTTACTCTGTCCCTCAAGACCCAGGGTTGAGGACCTGCCTTAAGATGCTTCTAATAAGGGGGATACTTAGTAACTTTGGGGAAACTTTTTAGTTAAGACCAAAGTAAAGTGTTCATCGGGACTGATTTTCTCTGTGTGCAAAAAATGCCTTGCCAAAATCTCAGAGCATCCTTATGCATCGTCAGTATGGTCCTTTAAATCCTGTTTTAAAACAGGAATGGAGTCGTTGGAACATCCACAGACAATTTTGTGCAAGTCCTAGGCAGCCAGTAATGAAAATGGGTCATCAAAGGTCCTTAGTTTTATTATCAAGTGCTTTTATTCGTGCAGCACATTTTGCCGCCAAACTACTTTACCAGCGAGGTTAATCTCAGTTTATGCACTTTACAAAGGAATTTGATACTTAAGGAAACAACTCAAGGAAACACTTGCTAAGTAGACCCCCCCTCCAAGTCCGCCCCCTCCCCAAATATCTGGAACTATGAAACCCTTGTAGATTTGATTACAGAGTTCTTATACTTAATGTTAAATTGCAAATGGACCAGTGTCAGAGAGGAGTCCTGCAGATAGCTATGAAACTGAGTTATTCCTCTCTTGTGTGTTTTAAATGCCCTTTAAAAAATATGTTTTAAATGTCCTTTTAAATGCCCTTTTTTCCTGTGAGAATTTTAAGACATGATTAAAGAATGTCAGTAGATGGCAGTATGTAAAAGTTTCTTGGATGCCTCAGAATAAAATGCACTTATTCTTTTTATAAGTCTGTATTACTTGCAGGACTCTATTAACTCAGGGCTTAATGGAGAAAAGTCTAAATTCCAAGTGTCTTTTGTCTGTCAAATAACTCATTTTTTGTGCATATGATGTATATTGATATTGGCAAGCATCTCTTTGAGGAGAAAATAAATGGGCTTTCTGTGAATTACTAGAAGTCTGGGTACTTTTCCAGAGGAGTGTTCTTTTCACAGTTTGAGAGTAGAGGCAAAGGATGTAAATGGGGGTGTAAGCTACCTCTACCCTTATGAAACCTTCTCTTATCCTGCCACACCTGATAATCTCAGTACGCTCATTTTATAATCACTTTAGGTGACCTTATCTTTATCCAGACTCATAAATTCTCTTAGGAACTGCTATGTTACAATTTGTAGATAGTTATTGAGGTACATGACTTAGCTCTCCTATTAGATTATAAAGTCCTTTAGGGCAGTGAACTCATGGATCCTTGTGGCATGCCCAATAGCTAGAACAGTACTTTGCCCCTAGCAGGTTCTCAAAAAATATTTGTTGAATGGATGAATGAGTGAATAAATGAAAATCTGAAATGCTAGCTGTCAGATTTCTTAGTTTTCTTTCCTGCATGAAAATTTGGTGATTCTTTCCATGTAAAGCCCTATGTTTTTATTATCACTTGGAAATAGGCGTGTTATTCCCTACAAGGTATTTGTTTTGAATTTGTTATCATTACATTTCTGTGGAACAGCTAGTATTGAGGAGAACATGTCCTTTTATGGTAGCATTCATATGTTGAGCACCCAGAGCCCTTTTCAAATTATTCATACTTACTAGTTGTGAATCAAGGAATTTATCTTTCCATACCCTATATCCCTTTATGAGATGTGGAGATTGTTGGAAAGACTCTTGCTTAACTGATTTTAATCACGATTCTGGAGGAAAGAGAACTTTTGCTCCTATTATTTGAGAAGAGAAGACCAAACGTGTGTGTATAAAAATAGTATCACTCTCCACAGTGCATAAAGTCACAACAGGTATCCTTGGCTTTAAACATACAATCTGTATTTTAAATATACAAAACACATAGAATTTCAGAGCTAGAAACGAACTTGCCAATCATTCAGTTCAACTTCTTGTTTTACAGACTGGGAAACTGAGCCAAGGAAGGAGTATGAATCATTTTGTAAAAAAAAAAGGCTCTCCCTTTAATTTATCTTTTTGTCAAATTTAAGTGACATATTAGGGTATGTTCTGGACTAGAAGCCATCATTGGAACCCTTTGCTATATCAAGTGATAGGTTTACTACACATTTCAAGTTTTATTGGATTATTCAGAGATCTCACCACATTAGAAGACAGGAAATCAGATTTATGGGGACAATTGTATTTCTCTCCTTTTCTTCCCTTATCCCTACTTTTAGAACTAATTGAATAATTTTAATCAGTGTCTTGAGGAAAGACAGAATTTCATGAAGGCTACACAAGAATTCAAAACAATTTATAGAACAGAAAAAGGAAAAATGATTTTGAAAATGTAAGAATTGTCCATTAATTCTGACAGATGAAAACCAGCAGGATGGCATCTGTCTCTTATTTCTATGATTAGTTCCAAGGCTGTGATGATTCTGAGGTACAGGTTTCCCTAGATTCTGAGATCTAAGTAAGATATTCTAGGATTTGCCCTTTGACACAGATAGCCTGCCCTCCCCTCACTTGTCCAGGCTAGAAATACAGCAAATGGATATAGAGTACTGGGATACCAATACTGCTTGGGACCTCTAAAGGTCATTGTGTCCATCTCCCTCCCTACAGGCAGAACAGCATCCTTTGCAGAAGGCTTTCTGTCTCTATGGAACTCTTTTTTTTTTTTTAACTGTCATGGAAGATAAAGGAAGACAGCCAGAAAATGACAAATGTCTTTGTACACAAGTAGATCTCTACACCTCCTGGTAACTAATAAAGTTCATTTAAAAAAATAAATAGTTTTCACTGATGAGAATAATTTCCATCAGGGGTCATTTTTAATGTGCAGATGAGTTTTGAGAAGTCAGGAAATCTGATCAATTGGGGAACTGATTCAAGGAAACCTATGAATCCTTTTTGTGAAGGAAAGCTCTCCCATATCTCTTACCTCTTTATCTTCTTGTCAAAGTTAGTAACACTTGTATTTGTCCTGGTACCTACTCTCTCCTCTTAAAAAGACATAATAAAAATCTTTCCTAGGAGCTTGAAGAACCAAAAATAAGGAAGGACCAACAGAGCATGCTCACTTCTTGTTTCTTTCCAGGGGTCAGGATTCTTAGATATACATTCCTTTGTGACTATGTACAATGATTTGTTCTGTTTGATCTTTTCTGGGATTGCAGAAGGGAACCAACAGTTAGGTTCTGCCATTTCAGGAAACTTTTGGGGGATCCATATGTAGAGAATTTGCTTATTCTATGGAAGTTGACATACCCTCCTCATAAAAGTCAAATGCCATCTAAATAATAGACTTAAATTCCATGTTTCAGGATTAAAATTGTTTTTTCCTTTGAGGCCACTCACAGTTAATACATCTTACTGTCTCTGCTTGGGTCTCCCTCCAGATACTAACTTTGCCTGGGAGAATTGATGCATTCAGAGTTGATATTCCCAACTCTGTCACTGTTGACTTTTTGCAATTTCAGAGGTGGTTCACATTCAGGAACCTTTACATCCAACTTCACATAACTATTGGCATCCCTAGTTAATGGCGTCATTTTGGAGAAAATCATGTGGTCTTCATATGCCTTGGTTTCCTCATCTTTAAAATGAAGGAGTTGGATGAGGTGATTTCAAAAGCTCCTTTGAATTGTATGATCCTGTATAGAAAGAATTCTAGCAAATATGTTCAAACATGGCTCATAAGACACTAAGATTGTCAGGAAAGTATTCAAAACCTTAGGTTTGTTGTTCGTTGTGTCTGTGTTAATACTCAGAGAGTAAGATCTTTACCACAAGTCTCTATCGGGAAATAAAGTTCATCCAAAACAAACTTCCTTAAAACCCCAAATCCCAAACTCTTGGAAATTCTCTGTTGGTGTGCTTTAAGCACTTGTTACATAGACAAATGAGCAGCTCTTTAAAAAACTAATGATGGAGGCAGACAAAGAATTCAGAAACAAGTAATTTGACCAGGATACAGCATCAGCCCTTGAGGAAAGCCACCTGTTTATTTGACTTTGAAGTTTTCATGGTATATGGGGCTTAAATTAATTCAACAAACCTTTATTAATTATCTGTTATATACAAGGCACTGTGTTAGGCTCTGGGAACACGAAGAAGACAAAAAAAAAACCCCAAATCAATTCCTGCCCTCAAGGAGCTTATATTCTTTTTTTTGTTTTGTTTTGTTTTGCTTTTTGGAGGGCAGTTGGGGTTAAGTGACTTGCCCAAGGTCACACGGCTAGTTTTTGTGTTAAGTGTCTGAGGCCGGATTTGAACTCAGGTCCTCCTGACTCCAGGGCCGGTGCTCTATTCACTGAGCCACCTAGCCGCCCCCAGGAGCTTATATTCTACTAGGGGAAAATAATAGCTAAAATTTTATGCAGTCCTTAAGGTTTTCATAGTGCTTTACATAAATAGCACTTTATGTTGAGCCTCAAAACAACCCTGTGAGGCAGGTACTGCAAGTATTATTATTCTCACTTGACAGAAGCCATGCCTCAGAAAGGCTAAGTCCCTTACCTAGAGTCACAAAGCTGTTAAGTTTCCAATATGGGATTTAAAGGCAGGTCTCCAGCACTCTAAGCACTACAAACCCTAGCTTGTATGCAGGGATATTCAGGTACAGTTCATTTGAATGTGACAGATTCATGCAATTCAGTTATTCACTTAGTAGTACTTTGCAAAAGAGTTTGACTGAACCTTCCTATCATCCTGAGATATTCACAGGCTCTTAGATGTAGTGGAAGGAGGGGTTGATAAGGCTGTAAACAGATAGGTGGTGAACTCTACTGGAGATAAGATGGGCCTGTGATCTGTCTCTTGTCAGGAGTAGCTCAGTCACCATTTGGGCAGCTAAGGCTATTTGAGTGTTGAAAGCAGTGTTATCCAAGTATTGACTCATCAGCGCTGGAACTTTGATTTTTCTCCTGAGGGAAGTGCCATTTCTTTCTTTCTTCCTGCCTTCTTTCCTTTATTCTTCCTTCTTTCCTTTCTTTTTCTTCCTTTCTTTCCTTCCTTTTTTCTTCCTTCCTCTTCTTTTTCTTCCTTTCTTTCCTTCCTTTTTTCTTCCTTCCTCTTCTTTCTTTTTCTTCCTTTCTTTCCTTCCTTTATTTTCTTTCTTTCTTTCCTTCATTTTCTTCCTTTCTTTCATTCCTTCATTTTCTTCTTTTCTTCCTTCCTTCCTTCTTTCCTTTCTTTCTGTCTCTTTCTTTCTGTCTTTCTTTCTTTCTTTACTTCCTTCACTTTCTTCCTTTCCTTCCTTCATTTTCTTCTTTTCTTTCTTTCTTTCTTTCTTTCCTTCTTTCTTTCCTTCCTTTCGGTCATGCTCAAGGACTTAGATATAGAGCAAGAAGAAATATTTGTCTTTATTTCAATATTTCAAGGGCTGATTTTTCAAACTTTTCCCTTGAATTTAGAGTCTAGATTCAAGTATAACTGACATTCTTGTGTCACATTCTTTCTATCCTCTCTGTGTCCATCTTTGCCTGCACCAACTCTGTTTGCTTATAGCTCACTCATCCCTCCCAAATTTGGAAATCTAAACCCTGGCTGCAGACAATATTTTGCAATATATAGCCCCTTTGTTCATACATCTCCCAGGACTGTTTCAATTTGTATGTGTACCTTTCTTTATTAAAAAAAATATTAAAAAAAAATTTTTTTCTTGCTTTTTGGAGGGGGGAAGGTAGGGCAATTAGGATTAAGTGACTTGCCCAAGGTCACATGGCTAGGTTTTTGTGTGTGTGTGTGTGTTAAGTGTCTGAGGCTGGATTTGAACTCAGGTCCTCCTGACTCCAGGACCAATGTTGTAGCTTTCTTTAGAACAGGGATTCTTACCTTCTTTGCCATCATGGACTCCTCTGGCAGTCTAGTGAAGTCTATGAATCCCTTCTCAGAATAATATTCTTAAATGGAGAAAATAAAATGCATGTGATTCCAAAGGAACTGATATATTTAAATACTATATAAAAATACATGTGCATTGTACACATATATGTATACATGTGTATATATGTATATATGTATGATATATATGTATATATGTGTGTATGTATGTATAGAGCGAGTTCAGTGATGCTGTGTTAAGAATCTCTGCTAGAGAATGATTTAGAGATCCTGCAGCCCAAAAGGACCTCCAAGGTCGTATAGTCTATGACTTTCATTTTATAGATGGGAAATCTAAGGACTGTGGAAGTTAGTGATTTGCCAAAGGTCACACTGATAGTACACAATAGAGACAGAATATTAACCCAGGTCTTCTGACTCTTTTGTTTCTATTTCAATGTTTCTTACAGTTTGTGGACCAATAGTTGAGGGCTTAAAGAGCCTTCTTGTGCAGGGGTGTGTTGGAGTCAGCTCTGACTTGAGAGAGCCCATTGTTAAATTTTTCAGTGGGAACACTTAAAGCTTAGATATCAACCATCTCTCTAAATCAGGGTTTGATTTATTGTTTTGTTGATTGTCTAGATTCAGGAAAGTGTGAATAATGCAGATTAAACTTAAAATGTACGTGCATTTCTTTTTTCCTGGATTGCCTAATTAAACTATTACCACTATGTCGTCCTGTTGCTCTGCAAACATTGCTTGAACTCCACAGGAGGGCAGTAGAAACCTCAGGGAATTGCCTCATCAGTAGACTGGAAGCTGGTAATCATACTAATAATAAAAGCATCATCATCATCACACTTTTAAGGTTTAGAAGCACTTTCTATCCATTATCTCATTTGAGCATCACAACACCCCTGTTCCTGTAATTTTCTGTGGAGAATTGGAATTAGTTCAGTTAACAAACATTTGTCAAGCTCCTATTGTGCAATTGCACTGTGTTAAGCCTGGGGATATAAAGACAGAAAGAAATTTTGTTCCTGTTCTTTAGGAACATTCTGTCCAAGGGATACAATGGGTGAGTAAATGCATGGTAATTGGAGAAGTGAAAAAACACCTGAAACTGTGGAAACTGGAAACGCTTCTTGTAGGAGGAGATCAGACCTGAGTCTGTTAAGAGGCAGCGATGAAGATGAAGGCTTGTTGGGACAGTCTGTGAGAAGGTATGGAGACGAGGGAGACAGAATGCTGAGTTAAGGCAGCAGTTAATTGTGCAGAGTGACTGAAACCTAGAGCGTATGGAGTGGGGAGTGGTGTGGAATAACTCTGGGAACAACAAAACAAGATTACAGAAGTCTCAAAACACCAGACTGAAGAATTTGTTCTTTATTTTAGAGAGGCACAAGGAGCCACTGAAGATTTTTGAGTAGGTGGGGTTACATAATCAGACCTGTGCCTTTGGAGAATTATTTTAGCAGCTAGGTGAAGGGTGGATTGGAGAGAGGAAAGACCGGAGACAGAGACCAATTAGGTAAACATTGCAATAATCCATGAAGGCTCTGCACTAATGTAAATGGCCTTTTGAGTAGAGAAAAGGGGCTGTATGTGAGGGATGTGAAGGTCAAATTGACAAGATACTGGTCACTCAACAGAAACAGGGAAGCTTGGGGGAAGAGCAGATTTAAGGGAGAAGACAATGAATTCTATTTCGTATAACCTAGCCAGCTGCTGATGTCTAGCAGGTATGGTAATGAAGGTTTTCATGCTTTAGGGCTGGATGGATATATTGGATGTGGAGTCAGCTCCATAGAGATGATCATTGAGCCCAAACCAGCAAATGAGATCACTAAGAGAGAGGGTAGAGTGAGAAGAGATCAGGACAGACCTCGGGGAACACCTACACTTAGGGTCAGGTTGATGAATGATAATCTAACAAAGGAGGCTAAATAGGAACAGACCAACATATAAAAGGAAAACCAGGAAAGTAGTGTCACAAATGATGAGGTGCTGGCCTTAATAAGCTGAAGTGGCACACAGGGTAAATTCAGTTTGTTTTTGAGTTAGTGGGGTTGGGGTGCTGCCCATGGTCACAAATGAGAGGTGGCTCACCTAACTCTTAAAATTTCATTCTTTTTGGAGTCAAGTGGGAACTGAGTGATGGGTTGAGGTCGGGGGCGGAGGAGGAGTTATGCCTAATATCTCTAGAGTATAGCTTCTTACAACCCACAGTTTAAGAAGAACTGAAGGTGTCACAAGTGGAGAAAGTTTAAGAAGCCCTTATTTAGAACACTGAATCAAGGTGCAGTAATAGGGCAAGGGCAAGGATGAGAATGGTGACCACTGTGGGATCACCCTTTCCCCCCATGTGAGTTCACTGCAGCAAAGTCCTATTCACCTAACTCTGAAGCCAAGGGGGAAAAGACTATTTGGGAGGAGAGGGGTAGTTGACAAAATCAGAATCTGTAAAGAAATTCAGTAGGTTGAGGACTGAGAAAAGAACTTAGGCATTAGTAGTTAGGAGATTACCCTGGAGACAACAACTTCAGTGACTAAGTCATTGGTCAGTAGCCAGTTTGGAATATTTGAGGAATGAGTGGGAGTTAAAGAGTTAATGGCAATGAATATCAATAACCATATCTGGAAGTTTGATTATGAAATTGAATATATAAAAGATGATTGCTTGAGGGCTTCAGGGGATGGAAGGGTGAAGTGAAGCTTTTTTATTTTAAGAATAGGGAGACCTGAACATGTTTATTGGCAATGATGAATGAGCTAATAGATAATGAAAAACCAAAGATGAGAGAAAGACAGGAATGATTTAAATCTGTGGCTTCTAACACAAGTAGAAATGAGGGCCACAAATCTGTACGTAAAGATCCCTGCACATTGATTTCATTTAAAAAATGCGATGTCATCTATGTTTTGATGTATTTTTATTTCTTTCTTTGAATATTTCACAATTACATTTTAATCTGTTTGGGCTGCATTCAGAAAGTGTGGTTGTATTTAATATCTCTGATTTAAGGGACAAGGTCCCGGAAAAGAGAGCTGAGGAGAGAAACAGTAATCCAAGTAGGATCATTAGCCTTGAAAAAAGAGACAAACTCTTCCTCTGAGACTGGAGCAAAGAAGAGAATGGGGGACAGTTTAGTCCTTAGTTGTGGGGTAAAGGAGGGGGATGGAGTTCATGTTGAATGGGCCCAGTTGTCTCAGTAAAGTATGTAAGATAGGGCATCTGCTGAAAAGGAGGAGATGGGGATGATACTGGGTACCTTAGGAGAGAAGAGAACATCAGTAATAGCCACTTAGAGAGTATGATAAAAATCAATGGGAGAAGAATTTTAAAAGATTGCCATGTAGCAGTGATTGCCTGGTGGAGATTAATTAACACAAATTTGTAGTGTGCCCAATCATCAGATAATGTGTTATTTCATCTAGTGGTATTCTGTAGCACATGATAAAGAGTAGATGGGTGGTGGGCTAATATAGGAATTAGACAGGCAGAGCATGAGTGAGGAATTATATAGGGGGACACATAAGCATTCAAATGTAGAGAATAGTGTAGAGCTGAACGGGTCAAATTCAGGGTCAAAATTTTTGGGAAGAAGATTAAGCAGAGCATCAGTGATTGGAGGAACAATAATGAGTAGAGGTTGTAGTGGGGATTAAAAATGGGATTAGGAAGAATGAGGCAGAGAGAGGATGAGGAAAGGAATTGTCCTCTATTGGAGGAAGGTCAGAGTCCTGGGTCATAGAGGATAAACAATTATGGGCAATGATCAGATCTGGCCTAAGACATCTACGTGTGTCATTGAGGTAGAATGAAGATGCAGATCATGAAACTGAAGTGATTGATAACTGGGAGGTCAAAGATTTTAAGGGCATATCAACATGTAGATTGAAGACCCCAAGTATATGGACAGTGGTTGGGGGTGAGTAGTATATTGAACTTTTTGAAAAAGGGGGGAGAATGACCAAGAAATTTGTAGATTACACAAAGAGGCTTTAGTTAGGTTGATATAGATGAGTGGAGAAGTTGCTCAGTGATGATAGGAATAGAACTTTGGAGAATGAAGAAGAACAAAGCATATGCCCCCTCTTCCTCTTGGTCCAGTGGGTGGAGGAGACAGGAGGCTAAACAGATGCAGAACCCTGAAAGAGTCAAAAGTTGATCATGAAAGTTGTATTTTGAAACTCAAGTTCTTCGTTAGTAAATTTCATTGATGTCACTGATACACTGTGAGGCAGTCTGACCTTGCATCAGAAATGACCTGGGTTTAAGGCCCATCTTTGGGCCTTATTCTGTGTGACCTAGGTAAGTCACTGAATCGCTCAATACTCTAGACAACTCTTTAAGATTACGACTTACAGAGAAGGTGCCCATTTATCAGTAGAAGGAGGGCCTCAGCCAGCAGTTCTCTATGCCAAAACCCCCCCACAAAAAACCAACCAAAAATCCCCTCGAGTCTAGTTCCCATATATACTGAAGCATTATCACTCTCTAAAGTTTTCTGAACTTTTGATTCTCCTCTGCTGCTTTGATCAAAGTGGAATTAGCACATCATAACTGTGCAGAGTATCAGAGAAATGGAAAGCAATGCTTTTCACCAAGTAAAGTTGGTTCTCTCTCTCCTTTTTTGGAGAGCTATGAATTCTTTGGGGTTGATCTCAGTTTTTGCTTGTAGGGGTTGGATTAGAACAGGTTTCTGGCAGCAACTCCTGGTTTCTTATTTCTGCCATTAATTTTTTTCACCAGTCTGTGGTTTATGGAAAGTTGTCTGCATTGTAGATATTCTCTTCAGTGAAAATTATTCCATTAGTTCTTCATTTTATCATCAGAGCCAATTATGTATTTTCAGAGAGTTTGGACAGGGATATGTATAGGTTGGGAGGGTAAGGGGGGGTGGAGATAAACCAATATGAAATCCATTCCATCTTTGTACCTTTTTGCCTTTTGAGTTATACAGAATGAAATGGACAGATATGGTCTTTTTCTTCTGAGCTTGTAATTGGGGACCAATGACATAAATGCAGACAGATTTAGAGAAGTACAGAAAACTTAAGAGCATAAATAAACGAAGAGATAATGAAACATTTGCATTGCTACAGATAAAAGATCAACATATAAGAAAAGTAATGTGGTATGATGGAAGGAGCATTGTTCTTGGGTGCAGAGGTGTGTTTAAATCCTGACTCTAAGCTCTTTTTTTTTTTTTAACTAGAAAGATAGTAGAATTGTTGATAGAATCCCAGACTTGGAGTCAGGAAGAGCTTTGTTCAGATTCCAATATTGCCACTTTCTGGCTATAAGATCTTGGGCAACTCTCCTAGTTTCTTTGAGTCTCATCCGTAAAATATGAAAATAATACCTCTGGTTTTCTATCTCACTGGGCTCTTATGAAGCTCAGATGAAATAAGTAAAATGCTTTGTAAATTTTAAAGGGCTACTTAAATATCAGCTATCATTAAGTCATTTCTCTGAGGTTCAGTTTCCCCATCTATAAAATGTGGTTAATAATACCTATTACCACCCTTCACAGGGTTGTTTTGGGGGTGTGCTCTGTGAAGTGTTATATAAATCTTGTTATTATTATTCAGTCATTTCAATCATGTCCAGTTCTTTGTGACCCCATTTGGCGTTTTCTTGGCAAAGATATTACAGTGGTTTGCCATTTCCTTCTCCAGCTCACTTTACAGATGAGGAAACTGAGGCAAACAGGGTGAAGTGACTTGCCCAGGGTCATATGGCGAGAGATTGAGGCTCACTTTGAACCAGGTCTTCCTGACTGCAGTCCCAGACCTTTATCCACTGCACCACCTACCTATCCTTATACAAATGTTATTTTTTATGGTGAAATGACAGAAGGGGCAAAGTGGAATTTGGAAAGAACGCCAGAAGACCTATATGCAAATCTCGCTTCTGCCACTTAGTCTCTGTGTGACTTCTGGCCAATCACTTAACCTTTCTAGGTCTCAGTTTCCTTCTCTGTATAATAGAGGCCAGACTAGATGGTCCCTTTTAGAGCTAAAGCTCTGAACTTAATAACTTGAATGTTATCTCTCAATATTAGATGAGATTTGTTTCTTGCTTCTAGTCTTGATCTTTCCCTATTACTCACAGAAAAGAGAGAAGGAGAACTACTAAGATTCATGGAATGATTCATGAGTTTCTCCCTTTTCTGAGTCAATATTTGGGAATCACACTTCCCCTTCTTTAAGCAGGCTAGCTCTTCCAATGAACAAAATAATATTTGTTTCTTCCCACCCTGAAAAAGAGCAAAGTTTATCACTGGGATGAACATTATTTATCTTTCTCATTTGTTCTGCAAAGCAAAGTCAGATTCTGTAGCTCCAAATCAGTTTGCCATTTTAGGAGTTCTTTTAGGAGTTTATGGTAGCTCAGCGGAATGATTAATGATAAGACTGATTTAGTTTGTCTTTGGTAAGGACTCCAACTCATCAAAGAGGCCAGTGTGGAAAAGTAGACATTGGTTTTTTTAAATTAAAAATTTTTTAAATACCATAGATGTTTCCTAATATTCACCTTCCCCCATAGAACCAACCATTGTCACAAACAAAAACAGTTGAGCAAAATAAATTAACCTCATGACTGATAGTGTATGCAGGATTCAGTACCCATGGTCCTCTAACTCTCTACAAAGATAGTCACGTGCTGTCTGAAACCAGTATTGCTTAATTCCTCCAATCTGAAATCAGTTGAATTAAAATTTTTTTTTTTTTGCTTTTTGGAGGGCAGTTGGGGTTAAGTGACTTCCCAAAGTCACATGGTTAGTAAGTTTGTTAAGTGTTTGAGGTTAGATTTGAACTCAGGTCGTCCTGACTCCAGGGCTGGTGCTTTACTCACTATGCCACCTAGCCGCCCCAGTCAGTTGAATTTTAGTATTGTTTTTATTTATATTACTAAGGTTATTATATACATATATACATATGTACATACATATATATAGGTGTGTGTATATATATATATATATACATATATATATATATATATATATATATGTATAGTTGACATCTGCTGTCTTCACTCAGCAACAATTTATACAATCCTTTTCTTTTCTTTTTTTTATTTTGAGACCAGGTCTCCCTATCTTGCCCGCATTGAAAGTACAATGGTCACTCTCACAGGCCCAATCCCACTGCTTATTGGTCCAGGGACAATGGCCTCCATTCCCGATCTGGATTATTAGACTCTCTTTAGGCAGCCCAGTGCTGCCTCCTGTCCCATCCCCTTTCTTAGGGGTTCACCATTTTGATGCCAGATACCTCTACAACAATTCAGAATTCCCAAACTTAAGTGATCCACTTAAGTCTCAGTCTCCTCTAGTAGCAAGGATCACAGGCATGCACCACTATGCCTAGTAATTCACATATATTTCTGTTTCTCTGAATTTGTCCTTTCTAACATTGCCAACAATATTCATGTATCACATGCTCAATCTATTGGCTTTCTTTCTAGTTGTATACTGGGGACACAGATGGACACTGATTTTTGTGATAAGAACCAAATTCTTCTTTCCAACTTCAGAAATAACCCCGGGTATATTTCTTGCTGAAGTATGCATATGTGCATATGAAATATGCATATAAAAAAATGTGTCTTGATTGTTACACGTTCTCATTCTGGATGCCATCCTGGGAAGATACGGAGTCGGAATATGTTGGAAGAGGCTCTACCTCCCATAGTTACAATCCAAGAAAATTTTCTTCTGGAATGAATCCAATTTGTGTGTGAAAAGCCCCACATCTCAGCCCCATATCTGTCCTAAGTATCTGAAGGATGCCTGGCCGACTCATTGTCCTCCAAACATATCTTTTGCTCCTTCCATCCCCATTCAGAATGCCTGCCTTACTTCTCTCTGCCCACCTAAATCTTCTCCATCCTACAAGAGTTAATTCAAATTATTCTCCCCGTGTAAAGCCTTGATCAGCCCAAGACTAGAATGATTTCTCCTGCCTTGTGAATCCTTGTGGTGTTTCCTATCTGGAACTCCACATTGTGCTGCTTTGTGTCGATTGCTTTTTTTTCTTTCTGCTGTAAAACCAGTGTACTGCCAAGCAGAGAGGAAGTGTTTAAGAACTTCTTTTTGACTGATTGATAGGATAAAGACAGGACAATACTGTTATGGAAAGAACATTGGATCTGGGAATTGGAACACTAGGGTTTGAATCTTGGTTCTGCCACTGACCAGCTCTATTTCCTTGAATTAGATAATTTCATTTCTCTGCACTTTGGTTTCCTAATTTAAAAAATGAAAGGATTGGGGTGGCTAGATGGCATAGAGCACAAGCCCTGGAGTCAAGAGGACCTGAGTTCAAATCCAGCCTCAGACACTTAAAACAAAAACTAGCCATGTGACCTTGGGCAAATCACTTAACCCCAAAAAGAAAAAAAATGAAAGGATTTGACCAGATAATAATAACAATAATATAAACAAATAACATTTACATAGTATTTACTATATACCAAGTACAGTGCAGATGACCTCTGAGATCTCTTGGCTCTAAAGTTTTAAGATTCAATGACTAAGTTATCTCCAAGATCCTTTCTTGCTTTAACATTCAATTTCACTTAATTCATAGGATCGTAGATTTAGAACTAGGAGGTGCCATGGAGGTCATCTTGTGTAACCATCTCATTTCATAGATGAGGAAACTAAGCCCCCAAAGGCCCCTGTCTAAGTGGCCCAATCGAGACTGGAAACCAAGTTCTCTGGCACCACATTTGAGACTCTCTCCATAAACATCTACTATAACTACCCACTATGTGATAGAGCTGGTTGTTGTCCTTCATTCCCAAAGAAGACCAAAATGGCGTCACTATGTTGGAGTCAAGGTACAGCGCGTCCGACTGTGGCTGATCAGTTCCACAAGCGCTTGGAAGGCTCTGCCACAGGTCAGGCAGAAATAGTCCACATGACCATTGGGAGTGAAGACGGCTCCAAATTTGTGTAGCTCACGCTTCCTTTGAGCTGCTACAACTCTGCTTCGTTCATAGAGTACAGCGCCTTCTTTGATGCAGGCACACGTGCCGGGTGATACTTTGCCAGTTTCTCTCATGTTCAGAGTTCTCCAGAGAGACCTTGAATGTGTCCTTGCATTGCTTCTTCTGACCCCTGACTCAGTTTCCTCATCTGTACAAGGGAGATAGGAATAGCAACTCCCTTCCAGGGTTGTTGTCAGGATCAAATGAGATAACAGTTGTAAAGTGCTTAGCACAGTGCCTGACCCATAGTAAATGCTGTCATTATTTTATTATTATAATAATTGTATAATATTATTATAATATAATAAATATTATATTATATAATATGACATATTATATTATAATAATTATATCATTATGAGTTATTATTATTAAACCCAGTGCTTTTGTGGCTCCAGGGTCAGCATTCTTCCTGCTACTTGGTGCTGCCTCTCTAGACAAAGAGTGTGTGACCGAGGGGAGGGGAAATCTTGAATCCAAGGACCAGCTAGTGGTCCAGAATGGAAAGTGCCGGTGGAGTGTCCCAAAGGGCTTGAGAGTTTTAAATTATTTAAAACCACCGTAAAATCTTTGGGACACACTGTATAAAATAAGACTGAAAAGGTAGGTTAGAGTCAGATTGTGAATATGCTTAAATAGGAAGCCAAGGCACTTGCGTTCTGTACTGAAGGAAATAGGGAACATCTTAGTGTTTTTAAGAAAGTGATGGGGATGGGGGGTAGGTGGGGCAGTGAATAGAGCACTAACCCTGAAGTCAGGAGGACCTGAGTTCAAATATGACCTCAGACACTTAACTAGCCATGTGACCTTGGGCAAGTCACTTAACCCCAATTGCCCTGCCCTCCCCCCTCCAAAAAGCAAAACAACAACAACAAAAAAACACAACAAAGTGGTTCCTATCCAGTGTAATGCTGTAGCCAGCTTGTACCAAATGGCAAGAGCCAATTGTTAAATTTTTAGTGTGAGCATTTATACCTTGGAAACTGGCAAATGTTCTAAATCAGAGCTTGCATTTATTGTTTTGTTGGTTGCCTAGAATTAAGAAAGTAATAGATAAAATGTTAATAATGCAGATTAAATTTAGTGATGTGGGTACATTTTTTTCTCTCCCAGATTGCTGGTTGTTAAACATTTACCAGTATACTTCTAGTCATATAAGAAGATAAGTAACAGGTCAAGGCAGTTTGAGATTAGTTTGGCAGATGTATGAAAAATGAATTGGAAAGAGAGGAAGCAGGGAAACCCATTAAAGAGACTATTACAACAAGCTAGGAAACAGTTGATGAGGGCCTGAAGTAGATTAGTGACTAGGGGACTAGAGATGGGGTGAATCCAACTATGAATGTTAGATGTGTTGTGGAGGAAGGAACAAGATCTGACAATTGTGTGGGGGCGGTGGTAAAGGAGGGAATGAGTTAAGGATAACTTTGAGTTTGCAAATTTGGATAACTGTATGGTGGTACCTTGAACAGAATAGGGACATTTGGAGAAGGAATGGGCTTATGGGGGAATGATCATTAGTTTTCTTTTGGAAAACTCACTTATCAGAGAAAGAGTAGTCTCAGAAGAATTATAAACTTGGGTGATTATTGACACCTTCAACAGAAACAGATAGGAAAGTTTGGAGGAGAGAAGGATTTAGGGAGGATGATGGGTTCTCTTTTGAACATGTTGAGTTTAGATACTGATGTACACCCTGATGGAAATTATGGCAGTAGACACAAGCAGTAGTACTGGTGGTTAGAGATGCAAAACTAGAATTCTGATAAGAGATGAAATCTGGATACACACACTTGGCAGTCAGAGGAAGTGATTGAATCCATGAGAGCAGATGAGCTCATGAAGGGGGAAAGTGGACAGAGAGGAGACCTAGGAGACATCCATGTTTAAGGGGTAGGATAGATCTAGCAAAGGAAGACATTTTTTTTAACCTTTACAACTAGACTCTAAGTTCTTTGGGGGTAGAGAAGTATTTTATACTTCTTTGTATCATCTGTAGTAGGAAGCATGATCACTAAACATCATGTAGAATTTGTTGATAGGCTGTTGGATAAAGTAAAATATCCTCTAAGGCAGGGGTTCTTAATATGGGAATCACAGACACCTAAGAGGTCAATGAATAGATTTCAGGGGATCTGTGACCTTAGATACGAAAACAATTACATCTTTATTTTTGCTAATTTTTTTTTTTTGCTTTTTTTGGAGAGGCAGTTGGGGTTAAGTGACTTGCCTAAGGTCACAAGGCTAGTAAGTGTTAAGTGTCTGAGGCTGGATTTGAACTCAGGTTCTCCTGACTCCAGGACTGGTGCTCTACTCATTGCACCACCTAGCCACCCCTATTTTTGCTCATTTCTAACTGAAATTGAGCATTTCCTTTAATTATTTACAAACATTTTTCTGAGATGTCCATAGAGTTTCACCAGAGTGCAAAAGGGGTCCAGAACAAAAATAAGCAATCCCCAATATAAATATGTTTAAGGTTCAAGTCAATTCAATAAACATTTCTTAAGCACTTGCTCTGTGTGATACAAATCACAGCACTTCAAAACTTTTGATATCAAACATGAAATAAGATATGGTCCCTACAATGAAGCTTATAATTTCTAGTGGGAGATATGGCAAATATAGAAATAACAAAAAGATCATAAGACACATATACAGGGGTGGCCTAAAGGAAAAGTGTTATGAGATGTTTGAGAAGGAAGAAAACTCTCATAGTTAAAAGACTGAAAAAAGTTTTGTAAAAGAAGTTACATATAGATAGAAAGAAGGCAAAAAATTCTTTTTTTT
>CM053599.1:140783941-140812071 GCA_028646575.1 Pseudocheirus occidentalis | reverse complement strand
TTGTAACCAGCGGAGTGAACAATGGGAAAAAAGAAACAAAACCAGACATGAAAAAGAACGAAAGCATGTATTGCTTCAGTCTCCATTTAAACTCTGGTCTTTCTAGATCTTTCTCTGAATGTAAATATCTCCTTCCATCCTGAGACTTGTAGAATTGTCTTTTTACTGTGGAAGGCAAGAAATTCTAATGGCTAAGATGTTAAGAGAATACTGTCCCAGGCATAGAGGGCAGTGTGCACAAAAGTATGAAGGGTAGATGAAATCAGAATCAGGAGTGCACTTTAATTGACTGGAATGTATAATTTGTGAAGGGCAGCAGTAGGAAATAAGGATGAAAAAATAGATTACAGTCAGATTATGGAAGGTTTTGAATATCATGAACATAGGAATAATGTGTTCTTAATTCCTTGAATTAGGAAGATTACTTTGGACAAATTGGAAAGGAAAAAGACTGGAGGGAGGGAATTCACATAGAAAGCTATAACAACAACTAGGCGAGAGATAAAGTGGGGGAAGAGACACAAATGTAAGAAATGTAGAAATGGAATTAGGAGGATTTGGCAGCATAATTGGATATGGAGGAGAAGGAAGAGGTAAATCAAAAAATGACCCTCAGAGCTTGATCTCCAGTGGAAGAATGGTTTTGCCATTAGTAGAAATATATTCAGAGGAGGTGAATGCTTGGGGAGGTGATAAATTCAGTTTTTGACATGCAGAGTTTGAGGTGACAGGAAGACATCTCTATAGGGATGTTCAGGACTTGAAATTCAATCCAACTTAACAATCATTTATTAAGTGCCTATTAGGTACAAGGTGCTATGTTAGACCATAGAAATACAAAGATTAAAGAAAAGGGCTCTTTGCCCTCAAGGAGCTTATGTTCTACATGAACACATAAGTGTATAGATGACAGTTTGAGGAGGGAGAGAGCACAAACAACTAGAATAATCAGGAAAGACTTACCATTAGAAAATGGCACCTGGGCTGAGCCTTGACATAAACTAGGAACCCTGGGGGATGGGAGGTGTGTGGAGATAAAGATAAAGTGCATTCCAGGCATGTTTATATAAAGACAGAAAAGCCAGAAATGGAATGCCAAACAAAAAGTAGGACAGATATAGAGTCTATGAAGGAGATTAATATAGAATAAGCCTGAAAAGGTAGGCGGGAGCCAGATGGCAAAGGGCTTTAAATGTCAAATTGAGGGATGTTTATTTCATTATCATAGAAGCAATAGAAAGTCACAGAAGATTCTTGAGTAGGGTCAGTCTTATGCTTTAGGAAGATTGTTTTTTTGTTTCATTTTTCATTTTTTTAGATTTCATTTTTTTTCTATTTTCAGTTCCAGATTCTTTCTCTTTCCATCTCCCCCTCCTATTGAGAAAGCAAGAAAAACAAACCCCATTACAAATATGTGAAACATGCAAACAAATTCCCCCATTAGCCGTGTCCCAAAAAAAGAAAGAAAAAGAAAAAGAAAGAGAAGAAAATATGCTTTATTTTGCACTCTGAATCCGTCAGCTGTCTTTATGGAGGTGGACAGCATGTTTCATCACAAGTCCTTTGGAATTACAGCTTGTTATTCAATAATCAGAGTTACTAAATCTTTTAAAGCTGATTATCATGACAATGTTACTGTTACTGTATGAATTATTCTGATTCTGCTTACTTCACTTTGTATCAATTCATACAAGTTTTGTCAGATTTTTCTTTAACCTTCCCCTTCATTATTTTTTACAGCACGATAGTGTTGCATCATGTTCATATACCATAACTTGTTCAGTCATACCACAGTTGATGGGTATCTCCTAGGCTTCTAATTCTTTGCCACCACAAAAGAGTTGTTATTAACATTTTTTGTATATATGGGTCCTTTAAGGAAAATTATTTTGAAAACTGTAGTGGATGAATTAGAGAGAGGAGAAATGGAAGACTGGAAGTACAATTTAGGGACTATTCTAATAGCCTTAGTGAGAGGTGATGAGTGCCTGAACTGGGTGGTGATTCTGTAGATAGAGAGGAGAGAAAGACATAGATGTGAGAGGTATTGGGGAGATAAAATCAATGAGAGTTAGCAATTGATTGAATAAGGGGATTTATAGTAAAGGGGAGAAAGAGTCAATAATAACTCTGAAGTTGCAAACCTGGATGACTAGGAAGATAGTAGTGCCCTCAATAGGAATAAAGACATTTGGAGAAGGAGTGAAAATGATAGGGGAAATGATAATGAATTTTCTTTTGGATATGTTGGGCTTGAGAAGCTTAAGGGACACCCAAGTGGAGATGTGGGACTAAGGATGATAGGTCAAGGGGAGAAATATAAATTTGGCAATTAGCTACTTAGAGTAGGTTATTGAATCACTTCTTGATTTGGTTACCAAAGAATAAACTCCTATAAATATGATGGCTGAATTCAAGCATTTGAAGGATTGTTAATGTGAAAAAAGAATTTGACTTGTTTTGTTCTCAAAGGGTAGAACAATGGGTGGAAGTTACAAAAAGGTAGATTTAGTCTTGAGGTCCTGAAAATCTCTCCAACAGTTAGAATTGTCCAGAAATGGAATGGCCCTATCTGGATGGAGACTTTTCCCTCACTGGAGGTCATCAAATAGAGGCTGGATGACCACATACCTGTCAGGTTATAGTGGGGATCCCTTTCAGGTGTGGGTTGGTTAAATGGCAGTCCCTTCTGTTTAAAATTCTGTGATTCTATAACTTTCATCTTATTTTTCCCTCTTCTAAAATTTAAAGATTGAACATAAGGAAGAAGAAAGTTCTTTACATTCTCATTGTTTTTGTTTTATTTTTTACATCCATTAAAAGAAATACATCTTTTCTGGGAGAACAGTAGTTTTCTTTATAAATTAATTTCGTGGAGGGGTAGAGGGGTAGAAGGAAAATTTCTGTAAGTTTAATGAAAGATATTTATGCAAATTATTATTTCTAATAATGAATGTTGGAAAACAAACTGTCAGGAACTATAAAGAATTACAGAATTTTAGTCAACCAGAGAAGATAGTCTTGATAGAAAAGAATAATATTAAATGAAAAAATCAGTTTTAATTTATCTTCTATTTGGATCAAAAAGCTTCTTTTTACTGACAGTGTAGCTCTGGCATGTCTTGTATCTTGGTTCTATTAATATTCTATCATACCTTTTCATACATTTGTGATAGTGTGGTACAGTGGAAAAAATACTGGATTTAGAGTCAATTGACCTCTGTTCACATCCCAGCTTTGTCACTCCTTACCTGTTCGACCTTGAAAAACTTGGTTGATTTCTCTGGGCCTCAGTTACCTAACTCTAAAATGAAAACATGTCAAAATAAATAAATAAATAAAAGAAATTGGCAGGATCACTGACTTCATCAAAGTTAATACTGGCACCATGATGATACTGGTGACTAGCAGTGACAATTTCTGTCCAACAAGGAAAACATCCTTCCTCTTTTGAGGTCACATGTGTAAAGGATATTATTATTAGTAGTAGTAGTTTTACTACAAGACTTTCAAAAGTTTTGTTTTAGGCAAAGATAATAAGCCTTGGATTTATCTACCTTGAAGAAAAGATATTGATCTTGCCATTAAATAAGAAAGTAATAAAAAAAATGGTAACCGAAAGAGAAGTTATCAAATGATTGTAGATAAAAACTAAGTTTCTATGATCAAATAAATCTATTAGAACATGGGAAAATTATTTTCATCTGTTCTGGTCACTGAAATCATAGTTAAAAATCTGTTTTCTCTATGTGCTCTAATTTGCTGAAAGAAATATTTCATAGCATTATAATTTCTGCAGTTTTTAATTGATCAGATTTTATAAATTGACACAAGATTAATTTTTGAGAGCATTCCATGTTCATGTGAGATGCTTGTTTCATGTTTGTCCTACTTATTTCTTTCCATATAATTAGTAACTACATTTTATTAAATAAAAAGCTAGGCACAAAAAAAAAGAAATGTGTCTATTTCACCCAATCCTTAAATCTTTACTAGACCCTACCTATTATCCCTACAATTTTTCATGCTATTCTTCTCAGCCAAACTCCTACACTTTTGCATCCATGTCCTAACTCTAAAATAAAAGGGTTGGACTAGTTGACCTCTAAATTCCTTTCCAACTCTAAATTCATGATCTTATGGTCCTGTGGGAGGCAGAGTCTTTGCCTTCTAACACAGCATGGTATAGTGGAAAGAGTCAATAGAACTGAATTAAAATCCTACATTTGACACTTAACTGCTTGTGATAATTAAGTCACTTAATTGTACTGACCCTATTTCCTTTTCTTTGAAGCAAGAGGCATAGACTAAATGTCCTCTAAAGTCCTTATGTTCTTATGCTCCTATGACCTTCATTCCTTAGCTTTTACTACTATTCCATTTGGAGCTATGGTAAGACTATATTTGCCCAGCCTCCCCTTCTCCCTTTACCCAATTACTTACAAATCAGCCACTGCACTGAGCATTGGGGCAGAAGAAATGCAATAGAAGTTCTTGACTTCATGGGTCAAGGTCCTGTGTGTGACCCTAGGAACACAGCTTTGGGGCCTTTCCACTCACAGGAATTGTGTAAGTATTGTTCAGTAAGGATTGGTGGATGGTAGGTTGTCTTCATAACCAATAACTCCATTCTCAACAAATGCTGGGGAGTTTATTTGGAAGTCATGGCTCAACCCAGACTGATTCAGACTACATTTTGCTTGTTTCCCAGGTGATCACTGAGACACCATGGCACAGAAAGGTCAGCTCAGTGATGATGAGAAGTTCCTCTTCGTGGACAAAAACTTCATCAATAACCCAGTGGCCCAGGCCGACTGGTCAGCCAAAAGACTAGTATGGGTCCCTTCAGAGAAGCAGGGTTTCGAAGCCGCAAGCATCAAAGAGGAGAAAGGGGATGAAGTGATCGTGGAGCTGGCTGAGAATGGCAAGAAAATCACAGTTGGCAAAGATGACATCCAGAAGATGAATCCCCCCAAATTCTCCAAAGTGGAAGATATGGCAGAATTGACCTGCCTCAATGAAGCATCTGTGTTACATAATCTGAGGGAGAGATATTTTTCAGGACTTATTTATGTAAGTACCCTGGGGAGGTCTTCTCCCAGTCTTAAGACAGTACTCTTTCTAGTCCTTTGGGGGAATTGTGGGGGTCTTAGGGGCTAGCCAGAAAGACACTAGGGGGAATCCCAGTGGCTTCCCAAACTTAACAGCCTCAGGTGGCATTACTTTCTTCCATTTGCTTAGGCTTAGGGACAAGGAAGCTAGGGGCTTTGTTTTCTCTTTATAGTCAACAAGTCAATCAACAACCATTTATCTAGCATCTACTATGTTTCAGGCACTGTGGTGAGTGCTGGGGACACAAAGAGGCAAAAACAGTCCCTAGTCTCAAGGAATTCACAGTTCAGTGGTGATGACAACACACAGACAACTGTGGACCAAGGTGATATTTGCAGGAGAAATTAGAGATAATTACAGAGGGAAGAACATCATAAGCTTTTTGCAACTTTTTTTTTTTGCTTTTTTTTTGGAGGGCAGTTGGGGTTAAGTGACTTGCCCAAGGTCACATGGCTATTTTTTTTTGTGTTAAGTGTTTGAGGCCGGATTTGAACTCAGGTACTCCTGACTCCAGGGCCGGTGCTCTATTCACTGAGCCACCTAGCCACCCCCCCCTTTTTTTTTTTTTTTGCAACCTTTCTTGAAAAAGGTTATCCTGATTTGAGCTTG
The DNA here is from genome assembly GCA_028646575.1 of Pseudocheirus occidentalis. NCBI lineage: Eukaryota > Metazoa > Chordata > Mammalia > Diprotodontia > Pseudocheiridae > Pseudocheirus > Pseudocheirus occidentalis. The sequence goes on along the minus strand of CM053599.1, from coordinate 140,806,350 downwards.
ACAACCTGGAAGCTAGGATATCATGAGAGATAGTCGAGAACCATTCTGAGATTTCCAGAGAATGCCCCTCTAATAATAACCATTTATATTTATGTGACATTAGCTTCTTTTAAAAATTAATTACTTATTTATTATTAGTTTTTAACATTCATTTTTATAAGATTTTTGAGTTCTAAATTTTTCTCCCTTCCTTTCCACCCTCCTCCCCAAGGTGGCATGCAATCTGATATAAGCTGTACATGTACAATCATATTAAACATATCTCCAGGGGCAGCTAGGTGGCACAGTGAATAGAGCTGGTATCAGCCCTGGAGTCAGGAAGACCTGAGTTCAAATCTGACCTCAGACGCTTGACACACTTACTAGCTGTGTGACTTTGGGCAAGTCACTTAACCCCAACTGCCCTCCAAAACCCCCCCAACAATATTTCCAAATTAGTCATATTATGAAAGAAGAATCAGAATGAGGAAAAAGCATGAGAAATAAAAAATAAATAAACAAAAAGAAAACAATATGCTTCAATCTGCATTCAGACTCCTTAGGTCTTTCTCTGTATGTGGATGGCATTTTCTATCACGAGGCTTTTGGAATAGTCTTAGATCATTGCATTGCTGAGAAGAGCTAAATCTATCAAAGTTGGTGATCATACAATATTGATACTGGGTGCAGTGTTCTCCTGGTTCTACTCACTTTACTCAGTGTCAGTATTAACTTTTAATAAAGCACTTTTCCCACAATAGCTTTTGTAAGGTAGGTAGTAGGCAGTTACCCTCCCATTTTACACATAGGGAAATTGAGGCTCAAAGGGGTCATGCTTTGTCTATACAGCTATTAAGAATGAGAACCAGGGTATAAACCCAGATGTCCTGACTTTAGGGGCAATGCTCTTTCCACTACATCATGTTACCTTGGAGAAAACCCAAACTCCTAAGTCATTCTGCTCTGGAGACCTACTTGTATCACCAGGAGAGATCAGATTTCACCTATAATAGCCAGACTCCAGGGGAAACTGTGACTCATGAGGACATTTTCTTCTTGAAGGAACTTGCCAAAGTGGGATAAATAAATCTCCATGGTAGGCAGTGTCCATTAGTCCAGGCCTTTGTTTCTCCCTTCTCCCCACAGTCACACACACTCATCCCAGTACCCTGTTGCCTTGTCCTCTAGGGAAGATCCATGACCACGTAATAGGATTCAGTTTTTAAGCAGGAGTTGGACTGGGTGGCCCATTCCACGTCTTAAGATTTTATCACTATGTGCAAAAGAGAAGAGAGCTCAGTGTCAACTGGAGCCATCGGAAATGAGACTTGAGTTGGGACTTGAAGGATGGGTAGTCTTTAGCTAGATGAAGAAGCAACACTTTCCCCCAAGTAATCATTTTGCCATTATAGTCTGTATTTTGAGTTTTGCCTGAAGAAAATTTCAGATTTGTTGTTGAGGAATATCAACCAACTAATGGAAATTTTGGAAAAGGATGGGAAGAAAATTGCCTTGATAGGAAGCTCTTTTATTTAAAAACAAAACAAAACAAAACAAAACACTAGCTTGAGCTGCTGGTGCAGAGAAAACATTTATAGCCCTCAAACGTGAAAGAACTGAGAAGTGAGATTTGGTTCCCTGGGTCCATAAATCTCTTTCAAATGCATGTTGTCTCCATTAGAGGCTTAAAGGGAAAAATTATCTCTTTATGAGTTTCTGTACTCGAAAACAGCACCTGGGATGAAAATAGACTCAGAAAAATTATGGGACTTGCACAAAGATGAAGAGACATAAAATACAGTTCCGAAAATATCTTTCCAGTCATAGATGAAAATGTAATTAAACACCCCAAATTCCTGTTTCGCTTCCCTGGGTAGATTAGATTAAAGCCTTTCAAACCATGTGATGATCTTGCTCTTAGACTTTTCCTTTCCAGTTGATTTAATCACTTAATAAAATCTGTTAGCCATGAAGGGGGAAGAAGGTACAGGTCAAGCCATCCACTGCCCCAAAGCAAAAACTTTTCATAAATGAACTTGCAAGGTGATCCTGTTTCTTATAGCTAAACTGCCAAGGTGAATCATACTTTATTTTTGATAATGAAGAAACTTTTATTCTTTCTGCAAGGTGAGCTTAGAGCTATAGGCCTTTTGTTAGCATTGGCTGAATTCTTCACATCTTAGAGATGAAAGGGACCTACCTTGGAGTTCATTAGGCCAGAGACTCCATTTTACAGAGAGAACCAGAGGGGAGGTTAGTCACTGACCCAAAGTCATAGGGTAAGTTAGTGCAAACTCAGAACTCAAGTCGACTCCCAGGACAGGTTTCTTTCTTCTCTTAATAAATGTTTTGTTGATGTTCTTTTTTATGTTTCCAATAATTTTTTTCCTGCCCTAAATCCTTTCTAATAACAAAGAAGCCTATTTAAGCAAAACAAGTCAATGCAGGAGCCATGTATGCCTCATTCTGCACCTATATAGGGGTGAGGAACCTGCAGCCTTGAGACCACATGTGGCCCTCTAGGTCCTCAAGAGCGGCCCTTTGACTTAATCCAAACTTCCTCACCCTTTGTCTACCATCTTTCTGTAAGATGAGGGAAGCATATTTAATGTTTCCTTATTAGTCCTCTGGAGTGAAGCTTAGGTTTCCCAACTCCAAAGCAGTCTCTCTATCCATTAAGCCATGTCACCTCTCCAGTTTTTTGCTAACACAAAAAGCTTAGCTATAAATATTTTTGCACACATGGGACCTTTTTCTCTTTGATCTCCTTGGCATATATGCCCAGTCGTGGGATGGGTGGGGTGGGTTAAAGGATATGTACAATTTATTTCTTTTTCTTTTTTCTTTTTTTTGGAAGGGCAATTGGGGTTACGTGACTTGCCCAAGGTCACATGGCTAGTAGGTGTTAAATGTCTGAGGCCACATTTGAACTCAGGTCCTCCTGACTCCAGGGCTGGTACTCTATTCACTGAGCCACCTAGCCGCCCCTGGATATGTACACTTTAAGGATTTGGGGAATAGAGGTTCAGTTTTTTCTTCAGAAGGGTTGAACTAGTTCACAGCTTTACCAACAGTGTATTGGTTTAACTGTCTTCCTATAGCCTCTCCAGCATCAATCATTTTTGTCTTTTGCCTTCTGCGTCTAGGGCTTTTCCCACTATACACATGTTCATTCAGACAGCAGCTTTCTTTTCACATTTTTTCCTGAGCCAACAAGTCATTTGACAAATATTTATCAAGTGCCCAATATTTTCTTAGAACTCTCTTAGGTGCTGTGAATAGGTATAAAAGTGAGACCTGCACTTGTCCTCAGGTTTCTTATAATTGAATTGGGAAATGTTGTCACTCACGAACCCATTAAAAACAATGAAGTGATAAGCTGTGAGGAACTATTAGAGCTATCAAAAAAAAAAGGAATGAGATGCCTCAGGTAGATAATAAGTTGCCTCTCTCTATAGGTCTTCAAACAGAGTCTGGATGTTCACTTATTAGGAATTTGTGGTCTGAGTATAATTGGAATGAGAGCCTCTTATCCAACTCCAAAATTCTGTCATTTAATCACAAGGAGAGTATAGAGGAAGAAGTCAGAAGTGGGTTGGAAGTAGGCTTTCTAAAAGAGGTAGGACTAGAACAGGGCCTTGGAGATAGACTTTTGCGAGTTGGAGGAAGGAGGTACACTTCAGGAAGAGAGGAAGAGCATAAAGAAAAAATTGGGCATCCTTATTCTTTGTACTCCATATTTCTCTACAGACTGAATTCCTCAGTGAATACAAAATGACATTCTTTCAGTTCTTCATTTTTCTTGGGGGATGGGGCAAAAAATGCCTCTCTTCCAAGACACTTGCCAGGAAAACTGAGCATCCTGAGCAAGAATTGTCTTAGCCATTTTGGGAATGTATGTCTTCCCAGCATGGCAGGGAAGTAAAGGTGTCATGAATAGTACCATCAATGGATTCTGGCTCCTGCTTCCTGCTGAGGGCAACAGGACCAGCCAGCCAGCTCTCCTAACAGACATGGCTCTGGGGTTTGTTGGCTCACTATATAAAGTGTCCAGGAAAACTTCAACTTTTTCCTAATATGGTCACAAGAGGGAAATCCTTGGGCTGATGTCTGAAACCTGCCCATGGCGAGGTGCCTGCTCAAATGCCTGCCAGGACAAGCAACCCTTGGAGGTAGGAAGGACATGGCAGCTGATGTCCTGATGTAGACACAGAAGAAGATAATTGTGTGAGAGGAGTGGAGAGGAAAAATTAATCAACTACTGTTATAACCTAATTAAAAGAAGAACAAATCCCAGTGAGTTTATACAATGATGGTAACATTGCCAGATTTATTTAAAAAAAAAAAGAAAAAGAGGAATGGCCCCGACCTAGACTTGTTGCAATCTGCACTGTCTAATTAGATTCACATTATATTAGGAAGTATTTATCAAGTGTCCACTGTGTGCTCAGCACTCTGCCAAGTGCCAGGGAGGCAGAGGGTAAAAAAAAGGAATAGACAAGCCCCTTTGCCCTTGGAGAGCTTGTGATTTCGGTAGGAAACAAGATACATGCCCACGAAATAACTGGGGAAGAACAAAACATGCTGTACTGTGTATTCAAATGTGATTATCTACTATGAAATCCATGTTCTGCAGGAATCTAGGGAAAGGGAAAAAAAATGATCAGCTAGGAAAGTCAGGGAGGATTTCATGGAGGAAGTAAGGATTCAGGCTTGGCCAAGAAGGACATTTGGGATTTGGTTCATCTTTTTAGAGAACAAGGCTGGACATCCCCTCTTGTTCCCCTGCCAGATCCAGACAACCTCAAACCACCAGTCATTGACCAATTAAGGGAATAAGCATTTACATAGCACCTACTATGTGTTAACACAGACACTGTGTTAAACACTTTTACAAATAGCTCATTTGATCTTCGTGACAACCCTGTGAGGGAAGAGCTATTATTATCTTCATTTTACAATTAAGGAAACTGAGGCAAAGAGAGGTTAAGTAACTTGCCCAGGGTCACATAGCTGGGAAGTATCTGAGGCTGGTTTTGACTAGTCCCAGAGCTTTATCCCCTAAACTACCAGCTGCCTAAAAAGAAGAAAGAACTTAACTTCTGGTCTGGCATCGTGAACTTATACCTGGACTGTTTCCAAGAGGTCATTGCAGCCCTAACCATCAGAGAAGTCTCATATTGGCATTGCCCCTATTCTCCCTAACGGGAAAATGAATGTTAATGGTTTATGTTATAAATGAATGCTAAGGCCGCCATTTTAGAGCCCATTCCTCTGGCATCATGGACATCTTTGCCAAACACAGGAATGAATCTCATGAGCATTCTTCAGTTTTCAGACCCATGCATTTAATTCCTTAGCTAGGCAGTAGGTAGCCTGAGGGCTAAATGATGTGATCAGGATTCTGATAATCATGGCTTCGCAGAATATGAGTTAGAAAAGACCTTATGGATCATTCAATTCAACCCTCTTATTTTACCGGAGAGGAAACTGAGTGATGTATATACAAGGTCACACAGTGAGAGTCAGAACGAGGATTCAAACCTATTATCTTCTGAATCTAAGTCTAAAGGACTTGGTTTTCAGGACTGGTTCAATCAATGAACAATCCATAAATATATATTAAATGCTTTCTATGTGCTAAACATCCAGGTAGGTTGGCTTTGGAGAAATAATAACAGTAATAGAATAATAATAATAATAGTAATAGAATTGATGTGATGCTCTAATGCAGTGGTTCTCAACCTGTGGGTCACGACCCCTTTAGAGGTCAAATGACCCTTTCACAGGGGTCACAGGGGTCACCTAAGACCATTTGAAAACACATATTTCTGATAGTTTTAGGAACCGAGACTCTGCTCCTCTATCTGTCTCCAGGTGGGTCCACCCACATGCAGATATGCCCACATACAAGTATTAAAGGGTCACGGCATTAGGAAGGTTGAGAACCACTGGTGTAATGTTTTCAGACTACTTTACAAATATTATCTCATTTGATCCTGACAACCACCCTGGGAAGTAGATGCTGTTATTATCCTAGTTCTACAGATGAGGAAATTGAGGCAGACAGAGAAGTAACTTTTCCAGGGTCACATAACTACATAACTGAGATCAAAAGTGGACCCAGATCATCCTAATTTCAGGACCACTCTATCTACTGAACTACCAAGCTACCTATATGAAGTTTAGATCAGAAATGATCCCTATGGATCTTGGCTTTGAGGACCTGATGGTCTAGTGGAGAGATAAGATCCCAAAACATATTTGCAGCAGACAATATTACACAACTGTGTGTATACATATTTATAGACATAAATATATAACATGATACACACATAATATATAGACACAATAATACATATATTTATGTGCATATATATTTAAACATATATTTACAAAACAGTGCTACCTAAAGGGATAAGAGAAGACTTTCTGGAGAAAGTAGCATTTTAGTTGGACTTTAAAAACAGGCAAAAATTCAACAGAAAAAGGTAAGGGGAGATTTTTCATATATCAATAGCTTAAGTGAAACACAGAAGCATAAGAGGCCAGTACATCTTTGGGGGACAGACTGGAAGTTGAGCATAAAATAGCATGGATGAAGGAATAAGATGAGAGAGGTCTGGAAAGATATGCTTTAGAAGGTTTTGAATATTAGGCAAAGGAGATTAAATTTTATTTAAGAAGCAATAGGGAGCTATTGTAGATTTTTGAGCAAAAGTGGGGCGTGACTAGCATTATGACCAGTTCCTATCACTTACTGTGTGACTTTATGGAAGTCATTTGCAGTCTTTGTTGATCACTTTCCACAGTCTCTAACATGAAAGTTAGAGTATTATTTAACTCTCCTCCGCTTGCCTCCCAACAATGTTGGGAAATGTGATAACAGCTATGGAAATAAAGATACTATGGTAACAGGAGGCAGAGAAGGATGCTGTTATTACATGGTTCTTTATGACTTGGATTCAGATATATGATAGGTCACATCCTCTCTCCTGAAACATTAACCAACCAACCAACATAACCATTAACATACAGTAAAAGACTGATAATATTCAATTAATCAATAAACATTTATTAAGTGTCCACTTAGCACAGACACTGTGCGAAGGTACCAAGAAAGCCAAGAGATAGTCCCTGTCCTCAAGGAGCTTACAGTTTAAAGGAATGAATATTGATTCATTCATTTATCCAACAAGCCTTTATTCCTTGGTTTATCAAGCTGGTTTTAGTCCTTCCAGTTTCATGCTGGATTTTTTTTTTTTGGTTTGGTTTTGTTTTTTTGCTTTTTGGAGGGGCAGTTGGGGTTAAGTGACTTGCCCCATGTCACATGGCTAGTAAATGTGTCAAGTGTCTGAGACCACATTTGAACTCAGGTCCTCCTGACTCCAGGGCTGGTGCTCTATTCATTGCTCCACCTAGCCGCCCCAACACTGTTGTTATATGGAAGGGTTTCTAGTATAATGCAAGAACTGAGCTGCTTTTTCTTATATATTTACTGTTTGTGAATATCTTGGAGTAAGCACAGACATCTGACTTTCCATTTGACAGACTTATTCTGGCCTGTTCTGCGTTGTGGTCAATCCCTACAAATACCTGCCCATTTATTCAGAGAAGATTATTGACATGTACAAAGGAAAGAAGAGGCATGAGATGCCACCCCACATCTACGCCATTGCGGATACAGCCTACAGGAGTATGCTGCAAGGTAAACTTTGAAATTCCCTGTCCCCTTGCATCTGCTGGGCCTCCTTTTAAAGGGTGAGCTGTGGGAGACAAACCAGGTGGGGTGAGAGGAGGACACTTGAGAAGGACCCTCCTTAGCTTCCTCAAGGATGAGGAGGATGTGAGGGGAAGTTCACCCAAGGAAAATTTATCACTCCCCTTGCCTGCCTTTGAGAGCCACACAGTCTTCTCCTGGCTAGGGCAGGGAATTCTTTGGCAGGCAGAGAGGGTCCCTGAATGTTGTGACTGAAAAAGGAAAAACCAGCTCTGAGCTCCCTCATAAGGCAGCCTCCCACATGAGGAGGGATAAGGGGCGGGAGAAATGGCTTGGGGAACAAATAGCTTTGGCAAATACGGGCATAGACAGTGCTGGGAGCCAGCTCCCAGGTCCTCATGAGAGAATCCTGTTCTGACCTCTTCTCCCTGCCTCGTGGGCCTGGAGTAGTAATGGGACTTGCATGTGGAGGACTGGGTCCAAACCCCTTCCCCTCAGACAGAGACCAGGGATCTCTCCTACTTTTCATGGCTTCAAATCCTTCCTTCTTCATAGCCAAACTAAGCTCTGCCTCAGTATTTCTTCAGTTTGTTCAAGTGCTTTGCTGGCTACGTAAAAAAAAAAATAAAATCCAAAAGAATATGATATTTCAGTGGAAATGAATTAATTTAGCTAGATAAAGCATTTATTAAGGGCTACTAGTGGTGCAGTGGACAGAGTGCCAGGCCTGAAGTTAGGAAGACTCATCTTCCTGACAGTCTCAGACACTTACTTGCTGTGTGACCCTAGGCAAGCATTTAACCCTGTTTGCCTTAATTTCTTCATCCATCAAATGAGCTGGAGAAGGAAATGGCAAATCACTCCAGTATCTTTGCCAAGAAAACCCCAAATGGGGTCTGGAAGTGTTGGACATGGCTGAATGACTATATAACAACAAAAAAGCATTTATTAAAAGCTTAGTAAAGCTAGGCAGCATACTAAGGTAAGATATCTGGATGTTATTGGTTGGTACATGTTCTGTGTGTGATGGGGAATAGTTAGAAGAAGTTGCTTTCCTGAATATAACTACTGTCTTTGGACTCAGGAATTCTTAGATATCCTTAAATCAGAGACAGTGAGGTATATTCTGGTCTAGGGCACAGGAAAGAGACCCACTCTGAAGTACCTAAAAGACCCCATGGAAGTGGGGATAATTCTTGTTCCATTGTCATGTTTTTAAGAATGGAGAGGAGGACTGGCAGCCACCTAAACTCCTGAAAAATCAACCTGATGGGGCCTGGTCTCTTGGGAAATGGGCCTGGCCAGCTTTGTGGAGCTCATCCCATTCTGAAGTCTGGGGAAAAGAACTAAGGAACCATTGTTGTTGAATAATGAAGCAAAACCACAAAGAATGCTAACCCAAGGATACTGGAATTACTTAGGAGGCTTGACTGCTGTTTTTGTATATGCAACTGTGGGAGGAGGGTCAAGGGGAAATTTTGTGGCCCAAATCTTTATATTATTTATGCTCTATGTTCTACCTGACATGGAAAGTCTGTAAAGATTAGACAGTTTATATGGGAAGGTAAAAGGAGGTGGGGGGGTAGAGAGGGAGTGGTTGAGACTGAGTCATTCAGTCAGTTAATTAACTAGCAAGTATTTAGTGACCATCTACTGTATATATAGCCCTGTACTAAGCACCTGGGAAATACAATCCTTGTTTTCAAAGGAGCTAATAATCTAGTTCTTGAGAACCTTCTGAGTTAGAACAGTGGAAGACAATTTTGTACAGTAGGCTCTAAGTAATTTGATATTTGAAGTGAGGGAGGGACAGAGTGAAGAAGTGGGATTTAATTGTGCTTTGACTGACAAATAGATCTTGGTGGAAGGGATCAGAAAAGTTAATAATGTGAGCAGAGATGGGGGTGAGTTAAAGCACATTGGGTGGGAATCCATGGAATAGTAAGGAGAACCTGACTGGAGTGTAAGGTTCATGTTAGAGCAAGGTGGCCACTGAATCACATACCATATCAGGAGAAATGAGTGGGAGAGAAATGGGAGGAGAAGAAGATACTACAGGCTGAAATACTTCTTATCCTTCAAGAATAGCTACTGAAGTGTGTGGTTACTAAGCCTCTAAGACTGACAGAAAAACATGAGTTACTTTTGGTGGTGGAAGGACAGAAAGTCTCTGCAGATGTACGGGACTCCCAACCGTGGAAACCTGGGAGCAGAGGCAGGCGGCAGACATTTTCCAGCATTATTTTTTTTTTTTTATAATTTGTTCTTTTGAAAGCTCAGGGGGTTTAGAGGTTGGGAAATTGAAATTGAGTGAATTAATACAACAAATATGATGAAAGCATAATTAGCTTTCCTTGATAATCAGTCCCTCTGGACACTTTCTTCCCTATGTTGTTCCTGGGTCCCAGGAGGAATGAATGACAGATAAGATTACACTTTGACTGTGGAAAGGAAACTTGGATATTTTTCTACAGTGCCAACAATAAATATCTTTTCTCGCCCAATTATAGTCAAACTAATACAGCCACTCTCAAAAAAATAGACTTAGTAAGCCAATAATTATCCCTTTTTGGTCTCCATAAACTAGGGTATGTTGATTTCCCAGTTAGAGAAGGATCATTTCTCGCTCCCTCTCTCCCTTTCCTTCTCCCTCTCTGCCTCCCTCCCTCCTCTCTCTTTCTCTTCCCTCAGTCCCTTCCCTGCTTCCCTTCTTCATCCCCTCTTTTTCCTTCTCCCTTTTCCTTTTCCTTTCCCTCTCCCTCCCTCCTCTTTCTCCCTCTTCTTTTTCCTCCCTCTCTCTTTTTCTCCCTCCCCTTCTTACTTCCTCCCCCTTCCACCCTCCCTCTTTTATCTCCCTCTCCTTCCCCTCCTCCTCCCTCTCTCTCTTCCCGCCCCCCCTTCCTCTTTCTTAACTTAGAAAAGATTGGATCCTGTTTCAAAGCATCAGAAACTCTTAATTTTTCTGATCCTGTTGTGACAGAAATAACTGGATGAGGTCGTTACTGGCAATAGTGAACTTGGAAATGCGTTTATTTTATTGCCCCCTGATAAACTCAGGGAGGTCAAATCAAATTCAACAAATTATTGTATACTTGCATGAATACTGTGCTAGGCACTGGGAGGATATGCAAAAGCATACCAAACAGCAATTTCTTGCTCTCCCAGTGCAGTGTCTAGGGAGTCAGCATGGTACAGTGGATAGAGTCCTACCTCTGGAGTCAGTGGATCTGGGTTTACATCCCACTTCCAATGCTTAACATTTGTGACCTTAGAACTTCTCTGTGCCTCAGTTTTCTCATTTATAAAATAATTGGGCTCAACTAGATCTGGGATTCTATAATGACACAATTTATTGAATACAGTATTAAGAAAGGTCATGATCCTCTCTCTCCTCTCCACCAGGGGTGGGGAAACCTGTGGCTTCAAGTCCACATGTGTCCCTCAAGGTCCTTGGGTGCATCCTTTTGACTGAGTTTAGATTTTAAAGAACAAACCCTTTTATAAAGGGTATTTGTTCTGTGAAGTTTGGATTCTAAAGATGCCATCAGGTGCCTTCTATAGACAAGGATCTAGATGTACAAAAACATAGCAGCTCTTTTCATGGGAGTCAATAATTAGGATTGAAGGGGGTATCCTTCTACTGGAGAATGGCTAAGCAAAGTATGGTATGTGAGTGTGATGGAACAGTATCATACCATCAGAAATGCTGAACTGAACAATCTCAGAGGAAGCTGGGAAGAGCTCTATGAACCGATGCCTAGTGAAGACTGGAGGGTTCAGAGACCAATTTATACAACGATGATGTTATAGAGAGAAGAAGAGAATTTTGAAAGACTTTAGGACTGGGATCCACATGGTGATAAATAAGCCCCAGGTCCAGAAGAATGAAACTGGAACAGCCACTCGCCTCTTGACAGGGAGGGGATAATACTAAAATGCACAAACGCTTTCAGATGTGACGAATGTGGACATTTGTTTAGCTAGGCTATGCAGTGATGGACTGAGGGCTTTTTATTCTTCTTTTTAAAATATGTTCAATGAGTAAGGGGAAAGGAGGAAGGACAGCTTAATAAAAATGCTTAATTGAAAAAAATAAACTTAAAAACAACAACAAAAAAGGGTCATGATCTTAATACTTTATATACTCTGGATGCTTTTAGTTTTTCAAAATATTTTCACATCTGTTATTTTAATTGATCCTCAGGAAAGTCCTTTTGTGGCAGGTAAGGCAAGTATTATTATCCCTACATAGTAGTACAGGGACAGATTCCTACTCTTGTGGTTTCACTGGGATTCTTTTTTTTCTCCCCAAATAAGAAAAAATCTATTTTTCTATTCCTTTCTTTTCCCATTAAAAAAGAAAATGTAAAAGAAAACCTTTTAAACATATATGCTTAATCAAGCAAGTCAGATTCCCATATTGGTTATCTACACACATACACACACACACACACATCTCACGCTGTACCTTAAGTTCACATCTCTTTCAAGAGGTGGTTAACATTTCATCACCATCTTTCTTAGCAAAGATACTGGAGTGGTTTGCCATTTCTTAGGGCTTGCTATTTCTTTCTCTAGTTCATTTTACAGATGAGGAAATGGAGGCAAACAGGGTAAAGTGACTTGCCCAGGGTCACACAACTAGTGAGTGTCTGAGGCCAGATTTGAACTCAGGAAGATGAGTCTTCCTGACTCTGGGCTTGGTGCTCGTATCCACTGTACCACTTGCCTGCCTCCATTGTAATAGGTTAGGTGGGTGGTAATTCGGGGAGCTAGGTGGTGCAGTGAATAAACTACTGGTCCTGGAGTCAGGAAAATCTGAGTTTGAATCTGGTCTTAGACACTTATCAAGCTGGGCAAGTTATATGGACTCTATTTGCCTCAGTTTCTTCATCTATAAAATGGAGATAATAAATGGTACCCACCACCCAGGGTTGTAGTAAGGATCGAATGAGGTAATAATTGTAAAGTGCTTGGGATGGTGTCTGGCACATAATATATATAGTAGGTGCTATAAAATTATTAGAATTATTATTATTATGACATATACCAGGGATGGGGAAACTGGCCTCAAGGCCACATGTGGCCTTCTAGGTCCTTAGGTGTGGTATTTTGACTGAGTTCAAGTTTTATAGAAAAAATTCTTTAAACAAAAATTTTTCATTTTTTATTAAATTATTTATTTTTAGTTTTCAACATTCACTTCCATAAGTTTTAAATTTAACAAATGCTTTTATTAAGGGGATTTGTTCTGTGAAGTTTGGATTCAGTCAAAGGGGTGCACTTGAGGACCTTGAAGTTCTCTGCTAATGCTAAAGAGGGAACAGATCCATGAGATCATAGAGGAGTGAAACCAATAGGGATTGATAGTGACTTGAAGTGAGAGAGAAGAGTCATTGATAATGCCAAGTTCCTAACATGGGAGACTAGAAGATTAGGGGGCCATACCATTAACTGAAAAAGGAGGAAGTTTGGGGAGAAAGATAATAAACTTGGCCCTGGACATGTTGAGTTTTAGATCCAGTGAGATGCCCAGATGGATTTCTGGCTCTAAGAAGAGAGGCCAGGATGGGAGATGTAGACATGGGGGTCATCCACATAGAAGTGGTAGATGAAGCCATGGGAGGATAAGAAAGAAGAGAAGAGGATCCCATAGAAAACCATAGGATCATAGATTTGAATCTGGAAAGGCCCTTAGATATCATTTAGTCTGACCCTTGATTTTAAAGATGAAGAATTTGAGACCCAAGGATACTAAGTGACTCGCCCAGGGTCCTACAGCAGCGTCAGAGGTGGGAGTCGAACCTGGGTCCTCTGACTCTGAAGCCGGCTCTCTTTCTTCTGTATCACACTGCCACTTATTCCTTGTCACCCCTCCCCCAGGGATTCTTATTAGTTTCTCTGCCAACAAGATCTTCAGTAGAAGATGTGTTGGCAGCCACAGGAAGACGCAGCATCCCTGGCTGTATACATAGCCATCTATACCCTAAGATAAATATTTAGCTTCCCATATATCTGTAAAGGGGTGTGATGTATGTTATATAGATAGACTATGTAAATAGACTTTCACCCACAAGATTCTGTCACAAGTTCTGTCTTTTACTGTTTATTTCTTGGCTTTATGCCTATACCCCTAGGAGAAGAATGTGGAGTTTTTTTTTCTGGAAATGGAAAAATGTGAATTTTTTTTTTCTGGAAAAATTCTGAATTTTTTTTTTCTGAGAAATACTGTCTCAATGGTCAAGTTAACTGGGATTGGTCACTGTTGTCCTGAATCTCTGAAACTAGGTGAGAATGTATTAAAGGCTCAGTGAATATTAATTAGTGAGAGAGAGTCTACTGTTTTCAGCACATAGGTAACCAATTTGCCCTCTATTAATTTGTGCTTACGTGGGTCCCTCTCCCACCTGCTGCTGGATTTATTTGCTTGATGCTTAATGGTCCTGGGCCAAAATAAAAGTTAACCAATATTAAGAGACATTTTATAAACGAGAACACTGATTAAAAAACCCATAACAGTTTGATAGAAATGAATTAATTTTAATTAGCTTTTTGCCAACAAATAGACATAGGACAATAAGGGCTTTACATATTTACATTTTTTTTTTGCTTTTTTGGAGGGGGAAAGGCAGGGCAATTGGGGTTAAGTGACTTGCCCAAGATCATATGGCTAATTTTGTGTTAAGTGTCTGAGGCCAAATTTGAACCCAGGTCCTCCTGACCCCAGGGCTAATGCTTTATTCACTGAGCCACCTAGCCACCCCACATGTTCACATTTAACTGACTGTATTTCAGTCACCAAATATCTTCTCTCCAGATTAAAAAAAATGTTGCTTTCTATAATTTGCATGTGCTCGAATGATTCTCTGAACATTATTGCAATAATACCTAACATTTATATAGCACTTACTTAGCCAGGCACTGGCTAAGTATAAATAGTGCTAAAAAAATTATAGTAACACAATAATTTGATCCTTACAACAACCCTGGGAGGTAGGTGCTATTCATTCTACCCATTTTCCCCACCAGGAAACGGAGCTAGAGACTAAATGATTTGCAAAGGATCCCATAGTAAGTGAAGTCAGATTTGAACTTGGTGTTTCCTCCACATGTGTTCTTTTTCTATCTGTTTTATTTCTGCCAGTTATACCAGTCATATAACAACAGCTTGAATTTGGAGTTTGGGTCCTAGCTCTGAGGTTTACTATACATTCAGTCATTTTTTCAGTTGTTTCTGACTCTTTGTGACCCCATTTAGGGTTTTCTTGGCAGAGATACTGGAGCGGTTTTGTCATTTCCTTCTCCAGTTCATTTTACAGATGAGGAAACTGAGGCAAACAGGGTTAAGTGACTTGCCCAGGGTCACACCACTAGTAAGTGTCTAAGGCCAGGTTTGAACTCAGGAAGCTGTCTCCTTGATTTCAGGCCCAGTATTCTGTGCACTATGGCACCACCTAGCTGTTCTGCTGTATGACAGTGTGCAAATCTTTGTGCCTGTTTCTTTTACCTGTTAAATGATATTCATTAGGCTTGTACTGCCAACCTCACAGGGTTGTTGTTATAAAGCCTTAAAATATATAATATACCATAATACAACATAACATAACATAATGTAATATAATATGTTATGATATAATATGATATAAACATATATTTATATTTATATTTATTATATATTATATAATATATAATAAATATAGCCTTAAAATGCTACAGAAATGTGAACTGTCAGTATTATTATGATTAATTATTACTAGTTAATACAAGTTGTTACTAATACTGTTATTATGACTGAACCCTGTGATATGCAGAATGTTTGAAGAAGTTTGGAGCAGGAAAAAGAGAAAATTAAAAACATCTGCACACAGGCCATTTGTGGAGACAGACTATACACTGTTGGAGAATGTCAAAGAACATTTACAGGACAGTAAACAAACAAACACATTTCCTTTCTTACAGGCTTTTAGCATTGGGGTGTTGACTGATTGGTAATGTGAAAGACAGGTCAGACATGTTCTGTTTGGCCCCAGAGGGAAGAATTAGGAGCCAAAGGGCGGAAGCTACAAGACGCTATAAGGGAAAACTTCCGAGCATTTCAAGTTGTCCAGTAATTGCATGAGCTCACTATAAGGGGTTCCTCATCACTGGAGGTCTTCAAGCAGACGCTGAATGATTTGTCAGAGATGTTGTAGGAAAGGAATGCAATTCAAGTGGAGGTTGGTGTACATCAGTGGTTCTCAACCTGTGGGTTATGTTCAATTTGTAACAATGAAAATACATTCTACATATCAGACATTTACATTATGATTCATAACAGTAGCAAAATCACAGTTATGAAGTAGCAATGAAAGCAATTTTATGGTTGGGTGTCACCACAACATGAGGAACTGTATTAAAGGGTCGCAGCCTTGGGAAGGTTGAGAACCACTAGTGTAGATGATCTTTAAATCCTGTAATTTTAGAGTTGAGGCTTTAGAATTCATTTAGCCTAGGGATTCTTAATCTGGTTTTCAAAGGAGCCTGTGAATAGATTTCAGGGAATCCATGGACTTGGATGAAAAGAAAATTATATCTTTCTTTTTGGAGAGGGGAAGGCAGAGCGAGCAACTGGGGTTAAGTGACTTGCCCAAGGTCACACAGCTAGTGTTGAATGTCTGAAGCTAGATTTGAACTCAGGTCCCCCTGACTCCAGGGCCAGGGTTGTATTCACTGTGCCACCTAGCCGCTCCTACATCTTTATTTTCATTAAAGAATAAACGAAACTTAGCATTTCCTTCAATTATGAATGCAAGCAATGAAAATTCTGAGTAAAAGGATTCATAAACGTGACCAGACTGCCAAAGGGAGCCGCGATACACAAAAAGTGAAAACTTCCTGATCTAGTTCTTATTCCTCAGTTGACATTTTTGTTGGTTATGCCTGGAAGCCCCTCCTGGGCTTCACCTTCTGGTTTCCCTGGCTTCCTTCAAAGACTTAGCTAAAATTCTTGTTGTTGTTTGTTGTTCACCCTTCCTCCTCAAAGAGGACCAAAGACAACATCAGCAACGTGATGTCTTGACGTGCAAGTGAATTGGATTTAAGTGTGGCAGGGCTGTGCAAAGTCACCAGCCTCACTATCTCCTCCTGAGACATCAGAGTCTGATGGCAGGCTACAGGTCAGGACGACTGGCATTGGCGCTCAGCTAAAATCCTACTTTCTGCAAGAAACCTTCCCTGATTTCCCTTAAATGCCAGTGCCTTCCTTCTGAGATTGTCTCCAATGTGTCCTGTATATCTTTTTTTTGTACGTAGTTATTTGCATGTTGTCTCCCTCTTTAGACTGGGAGCTCCTTGAGGGAGGGATGACACTTAGCATGATGGCAGATACATAGTCAGTTGCTGGGGATACAAGGAAAGGTAGGAGATAATCCCTGTCCTCAAGGGACTTACAGTCTTTTTTTTTTTTGAGGGGCAATTGGGGTTAAGTGACTTGCCTAAGGTCACACAGCTAGTAAGTGTTAAGTATCTGAGGCTGGATTTGAACGCAGGTCCTGCTGACTCCAGGGCTGGTGCTCTTTTTACTGAGCCACCTAGCCTCCCCTAGGGACTTACATTCTAACAAACTATGCAAACAACATAACAAGATATAGACATTGGAGATAATCAACAGAGGGAAGGCACTAGAATTAAGAGAGATCAGGGAAGGCTTCCTGTAGGAGGTGGGATTTTAAGTGGGACTTGGAGGAATTCAGGGAATCTACGGGGGGGAGATGAGGAGGGAGAGAATTCTAGGCATGGAGGACATCCAGAGAAAATGCCCAGAGTCTGGAGATGGAGAGGAGGAATAGCACAGGGGTCAATGTCAGTGGATAATAGGTTCTTAATAAATGCTCCTTGACTTGTCTTGACTTATTTAGCTTGACAGTTGAGAAAACTGAAGCCTAGCAAGGTAAAGTGACACCCAAGATTCTATCCAGGTAGAGTGGAAAATGTATTGGATTTGGAGGAAGAAGACTTCGGATAATGACTCTGAATAAAGAAGTGATGTCTCTCTGGGCAAATTCTCAAGTTGTCTAATGAGGGTGTGTGACTAGATGCTCCCTAGAGTTCTTTCTAATTCTATGTCTGTGATCCTATGCTCCTTCCAAATTAGAAATTGAATGAGTCCAGGTTGTAATCCTAGCTCTGCCAGTAATAAGACCTTGGACCATTTATTCATAATCATTGGCATAAATATCAATTATTCACTTTTATCTAGCACCATAAGGTTTACAAAGTCCTTTCCTCAGAGCAATGTTGCTGTGAGGTAAATGGGGCAAGTTTAATTCTCCCCATTTGACAGATGAGAAAACTGAGACTCAGGGAGGTTAAGTGAATTCTCCATGGTCACAGTCCTAGTCAGTATCGAAGCTGAGTTATAAACTATAAAAAGGTTTTCTGACGCCAAGTCTAAGACCCTTTCCAACTCCCTCTGGGTCTAGGTTTTCTAACTTCTCTGAAATTCAAATAAATGGAATAGTTGAGATTATCACTAAAGTGCCTTTCAATGCTGACTTTCTGAGATTCAATGTCCTCTTTGAAAATTGTTTATAGATATTGTGACATATTTTATAAAAAGTTTCCTCAGTGTTGGCATATCACAGAATCTCAGATTTAGAAGGAAACGATCATTTATTCCATCTCCTCTGGAAGTTGGAATGCCTTCCTCTCTGTCCTCAAAGACTGCTCATCCAGTCTCTCTGCTCAAAGACCTTCAAAAATAGTAAATCCTTCATCCTTTGAGGGTGGATTTGATTTCTGGAAAGAGCTCAAAGTATTTTGGAGTCGTCTGATGAACTCAGAATGTTTATTCTGGAGGTGAGAAGATTCAGGAGGCACATGATCATTATTCTCAAATGTTAGAAGAAGAATCAGATTGATTCCCTTTGGGTTTCAAAGGGTATAATTAAGACTAATAGGTAGCAGTTATAGGGAGTGAGATTTTCGTTCATTCTAAGAAAAAGTTACCTAATAATTAAAGTTGTTAAAATGGAGTGGCTTTCCTTAGGAAGTCTTCAAGTGGAGGCTCGCCTGGTATATTATGGAGGGAACTCTGGCTTCTCATAGGAACTGGAGGAGATGATGTCCAAGGTCTCTTCTATCTAATGAAATTGTTATCCTGTGACTGACTGAGAAACTGTTTGGCCATCTTCTGAAATCTGAATGGGGCATCTGAAAAAAACTAACTTCCTTGTTTGAATGAGAGTAGTGACTTTCCCTTCTCAACTATCTACTTAACATCCCATTTTTATTCCTAGTCAACTCTTCACAAATATGGTCTTTTAGATGATGAGTCAGCAAACTATGACCCCAGGGCCAATTAAACTTTATTATCTTTTTAAATTAATTTATTTTTGTCTTTTGGGAGGGGGAAGGCAGGGTAATTTGGGTTAACTGACTTGCCCAAGGTCATCCAGCTACTTAAGTGTTAAGTGTCTGAGGCCAGATTTGAAAATGAGGGCAGCTAGATGGCATAGTGAATAGAGCACGGACCCTGTAGTCAGGAGGACCTGAGTTCAAATTCAGCCTCAGACTCTTGACACTTACTAGCTGTGTGACTTTGGGCAAGTCACTTAACCCCAATTGCCCTCCAAAAAGTAAAAAAAAAATAAATAAAAACGTAAATGACAGAAGTACAAAAACAGGCAGTAAGCAAGATTTACTCCTAGTGCCTGGCATGATGTAGGAGCTTAATTAATACTTGCAGAGTTACTGAAGTACATACTCCACTCATATTGGTTTGGTAACCTTTTTATACATAAAGGACAGTTTATTATTTGTAATAATAATGATGATGATAATAACACCTTTGGAACAAGCTCAGTGTGGAGATTCTGGGATTATTTACTATGGTAGAGTCTTATTCAGCGAAATGCTGGAGCCAGCTTACTAGTTCTCAAGAGCTGATTGTTAAATTTGTAGTTTGAGCATTTATATCTCAGGTCTCAGAAATCCACAAACTCTATAAATGAGATCTTAATTTGTTGTTTTGTTGGTTGCCTAGACTTTAAAAAAATTATGGAGAAAATGTTAGTAATGCAGATTAAATTTAAGTGTGTTGGGACACTTAAATGTTAGTAATGCAGATTAAATTTAAGTGTTTTGGGAGTATAGTTTTGTTGTCATTGTTTGGTTTTTGGAGAGTCAGTTGTTAAACATTTACCAGCACACCACTAGTCTTATCCACTAATGCTTACATCCATCCCATAGTAAAATGAGAACCACATACTATAGCACTGGGAATCTGTTCCTAGACCTGGCATTGGGCTCTTTATCAACATTTTGATTTCTTTTTTTTTTTAAGAACCTTAATTTTTTGAGTTTCAAATTCTCTCCTTCTCTTCTACCTCTCCACCACCCATTGAGAAAGTAAGCAGTAGCTACAATTTATTTCCCAGGATGCACAGTAGAGATGATTGATGTGCATGAGAGTCTCTGGTGGCAGTTTTTGAGCAGAGGGTCCCCTGATGAAAAGCTTTTCCATGGGATTGGGGACAGGAGAGGAATAGAACGAATTTAGTTTCTGGATACAACTAACGTACATGAGTGTTCTATAGGGATAAGCCTCCTTAGCTAAAAAGGCCTCCTTTTCCCTGGATCCCAGAGTCTCCTGGCATGGGAATTATACCCTTTGGGCAGCCTAGCCAGGAACAAGTCTAAAGAAGCAGGAAGCGAGAGAGTGGAGCTCGAAGCTGTGTTTTCTCCTTTTATGGTCAGGTTGCCAACTTGCTGTTTCATAGTGATAAACCATCAGATTATGTTTGTGATCAGGCAGAAATAGCCAAGTCTGTTGGGAGCTGGGGGCCCTCCATGGTTCCAAGGGCAGGCTGGAGGAGGGAGCTGCGAAGGGATTTGCCAAGTGGCTTCATCTCCTGGGAAAACTCACCCTGGATGTAGAGACCATCTGCCTCTTCTCACCAGGATTTTTGAGATGCTAACCACTTCTAAGAGTGAGCAATCCAAGTCTGGGGGAGCGATTAGGGACTCCTCTTTACTTACTCAGCTGTTTAGAGTTCTAGGGAAGGGGAGGAGAGAGAGGAATGAAGATGAGTTTTGTGAGCCTGGGAGGTATCACCGGTGGGCTGAGATGAGGTAGGTATCTTCAAAAAAGCAAGAGAGCTCTGGTATCTTGGAAACTGGGCAGTAGAAAGTTAGTTGGCAACTTCAGTAAAAGATCCCTTGTAGCCATTATGACACTGTCATCCATGACTACCTTTTAAGGGAGAAAACAAGAACAATCACCCCCATGTCAGAGAAAAGAAAACTGAGACTTTGGGTTAAGGCTACTTGGCAGAATTTACCCAATGTCACATAGGGTAAGTAGTGACAGCAAAATTCAAACCCAGGCTTCCTTTTCAGGATCCAAAAGCAAATCAGGGCTCAAGGAACAAATGAAAGAGAAAGCTCCAAAGTATCTGAATCTGCTTTTACTCCATGGGCCCAGAATATTCATGGTTTGATAACTAAATGTGGAATATCAATGTCTCCAATTAGACTGGTCATAGATGGCTTCCCACGCTTTAAACCAGTGCATTTCAGATGGGAATTTCCCAGGCCATGGGTCTCCACTGCTAAGCAGCCCTCTAGCTAGCATTCCCAAGTCAGTCCCCCCTCCAATTATTATCTCTGGGGTCCTGTGAAGTGCTCTCTGGCTAAAATCTGACACGCATATTCCTAGCACTTTGGGCATAACTTGTTTTTGGATGAGTGGGAAAATTATTCTACTTTGTCATCGATGAAAATGGATTAAGAAGATTCGTCTGTTTCACAATCACTACTGTCTTCTCAAAATAGTTGGACCTTTGGCATCATAGTTGATTGTCATGGGAACCCGTCTATCTAGGTGGCATGACTTTTCCTACCCTCAGTCCTGGATTTATCTTTATTTGATAAGATTCTATTTTAAAGTGTATTTTTGGCATTGAGTAAAAATGGAAGGGCAGAAGAGGATTTCTGTACAAGTAACTGTTGGTAGGAGGTTAACAGTTTAAGTGATAGAGAAAGGTGACTTTTTTTTTGAGACAGCATGTAAAAGAGATAGAAAGACTATTCTTGGTGTCTTGCAAGATCTGGTTTCAAGTCATGCCTCTGGTACAGCCTAGCTGTGGAACCCTGGGCAAGTCAATGGCTTAATGACATGGCAACTCTCCAAAGCTATAAATTACAGATCATTTGTCAGTCTGCATCAGCAGAGGGAGTTTTCCCATTGGGAATTACTTAAACCAACCAAAAAGTGTTTCAAAAACTGCTACAGTGGATAGAGATGGCCAGCTCAGGGCTTTGGGATCCATTTTTAAACACTGTGCTTCTCTGTACCTCATTTTTTTTTTCCTATTTCCGTAAGAGAGCAATATTTGCTATCTGCCTGTCCCAAGGTTAAAGGAGATCAAGTTCAGCCACTTAAGAATCCTAGTCTAGAAGGTCAAAGGATGAGGGCCTAGAAAGGACTCAGCTGGATTTGAAATTGAGAATTTTAACTTGGGGGGCAGGGAAGTCAGTCTTGGCTCCCTCTCTCAAGGTGCTGATCATTGGAAGGGCTCTCACTGCTTTCTGTAGCTTGATAGAACTTATCTCCCTCTCTTGCTCTCTTAAGCCCCTTACTACTCAAGCTAAAGGGCTGTCTTATCAGCCTCAAGGTTTGAAGTTCAGATCTGCCCAGTCTTGAGCTTTTCAGCACCTCTTTCCAAGGTCC
>CM053599.1:140765957-140783441 GCA_028646575.1 Pseudocheirus occidentalis | reverse complement strand
TTGGGAGACTTTAGCACCACATGATTCTGCCAAGAACTAGATCCTTCTGTCACTTGGGTGAATGAGTTATTGAGAAGAATTTTCTTTAGTCTTTGCCTCTGATCATGTGTTATTCTATGATATTGAGATGACTACTTGTAAATTGAAGATCTAAGAACTTGTGGTTTGTTTGCCTCTCTGGATCAGGAGCCTGTGGGGCAAATAGGCAGATTCATCTCTAACATATTCTGTAAAATCCCTAAGCAGTGGTTCTCAACCTGGGGTCACGACCCCTTTGAGGATCGAATGACCCTTTCACAGGGGTCACCTAAGACCATTGGAAAACATATATTTCTGATGGTCTTAGGAACTGAGACACTGTCCTTCTATCCTTCTCCAGGAGGGTCCACCCACATGTAGATACACCCACATACGAGTATTAAAGGGTTGAGGCATTAGGTAGGTTGAGAACCACTGCCCTAGAGGATCCACTATATACAATATTTGCTTCTCTTTCTGCTGCCTCTAGTCTTTCTTCTTACTATGCCTTACTATAGGATATCTGCTCCTAACACGTCTGTTGATTGGGTCCTTCAGGGGCAGCTAGGTGGTGCAGTGAATAGAGCACTTACCCTGGAGTCAGGAGGACCTGAGTTCAAACTGGACCTCAGACACTTAACACTTACTAGCCGTGTGACCTTGGGCAAGTCACTTAACCCCAATTGCCCTGCCTCCCCGCCTCCAAAAAGAAAAAAAAGTTTGGGCTTTTTGTTCCCCATTGAAGGGACATTTGCTTCCTCCCAGGCAAAGGGAACAGAGTTTTTGCTGTTTAACCCTACCTGGCACAGATGACTCATTCCCATCGGTCTACATACTGCTTTGTAATTGTTCTCATTATCCTCTCATGGATCTATCTCCCCAAAATCCCAAGGTCCTACGTGGCACAAACCGTATCTTTTAGTTCTTTGGAATCTCCCATTAATGAATCAATATGCCTAGTACAGTGGGTGGTTAGTAAATATCTGTGGACTATTAGAGATATTAATGACTCTAGCTTATTCTTTTGTAGGAGTATTAGGGCAATCTAGGGATTCTATAAACTAGCAGCATTTTTTAAAGAAGTTTGCTGCCCAGGGTTGCAGCTAGGAGGGGACTAACTATAGCACACAGGAATCCCCTATCTGCAGACATTTGAGAAATGACTGGTTGTAGCGTGTCCAGGATTCTGATCACCCTCTGGCACTGCTGCTCCTGGCAAGAGGGATCTTGGATTTCCTTTTGGGTTTGTTCTTTGACCTGCCTTGGGGTTCTGAGCTTGGTCCCTGACCTGCCTTGGGGTTCTGAGATTGTCCTTGACTTGCTCTGAGGTTCTGAGCTTGACTCTCAAGGCCTTGGTCTATCCTACTCTGAGCTACAGTTAGTTAATCCTTCCCCTTCCTCCCCACAGATGTGGTAAGGCCAAGTAGGAGATGAGGAATTAAAAGTCTTTAAAGCAGCATTAAGAACTCTCAGCTCTTGGTCTGATTCTAATCCTCAGCTTTTTCCTTTTCTGTTCACAGACCGGGAAGATCAGTCTATCCTGTGCACGTAAGTGAAGCTGCTGTTTTCAGTCATACACATATGTAGACATATATTTGTGTTCTCTCTTTCCCTCTCCTTCTCTCTCTCTCTCTCTCTCTCTCTCTCTCTCTCTCTCTTTCCCTCTCCTTCTCTCTCTCTCTCTCTTTCCCTCTCCTCTCTCTCTCTCTCTTTCCTCCTCTTCTCTCTCTCTGTCTCTCTCTCTCTCTGACTTTCCCTCCCTCCCTCTGATTTATTTTATTTTGTTTTTTCATTCTGAAATTAACATGAGTAAAATGAGCATTTCCATATACAAAGTAGAACAGAGAAATAAGATTTTATATGAAACTGAGAATCTTAGGAACTACTTGCTTTTTATTTTAAGTACATGATAACCTCAAAACATAACTTTCAAAGCATTTTGTCTTTGTTCCCTTCCAGCTTTCCTGCTATTCTCTAATGTGGTAACATTATATTTTTCTGAAATTAAATTAATTTTTGTCAATTAACAAAAACCTATTTTCTGTCTTTCCTTCCTTTATAAAAAAAAGAAAAGAAAAACAAAAACAAAATCCTTGAAACAAATATGCATAGTCAAGAAAAACACATTTTCCCCATTGGCCATGTCCCAAAACTATATGTCTCTCTTTGTACCTTGCATCCAACACTTCTCTGTGAGGCTTCATTATCAATCCTCTGGAATCATGGTTGACCATTGTATTGCTCAAAGTTCCTAAGTTTTTCAAGGTTATTTTTCTTTACAGTGTTGTTATTATTGTATAAATTGTTCCCCTGGTTCTGCTCACTTTACTCTACCTCAATTCATACAAGTCTTCCTAGGTTTCTTTCTTCCCCTTGATTTACTTAGTTCTGAGACCCTGGTACTTCCATTGTCTCTGTGTCTGTCTCTGTCTCAATTTTTTCAAGATCTATGTCCTGGCTCCTCCCATGTCTCTTTTTCTGTTTCTGTCTCCCTGTTTCTCTAAAGTTTGGTTCTTCCAACAAAACTCCATCATTACCACCACCCTACTCACAGAAGGAAATTTGACTTTTTTTTAATGAATGTGCCCCATTCATTGGATTCTTCCCCAGAGATTTGGGAGGGGGAAAGGTGAAGAGTTGACATGCATGAGTAGGTGAGGAAAACTCTACTTTTTTGACTGTTTTTGAGGAGGAAGGAGCAGTGATGGCCAGAATAAATCCCTGGAAACTTCCTAGGGGCTTGATATCATGTGAATATTCTTGGCCTACTATATGGAGGCCGCCCGAAGACTGAACTCTGTTGAATATAGTAGGGGTGGGGACCATATGGCCCTTTAGGTCCTCAAGTTTGACTCTTTGAATCTCTAAGAGGATTTGTTCTGTGAAGTTTGGATTCAGTCAAAGGGCTACACTTGAGGATCTAGAGCAGCAATTCTCAACCTGTGGATTATGTTCAATTTATAACAATGAAAATACATCCTACATATCAGATATTTACATTATGATTCATAACAGTAGAAAAATTATAGTTATGAAGTAGCAACGAAAATAATTTTATGGTTGGGGGTCACCACAACATGAGGAACTGTATTAAAGGATTGTGGCATTAGGAAGGTTGAGAACCACTGACCTAGAGCCTCGAGGCCACAGCTTCCCCACTCCTGAAAAGGATAGGGAGAGAATGGAGAATCTATTCCATTAGTTCTATTGATGAGCTTGAAAGGGGACTAAAACTCTATATCCCAGAACAGGTGTAGTTTTCCAGTTGTACCCAGGAAGAGAGATTGGGGCTTTGGCTCCTAACTTCAGTGCACTAAACATTTTTGATTATTGAAGGTAGTCAGATGCATCCATGAGTGACATTTAAGAGATTAATAATCTAAGAGACCCTAGACTGATTACATCAAGGACTAGAGCTAGCATGAAGAGCCTAGAGATAGTTCCCCTCAGGTCCCAATCCTTAGCTGCCGTTGAGTTTCCAGGAATGAGTACAGATACAGAGACAGGTATGATATAGATCTCTGCTCCCAGAGGCTAATAAGGATAGGGTAGCTTCTCTTCTCTGTCTCTTCTCCACTCCCAGCAGCTGGATCCTGTATCTCTCCCAGGGCCAAAGTTGAGGCCTATAAAAAATGCACTGTTTCTGATGGACTCTAGATTACTGCTTTTCTTCCTTTCCCTGAATAAGTTCTTTGTCTTTCATGTAGGGTGATTAATGGATGAGTTGTTTCCCCTCTGGACCAGGTCCGTAGTTAGTTTGTTTTTCCATTTGGGTCAGTTTTTTTTCCTTCTTTTAAAAAAGACATCGCAAAAACAAATAAAAATGGCCTAATATTGCTCATGGGCTTTTTTTAGGCTACTTTTTTAGGTAGTGTGCTACCATCCCTACTTCTACCCTGACATTATTTTGAATATATGTGTATTTGCATACAAAATAATTTGAATATAGATATTTGAATTTGAACATATATTACCTGTACATTTATCTGTATATATATATATATATATATATAGATAGATAGATAGATAGATAGATAATGTGTACATGTATTTATATAGTGTGTGTGTATTTATTTATCTATATATGCATTATTCCCACCCTATGCTACCCTTGCCCCCAGTAGAATGTGAGTTCTTTGAAGGCAAGACATATTTTTACTTTTGTCTTTGGATCTTTGGTACCTACTGGCACATAGTAGACCCTTAGCAAATGCTTGTGGAACTTAATTGTACATGACTAACCATTGATGGAAATAAATAGTCAGCAATTTGGATTCTGGTTCCATTCACTTGAGGACTTTCGTGACTCCTCAGAGACTCAAGCAAAATATGGTGATTCTGCCTACCTCTCTTATCTCAGTGGAATATAATAAAAATAAAATGAAATCATAGACATGAAAACTCTTACATAAGTTCAAAAACAGTTCATTTTTGACTCGCAATGTCGCTTGAGGGCACAGATCCAGACTAGGTCTTTTAAAATTATACTTCATTTTAGAAGGTACTATTTGTGTGTTTTTACTCTGAAGGTAATATAGTTCACCTATATATGGCACTTTACATACATTGTGTATTATTTAATTTCTAAGTAGCAGTGTTATCCCCATCTTACAGATGAAGAAATTGAGATTCAGAGATGTCAAGGAATTTGCTTAGAATCAATAAAGGCAAGGTTTGAACCTACATCTTCTTTTCCTCCAAGTATGTTCTATCTATCACACTAGACTACCTTGCCTCTCATTTATTTGTCAGGCCCTAACTCCATAACCATAAAATGTGACGTACCAAAATGTCATCAATCCTTGGATTGATTCCAGTCCTTGGAAGCCCCTACCTCTTAAAAGTGACTAAGCTTATAGTAACAAAATCTGGGGTCTATCCCTGGCTCTGCCATTAATTTACTTTGTGATCTTGGGTAAGTCCTTGAAGCCTTTTCCATTTGGGTCAATTTTTTTTCCCCTTCTTTTAAAAAAGACAACACAAAAACACACAAAGATGTCCTAGTATTGCTCATGGGCTTTTTTTAGGCTACTTTTTTAGGTAGTGTGCTACCATCCCTACTTCTACTGTAAAATTATTTTGAATATACACATATATACAAAATAATTTGAATATAGATAGACTCCTTGAAGCCTCAGGTGCCTGTAAATTGAAGAATTTGGACCAGACGCACTCACTAGGCTCTGGGAAACTCTTTACAAGGGTAGATGAATAAAAAGTTGTAGGTACTGTGCACTGTTAATGACCTTTGAAAGCCTGGAGAACCAGAGGCATGCCCATAGGAATTGGGAAAGACAATCCCCTGATTTAAGAAGAAAAAAAAGACAAGAAGAATAGTCTGGAAACTATAGGTTTTTGAACTTGACTTCAACTCCTGGAAGAATTCTAGAATGAATTATGAAAGTGACAGTTTCTGCACATCTAGAAAACGTAGTGATTATCTCTAAGAGATAGCATAAGTTTATTAAGAACAGGTCATGCCATGTCCTTTTTGTTTGGACAGAGATACTAGATTGATAGCGGAAGGGAATACTCCAGACATACACAGTCTGCTACAAACCTCAGCTCAGGGCAGTCGGTTTTTTATTCCTGTCTGACTCTCTGTGACCCCATTTGGGGTTTTCTTGGCAAAGTGGACTGGTTTGCCGTTTCCTTCTCCAGTACATTTTACAGATGAAGATACTGAGGCAAACAAGATTAAGTGCTGCGGATCTAGATTTCTTTCTTTAAAAATTCCATTTTATATATACTTTTGCTTTTTGGAGGGGGGAAGGCGGGGCAATTAAGGTTAAACAATTTTCCCAAGGTCGTCTGGCTAGTGTTAAGTGTTTGAGGCTGGATTTGAACTCAGGTCCTCCTGACTCCAGGGCAGGCGCTCTATTCACTGTGCCATCTAGCCATCCCTGCAGATATAGATGTCAGCAAAATATTTAACAAAATCTCTTGGGCAGATTCATTTCTCAGTATGGCCTCAAATACTTACTATATGATCCTGGGCAAATCACTTAACCTCTGCCTTTCTCAGTTTCCCCATCCCCACAAAATGTGACTAATCATAGCACCTACTTCTAAGAGTTCTTGTAAGAATCAAACAAGATACTATTTGTGAGGGGCTTTGCAAACTCTAAAGGACCATCAAAATGTTAGCTATTTGTGTTACTCTTGTTATCATTTTTGTCTCTTACGGACAAGGTGGGGAGATATAGTGGATGATGTGATGGGCTGGAGGTAAATTTGTTGGAATAACTGACCCTAAAGTATGGTCATTGTGGCTTGATCATGACCTTGAATGAAGGTCTCCAGTCAAGGGCCCTAGGGATCTCTGCTTGGTCGTGTGCTGGGTGAGAGTAGGAAACCAATCTGGGATTTTTAATTTTCTGTGGATTCCAAGACTATTAAGAATTAACTACCTTTCTCTTATCATACTATCCCCATTTGTCTGATTATCTGTAGCCAGCACAAACAGTGGAAGGAAATACAATGAAATGGAATGGCCTGGGTCCTGGTCTAGGTTGTAAACACAGAACATTTCTAGGTTACAGAAAGGGCCAAGCTGATGAGTTCACCACTTCCTAAGGTTGGTTTTAGTAGTCATCTAGTCAATAAATATTTATTAAGTGGTGATTATTCTAAGCACTGGGGATATAAAGAAAGGTAAAAGACAGGCCCTGTCCTCAAGGAGCTTACATTCTAATGAGGAAGACAACATGTAAACAACTATGTACAAGATACACTGGAAATAGTTAACAGAGGGAAGGTACTAGAATTAAGAGTGAGTGAGAAGGCTTCTTATGAGAAGGTAGGATTCTACCTGGGACTTGAAGGAATCTGGAAAAGCCAAGAAGCAGAGGATGAAGAGGGAGAACAATCCAGGTATGGGGTGAACAAGAACCTCTAGGTACTCAGAAATGGTGTCCTCTCAGCTATATAAACCCATCCTACCTGAGGAAAAAACAGGGAAACCCAGGGGGCTAGTCTCTTTGCTGTTAATATTGAAACTTAAAGTATGAACCATAGAATTCCATGAGGGAGGTCACTCTTCCATTACAGCATGTTAAATTGGAACAAGTACTAGGTTTAGAGTTGGGGAACTGGGTTTAAATCCCACCTTCTCAGGGCAGCTAGATGACACAGTGAACAGAGCACCAACCCTAGAGTCAGGAGGATGTGAGTTCAAATCTGACTTTAGACACTTAACACTTACTAGCTGTGTGACCTTGGGCGAGTCACTTAACCCCAGATGCCCTGCCCTCCCCCCTCCCAATCCTTCCCCCACCCAGCAAATCCCACCTTCTTGGCTTACTTGCCAAGTGACCTTGGGCAAATCAGTTCCCATTTCTGGGCCTCAGTTTTATAATCTATAAAA
Source organism: Pseudocheirus occidentalis (assembly GCA_028646575.1). Lineage (NCBI taxonomy): Eukaryota > Metazoa > Chordata > Mammalia > Diprotodontia > Pseudocheiridae > Pseudocheirus > Pseudocheirus occidentalis. The sequence continues at coordinate 140,776,057 of CM053599.1, read as the reverse complement.
TGAGGCTATTATATTAGATGACCTTTAAGATCCCTTCCAACTTTAAATCTAAAGCTAAACCATGACTCAGGAAGAGAGAATGAGGCTGACAACTTCCTCACTTAAATCCAGTTCATGATCGAATCAAGATATCGCCTTTGATGTCATTGGCTCTCTTTGAAAATGTAGGACTACCACCACCACCACCACCACCACCACCACCACCATCACCACCAACAACAATGAATCAGGTGGTATGTTACAATCCTAGCTTTCATTCCTCATGTACTCTCCACCTTCTAGCCTGCAAGGCTGGGAGTGTCTAAATCTAGGGAGCTCATGAAGAGAATGAGCTGACCTGGAACCGTTCCTGCGCTGCCTGTGGTGGTGCTGAAACAAGAAGGAATCCTTAGGCTATCAGGAGATGATATGAGTTGGTATAAAGTATTCTGGCTTTGGTTCAGAGGTAATGACCAGGCCCGGTAAGCCAAACAGACCCTGTGATTGGGAGTTCTCAGACAGTTAGCTAACTTTTCTGGCTGCTGAAATTAAGTAAGGAAGGTTGACATTTACTTCTAAGTGGGTTTTTTTTTTTCTTAAAGTCTATTTCCTTTAAATACAATTCAAGTGTTCTGTGTAATTACACAGGTACAGCCTGTATTGAATTGCTGCTCCTCCCAGTGGGAGTGGGTGACAGGGGAGGAATTGCAAGAATCTAGTATTTAAAGCTATACAATTAAATGCAACTGGGAAATAATACATACAGGGATGGGGGCAGGGAGCCCCTCCCTGCCCTGCTAGAAAGCTAGAGAGGTGTTGGAGGAGGGCATAAAAGGGAACAGATTGTGGGAGGGGCCTTACAGTGGGATCAATGTTCTGGGCTGGGGGGTAGGGACAAAAAGGGGAGAAAATTTGTAACTCAAAACCTTGTGGAAATGAATGATGTAACCAAGAAAATAGATTAATATAAAAATAAATAAATAAATAAATAAATACAATTCAAGGTGAGGATGTGAACAACCTTGGGTGAGTCCCTTGCTCTTTGTCGGCCTTGGTCTCTTCTTCTGTAACATGAGGAAATTGGACTATATGGTCTATGAGGTCCCTTTCTGTTCTAGATTAATGATTAATAAATTTATGTCTTTAAGCAAGTGTGACAGGATTAGAGTTAGAAATCCTGGCATGTGGAAGGGTTATTGTGAACTGGAGGATGGAGATACATCTCTGAATTTCAAGATTAAAAAAAAAAACTACAAGAGTTTGAGTAACCTGCCTAGAGTCATGTAGCATAAAGCCTTTCTTTTATAAAGACTAGGAAGGTTTTTTTTTTAATTTTGAAATTCGGAGACAGTTGTCATGTAATGCTACCTTGCATACATGATCAATGATGGTGTGGAGGGAAACATTTCAATTCATTAGTCATAATGTGTTTATAAACTGAGTACAAAGTGACTGACAAAAAAAGAAAACGAGCTTGATAACAAGATTTTAACTTTGATCAAAATACAAGTACTTTAAGCAAATCAGGGAACAAGAATGAGGTTTGTGACTTTGATTGCTGTGTACTTAGGTGGAATTATAGGTCCTTCCAGTGTAGTGATAACAGACAGTGAAATTAAAATGTTATATCATTCTCTCTCTCTTTTTTTTTTTTTTTTTTTTTTTTTTGCTTTTTGGAGGTGGGAATGCAGGGCAATTGGGATTAAGTGACTTGCCCAATGTCACACAGCTAGTTTTGTGTTAAGTGTCTGAAGCCGAATTTGAACTCAGGTCCTCCTGACTGCTCCTGTTCTATTCACTGCACCACCTAGCTGCCCCATATCATCCTTTTAATATGAGTTGCAATAGATTAGCAAGACCCACGGAATAATCCCGAAGATTCCTAGCTTCAAAACTGGACTAATCCTTAAAAAGAGAGAAGAGGGGGGAGAGAGAAAGAGGGAGAGAGAGAGAGGGAGGGGGGGAGAAAGAGAGAGAGAGAGAGAGAGAGAGAGAGAGAGAGAGAGAGAGAGAGAGTGAGAGGGAGAAGGAATGAAAAAGCTAGACTGTTGGGAAAGGCAGATTTTAAAAAAAGGAACTGAAAAATAGCTGAGGTTACTGAAACTGTCTTTCTAAAGCCTCCTATACGTTACTACTCAGGGACGGGTATGTTATTGTGCTGACACTGGCATTTGGAGTAAGAAGTAGTGAAAGTTTTGTGGGGTTACTGATGCTCTGGCCCTTGCTCTAAGACTGTAATCTGTAGGAGACAGCACTGTATGGTAGAATATATGCTAGATTTGGAGTACAAGACTATGATTTCAAATTCCAGCTGTGATATTTACTGCCTTTGTGACCTTGGACAAGTCATTTAAATTCTGGGAGTGAGAGTTTTCTCATCTATAAAATAAGGGGTTTGGCCTAGATAGCTTCTAAGGCAGAGGTTAACTTTTTGTGTAGCATGTATCCTTTTGGGCAGTCTGGGTGAAACTGTGTGCCTTTTCTCACAATAATGTTTTAAAATGCATAAAATAAGAGATATAAGATTAAAAAGAAATCTAATTATAATGAAATACAATTATCAAAATATATTTTTAAAAAATTACTTATGTTCACAGACTTCTAGGTTAAGAACCAGGGCAGTTAGATGGCACAGTAGAGAGTGCTGGGCCTGGAGTCAAGAAGTCCTGAGTTCAAATCTAGCTTCAGACACTTATTAGCTGTGTGACCCTGGGCTAGTCACTTAACCCTGTTTGCCTCAGTTACTCATCTATAAAATGAACTGGAGAAGAACATGGCAAACCACTCCAGTATCTTTGCCAAGAAAACCACAAATGGGGTCACAAAGAGTTGGACATGACTAAAATCAACTCAACAACGACAAGATCAAGAATCCCAGTTCCAAGGTCCATTTCTGCTGTAAATCTATGTACTGTCGTTATTTGGACTAATAGTAGGAATAACCCAAAAATTATTTGGTTTTGGTTTGATTATACATTATATGGTTATTTTCAGCAGAATTATCTCCCTTATTATGTCTAGTTTAGGGTGATATGATAAAGCCGAAGTAGTCTCAGGCTGCTTTAAGAGAGGCATTGGCTGAGAGGATAGTCCCATGGTACTCTGCTTTGGTCAGACAATATCTGGAATGTTGTGATGCATTTTGGGTACCACCTGAATGAAGCAAGTCCAGAGAGGAGAAACAGAAGGAAACCAGGCCTCTAGCTCATGCCATATAAGAATCAGCTGAAGGAACTGAGATTTTTTTTTCTATCTTGAAGAAGTATCTAGCTGTCTTAAAATACTTGAAAGTCCACCTTATGGAAGAGAGATTTGATTTATTCTGTTTGTCCCCAAGGCATAGAACAAGGAGGAATGGGTGGGAGTTGCAAAGGAGCAAATTTAGGTTTGGTATAAAGAATAACTTCCTAACAATTAGAGCTATGCCAAGGTGAAATAGACTCTACTAGGTAGTGAGTTTCCCATCCTTAGAATTCTTTAAGGAGAGGTTACAGGGATGGGGAACCTGCAAGCTTCAAAGTACAGCCCTTTGACTGAATTGGAGTCTGTTAAAATGCCACATTTGAGGACCTAGAGGGGGCCACATGTGGCCTCAAGGCACATAGGTTCCCTACCCCTGGTTAGATGATCATTTCTCTGGTGTGTTGTAGTAGGGATTTTTTTTGGGTTATTAGTTGGACCATTGGCTGCCAGGGCCCCTTCCAGCCCTGAAATTCTGTGATTCTGTGAATAGGAAGGACATTTTAGAAGGGCAGGGGGTGGGGAAGGAGAGCTAGAAACAACTTAAGCCCCAGAGACTTCTGGAAACAGGCCATGGTTCAGAACACATTTTACTTTCTCAGCAAAAGTAAACATATCCCCAGAATACCACATGGAAACTTTTGTAATGCCTTTGGGAAACAAAGGGTTAAGCGGTGTATTCCAAGAATCTATGCTGAGTTCCAGAGACTGTACAGCATGGCAGGGTAATTAAAAGGGGAAAGGATGCCATATATGGCAATACTTCCAGGGACTCAAGAAAGGAAGGTGGGCGCAGTTACCCTGCCCAGAAAGAAAGGAGAAGCAGTTTAGACCAGAATTACCAGCGCTTGTACCAGAGAGCCAGCTTGGAAGCCAGAGGCTGGGAAGGAGAGGTTTTTAATTTTTCCAGAGAAACAGTGATCTGACTAGTAAATCAATTTGAAAACCAATTGGTCTGCTTTGCTTGGAAATTTTCCTGAGATACTCATTTTTTTTTTAATCAATAAAACACGAAACTGGCTTACCCAAGCAACAAACATAGGGTAACCTAAATTTCCAAACTCTGGGCTCAATATCTTCTCCCCAAAGTAGGGGACAAGACCCTTGCATGGAAAACACCTGAGTCTTAAATTGTGAAAGTGAGAAGATAGGGAAAAAAAAACACATTTAAGGTGGAAATTTTTTAAATTAAACCTAGAAAGGAAGGGTGATGAATGTCTAACTAGCTAGATGTCTGTTCAGTGGGGTGGCATAGCTGGTAGAGTAGAGGATCTAGAATCAGGAAGACCTGAGTTCAAATCGAGCCATAGAGACTTTCTAAGGTGTGTGACCTTGGGCAAGTCACTTGCCTCTGTTTGCCTCAGTTTCTTCATCTCTCAAATGGGAATAATAATAGCACCTACCTCCCAAGTTGTTATGAGGATCAAAAGAGATAATATTTGTTAAATGCTTTGGAAACTTTAAAGCTTCATAGTGTTATGTTGGAGCCAGTTTACCATGAATTATTAAATTTTCAGCGTGAGCATTTACACCTCAGAAATCAGCACACGCTACAAATCGAGTTTTGGTGATTGTCTAGACTTAAGAAAGTAATAGGAAAAATGTTAATAATGCAGATTAAACTTAATCATGTGTCATATACATGGTATTTTTCCCCCCAGAGAGCAGATTGTTAAACATTTACTAGCATACCCCTTGAGCTCTGTGAATACTAGCTATTGTGGTTGTTCTTATTACTACCTACCTCTCTGTCTTTGTGTGGTATTTCTATGTATATTTAGGTTCTATATGAAATGTGCCATATGCCTACATCTTTTAAAGAAGTATACAGGGGCGGCTAGGTGGCACAGTGACTAGCCCTGGAGTCAGGAGGACCTGAGTTCAAATTCAGCTTAGACACTTAACTAGCCACATGACTTTGGGCAAGTCACTTAACCCCAAATGCCCCGCCCTCTCCCCTTCAAAAAGAAAGAAAAAAGAAGCATGCGTATCTGCTTGTGCATTTGGTGTGCTTCAGTGTCCTAAACAGGTAGTTGCCCATAATTTAAAAAATAAATCTCTCCTTACTCTCAGTTGATCAAAACTCTGGATCTGTCAGTCCTTCTTTTTATTTTGCTAAGTATTATGAGATTAGGATAAAGTAATTTATACTAAAGCATGACAGGCTTAAGTTTAGGGTATTTGTTGGAGAAGGGAAGAAGACAGTTGAGGAGATAGAGAATGGGCATATGAAAGAAAAATGTGTTAGATCCACTTAAATGTTTTTTAAAGTTTTAAAAATCTTGTTTATTTTTTTGCTTTTTGGAAGGCAATTGGGGTTAAGTGACTTGCCCAAGGTTACATGGCTAGTTTTTGTGTTAAGTGTCTGAGGCCAAATTTCAACTCAGGTCCTTCTGACTCTAGGGCTGGTGTTCTATTTACTGCACCACCTAGCTGCTGCCTTTTTAATTGTTTTAAATCCAATTAAATATTTTTTTAAAATAGCCAGTATGAGGAGAAGTTTTTAAGCTGAGCAGTTCCTTGCTGCCCACACTGGCTAATTCCCACCTGGACCCTGAAACATCTTCCCCTTCCCTTGCCTTTCCAGGAGAGCAGGACTATATCATCCCACCTCTGAAAGGTTGCCAACTTTATTCACTGTCCAGCCCTGTGATCTCACAGGTAGTTCCCAGAGTAGTTCTGCCAATATAGAGCTGTGCTACAATATATAGTCTTAGACAGGTATCAAGGGCTTTAAAAAGTTCAGTAACTTGTCTAGGGTTACAAAGTCAGGACCTAAACCCACATCTTCCTGGCACAAGACCAGATCACTATTACTACTAGACCATACTGCCTTTTCCATCCTTGTTGGTGAAATCACCTAGAGGGCAGGGGACATGACATGGATATAATGTCCTTGGACCTTCCATCTGATGGGCAGTAGTCGGGTTCCATTTCTGTTCTTGACTGTCCTTCATTGTGTCACTAGACATGGAGTCAGAAAACTTGGGCTGCAGACCTCGCAGAGGTCACTGCACCGCTCAGAGTTCTCAGTTCCCTCCTGGCAAAATAGTTATAGAGGATATATCCATGTGGATGCGTATACCTCCCTTCCTGATGGAGAGGTGATATACAGAATGAGACAAACATTTTTGGACATTTTTGTTCTGTTTGACTATACCAATTGGTTACAACGGTTCTATTTTTCTTTTTTCTAACACTGAGGGGAGAAAGTTGAGAGCATGAGAGGGGCTGGCAATAGGGTTCTCTCCCCACAAAAGAAAAGAAAGAAAGAGGGTCGTTGGGGCATTAAAAATGCACAGAAGAGAGCAAAACGAAGGACAGAAGGAAACAAAACCAAGCAGGACAAGTATGAAAGTTTAATGTTAAATTTATTTTATACTTAAGAGGAAAAGCAAGCATTTCATAATAAAAAGTCCAAGTTTCATATTTTCTTCTTTTTTTCGGTTCTACTTTTTATATGGAAATGCTCATTTACCTGGGGTTTATTAAGTCCAGATTTTTTAAGGTTAAAAAAAATGAACATCTAGATGGCACAATGACTAGGGTTCCCAGCCTGGAGTTCAAATATGACTTCAGACATTTACTAGCTGTGTGACCCTGGGCAAGCCATTTAACCCTGTTACCTCAGTTTCCTCATCTGCAACACAATCTGGAGAAGGAAATGGCAAACTACCCCATTATCTTTGCCAAGAAAACCCCAAATGGGGTCACAAAGAGTTAGACATGACTGAAATGACTCAAAAACAAAAAAATATGAGGGAGTTCTAAGATCTGTTTTAGCAAGCAACTCTGTCTAATTGTGGGGAAGATGATTTCCTTTCTTTTTTTTTTTGATGATTTCCTTTCTTTTGTCATAGTTTTTTTCTCCCTTTTGCACAGAATGAGAATATAAGAGCTCTTGCTCTTTCACCCACACCAAAGGTTGTTTACAAAGAAAAAATTTATTTATGTGAAAAAAATGTTAAATAATCTCAGCATTAAAACATACAAAACGTTGTTTTAAATTGTTACCAGAGATCTGATGCTCACTTTTCCTAACTTAAAACCTAAAGGAAATTGAGTCTCCCTCTGAACTATCCTCTGGGTATAGGAGGTCAAAAGGATTACGTACAGAAAGACAGTACACGTGTTTCTTTTCTTTTGGGGTTTAACATGAGTAATTCTTAATGGGGCCTCGGTAGAGAAACTTAATTTCTTCATTTCCTAATTAGGAAAAAGATCAGGAACTGGAATAGTTCTGGTGGCATCGTTTCAGTTCCAGAGAAGCCTTGAACCCGACCCTGAGGGCAAACAGACTTCTTTCAAACTCTTTTTAACTATCTCTTAAAGAACAGAAAAGGAAGGGAGCTGGAGAAGTGGGCCAGGCAGTAGGGAAACCACAGAGGAAAACAAAAGTTTAGACTGAATCCACTTTCCTTTTTTCTCTCCCTTCCATTTTACTAAAGGTTTGGTGGCCACACCATTGTCACCTTCCTTCCAACAATGAGGTCACTCCTTGTCTAAGCTGCCTGGTTACCAAGGCTAGTTTGCCGAACCCCTTTAGATGTAGAATTGTGGATTGTAGGTTTAAATTAGAGCTTGTGATCTGTAAGTCTTTAAGAAGGGCTAAGTTACTTGCTGCTCAGGGTCCCAGCTATAGAGTGGTAGAGCCAGGACTCAAACTTGGCTTCTTTGATTCCAAATTCCATATCATTCTATTCATATGAGAAAATGTAGAGGACATATGCCTTCTCTGTGCAGGACTTGTCCTATCATATTCTGGGTCCTTTTTTTTTTTTGAGGGGAGAAGGCAAAGCAATTGGGGTTAAGTGACTTGCCCAAGGTCACACAGCCAGCACATGTCAAGTGTCTAAGGTCAATTTTGAACTCAGGTCCTCCTGACTCTACAACGAGTACTCTATTCGCTGCCCCACCTAGCTGCTCCTGGGACCTTTCTTGACCTTCTTTCTCTTTTCCTCCCCTTCCCCCTCACTGTTACCTTATATTTACTTGGAAATTTTTTGGTTATACCTAAATATGGATGTGTTGTTTCTGCCAGTAGACTATAGATTCCTTGAGGGTCCTGAGCAGTTCCTGGCACATAGTAGGTGCTTTAGAAATGCTCTTTGATTGACTTGATTCTAATCCAAACTCCTACCATAGGCTTCATCCAATAAGCTGATCCTATTTTGTTTTGTTTTGTTTTTTCCTGATTTCTCCACCTGCCCGTCAATGGGCAGAGAACATCATGGCCTACTGTCTCCATGTCTTTCAGAGGTGAATCTGGAGCTGGGAAAACAGAAAACACCAAAAAGGTCATCCAGTATCTAGCTGTGGTGGCTTCCTCCCATAAGGGCAAAAAGGACACGAGCATCACTGTAAGTCTTTGGGGGTTTTAGCAGCAGATTGACTAGGGGTGGGAAAAAAAAGTTAGTTGAAAGGTTTAATTTCTGGCTACCTGGATGCCTTTTTCAGAGATATAACCTATTAAGAACATGAAGTTATGTCAGGGCTTTGGGGTCTACGGAAAAAGGGGGTGGGGAAGAAAGACTTGCTTGAAGGGCCCTTAGGCCTAAAACAGGAATGTATTTTGCTGAGAGAAAAGCCTTCATAGTTGCCACATGTATAATAATGCCTATTTATAGTAAAGCCTTGCTTCAGATCAGCTCTGCAAGTACCCAGACCCTGAAGGCACTTTTGCTCTCTTGAAAGTAAGCCTAGAAAAAATAAAAATTATTTGTCTCCTCACAAGTGATAATTTTGGAGAAACACAACTTTTTAATGAGTTCTCAGTTGTAATATTGGATATTGCTCATTTCCACATGTATCCCTGTTTTTTCTTCTCTGAGAAAGAAAGGAGAAGCTCAAACAGGCCCAAATGGGGGAATGACTATCTAGTCACCTCCTGATGATTTTGGGACTTCCGATTCATTCGGTTAGTGGATTTTATCTAAGGCCCTTTCAGTATCCTTTTGGATTCTATTACTTTTCCTTCCTCAAAGCCAGCCTCTAGACTGTGCCTTCTCATGTTAGCCTGGTACCAGAGAAGAAAAGAGAAACTAATCTGGAATTAGTCCATTTTATCTATCTGACAGCACCCACATCCATGCTAAAAGCTTTAGTGAACACAAGAGGCTGAGATGAGTTTTGTGAACTGCCTATGGAGTTTATTGGTCCCTGCTCAGTCTTACCCACTATTTACTATAGATTATCATGAGTTAATTCTATAACCATCCAAAAGTTTAGCTTGCCTTTATGTCATAGAGCCAGAAACCTGACAAAGAACAGAAATCCAGAAACATTGAGGGTAGCTAACATTTCTTGCTGTGGCCTATTCCTGTGGCTCTGGGCTCCTATTCAGTCCTAAAACCCAAACAAGAAAAAACATTTCCTTGTATTTCAACCTTACACTGTAACATTTAAGTTAGGTTCTGACTATGGGGAGGGCCAGAGAGTATTACTATTTATCATTGTGGGTCACCATGAAGATTCCTCCCAATCTTGCCAATTTAATGAGTAGTAGACTGGATTTAGAAGCAGGAAGATCAGCGTTCAAATCCTACCTTTTATACTTACTAGCTATATGACCCTGGGCAAGTCATTTAAAATTCTTCCATAAAATAGAGGGTAAGTGGGGGAGACTAAATTTCCTATGAACTTAAGGCTTTAGGCGGGCTCAGTCCTAAGGCCTAGAGAAGATTTTAACCATTTTTTTTTTCTGAATTGAAAAATGTGACTGTGTTCTCAGTAGTTAAAAAAAAGAAGAGAGAGAGAGAGGAGAGAGAGAGAAAGGAGAGAAAGAGAGAAAAGAGAGAGAGAGGGAAAGAGAGGGAGAGAGGGAAGAGGGAGAGGAGAGAGGGGAGAGAGAGAGAAAAAGGACAGAAAGAGAGAGAGAGGGG
>CM053599.1:140754546-140765457 GCA_028646575.1 Pseudocheirus occidentalis | reverse complement strand
TACCCACCAAGACCCATTGTTTGTGTGACTGAAATAACATTGACATTTGTTTTATGCCACATTATTCAACTACAGCAAGGCCCATCTTTTGCTTACGTGAGTAAATGAATTAGAGTGTGTTTTCTTCAGTGTGCTTGGGAAGGCACAGAGTATAGATCTGCATGCTGTTGTTGCACCAACAGAGTGCCCGTAGTTGATGGTAGAACGTGTTAGGTTCTTGTGTCTCACAACCTGAAGCAACAATAGCACTTGTTATTATCTTCACACATCAACCCTGCCTGCGTCAGACCCCCTTGAGAGAATTTCTCGTCTGACACTTGCAGGGGTTTCTTTGGAATTCCCATCCTTACCTGCCTGTGATGGATTTTCCTTATCCAAATGAATTTCCCTACGATCCTGAAAGAGCCAATCAGCCTGAAATTTGACCACTAAAACATCTGATTGAAATAATCAAAAGATTTCTGTCCTGTCAGGTTGAGCTTTTTAGGACTGTTGTGAAATAAATATACCCTCCACTCTCGAGGTTTGATTGACAAGAAATATAGCCTTGGCATGCCTGTCCTCTTCCCCAGTGGTACCGTGCTTCCAAAGCGGTGTCCCTGTGCATGCGTTTGCAGTGCTGTTTGTGATGTTTGTCTGTCTGTCTGTCTGTCTTGGCATGTCCTTCTACTGACCACCTCTGCTCAGCCTCAAGACATATAGCTTCAAGAACAGCCGTTCTGATTCGCAAAACACAAGCTCTAGTGGCAGTATAATCTGACTGATCGCTGGAGCCACTAGCTATCCAACAAAACCAGGTCTTGCCAGAATTATAATTAAGAACTAAGGGGCTAGAAGCCAGAATTCTAGGATTATGAGACCATTAGAGGTCATCTTTTCCATCTTTTTGGCTATAGGTATGACTACACTTAACTCATCCCAGACATAAAATGAGGGGGTTGAATTAGATGAGAGCTAAGGTCCTTTCCAGATATAAATCTATGATCCTATGACAGGGGAAGTTATTTTTTTTTTAAAAAGCTTCCCTGAAGGGGCAGCTGGGTGGCACAGTGAATAAAACACCAGCCCTGCAGTCAGGAGGACCTGAGTTCAAATTTGTCCTTAAACACTTGACACATTTACTAGCTGTGTGACGTTGGGCAAGTCACTCAACCCCCATTGCCTTGTCTTCCCCCTTCAAAAAAAAAAACAAATCCTTGCCTGGGAAAGATAGCCCTAGGTTCTGCTGTAAGGTTCCTCGATAGCAAGTCAATTAGGATTGTATAGGCCAGCTCCTTAATGGGGAGCTAAAGAAAGATATTTCCCATCTTTCCTCACTTGGAAAAGCAGTTAGAGAAACCACAATCCCTAAACTGTAACTTTCCATGTGTCTGGTAAAGGGGAATTCCAGCAGTTATTCACCATTTCTGTGGAAATGTTTTTTCATTTTTTAAAAATTATTTTTATTTTTGTAGGGACATCCTGGGAATCTTGAGGGTGGTAGTGTATTTCTAAATATACATGTAAATAAATAGTAGCTTCCTATCTCATTTCCCCAGAGCAAATATCAAAGCAAGGAGAAAATCCTATCATTTACCTTTGTCTGAAAATCCTTCTCAGCTCAGAGTTTCTGGCTGAAATCCCAGAGACCTGAGCCATGATGGCCCAAAGTGAAAAGATTGTTTCAACAAGGGAGGGGAGACTAAGCATATACTAATAAGGAGGCAGAATAATACAAGGCTCTAAGAAATGAATACTTTCCAGCCAACTGGAAGAATGCATAAGCATGTCTCTTTGGCAGGCAAACCTGATCTTTGACTCTGATGCTGGAATCAGGCTGAGGGACCACAAAGTGCATATTTGCTTTTCTGGCATGACCTGTCTAATTAGCTATTCCCTGTCATCATTAACAACATGACTCCATTTTTGTGCATGGGAGCTCATGGTCCGACAGAGAGAAAAAGTGGTTGTTTCTATTCTCAGCTGCATTTTAACCTGATTAATGGAGCTGACGCAGTATGCTTTGTAGCTTTCTGCTGCTGTTCGATTAAGGCGACTCCTGGCAGGTTTTTCTAATGAAATCCTCATTTTCCTTAAAAAATAAAACAAAACAAACCTGAAGAAGAAATCTCTACCTGTTTTATTTGCATTGCAAAAAAAATTTTTTTTTTAACCAAGAGAACATTACTTTGTGGTTTATTTAGCTTAAAATAGCAGTGATGTTCCAGAGATAAGTATGCTTTGATCTTTGAAGCAAACAGAGTTAAAGGGTACACTTCTTTATACAGCCAGCAGCAGCCATATTCTTTCTTTCGTGTAACATCCAGATGACTAAGGACATGCAAAACATCCCCTAGGAATAATCTAAAGGGCATTAACAAGAATAATCCACAGCGTGAATGGAGTCTGTTGACATCATCAGGGATAGAAACATTAGGGCTTGTGCTGACTTCTTTGATAACTAAATGTGAATGAATTTTAGGGTGAGCTGGAAAAACAACTTCTACAAGCGAACCCTATTCTGGAAGCTTTTGGCAATGCCAAAACCGTCAAGAATGACAACTCCTCGAGATTTGTAAGTAGCAAAACTACCCAGGATTCCCGTGGAGGGCAAATGTTAGGATGGTGTCTCCCAGCTTGAATGAGAATACAGGGCGAGTCAGAGAAGATCATTATGGCAATGTAATCTTAGTACTTTGCCTTGTTTCCTTTAATCCACTGGTCTCTAATCTAAAGCCCTTTAAGAGTATCTCACTTTTGGGGTAGCTAAGTGGTACAGTGAATAGAGCACTAGCCCTAGAGTCAGGAGGACCTGAGTTCAAATCTGGCCTCAGACGCTTGACACACTTACTAGCTGTGTGACTTTGGGCAAGTCACTTACCCCCAATTGCCCTCCAAAAAAGGGAAAAAAAAGTAGTGTCTCACTTCCCCTCCGCTAAGAATCCCTCACTGCCATTCTCTGGTGAGCACTCCTGGCATAAGAGACCTTCAGCTGGGATAGTAGATGAATGAAGAGATGCAGAGAAGGTGACTCAGGTGGGAAAGTAAAGATGATGAACTTGAAAATGGCTTTGGAGTAAACTGTGCATCTCCTGATGCATATGCAAATTGAATGGCAGCCTCCGTTAAGGAAGACTGTGTAGAATCCATTATGCTTTTGTGACTCCATGCCCTCCCTACACCCCCAGCCTGATTCTCACATCTCTCCATGGTTCTTGGGGAAAATGTACTCGCTGCTTCATTCATTTAAAGATGCTTCCTTCTCAATGATCAACCAATCAGGTGGAATACCTTTAAATGTCTCAAGCAAAATGACTCTCCACAAACATGGTTTTCCCTAAGGGTTATTTCCATTTTTCTGCATCTCAGTTCCCTCTCCTTCTCTAGGATTGGCCCCTTTTATATGTTCACTTTTTCATAGACTCAGTCTTAAGAGGGTTTGAGTTAGGCCAACCCCTCTGACACGGTATGAAATGTCCTATGTCTGGGAATCAGAAATATGGAGCAAAACTTTTCTCTCAGATCCTCACATGCAGGTGCTGTTGGAGAGAACTATATGATATATAGCCTTGTGGTACAATGGAAAGGGTCCTGAACTTGAAGGCATGAAACCTGAGTTTGATTTTTGGCTTTGCCACTTACGACATTTGTGACCTGGAGTAAATCACTTGACTTCTGTAGTAGAAGTTTCCTCTTCTGTAAAATGAGGGAGATAGACTAGATGACCTTTGAAATTCCTTTCGACTTTGGATCTTTGATCATACAAAGTGACCAGAGAACAAATAGGATCCCAACTGCTGTATTCTAGCATGACATGCTTTTTAAAAGGGGAGATGATGACACGTGGTCCAGTAGCTGAATGAGATCTGGCCTGGTCACTGGTTGACCAGTACTATCCATAAATGGCATTTTGTTTTATCTAAGGAGTACAGTAGAGATGTTCTCAATCCTGAGTGGGGGAGGGGTCAGGGGAATTCAGTTCTGTTAAATAAGCAATTGAGAATGTGTTTTCTGACTTGTTTCTTCCATTTTTAAAGCATAGCATCGAAGCAGATTAATTAGTAGCCATACAAAAACGTGTCTTCTCATTGGTAGGGCAAATTCATCCGCATCAACTTTGATGTCACGGGCTACATCGTGGGAGCCAATATTGAAACATGTATCCTTTACAGTAGATTAGAAAACATGGAATTCTGCTACAGAGGGCTGAGGGGAGTAATGTCAGCAGTCATACTGAACATCTAAGGATGGCAAGAATTATTGTGGATGGCATGAGCAGATAAGAGAGAGCCTCTGTCCATGGGGTTGTCCTGTTCTTTTCTCTAGAGTAACTACAGTCAGAGGTTTGGCTGAAGTGGGAACACTGAGGTATGCCAAGAAGGTCATTATGGGATTAAAGACCATCTTAGGCAACATTCAATGACTTCACTGATGGCAATCTCATCTCAGCGTGCCATTGCTGCCCAGAGAATACTTACCTGTCAGGATATGGGCATCGCAAAAGTTTTTAGCAAAAACCTTTCATCTCTTCCCATTTTGGGGCTTCAGTTTTCGGATCTATTATACAAGGGGTACTGTATCTAAGGTGGCACGCATGGTAAAGTACAAAAGAGGGCTGGGGTGTCTGGTAAGGAAACCCAAATCCTGAATCTGCTGCTCGTTACCTATGTGGCCTTAGGTACCCAGTGTGGACCTCTGTTTCCTCTCAATTCCCTCTCTAAAATGAGGGAAGTGAATTAGGTGACCTCTAATATATGAGCCTATGATGAGATGATATTCAAATTCCCTTCCAATATTTTTAGTCCATAATTGTATATCTCTTATCCTCCTAAAAATATAAAATTAGTTTAACGTTTATGTGAGGAAGTATAGCACATAGTAGATGGTATTTTCTTGAACATAAATCTAAGGAATCAGGAACTATATGTTTGTGTCCATAGTCTCAGCTAAAAAATGAGACAATTGCCCATATAATTCAGGCAAAATCCCTGCCATTGAAGAAAAGAGAATTTGGAGTATGGATTACTTGTAGTGTCAATATGGTATTCACAGCACCTACTGTGACTATGAATATGCTGGTTGGTGTAATTCTGAACCATAAAATATAACAGATGAAAGATAGAACCAAAACATTTATTCAAACACCAGAAAGCTGAATCCTGACACCAGAAAGCCAAATCCATCATAGCAACAAAGAAATCTATACACAATAACAATGCAGAGGGTACTGCCATCCCCAAGCCTTCCCCCTAGGGTATTTCCACCAGCAAACACCCTTTCACTCATAGCTGCCTGCTTCCTCTCTCTTCCTTAGCTCTAACTACTCTCACTCCCAACTCTGACCAACTTCCTCGGGCCTCTGCTCTATCTTTCCTGCTCTAACCATTCAGCAAGCCCTTCCTACCACAGGCTTCATATGATTCAAACTCATGTGATTTAGGCTTCCATGTGACTTAAGCAGGCCACAGGGGCCAATTAATGGATGGGAAAGATCTTCCCGTTCCATTAAAAATACATTAACAATACAATTGTTCATCATGCTTCTTTATACAGCTGTATCCTGTGAATTTTCCTTTGTCCTTCACATCATTGTCCAACGCAATCTGCTTTCTGTCTTTGTGGTAGTGGTCTCTCCCTTCCCCATCACTCCTTCCCCTCTGCCTCAGTGTTGTGACTAGGGCAGATTAACTGGAGCTTTGAAAGAAAGTCTACAACAGGCTCTACTCAGCCACTAGAAGTTAGAACTCTTTGAACTTAGTCCTTGGTTAGAAAGATTTTCATTAGTTAAAATAGGAAGCTTATACATGGTGTGTGCTTGCTCCCCCATTCTCCAACAGCCACACCCTAATTGAGCCATGTAACCTTAGTCAAGTCACTTAACCTCTCCCAGCCTCAGTTTCCTCATCTATAAAAGGGGAATAAAAGTAGTACCTAATGGGCATCTAGGTGGTGCAGTGGATAGAGTGCTAGGCCTGGAGTTAGGAAGACCTGGGTTCAAATCTGGGCTTAGACACTTACTAGCTGTGTGACCCTGGGAAAGTCATTTAATCCTCTTAGTCTCAGTTTCCTTATCTGTAAAATGAGCTGGAGAAGGAAAGGGCAAACAAGAAAACCCCAAATGGGGTCACAAAGAGTTGGACATGACTGAAACATCAGTAGTACCTACTGCCCAAGGTCATTGTGAGGATCAAATAAAATAACATATATAAAATACTTTGCAAAACCTTAAATGATGTAATTGTTTACATTTACAGTAGTTTACATTTTTGTTTGCATTTACAGTAGTAAATTGTTTACATTTACAGTAGCAAAAGCTACAATTTTTTTTACTAAAAAGTTGTTTTGAAGGGATCTGCCGTACAGGTTGCTCCAGGAATCAGAATTGCTAGTTCTAGCTCTGCCAACCCCTAATCAAATGAGATAATATTTGTAAAGCACTTGGTGTAGTATCCAGTATACAGTAGGTATTTAATAATTGTTTGTTCTTTTTTCCCTTTTCCCTTCCCCTAAACTCTCATTCCTGACACATCTAATTGCCCCCTAACTTTGTTCCTTCCGTAACAGCTGAGCTGCTATATAGAGGGACTGTAGCTTAAAGCCTAAGGCTTCTTTCCTTTGCAAAATTCTTTTACTATCTGAGACATGTGAGCACTCTTCAGTAGTGTAACATCTTGCTGTTTATTTGACTCGTTCTTTAAAAAAATGCAGATGCATTTTGTTAGTTAAGATTCTCACCATCAAGTCCCCTGGCCCACCCACTGCGGATACAAAGCTCATCGCTGAGCAGACCTCAAATCTCTCTGTGGAGCAGCCAATGCTGCAGATGGCCAATTTGTTTTCAGACAGCTGAACACATAAATTTGGCTGTTACTTTCCCTTAATTAGACTCCATCCTCCTCAACCTAACCCCCTTCAAAAATTAGCCAGAAGAATGTTTCTTGAGGCACAGCGTATAGGCCACAATCAGGTACCTAAATATTTCTCTGGCAGTTAGGTGGCACAGTAGATAGGGTGCTGGGCCTGGAGTCAGGAGGACCTTGAGTTCAAATATAGCCTCAGATACTTACTAGCTGGGTGACCCTGGGCAAGTCACTTAACCCTGTCTGCTCCAGTTTTCTCATCTCTAAAATGAACTGGAGAAGGAAATGGCAAACCACTCTAGTATCTCTGTCAAGAAAACTCCATTTGGGTCATGAAGATAGAACATGAGTGAAATGACTCAACAACAAATATCTTTCAGAGGAACTGAGATGGTTAGTAACCACATCAATCAGTCTAGGCAAATTTCCATGAGCCCAGATTATGAGGTAGATTCCCAGAGCCAGGGGGCCGGTGCTGCTCAATCTGTCATGCTCTAAAGTTACACTTTACATTTCTGAGATGTTCCAGCCCTACTTATGACATTGCCTTTGACTGAGCCCTGTCCTATACCCTACCTCTTTCTATCAGTAAAAAGCCCAAAGTTATCAATGAATTAGATTTTCATTCAAAGGGAAGACCGGTGAGAATTTCTTTAACAAAAAAGCTTTTTTGTGTGTGGTGGAACCCTTTGGCAGTCTGAAGCTTAGAAGTTATTATTCACTTAAAATGTTATTCTTAAGATTAATGAATCTATTCACTATTTTATTAATTTATCATTAATTTAAAGTTTATTCATGTGATTAATAATTAATACTTTATCATTTAAATTTAATTCATTATTCATTTAAATGCATAAAGTATATAATATTACAAAGAAAATCAAATATTTGAAATACAATTAGAAAAAAAAACAACTCAAGATTATGGATCTCAGGCTAATAACCCCTGCTCTGTTATTTTCTTCCTAAGAGTATAAAGTACTCACTCATCTGGTCTCAGCTGTCCACCCTTATTAGAGTAGCATTATGTGCTTTACTATTCTCTACCCTACAGACAGATCCTTTGTTCTGTCTTTCTTTTTCCCCTGTCCTTTATATTTGGGTGCCCTTCTATTGCTTCCTACAGGGCATTTAGGTGGTACAGTAGGTAGAGTACCAGGCCTGCAGCCAGGAAGATCTGAATTCAAGTCCAGCCTCAGACACTTACCAGCTATGTGACCCTGGGCAAGTCACTTAACCTTGTTTGCCCTGGTTTTCTCATTTGTAAAATGAGCTGGAGAAGGAAATGGTAAACTACTCCAGTATTTTGCCCAGAAAAGCCCAAACAGGGTCATGAGGAGTTGGATAGTACTGAAACACTGAAAAACAGCAACAACAATTGTGTCCCATCCCTTTGATTCCCTCCTATGTTTCTTTCTTCCCAGTCTATGCTTTAGGTCTGTCACAAACACCCCAAGGTATTGTTTAGCCTGTCTGGTTACCATTGGAGCTGGAAAGGCTGATGATTCAGAGCTAGAGTGATCTACTATTGCCCTTTTTAATCAATCAGCTAATTAATCAGTTAGTGAAAAAGCATTTATTCAGTGCCTACTATGTGTTAAATACTGGGGTACAAGTAGAAAAACAAGACCACGCCTGCTCTCAAGGAAGTCACATTCTCATGGGGGAGACAATACATAAGTGCCTACTATGTGCCAGAGTCTTCACCTGGAAAGGAAGTGATATCTCAGTTCTTTGATGAGTTTTTATATGGAAAGGAGTGGGCTGGGCTGGGATGAAAGCTTCAACTTTGCTGTCCAGCTCATTTCCAGAATGAAGGAATGTTGTTTTCAAAGTATGAGAGTTTCTAGCCACTTTTAGGCTTTTGGCTGTTCCCCCAAAGCATCCTTTGTTGGTAGGGAACTTTGGGGATGATTGGACTGCGTCAAAGGAGGGTGCCCTTTGGACAATTAGAATCCTTAATTCATCCCAACCAGACCTGCTGGAAAAGTCACGTGCCATTCGCCAAGCCAGAGATGAGAGGACATTTCACATCTTTTATTACATGATTGCTGGGGCTAAGGAACAAATGAGAAGTAAGTGTCCAGACAAGAATTAGACAAGAGATTGAATGGCTTCAGCTCTTTCTCTTGCATGAGAAGTCTCTAGCTTTTAGAAATAATGATTTGAGACCTGAAAGGAAAAGGAGTGATGTAGTTGTGAGTGACCCATCTTTACTCTTCAGGTCTGGTAAATTTCCACCTGACCCTCAGGATACTGGGGAGTGCCCAAATGGCCTGAAAAAAAAAGAGACTGTACCTCCAACTCATGACTGTTGGCTTCCCTCCTCATGTATCACAAGACCATATAAAGTTAACACTCAGTAATTTGAGAACTAATAATCCAATCTGTGAATTATTCGGTCCATTTACTTTTCTCTCTCTCTCTCTTTCTTTTGTCATTAGCCTCTTGGCCTTCTCATCAAATATCTGCACCCCTGCTGAAGGTGGGGCAGGAACCAGAGAGGAGATGAAATCCCTTCTAGGCAATTCTGATTCTTGTTAATAGCTTATGAAAAATAAAGCGGAAAAAGAGAACTGGGACTATTAGTAAATTTGATTTTTCACATTCTCTTCTTGCCTCCATTTCCCTGGATAATAAAAAATTGGCAAAATGCCCAATTCAGCCCTTCTTTGTTCATTTGAGTTACTCCAAAGTCCTATTTTAATTCAGCCTTTGGCTCATCAAATTAGTTTCCAAGTGAATTGGTCTAAAAAGATATTTTAGCAAAAAAAAAAAACAACTAGGTAAGCTCGATGTAAAAAGTTTATATTATTCCAGGTTTGGAGAGAGCCCTATACCTTTGGTAATGATATCTGCCAAAGTCAGCATAAAAAGCCTTCGTTTGTTTTGTTTTGTTTTGTTTTTACAACCCCCTCCATTCTTTCAGAGAAGAGTAAGATGGAAGTGGGATGATTTTTAAATCACTTTAGAACTGTCGCTGTCATAGAATCAAGAAAACTTCCTGTTGCAAGAAAAATACCATTATCCTAATGCCCTGACCATTTTTCTCTCCTCTCATCCTTCAGATGATTTATTACTCGAAGGCTTCAACAACTATACATTTCTTTCCAATGGCTTTGTACCCATTCCTGCTGCCCAGGATGATGAGATGTTCCAGGAGACCTTGGAGGCCATGACAATTATGGGTTTCAGTGATGAGGAACAGTTTGGTAAGGATCTAAGAACCTTCAGTTCAGGGTCCAGAAGTATTATGTCAGACATGCACCCTTTGGTACCAGCATCAGAGTGTTCTTTTGAGACAGAAAGGAACTTTCTGTTCTTGTTATTCTAGAGATTAAACAAAGGAAAATGATGATATTATGGGCTCATCTTTGGGGGGAAAAAGAAAATATCTTTTGTAGAGATAAATGTTTCTTTTAAAAATTTCTTTTTTACCGGCATGCCTCTAAAAGTAGGGCCGTGTTAATGTTACAATTCTAAATGAATGGCGTGGAATAGTATCTCACCATGAGAATAGAATATGCCATGGGGGTCATTAAAATAAAAAGTATTTTTCTCAAAAATGTAATTCTTTAAGACTTTTTGTTCTGGGTTAGATACAACCCAAGATTATTGTCACTCAGAAATACCCATTTAAAAACATAGAGATTTCCCTTCATTTTCTCTGTCATGTCCTGGTGTTTTCTGTGGGGTGACTCTTCTCAGAAGAGTAGGGACTGAGCTCAGTCACTAGGCATAAGTGGTGTATCCCAAGGCTGAATCTGTGACACATTCTGTCGTCCCTAGGATGTTTTTTGATGGTGTGCATGTCTAGGCTCCTGAATAGCACAGGACAGGCCACAGGAGCTCTTAGCACATCTACAGAAAAGGCTCCAGAAAAAATCCAGAAAGGAACACAAAGGAACACAAGATCTCCTCTCTGAAGTCTTACACATAGCTTGGTGAATAACACCAAACACTGCCTGGTTTGATGTAGGTATGACAGTGCTGTCTGCCCTGTTAATCCTTGGTAGCACAATTCATAACCTGGTGTCATGAAGACCTGAGTTCAAATCCTATCTCAGACACT
>CM053599.1:140709737-140754446 GCA_028646575.1 Pseudocheirus occidentalis | reverse complement strand
CCACCGCCACCGCCACCACCGCCGCCACCACCGCCACCACCGCCGCCACCACCGCCACCACCACCACCGCCGCCACCACCACCGCCACCACCGCCACCACCACCGCCACCACCGCCACCACCGCCACCATCACTATCATCATTATTCCACATACAGGCAAAGCTGCCACAGAATTCATTATCCACAACCACCAGGACTAACAGCCATATTCTCTGATCTTTAGAAAATGTTGATTGCCAATATTTGAATGTGCATCAGTTTTCAAGATAATCCGTAGGCCGGGATAGTTGTCTGTTTAGTTGTGCAGCAAGGAAGGAAAGAAACAAGCATTTATTAAACACCTCCGTGTCAGGTGCTGAGCTAAGCACTTTATAGTATCATCTCATTTGATTTTCACAAACAGCCCTAGGAGTTAGGTGCTGCTATTAGTCTCATGTTTTACAGTTGAGGAAACTGAGGCAGAGGTTAAATGACTTGTTCAGGGCCACACAACTGTCAAGTGACTGAGGCTGGATTTGAACTCGTGTCTTCTTGACTCTGGGTCTGGTACTCTATCTACTGAATCATTTAGCTGCCTCAAGTGGATAAATTGCAGAACTGCTTTGAAACTTAGGAGTGTCCCTATAACTTGGAGTCTTCAAGAATGACTCATTTTGTTTTATTTTGATCAAAAGGCCTTTTCCCCTTTGAAGTTTTGGTTGTAGGAGTTTTTTTGAGGAGGAGAAGGGTTCTTTCTCTTCATTTCACCCTCTAAGAAAAACAACACCCTGTGCAGCGAGGAGGTGCTGAATAGAACACTAACCCTGGAGTCAAAGGACCTGAGTTCAAATCTGACCTCAGACACTTGACACACTTATTAGCTGTGTGACCTTGGGCAAGTCACTTAACTAACCCCAATTGCCTTGCCTTCCCCCCCTCACAAAAAAACACCTCTGGGTGCAAGGATAAAAGCTAAAATCTGTCATAGACCTTGCATAAACCAGCAGCAACTATAAAACCAAAGCTTCCCCTTCAGCCTCCAAATGGAGGCCGAGGAAAATGGCTCTTTTGGTCTTGTGTCCTATGGTTCCATGAAGCTCTGATTGACCAGGTGAGTCAGGGCTCAGCTTCCCCTCCCTCTATAGGTTCTCTGGTATCATATATGTCATCCCCTCTCCCCAGAATGTGCGTGTGAGGGAGAGTATATGGTACCACCGACTATGGCTCTGGGGCCACAAGGGTGAAATAAAATGTCACGAGATTATAGAGTTAGGATATGGAAGGCATCTAAGCAGCCATTTATTCCAAACCTCTCATTTTATGGGTGAGGAGACAGGCCCTGAAGGGCAGCTGCTCAGCTCAAGCCGGCTCAACATCAGCTGACCTTAACAAGGGCTTTGACTCCATTCAATGTAAAATCATAGGATGTCGGAGTTGGAAGGTCCCTCGGACATCGTCTTGTCCAATGCTTTATTTCTACCGAACAGGAAAGGGAGGCCCAGAGAGGAAAAGCATTTGCTTAAGGCCACATATCTAGCTGATGGCAGAATCAGTGAGTTGGCAAACATCTCTTACACACTTGCTGTGTGCCAGGTACTGGGTCAAGAGCCGGGGGGACACAAAGAAAGGCAAAAACAGTTCTTGCTCTCGAGGAACTGAGTCTGATGGAAAGTAGAATTCTTTTGACCCCTAGTCCAGGCTCTTTCAAGTACCCTGCTTCCATAGCTTTAAGGGGAATTGTTCCAGGGGAGGAGAACCTGCAGCCTCGAGGTCACACGTGGCCTTCCAGGTTCTCAGTGCAGTCCTTTGATCGAATCCAAACTTCACCGATAAGTTTGGATTCGGTCAAAGGATCGCACTTGAGGACCCAGAGGGCCACATGTGTCCTTGAGTCCTCAGGTTCCCCACCCCTGGAAGCCCTTCTGAAGGTTTAGAGAAGTTCTTGGAACAAGAAATATAAAGATCATTCATCCAAGGGGACCTCATCAAAGCAGTACAATGAGGGTGACCTTAAATGACATCTAATTGACTGAAATAATTCAATGGAACAAATATTTAAAGTTCCAGTTATGCGGCTACAAAGATGAATCAGTTTATATGTTTGTCCACATTTATATTCTTTATATTTGTTAGTTCCTTTGTGACCAAGATGTATGATTTCACCAGTATAGGGAACTCTTGAGGAAGCGTCCTCCAAGTAATGCAAATAATATGGTACCCATATTGTAGTCTAGACCCATTTGTAATCTAGAGTCTTATGGAGGTTGCTTGAAGGCAAACTGAAAAGTTATATGACTGGCCCAAGGTCACGTGGCTAGTAAGTGTTATATGTCTGAGGCTGGATTTGAACTCAGGTCCTCCTGACTCCAGGGCTGGTGCTCTATTCACTGCACTACCTAGCCACCCCTGCTTCCAAGTTTTAGTGATGTTATGAATAGTTTTGCACCAATAGGATTCCCCCACCTTAATAACATTCTTAGGGTTCAGTCTTAGGGACCAGGATCAAAGGATATAGACACATTTGCAGCCATTATTATATAAAGCTATGTTATCTTTAAAAAAAATAAAAGACTGAACCAATTCTAGTTTAGTGAGAAATGGCATTGCCAATTTTATTGTTTTTTGTGATTGCCAACCATCTAAGGGGTATAAGATATTATCTCAGAGTTGTTTTAATTTTCATTTTTTCAGTTTATTAGAGATTTTAAATGGTTTTAGATCATTTCTGTTTGTTTTGAAAACTGCTCGGGCCATGTTTTTTATAAGCTGGTTACAGTTATTTTTTTCCCTTGGAAATATGTCTTTTGCCCAAAGTCAAACTAAGGTCATTTGAAAATTATGCTAAATATCTCAATATCTGGACATATTTGCATCATAAGTTCAATTTCTCATTTTCATCCTAATATATGACATGGTGATACAGGCTTAAAACAATCCAACTTGTGAGATTTCTCTTTGCTTAATTTTATTCTATTTTTGAGTGAGAAATTATATTATTTTCCCTTCTCTGACACATAGTGTCATCATACTCTAAGCTTCTCATTTGAAATCCATTGGGTAAAATCTGTGTTTCTAAGGATTTTTGAAATTCTCACTTATAAATTGAGTCTTTGTTTTGAGATTGATATCTTGTCTCTTTCTCTCTCTGACCACAGCCATGTTGAAGGTTGTTTCATCTGTCCTGCAGCTTGGAAATATTGTCTTTAAGAAGGAAAGAAATACAGATCAAGCATCGATGCCAGATAACACAGGTATATTTTTCTGCATTATTTCAAAACAATTAGAGTGAAAGATTTTTTTTATACAATAGTATCCAGGCAGTTGATAATTAATTGTTTATCATTAGAACCTATGAAGGACTTCAAAAAGCGATTGAGTTACTGGTGACTTCATTTTCAGACTCTGCAACTTCTAAAGAAATGTATACATAATTTTTTTTTAACTAAAGGGATATTTTAAAAGGAATTTAAATATACCTGGGCCAGAAAGGACCTAAGAAGGTAAAACCACAGACGTAGAGAGTTGGATAGAGTACTAGAGATCATTTACTTTAGAAATACGTAGGGATGTGGAGTGACTTGCCCAAGGTGAGATAGTGAGTGAGTGACCAAAGTGTCGCTAGGGCCCAGGTCTCCAGACTCTCCGGCCAGTGCTCTTTCCACTGTACTATTTTGCTTAGTCCCTCCTTAATCCCCTGTCTGAAATAGTAAAAGTAAAAAGAAAAAAAAAAGAGCTAGCATTTATGTAGTGCTGTAAGGTATTGCAAAGTGCTTTAGAAATATCGCATTTTATTCTTGCAATAACCCTGGGAGACAGATGCTTTTATTAACCTCATTTTAAAGATGAGAAAACTGAAGCAGGCAGAAGTCGAGTGACTTGTTCAGAGTCACAGAGCTAGTAAGTTTGAAGCTGAATTTGAACTCAGGTCTTTATGAATCCAGATTCAGTGCTCTACCCACTACACCACCTGTCTCCAAGATTCACTATGCCTAAACTATCATAGGTCCTGGATATTGTTTTAATATGCATAACATAGATTAGTTATTATAACACATTTCATATTTACATTAAGAGACTTCTATTTTAAAAACTGCTTTGGGGAGAGTTTAAAACCTTTATGGTTCTAAGTTATTTTAATAATAATAATAATAGCATTTATATTTCATTTTATGGTTTGCAAAGCACTTTAGGAATGCCTCATTTAATCCTCATGATAACCCTGGGACATATTATTATCTCCATTTTACAGATAAAGAAACTGAGGCAGACAAGTTAAGGGATTTTTCCAGGGTCACAGGGTTAGTGTCTGAGTCTGGATTTGAACTCAGGTCTTCCTGATTCCAGGTCTAGCACTCTATCCACGGCACCACCTAGGTCCCTCCCCCTCCCCATTGCATATTTATGATACCAGGGCAAATAAATGATCCTAACATTACTTGGTATCAGAAGGTATGCTCCTTGAGCAGAGGGACTCTTGGTGTTGTCCTTTTATCATCTTGTCCCCAGAATCTAACACAATGCCTTTCGCATAGTAGGCACTTAATAAATGCTTATTAGATTGAATTTATTTGGGTTGGTCTCAAGAAATACAATACCAGAGATAGAAGTCTTATCACCCACTCATAGATCCCTCACTCATTCATTCATTCAACAAACACTTATTAAGCACCCACTGTTTTAGGCATGTTTAGGGGTAGGGAGCAGAGAGACAAACTTAAGTTAGATATGATCCCTACCTTTAAAGAATTTTGTAATCTAGTCTCCTGGATTCTAGTCTGTGCTAGGTCTAAAATAATGGATTTATTTATAGATCTCATAAATGTCACTTTGTATATCTTAATTTACAAATCTCCCATCCGTCTTTGAACTCACTGGTGTCTCTTCACCCCCTAGCTGCTCAGAAAGTTTGCCATCTAATGGGCATAAACGTGACAGATTTCACCAGGTCCATCCTTACACCCCGGATCAAAGTTGGGCGGGATGTGGTGCAGAAGGCTCAGACCAAAGAACAGGTAATAATATCAATTAGGTTGATTGCTGTGGCATACTGGATCTGAAAGCAACCCTTTGGGGTCAAGTCCAACCACTCTTTAGCAGCCTACCCTCTGTTGTCTCTCTTTAAAGATCTTTAGAGTGAAAATGACTACAGTTAAAAGTATTTAATTACTCTGTTAAATTTCATTCAGTCACCCTATCAATATATTCAATTTTCCTACTAAATAGCATTTAAAAACTTCTGTCATAGAGTTCTTTCCTATGACGGAGCAATATATCTTCTCTAGTATGAGCCCATATCTGCTGCTTCATCTTCTATGGGAATAGCATCTTGGAAAGTGTTAGGTTTGGGAAGAAGGCAAAATTAAAAGCTGAATAAAAATGGGCCTGACTCATGTGAATCTTTGCAAAGTAGTCCTTGGGTTTCTTTACCACTCCAGGCCGACTTTGCCATAGAAGCGTTGGCCAAAGCCACCTACGAGCGCCTCTTCCGCTGGATACTGACCCGAGTGAACAAGGCTCTAGACAAAACACACAGACAAGGAGCATCCTTCTTGGGGATCCTGGACATCGCTGGATTTGAGATCTTTGAGGTAAAGCACAAGGAGAATCAATGACTGTGGTCTGTGACGCAGCTTCTTTCTGGAGAAATAGAACTTTCTTGAGAAAGGAAAATGGCAGAATTAGGCTCCCCTACAACAGCAAAAACAACAACAATAATAAAGTGTTTTAAGATTTATAAAACATATTACAAACATTATCTCATTTTTTCTCACAACAGCCCTGAGAGGTAGGTGCTGTTATTGTATTGTCTCCCATTTTACAGTTGAGGAAACTGAGTCAGACAGAGATTGAGTAATTTGTTTAGGATTATATAGCTAGTAAGTGTCTAAGAGCAGATCTGAACTCAGGTCTTCCTAATTCTAGGCCCAGAGTTCTATCTACTATACCGCTGTTTTGATCTTTCTTCTTTCTTTCCTTTTCATACACTATATGGGGAAAGCCTTGAAAATGTAGGTTCTGGGGTGGCTAGGTGGCACAGTGAATAGAGCAACCGGTCCTGGAGTCAGAAGGACCTGAGTTCAAATGTGACCTCAGACACTTGACACACTAGCCGTGTGACCTTGGGTAAGTCACTTAACCCCAATTGCCCTGCCTTTCCCCCTCCAAAAAATAAAAACCTAAAGCAAAGAAAATGTAAGTTCTGGGGCAATTAGGTGGTACAGTGGATAAAACACTGGCCCTAGAGTCAGGAGGACCTGAGTTTAAATCAGGCCTCAGACACTTACTAGCTGTATGACCCTGGGCAATTCACATAACCCTGATTGCCTCAAAAAAAATTTTTTTTGAGCTCTTACCCTTGTCCCACTTCAGCTTGAGAAGGTTTCAAAGTGTCTTCTACCTAGGTTTTGCCTGAGAGATAAGCTAGCTTTTCTTATCACAGAGTGGACACATTTGAGGGAGGAGTTGACCATGAAACAGAATTAGAAATTTAGATAAGCTTGCCAGAGGCCTTGAGTCAGTTTTTCTAAGTGTGGCTTTATTTTTTTGTTTCAAGCGAATTCCCAGAGCCCTTACCTTTAAGTACCAAATACATCACATTATTCCAAATTCTCAAGTCCAACAGATGTGAATTTTAGATAATTTGATTGACCATATTTTTCTAGTATTGGTAATAATGGAAGTCAGTAAGCAGAGTGGCCATATTTATTTTTAACTGTACCTTCTACTTCCAGTAGGCAAGTAAAATTCTTTAATGTTTGTTGACCAGATTGCAAATTTTTTTTGCTTTGCTTTTGATATAAAATGTGCTTTCTTTGACATTAGTGTATAAGTTCATGTTTCATACTGAAATCTTAAAAATAAACTACCATAGCTGGAAGAAACCATGGGCTTTGGATTTTCCACCAGTGTCCAAGTTGCTTTGAGGGACAACTTCATATTTCCCCCCTTTTGTTTCTTGTGGTTCACAGACCTCTTCTGATCTGTCATGTCTATAGGTTAACTCATTCGAGCAACTCTGCATCAATTATACAAATGAAAAATTGCAGCAACTCTTCAACCACACCATGTTTATCCTGGAACAAGAGGAATATCAGAGGGAAGGGATTGAGTGGAATTTTATTGACTTTGGCCTGGATCTGCAACCTTGCATTGAACTGATTGAGAGGCCGGTGAGTTTATCTTTGTGTGTAGTATGCATATACCTCTCTGTTTTTTGTTTTGGGGGAGGCTATTTGTACAGAGACAGCAAGGCTGATGGTATTGCCATTCATTGGGTGCATAGCGTCACTCAATGGCCAACCTTTCTGATTGACTTATGGGGAGGGGGGAAACAGGGGTTGTCAGCTGGCAGTGGTTCCTAAAACTTAAGCTTGGAGTTTCTCTGCCTAGCCAATCTGTTAAAAAGTTAATGACCTGTAAACAACTGCTTGAGTGCACTAGAGATGCTAACTCTTATTAATTTTTAATTTATTTATTTTTTGCTTTTTGGAAGGAGGAGGGCAGGGCAGTTGGGGTTGTGATTTTTCCAAGGTCACACAGCTAGTAAGTGTTAAGTGTCTGAGATCAGATTTGCACTCAGGTCCTCCTGACTTCCGGGCCAGTGCTCTATTCATTGTGCCACCTAGCCACCCCTGAGATGCTAATTCTTAAAAGAACTTTTTACATAAAGTAGAAATTCTATTTGTACCTTCTAATTGATCTGCATTCAGACTCCATCAGTTATTTTTCTGGAAGTGGATAGCATTTTTCATCATGAGTCTTTCAGAATTGTATTAGATCAGTGGTTCTCAATCTTCCTAATGCGTTTAGTACTTATATGTAGGCGTATCTGCATGTGGGTGGACCTGCCTGGAGATGGATAGAGGAGCGGTGTCTCAGTTCCTAAGACCATTGGAAATATGTGTTTTCCAATGGTCTTAGGTGACCCCTGTGAAAGGGTTGTTCGACCCCCAAAGGGGTCGGGACCCACAGGTTGAGAACCGCTGTCTTAGATCCTTGTATTACTGAGTCATTCACAGTTGGTTCATTCACCAATCATAGAACATTGCTGTTACTGTATACAATGTTCTCTTGGTTCTGCTTACTTTACTTTGCATCAGTTCATGTAAGTCTTTCCAGGTTTTTCTAAAAGCATCCTGAATAACTTACAATCCACTGGGGGGAACAACCTGCAAACAAATATATACAAAGCAAACTATATACAGGATAAATAGGAGATAACTAACGAAGGGAAGGCACTGAAATTAAGAAGGGCTGAGGAAAACTTGCTTTAGAAGGTGAGATTTTATTTGGCATTTGCAGGAAGCCAGGGAAGTCAGTAAGCAGAGTGCAAGAGGGAGAGTCTTCCAGTCATGAGAAAAAGCCAGGGAAAATACCCAGAGCTAGAGATGGAGTATCTGCATTGCTTAGCACACTGCCTAGTATGTAATAGCTGCTTAATAATAAATGCTTGGTGTTGACTTTACTTAAGAAGTTCCCCTTCAGGGTGGCCAGGTGATGCAGTGAACAGAGCACTGACCCTGGAGTCAGGAGGACCTGAGTTCAAATCCAGCCTCAGACACTTAAATGCTTACTAGCCATGTGACCTTGGGCGAGTCACTTAACCCCAATTGCCCTGCCTTCTCTCATCCAAAAAACAAAAAAAAAGAAGTTCTCCCTTGTATAGAGTGTTTCTTTTACCTCTGTGATTCTCTGGGCCAAGAAGAATGAAACAAAACAGGAGATTTGTCTAATGTTTTGGCGTTTGTAAGCTACAGGGTATCTTTGGTTCTCCTGACACTCTATTAGGGAAGTGAAGGTATGAGAAAATAAGAGCCACTCACACCCAGCAATCAAGGCTGGGAATGCCAAGTACAGTCAAGTCCATTTGGAAATTATTTCATTTTGAACTACCATATCGCACCAAGAGAAATTACAAGGAGAAGGAAGAAAATAATAGGCAATAGGAGAATGCCTGTATGCTTTGAAATTAAACAAATAATATATACATTATGGATTTACTCTTTCTCTGTCTCTCTGCCTCTTCCTTCTTATATCCCTCCCCTCCCCCACTCCCATCTCTCTGCAGTTTGGGTACTTTTTGTTTTGTTTTATGAATTGGCCATGACTTTGATCTACATTTTTTCCCTCCAGAACAACCCTCCCGGTGTCCTGGCCCTGCTGGATGAGGAGTGCTGGTTCCCCAAAGCCACAGACAAGTCTTTTGTGGAGAAGCTATGCTCAGAACAGGGCAGTCACCCCAAATTTCAGAAACCCAAGCAGCTCAAGGACAAGACTGAGTTCTCTATCATCCACTATGCTGGAAAGGTATTAATTAGTCCCTCTGTTTAGAGTCATTCCCTCCTATCTTAGGACTTTCTTAATTCCTATGAATACCACCCCAAATCCCTAAATCCCTCTTGCTACAAAATAAACCTGTTATAAAATTAAATTGTTATTGTTTGCTGACATGTGAGGAAGGTTTCCCAAAGTACTTATTATTATTACTTTTTTGCTTTTTGGAGGGAGAAAGGTAGGGCAATTGGGGTTAAGTGACTTGCCCAAGGTCATATGGCTAGTTTTTGTGTTAAGTGTCTGGGGTCAGATTTGAACTCAGGTCCTCCTGACTCCAGGGCCGGTGATCTATTCACTGTGCAACCTAGCCGCCCTGGTACTTATTTTTAAGGCTATTTACAGTTACTATTCAACAATTAAAACACTCTATCCCTTGGTTCTGGGCATTATCTCTGGCTGTCCCCCATGCCTAGAATGTTCTCCCTCCTCATCTCTGCCTCTTGGCTTCCCCAACTTCCTTTACGACCCAACTAAAATCTCATCATCTATAGGAAACCTTTCCTAGCCCCTTTCCATTCTCAAGTCTCTTCTTTCTGCTGATGATTTCCTGTTTATCTTGTACATAACCTGTTTGTACATATTTCTTTGCTGATTATTTCCTCCTTTAGACTGTGAGTTCCTTGAGACTGTCTTTTGCTTCTTTATGTATCATTAGCTCTTAGCCGTGCCTACCGTATAGAAGATGCTTAATAAATGTTTATTGACCGACTGGAGTAAAAATAACAAGTCAGTCAGTGATTAGAATCTCAGTGGAAATAGCCACATAATGATTCAACCCTTGTTCTCTCTTATTAACTGAGATCAGTTAACTTCTAAATGACATTATTCTTGACAGGTTGACTATAATGCAAGTGCTTG
Organism: Pseudocheirus occidentalis; assembly: GCA_028646575.1. Lineage (NCBI taxonomy): Eukaryota > Metazoa > Chordata > Mammalia > Diprotodontia > Pseudocheiridae > Pseudocheirus > Pseudocheirus occidentalis. Next base: position 140,744,276 of record CM053599.1, on the reverse strand, counting down.
GCTGACAAAGAATATGGACCCCCTGAATGATAATGTGACTGCTCTGCTCAACGCCTCCTCAGACAAGTTTGTAGCTGACCTATGGAAAGATGGTACAGTCCTCCTGTCTATCACAGATAATCTGGAAATTTGTTTCCCCATATTTCCCATTCTCCTCTCCAAATAGGGTTGACAGCCAGTAAGTAATCCTGCCTAGCTGCATAGTCACAGAATCATACCAGGGAGATTTGAAATCCAGTTCCCAACTTCAGCTTAATGATGAGCTAATGAAATTTTGTTGAAGCAATCAGCCCAGAGAATGTCCCCTTAGCTGCCCCCAAACTGACCTAGGTTCAATCAATATCCCGAGGATGGTGAAAAGGTAGTAAATAGCTTAAGGAAGCACAATCAGAAGCTAAGGATTGTGTGTTTCTGCCTTATCCAAACCCTTAGTGCCCACAGCTTTATTTTGTTCTTCCAAACTTCACAGACCAGTGCTTATTTGCAAGGCAGTCTTATTTCTAAGTGCAATCTGAAAGAGTTTTGAGGGAGACACTGAAGATCTAGAGGCAGCTGGATGGCACAGTGGATAGAGCACTGGGCTTGGATTATGGAAGACTCTAAGTTCAAATGTGGCCTTAGATATTTACAAGTTATATGACCCTGGACGAGTCACTTTCTCTCTGTCTGCCTCAGTTTCTTCAGCTGTTAAATGGGAATAATAACAGTATCCCAAAGTGAAGATAAAATGAAATAATTTTTGCAAATATTTACACAGTGTTTGGCATATAGTAGGTACTTAATAAATGTTTGTTCCCTTTGTTCCTCCTGATCCAGATAGACTTTATATGAGCAGTACTCAGGGATAAGGGGATTTATTTCCATTCTTAAAGGTTAATCAGAGGTCAACTTCCTTACTACTCAGAAGCTCCTTGGAGGCTTCCCAGATAGGTTTTAAAGCAAATTCTAACCTCTACTACCCCACCCCAAATCCTATAACCTCTTGGGGCCTTCAGTTCACAAAGAAAAGCATTAGAGTTATCCTGAGAGTGATCATGCCCATGAAAAAATTAATATCTGACCTTCATAAAATATTTTAAGGTTTACAAAGCCCTTTGTGTGTATTATACCATTTAAGCTTCAACACAAACCCATAAATTTGGCATAGTAGATACTATTATTTTCATTTTATAAATCAGAACACCAAGGCTCAGAAACATGTAACTTGTCTCCATGGCCACATAGCTTAATAAGTTTTGGAAGCAGGATTTGAATAGCGGTCTTTTTGTCTCCAAGTCCATCTCTCCACCCACTGTATAGAGAATTAGGGAGGGAATTCATGGTTTCCAGGTTCTACAGGGATAATGCCCATGTAAGCATTTCCTCAGAGAAAGCTATATGCACCATTCACAAGTCACCCAACCCTACCACGGCCCTTTGCTCTGCCCACAAGGAATATAGAATCCCACTTAAAACAGGCTCTGACCCGGCGGGGAGAATGGAGGGCGTTGATGTGATTCTTTTATGTGCTTGGCAGTGGATCGCATTGTGGGGCTAGACCAGATGGCCAAAATGACAGAAAGCTCACTACCTAGTGCCTCGAAGACGAAGAAGGGCATGTTTCGGACAGTGGGGCAGCTATACAAGGAGCAACTTGGGAAGCTGATGACTACGCTGAGGAACACCACACCCAACTTTGTGCGATGTATCATCCCCAACCATGAAAAACGGGTAAAAACTATGTCTCATCCAGCTTCTAAAGAGGATTATCTGGCTTTGCTTAGGTCTTCCCAAATGACCTTAAGCTTTTAAGACCTTTCCCCAAAGGGTACCAAAAACCCAAGCTGAAGGATCTGAGATCTCATGTGTTCTTGAGGGGGGCAGGATGGTACCTCTGTGGATACTGAGAGGGGATCTAATTATGCTTGAATGGGCTAGGAAGAAATAGTGGCAGTCATGGGGAAGAGGGAAAATTATGGGCCATCTGACCTCAAATGACCTCAAGGACTTTTTCACTGAACAGTTAAGGGTCTTTCACATTTGTCTCCAAAATCTAACTGGGAACTAAAGGAAGAAGTGAGAAAAAAGGGGAAAATTAAATTCGAAGGTTTTTTTCAGACATAAAGAAGGGCATGTAGGTTAGAGAAAGGACCAAAAGAAAGTCTGTAACAGCATTCCTGTCCTAGCTAGGTAGGGGGTTGTTTTAATTTGGATGATCTGGACATATCAGCTCTCAATAAGCTAATTTCCTAGCTTACATATGGCCCTAGAGTGCTCATCACTTTCTCCCCCTCCTCACTTTCTAACTGCCTTCATAGTCTGGAAAACTTGATGCATTTTTGGTGCTGGAGCAACTTCGATGCAATGGAGTTTTAGAAGGCATTCGAATCTGTCGCCAGGGCTTCCCCAACCGGATTGTATTCCAGGAATTCCGCCAACGGTAGGTTCTTCTGTTTCTGAACAACTTACATTGGTGGGGATGCTTAGTCAATGGGGACTAGGTGAAAAGAAGGGTGATGGTGAAACAGCCCTGAGCAATTTCTTTAATTTATTTCCAGCTATGAGATCTTAGCAGCAAATGCTATTCCTAAAGGGTTCATGGATGGGAAGCAGGCTTGTATCCTCATGGTAAGTACAGGCTTTGCCCATACACTAAGCATCTAGACCTTTTGTCCTACAGCAGTGAACCACTTCTGTATTATAAATATTATGAATATGAATGAATATTATGAATATATGAATAAATGTATTATTTAAGAAGACACTTGTGTTTTTGTTCATCACTCAACTTCTTGTTGGAATTAAGAATGTTTTTCCTCCTCCCTCCATAGATTAAAGCACTAGAACTTGATCCCAACTTGTACAGAATTGGGCAAAGTAAAATCTTCTTTAGAACTGGTGTCCTAGCTCATTTGGAAGAGGAGAGAGACTTAAAGATCACAGATGTCATCATGGCGTTCCAAGCAATGAGTCGGGGTTATCTGGCAAGAAAGTAAAGATAATTTTCTACATATCAATCTTCCTTCTTTCTTTTTTTTTCTTTTTGGAGGGCAGTTGGGGTTAAGTGACTTGCCTAAGGTCACACGGCTAGTTTTTGTGTTAAGTGTCTGAGGCCGGATTGGAACTCAGGTCCTCCTGACTCCAGGGCCAGTGCTCTATTTACTGCGCCACCTAGCCGCCCCTTCCTTCCTTCTTTGTACCCCTAAAATGCAACCCCCTAAATGTTTTTCATTTTGAATTTCATGTTTTAGATGAAAGATGATAAAAGAGTGAACCATAACTTCCAATTTAGCAAAATGGGTGCCCTCTCTACTCTGTAGACTGTGAGGGACTGGTTATGGATTTAGATAGCTGAATCTATTGATGGAAATACCACCCAGAAATCTAAAAACACCAATGAAGAGTTTATATGCTTAGGGTATACTAGGTCTGGCCAGTTCCTATATTTGGGGAGCAGTGCTAGAAGGAAAGATTCATGACAATGGATTACCAAGTGGATAGAGGGTGTGTAAGTCTGCCCTAGGAACTAGTCTCATGCAGTATACTTCATAGCTATGTTTTCATCCCCATTCCAATGACTACATTCCTAAAGTCCAATCAAAGATACTAGGACTGCTGTATCACACCCATGCTGTAGAGTTTATCAAGATGGTAACCGTTCAAGAATGAGAGAAGTCATTTACTTTGCCTCATAGCCTCTGATGGGGAAAATGTGGGAAGGTGACTGGTCTCCACTTCAGTACTCCCAATTTATAGCCTGAAGAAGAGCAGAATTTTTCTTCTTTCAAAAAATACTGTTGTAGAGGATGATACAACATCAATGGCAATGGTATTCTTCTGATTAGTTGCTGGTGTCCCAGCATTCAAAGCTTTGTGTTACAAGGTCATAGCTTTGAGACAATGTGTTTTTATGGGGACCATGCTTCCCCAGTGACTGCATGGCTAGGCCAGTTCTCACCTCCTACTTATCTAAGCTAGGTTGGTGACCAGAACCAGCTCTTTGTCTTGAAATCCCGAGTTTCTACAGAATACCAAATATGAACTATATAAAGTGTCCATGATGGGTGTGGCCCATTGTTTCTATTTGGTTTTAATTTTTTTCTTAACACAGCCTAAACAAAATGTGGCCCCTGTTTCTAGGGTAGTTTCTATCTCAATTTGCAGAGACAGAAAAAATGTTGTAGTCAACAAAATGTAGAAGAAGTATACTGAGTAGGACACTGGAGGCCCAGGCAGAGACTGGTGTAGCCCAGATCAAGTGATTTTGTTCTGAGAAAACAGATCTTTCTGAATTCTCCATTCTCAGAGAAGGTCTTTCCTCAGTGTATCACTGCCTTTGTTTGCAGAGCCTTTGCCAAGAGGCAGCAGCAGCTCACTGCCATGAAAGTCATCCAGAGAAACTGTGCTGCCTACCTCAAGCTAAGGAATTGGCAGTGGTGGAGACTGTTCACCAAAGTGAGTGAGCTTCTTTCTTCTTGCCAATTTAATGTCATTAAAAGGTGATTCCAAACTTCAATTGAGGTTGGATCAGAGCTGGACCCTGAGCTGTGCACATCTTACTTTCCTGAACATTCACAATGCCTTTTTTTCTTTCCAATGTTACCTCACTTTTTTGTTCTCCCTTTTCCCCACTCTTAGTCTCTGTATCTCTTATAAAGCCTACAATTTGAGACAGAGGTCATCTTAAATTGTTTTCCACCAAGAAGATATGCTTAATATGATTCTGTTTCAAGAAATTCTCTCTTCATTTAGTCTAATACCTGGGACAGAGCCACTTAATATAACTCGCTCATCGTACATCATTTATCAAATAACCAGCAGAAATAAAATTCCTGTACATTCTAGGTGAAACCACTGCTCCAAGTGACTCGCCAAGAGGAAGAAATGCAGGCAAAGGAAGATGAGCTCCAGAAGATCAAGGAGAAGCAGCAGAAAGCAGAGAGTGAACTCAAGGAGCTAGAACAGAAGCACACCCAGGTACCTCCAAAAACTTTCAAAAACCCAAAGCAAAGGTGTATCTCAGAACAGGTTGGATGCCTAGAGAAGAGGGGCAAGAACATGGGATAGCCATTCATCTACAGTAGAGTCAATCCTCACTGATGGGCATTGGACATGGGAATGGAGAGTCTGTGCCATAACCTTGGGAACACTTTTTAATTTGCTCAGTTGTCCGAGGAGAAGAACCTCCTTCAGGAACAGCTCCAAGCTGAGACTGAACTGTATGCTGAAGCAGAGGAGATGCGGGTGCGCCTGGCGGCCAAGAAGCAGGAGCTGGAGGAGATCCTGCATGAGATGGAGGCCCGGCTGGAGGAAGAGGAGGACAGAGGCCAGCAGCTGCAGGCCGAGAAGAAGAAGATGGCGCAACAGATGCTGGTAAGGGCACAGCGGAAAAAGACGTCTCAATTTAGGGTTACTGGACCTCAGTTTGAATTCCAGCCACTTAGTCTCTCTAGTTCTCAGTTTCCCTAGCTGTAAAATAAGAGGGACGGGCTAAATTACTTCTAAGGTCCCTTCTGACTCTAGATCAGCGGTTCTCAACCTGTGGGTTATGTTCAGTTTGTAACAATGAAAATACATCCTGCATATCAGATAATTATATTACGATTCATAACAGTAGCAAAATTAGTTATGAAGTAGCAACAAAAATAATTTTATGGTTGGGGTCCCCACAACATGAGGAACTGTATTAAAGGGTCACAGCATTAGGAAGGTTGAGAACCACTGCTCTAGATCAACATGGCAGAGTGGAGTAAGCAATGGATTTTGGAATCATGGGACCAGAGTTCAAATTCTACTTCTGCTACTTAGGACCTATATGACTTTGGACAAGTCACATAAACTCTCTGGCTCTCATATTTCTTGTCTATAAAATGAGAAGGTTAGACCAAATGATCTGTAAGATCCCTTCCTGTTCTAAAGGTATGAATCTATGACTGTGATCTCGTAATATAAAACATGTTTCTTATGAGAGAAGTGAGAGAGAGGAAAGAAAAGATACCGAGTGGGGGAGAGGAGTGGAAAAGAGAGGAAGGAGAGAGACAGTAAGAGAGGAGTGGGTAGGAAGGGAATAAAAAGAGAGAAAAGAAAGAGAAAGGAAATAGAAAAAGCAAGAAAAGGAGGGGGAGAGAGAAGACAGGAGAGAGGAAGGAAAATGAGAGAAAAGAGATAGTGGAAGAGAGGAATGAGAGAGGAAAGGGGAAAAGAAACAGAGGTGGGGGGATGAAAGATAATGCCATCAAAGATTCTGGTAGAATGCAAGTTCTTTGCAACCTGCGTCATTTTTTTTCTTTTTATTCTTACATCCTATCACACGCTTTGCACATACACACGACGATGGGTGTGGTGTTGAATTGAATCAAAGCCCTTACATGGCATGGAGAATTTTCAGCAGCAGTACCTTCTTGATTTTAACCAAAGATATCCTAGAGCCCCTCAGATCTCTTCTGGTCCTGCCAGGTCTTCCAAAAGGCATCTGCCAACTCTATACTGGGGCTAATAATTGCTGCCATTGGAAGTTTTTATATGCTACTATAATGCAATTTAAATGACTCAGTGGATAGAGTTGTGGGCCTGGAGTCAGAAAGATTCATCTTCATGAGTTCAAATCTGGCCTCAGACACTCATTAGCTGTGAGACCCTGGGCAAGTCACTTATCCCCATTTGCCTCAGTTTCCTCATCTCCAAAAGGAAGACCCACTGGAGAAGGAAATGGCAAATCACTCCAGTATCTTTACCAAGAAAACCACACACCAGAAACTTGTTTTCTGGTGTTTGAACTATAGGCATTTATAAAAAGTAATGGGGTGGAGGGAAGTACCCCTTGTTGCACCTCCCTTTTTAATATACCCTAGGGAGACTTTTTACCTTGTCTACCCTTAGCACTGGATCTAGATCTGGATTTTCTTTCTTGCTTACCTCAGTACTCCCTCATTCTCCCTACCTCAGGAAAGCCCAGGCTCCAGGCGCTTAATAACTGAGCAGCCTCTGACCAGTCGCTCTTCCTTTCTGGGCCTCAGTTTTTCATAGGTAAATGTAGCTTGATTGGTTGATCCAGATGATCTCTATACATCTGTGCAGCTTTACTGCTTTAAAACGATCCATTAACAAGTCTTAAATGCTTATTGTGTGCCAGGCCCTGTGTCAACTGCTGGCATTGCACAGTACTTGGGAAAAACAGCCCCTTCCCTTGATAAGCTGATGTTTTAATGAAGGGGACAACGTAGAAACGACTAAGTACTTATAAGATGTATAAAGAATAAGTGGAAGAATTTAAGAGGAGAAGGCATCAGCTCTGAAGTCAGGAGGACCTGAGTTCAAATTTGGCCTCAGATACTTGACACTTACTAGCTGTGTGACCTTGGGTGAGTCACTTAACCCCAATTGCCTTTCCCCCTTGAAAGGAAGGAAGGAAGGAAGGAAGGAAGGAAAGAAAGAAAGAAAGAAAGAAAGAAAGAAAGAAAGAAAGAAAGAGAAAGAAAAAAGGAAGGAAGGGAAGGAAAGAAAAAGAAAGAAAGAAAGAAAGAAAGAAAGAAAGAAAGAAAGAAAGAAAGAAAGAAAGAAAGAAAGAAAGAAAGAAAGAAAGAAAGAAAGAAAGAAAGAAAGAAAGAAAAAAACCTTGGAGGAAGTCATGGAAGCTTAAGAGGTAGAGGTGAGAAGGCATACAATCTAAGGCGTGGAGGACAGCCCACAGTGCTAAGACATGGCTCTGAGGGATGGAGTGTGCTGTAGGTAGAACAGCATGGAGGCCAGTGGTAACCAGATCTTGGAGTGTGCTGGAGGGTAGTAAAGTAGAGGAAGCCTGGAAAGGGAGGAAGGGGTCAGCTTTGTAGAAGGGTTATAGGCTTAGTGAATGAATGCTGGTCCAAGTGGCCTCAGAAGGCCATGCCTGTTCTGAGATTCTATGACTCTGATTACTTATTTGCCCCCCAATAAAGGACCTTGAGGAACAGCTAGAGGAAGAAGAAGCTGCAAGGCAAAAATTACAGCTTGAAAAAGTCACAGCTGAGGCAAAAATCAAGAAAATGGAGGATGACATCCTGGTCATGGATGACCAAAACAACAAATTAACCAAAGTGAGTGGATTAAGCTTATTGGCTTAAGAAGTTCAGGGTCACTGATGCGGACCTGAAATGTTTTCTCTTTCCTCCAAGATGCGGCTGGATTGTTCCAGGAATTTTAAATACTTGTGTTTTAAGCTTTTAAAAACTATATAAAACCTACTTTAAAATATTTTATTGATATCTTTTTTGCTGGTTTAAAATTTTTCATGTCTGGCTTACATATGTGAGTTTGGGGGAGGGAAGGGGAGAGAAAGGGAGGAAGGGAGGGAGAGGGGAAAGGGAGAGAGGGAAAGAGAGGGGGGTGGGAGGGAGGGAAAGAGAAAGAGAGAGAGAGAGAGAGAGAGAGTCTTTAGCACTCTGTGAGGACTTGTCTCATTCTCTTTAATTGTATCAGAATCCATGGCGACCTCCTCCCTCATCCTAGGTTACTCCTGGCTGGAATATAGTCTGTCTCTTAGTTGCTACCTAGAAACTCCTGCAATACTTTTTTTTCCAATAATCAAACAATATTTCTTGTTTTCACAAAAGGAAAGAAAACTCCTCGAAGAAAGGATAAGTGATTTAACAACAAATCTGGCAGAAGAGGAGGAAAAAGCAAAGAACCTTACAAAGCTAAAGAACAAACATGAATCTATGATTTCAGAACTGGAAGGTAAATGCACTACCAGAGGGGCCTGAAACTGAATTTATTTAAACAAATAAATAAATAAACAAGGAGATTAGAAAAGGGAACATAAGAATGTTAGATTGGAGCTATGTTTTAGGAGAATCAATCATGATGTGCCCTATGCCAAAAGTATGATGAATGATAAGTAGAAGAGTCCTCAACAAAAATAGGAAAGTGAGTGTAAAATAGTTTCTATTAATAATTCATTAATAATTAGAATTATAATTAATTAGAATAATTAGAATCCACACTGGATAGAGTGCTAGATCTGGAATCAGGGAGACCTGAGTTCAAATTCAGTTTCAGGTACTTACTAGCTGTGTGACCCTGGACAAGTCATTTAACTTATGTGTACCCTAGTTTCCTCAACTGTAAAATGGGGATTATAATAATAGAGTTGTTGTGGGGATTAAATGAGATAATATTTGTAAAAGGCACTTGGCCCAGTGCCTGACACATAGTAGGCTCTATAGAAATGTTTATTTCCTTTATAGAAGGAGAATCATGAATAGAAGTGATATACCCAGTGGTGTACTGATAAATGTTTAACAATTGGCTGTCCTAAAAAAAATGGTGTGTATGTACTTGATATGCTTTTTTTTTTTGGAGGGCAACTGGGAGTTAAGTGACTTGACCAAGGTCACATGGCTAGTTTTTGTGTTAAGTGTCTGAGGCCGGATTTGAATTCGGGTCCTCCTGACTCCAGGGCCGGTGCTCTATTCACTGTGCCACCTAGCCGCCCCCACTTGACGCACTTTTAATATTAATCTGCATTGTTGACTTTTTTCCCATCACTTTCCTAGTCCAGATGAACAACAAAGCACCAAATCAAGCCCCAGTTTGTAGCTGGCCAGTCTCCAAAGTCTATGTGTTCACAATGATAATTTAACAATTGGGTCTCGCCAGCCAGTTCAAGCTGGCTCTGGCACACCTGCGAATGCCCCTCCCAAAGCCGTCGTGAGGGAAATGCTTTGTAAACCACAAACTAATACGTTAATATGAAGTCTTCTTATTTTTATTTATTATTCATGCATTAAAGTCACTGTTTGAGCAATGGGGATTACTAGGTATCACTTTCCTGATTATCTCAACTTAAGTGGACTCAGCAGAGGTTCATTTCCTTATCTTTTAAAAATAGTATTATTTTTTGCTTTCATAGCCATAGCACGACTCCTTAACCCTCCTCCTATCCATAACTAAACTATTTCTTGTAACAACCAAAAATTTAAGCCAAGCCTGCTGACACAGACGCCATACCCAAAAGCGTGTTGTGCTCTCTATATCTATATATCTCCCCTTTTTCTGGGACCCAGGTTGTTCATTACAATTTATCCTGGCTGGATTCACTTTTGCTGTCATGGTTTGCCTGGCCTTTCCCCCTTGGAAGGAAGGAAGGAAGGAAGGAAGGAAGGAAGGAAGGAAGGAAGGAAGGAAGGAAGGAAGGAAAGAGAAAGAAAAAAGGGAGGAAGGAAAGAGAAAGAAAGAAAGAAAGAAAGAAAGAAAGAAAGAAAGAAAGAAAGAAAGGCAAAGCAAACCATGACAGCAAAAGTGAATCTAGCTAGGATAAATTGTAATGAACAACCTGGGTCCCAGAGAGAGGCGAGATCTATAGATATAGAAAGCATGCTGTCATGTCATCACCATGTGTATCATCCTCTTGATTCTGGCTTCTTCTCTCAGTATCCTTTTGTCCAAGTTCAGAGGTCTGTTCCCCGAGCATCCCTTGAGCTGGTTTCTCTCATTTCAAGAGATGCTTGCCTTTTTCTTAGTACGTCTAAAGAAGGAAGAGAAGAGTAGACAAGAGCTGGAGAAAATGAAGAGGAAGCTAGATGGAGAGGCAAGTGACTTGCATGAACAGATTGCTGACCTCCAGGCCCAGATTGCTGAGCTGAAAATGCAACTGGCCAAGAAAGAAGAGGAACTCCAAGCAGCTTTGGCCAGGTAAGTGTCTCTGTCTGCCTGGGCAACCCAGGTGTCATTTTACATTACCTTTGGGGGTTGGTACTACAGGGTGTCCCCAAAGTCTTAGTGTATTTTAAAAGCTAACAAAATACACCTTGCCCTTTTTGTCTTCCAAACCTGTCCTCAATGCTATTTCCTCTATCTGGGAACGTCCAGGACCTTCTCTTCATTACTCGACCACCTCCTTCATTGATTCTATCCTTCAACACCTAGTTTAAATATCTTTTCCTCTTTGAAATCATTTCTGTTCAATCCAACCAGAAGTGATCACTCCCTCCTCTGAGTTCCTATAGCCCTTTGTACCATTCATGTGGTACTTACCACATACTGCAGTGGTTCTCAACCTTCCTAATGCCACAACCTTTTAATACTCATATATGGGTGTATCTGCATGGGGGTGGACCAGCCCGGAGATGGATAGAGGAGCCGTGTCTTGGTTCCTAAGACCATCAGAAATATGTGTTTTCCGATGGTGTTAGGTGACTTCTGTGAAATGGTCATTCAACCCCCAAAGTGGTTGCAACCCACAGGTTGAGAACCACTGGCATACTGCTTTGTGTTAACAGTTATATTTGTGTACATAGTTTATCCTAACAAAGCTTAAAACTGCACCAAGCCTTTTGAGACACTGAGTGGTCCACCCCACCTCAGTCCCCCAGCAAAATTAATGATAAAGCACTCATCTGTAGATCTCATTAGGTTTGGTCACACAGTGAATAGAGCACTGGACCTGGAGTCAGGAGGACCTGAGTTCGGATCTGACCTCATATACTTATTAGCTGTGTGACCCTGAGCAAGTCTCTTGATCTCTGTCTACCTGAGTTTCCTCATCTATAACATGGAGATCATAATAGCATCTACCTCACAGTGTTTGTTGTGAGAACCAAACAAGAGACATACATGAAATGCTCTGTAAACCTAAAAGCCCTATATAAAAGCTTCCTCTTGTGGTGGTTAATGTTTCCAGGTTTTCTCAAACTCCCCAAGTGTTATTTCCTGGGTTTTCTTTTCTTCTCTTTCTGTGTCCCTCCCCCCGACTCAGTGATCTCATCCCCTCATAAGTGGGAAGTTTTTGTGACACACTGAATGCTGTATCTGTGTCTCCAGCACCAATGATTTTCCCACCAAGGCCCGGGCCCACGGTTCCAACTGCTTGTGGAACATATTCTTTTTTTCCTTATTAAAAAAATTCAAGTGTCTTGTTTTTAATGTAACTTTCATTTTCAACTAGGTCCCGATCCTCCTTCTACCCAGTGAATCACTGTTTATAAAAGGATTAAAAAGAAGTGGGGGCTGGGGGGGTGGAGAAATAGTTTTAGCTAAGTTAACATGTGGACCAAGTCTGATAGTATACATTCTACATTGTGTTCCACACACCCACGGTCCCTACCTCTGCAAAGAAGAGAGAGAGAAGTACTTTCTGATCTCTGCTGTAGGACCAACCTCAGTCCTTATAATGATACCATGTTGGACATTTTTAGATGCTATGTCTCATTAATAACTCCAACTCAACATGCCCCAGACTGGATTTATTCACCTCTTCTAACCCACTTCTGATTTTTCCTTTATTTTTGCCAACGATACTAATGTTCTTCTCAACATTGAAGCCTCAGCCAGCTTTGATTCCTCTTCCTGTACGTTGTCACTATCTGTCTCCCTTTTCCCCACCCCACATACCTGTCACTGAACTCTATTCCATTCCTTCTGCAAAATATCTCACAGGGAACCATTCCTACTACCATGACCAGCCTCACTGACAGACACCCTTTCAATTTCATACCTAGATTATGGCTTTTACTCTCTTAACTAATATCTCTTTCCCTTCCAGTCTATCCTAAAAACCACTTCCAGATCAATCTGTCTAAATACCATAGTTATTCTCCAGCTTAAAAACCTTTTATATCTCCTTACCGGCTACCAAATGAAGTTCAGACTCCTTAAAGATTTTCCAAAGCCGGGCTCTAACAAATTACCAGCTTTATTTCCTATTATTTTCCTACATAAATTCTATCTAGGCTCCAATGAAACTGAACTACTTGTCATTTTTATAATGCACGTTGCCCTTTTCTCCTTCCAAACCCATCCTCAATGCTATTTCCTCTGTCTGAAATCCTCCAAAGTCTTCTCTTCATTTCCAAACCACCTCCTTCCATTGAAATCCTATCCATCCTTTATGATCTAATTTAAATATCCTTTCCTCCTTGAAACCATTTCTGTTCAACCCAACCAGATGTGATCCCTGCCTCCTCTGAGTTCCTATGGCTCTTTGTACCATTCATGTGGTACTTATTACATACTGCTTTGTATTAATAGTTATTTATGTGCATAGTTCATTCTCCTGATTGGCTGTAAACTCCCTCCAGACTTCTGAGAGAAGGAACCAGGTCTTAGACATTTTTTTTTGTATTACCCATAGCACCTACTAATGCCTTACACATAGTAGGTGACCTGTAATTGTCGAATAAATTAATTTTGGTGCCGGTAAAGGATTGGAAGAAGGGTGGTATAGTGCAGTGATGGCTGGTTTTTTAATCAGGAAAACCTGGGTTCAAATCTTGCTTCTGAGGCATACTAGCATGGGCAAATTAATTAGCTTCTCTCTGCCTCAGACAACTCTTTTAAGACTATGAAGTTATATATGAGGTGGTAATATGGATCACTGAAGGAAATTTCCACATTAAGACTATGCTAGTGAAATCATAGGTCAGGACCCCCCTCCCAACAAAAAAAGTAGAACTGGAATGGTACAGTGGGCTTTCTCATTTTTCTTCAACCCAGTTTCTCTCAGAATCTGGGACTTGTGTCCATGATAACAGGGGGAACATTGCTGATATCAAGGGGAATGAGAGCGTCTGGTGCTAGAAAAGAGTTTCTTGTAGCATCACCATAGATAGGGTATAAGTAAGCCCTTTGGTATAGGCCATGATGACTTCCTCCTCACAGGCTCGATGATGAAATTGCTCAGAAAAACAACGCCTTAAAGAAAATAAGAGAGTTGGAGGGCCATATCTCTGACCTCCAAGAAGATTTGGACTCGGAAAGGGCCGCGAGGAATAAGGCGGAGAAACAGAAGAGAGATCTGGGAGAAGAGCTGGAGGCCTTGAAGACAGAACTAGAGGACACCCTGGACAGCACAGCCACACAGCAGGAGCTCAGGTACAGAAACCTCTCATCTGTACCATGTCCCAGGAATCAAATTCACACCCACACCTTCTCCCATAATAGTCATTCGGGCCTCTTTTAAAAAAAATTAATGTGTTTTTTACTTAAATAGCAGTTTACTTAAATAGCAGTTATCCACCTGAATAGAGAGAGAGAGAGATCAGTAGTGGAGCTACAACAACAAAGAACAAAGGTTACCCCAACCACCCCAACAGTGAGTTGGGTTGGGTTTGATGGCCTCACATCCCATGATTTATGGTGAATGTCTGCCTTCTATATTGTTTTGATTAGGTTGATATTACAAATATTTCATCTTTCTCACACACACACACACACACACACACACACACAGCCACAAAGCGAACCTGGTTTCAGAGTACAGACTGGTCATAGATAATCTATCAAGTAGAAACCAGCAAGTCCAGGGGTGGGGAACCTCTGGCCTTGAGGTCCTTGGGTGCAGTCTTTTGACTGAATCCAAGTTTTACAGAACATTTATTTTCCTTCATAAATTCTATCTAGGCCATGGTGAAACTGGACTACTTGTCATTTTCAAAATGCACCTTGCCCTTTCCTGCTTCCAAACCCATCCTCAGTGCTATTTCCTTTGTCTGGAATCTTCCAATGCCTTCTCCCTACTCCCAAATCACCTCCTTCCATTGACATCCTATCAGTCCTTTAAGACCTGGTTTAAATATCCATTCCTCCTTGAACCATTTCTATTCAACCCAATCAGAAGTGATGGATTTGTTCTGTAAAACTTCAGTTCTGTCAAAAGGCCTCTCCCAAGGACCTAGAAGGCTACGTGTGGCCTTGAAGCTTCAGGTTCCCCATCCCTGAGCACATCCCTCTCCCATGCTCTTCATCCCCCTCTCCCTATTCGAACAATTCTCACATCTTTGTTCCTATTCAGAGCTAAGAGGGAACAAGAGGTGACAGTATTGAAGAGGGCTCTTGATGAGGAGACCCGGACTCATGAGGCCCAGGTCCAAGAGATGAGACAGAAGCACACACAGGCTGTAGAGGAGCTCACAGAACAACTGGAGCAGTTCAAGAGGGTAAGTAAGCCCAGCCTGCCTTGGCAGTGCCAGGGATGAGGGCAGCTCAGAGGGCAGGAATGAGACATTTCCACATCTCTTACTCTCGTTGCATTTGGTCTGCCAAACATCAGCTTGGATAGCTAGAGAGAGATGAGCTATTTGTTCTCCTTTTATTTAATAGAAATCATAATAACTAACATTTATACAGGGTTTTAAGGTTTGCAGAACCCTTGACAATGTCTTGTCTCATCTGATCTCAATGTATTTATCCCCATTTAACAGATGAAGACCCTGAGAGAGTGAGAAAGGCTAAGTGACTTGCCCAGAGTCATCTAGCTAATAAGTTTGTGAGGTAGGATTTGAATTTGGCTCCTTCTGACTCTGAATCTAGGGTTTTATCTTCTCCATCATCCATCATCATCCTCATCATCGTGATCGCTAGCATTTATATAGAGAGCTTACTATGCACCAGGCTCTGGAATTTACAAATATTATCTCACTTAATCCTTACAACAACTCTTCAAGGTGGGTGATATTATTATCCCCTACTTTACAGATGAGGAAACTGAGGCAGAGCAGAAGAAATTTGCTAGGGGGCGGCTAGAGGGCGGCTAGGTGGCGCAGTGAATAGAGCACCAGTCTTGGAGTCAGGAGGACCTGAGTTTGAATCCGGCTTCAGATTTAACACAAGACAGATTTAATACAATTTAACTCAGACTTAACACAAAAACTAGCTGTGTGACCTTGGACAAGTCACTTAACCCCCAATTGCTTTGCCTTCCCCCCTCCAAAAAAACCAAGTAATTTGCTCAGGATCACCCAGCTAATAAATGTCTGAGGCCACATTTGAATTCGGGTCTTCCTGACTCCAGGCCCAATGCTCTGTCTACTGTGCTATCTAGATCCCTGAATGAAGGTGAGGCACTGCATGGCTAAAGATAATACCTCAGAGCCCTAGCGATCTTTAAAGTTTTCAAAATATTTTCCCATATATTCTTTTACATGATCCTCACAACAGCCCTGTGAAGTAAACAGGGCAGGTTTTACTACTTATGAAATTAGTCATTAACTTTGGAGAGGTTACTTGACTCGCCCAAGTCACACTGCAGAGCTGAGATTCGAATCCAGGTCTTTGGACGTCAACTTCATCTCTCATTGTGTAACATCACTCTGCCTATTTATGGGTCGACCATCACACACCTAGTTAGTGACAGAACAAGGATTAGAACCCAGATTTCATCCTGAGAGGTAGGCGTGACTCAGTGGAGCGGCCTTGGAGTTGGGGTTCCACCTCAGCCTCTAGCAGATGATCCTGGTTAAGTCTTTAGCTTTTCTGAGCGTCAGCTTCCTCACCTATAACAGTCACAGCTATATTAGAGTTGTGACGCTCTGATAAAATAATATATTTAAAGTTCTTTGCAAACTATGTAAACACAAGTTTCTATCATTCGTAGACTACTCCTGGCTCAGGGCTCTTTCCATCGTCTCTTCAGCCTCTGCTTCCCCCTTCCCCGGCAATCTAATTTTTACCTTTCTTATGATTCTTTCCATAATCTGGCCTGTACTAGGTAGGATGGTAGAGAGGAATTATTCTTTGCTTTTCATTTTCTTAAAAAAAAAAAAAAAAAGAAGCAGCTGAGGCCCACAGAAACTGGGATAATAAATGCCCACTTGTAGTTGTCCTTTATCTGGACATTTTTCTTAGTCTCCTATTAGGTTATAAACACCTGGAGGGTAGAGGCTGTGTTTTTACTTATCTCTTTACTCACCCACCACAAATGCATGTCAGACGTGCTCCATAAAAACTGAATTCAGTTAGACCCTATTGCCTCCATAAGCAGCTTTTGCATGCTTCAGTCTCAGCCGGCCTTCTGGGGTTGACCCGTCATGTTTCTCCTCTCATGCTGTCTCTCTCTCTCTTTTTTTTTTTTTTTTGCTTTTTTGGAGGGCAGTTGGGGCTAAATGACTTGCCAAAGGTCACACGGCTAGTTTGTGTGTGTGTGTGTGTTAAGTGTCTGAGGCTGGATTTGAACTCAGGTACTCCTGACTCAAGAGCCAATGCTCTATTTACTGCGCCACCTAGCCACCCCCCTCTCATGCTCTCTCAACAGGCTAAGGCCAACTTGGACAAGAACAAGCAGACTCTGGAGAAGGAGAATGCAGACCTGACCCATGAGCTGAGGTCCCTGAACCAGGCCAAGCAGGAGGTGGAACACAAGAAGAAGAAACTGGAGGCCCAGGTGCAGGATCTGCAGTCCAAGTGCAGTGATGGGGAGAGGATTCGGGTAGAGCTCAATGATAAAGTCCACAAGCTGCAGGTGAGTCTACCCACCTGCCCCAGACAACTAGGAACTAGAGAGATGGGCAGGGGCCCGGCAGGGGCCCCTGGAACTTCCTCAGCTTTCTGAAACCGCTGAAACCTGGCAAAGACCGGCCAAGACCTCCTGAGCATTAACTAGTCATAAAAATCACCTCATTGTCGCTGTAATGGCAATCATGGCTAACATTTCTATAATACCCGCTGTACCCTAAGTACTTTGTCATTATTATTTCTTCTGATCCACGCCAGGATTGAGGAAGCTGAGGTCATAATAAGAATTTATAGCATCTACGATGTGCCAGGAATTCTGCTAAGCACCTTAAGAATATTAACTCATTGGTTCTTCATGACAATCCTTGGGAGATTACAAAACTCCCATTTTACAGTTGAGAAAATAGAGGTAATAATGATATCTAACATTTATATGATGCTTACTGTGCATCATGCCTTATACTACCTCATTGTATCCTCACAACGATCCTGAGAGGGTAGATACTATTGTTATCTTTATTTGATAATTGAGGACACTGGGGCAGAGGTGAAGTGACTTTCCCAGGATCACACAGGCTGAATTTGAATTTAGGTCTTCCTGACTATAGGCCCAGTGCCCTACCTACCACACTGGCTAGCACTACGTCATCTCAAAGTTGGCGATGAACCTCTGAGGTCATGTAGAACAACTCCTACCTGATCAGGAATTCCTTGTACGCTATTCCAAGGGATTGGCTAGCATCTAGGCTTTCAGTGCTAGAGAGCTCCCTGTCTCCTCTGGAAGTTTGCTTCACTTTTGGATAGCTTTAATTGTTAGGATTTTTTTTCCTAACAACGAGACTATATCAGCTTCTCTGAAACTTCTGTGTTGCTTCCAATTCTGCCTTATGACCCTTCAAATATTTGTTTTGTTTTGGTTTTTTGGCAAGGCAATCAGGATTAAATGACTTGCTCAGGGTCACACAGCTTAAACATTTGATGATAGCTGTTGTACCTCATCCCCAACCCCTCAAGTCTTTGCTCCTCAAAATAAAGCATCCCTAGTTCCTTCAACCAATCCTATGCAATAGTTGCAAATCCTTTCATTCTACTTTTTGCTTTCCTTTGAACATGTTCCAATTGATCAGTTATCAGTCTTAAAATATGGCAGCCAGAACTGTACAGACTCCTCTGAGTGTGGTCTGACCAGGGCAGAATGCAATGGGTCAATAATTTCCCTTGTTCTGTAATCTGTCCTATTATCAGTACACCCCAACATCACACTTGATTTGGCTGCTCTATCATTCTGTGGACTTGCAATGAGCATGCAGTCCCCTGAAACTCCCATGCACTTTTCGTTTTAACTGTTGCCTAATGTCCTCCTGGTTCTATACTTTTGTATTCTCTTCTTCTGCAACTCTGCACCTAGCCCATAATGGGCCAGTGGATGTTTTTGATTTGGTTTGGTTTGATTTGGTTTTGTAATTCTTAACTCTTTCCAAGGGGAAGTACCCTCAGCCTCCCCAAATAACTCATTCTGAAGTCTCATAGAAAGTTCTTTATAGTGAACCTCAGTCTCCATTATTGCAAAATCAGCTAATTTTCTTTAGTTTGGTCTCTTGGTGGAAATGAACAGTGTGTTGCTACCCATTTTGTAATTCTTAAAGACCATTACTGCATTTCCCCTTCATCTTTTTCTTATAAATTTGACTCATTTGCACTAATTTAGCTGTTCTGTGAATAGCAAAATATAGGAAGATTTCTGATTAATATTTCATTTGTTCAAGATAGGGGAGGGGTGTTTTTCCCTCTGTGCTTTGGAGACTAAGTGTTCTGTATAGGATTGATTTTATCATCATAACAAAAGGAACTTCTAATCTGGGTACAGACTCTATTAATTTGAACTATCTGTCCAAACGTGATTGAGATGGATTCCAGGAAGGGGATTAAAATGGTTTATCTTAGAACTACAAAAATCTAGAACAGCAGAGATTTTGGATACAATTTTCTCTGGAGTGATAAAAAGGAATTTTATGATGGATTAGGGTCCTAAGGATGGGTATAAAGCACTGCCTTCCCTATCTCAAGATAACCTCCAAATAAATGGAAAAATAAGTACAGGAACAGGGAACTGCAAACTCCTTCTAGTAAACATACTTCCAAAAGGAAGCACGAGTTTTTCTTCCCATGGTAAATGTCCAACCTATGTCCATCTTATGGAAATGGAGTGGGTCAGAAAGAGAGTCATCTTTGCTTGTGCCTGTCTTGGTATGGTACTTAAAGCCTCACAATAATTCAGAGTTGGGAGAAACCTCGAAGGCATATACATCTGTGCCTGAAAAAAGAATCCTCTCTCTAACATATCCAGTAAATGGTCAAGCAGCTTTTGTGAAGGTGAACCCAACATCACCCAAGTCAACCCTTTCTATTTTTGTATATCTTTAATTTAGCTGAACTGCTTTGGTTAGAAGAGATTCTATAAGTCCCAATCAATATAGGCTTGCTCTGCAATTGATTCTTAGGTGGGACTGTATTCTAGAGATCCCAGATAATAATTCAGTATTTGATCCTGAGATGTAACAGATTTTAGCTTTTCCATCCAATACTGTACTATTTTGAATATGGGCAGGGAGGGTTGTCAATTGAATCAATCAACCAAGCTTTCTCCCCTTTCATGTAATTGAACCTTAGAATGAATTGGAGAGTGTCACCGGGATGCTGAATGAGGCAGAGGGGAAGACCATTAAATTGGCCAAAGACGTTGCATCCCTAGGATCCCAGCTTCAGGATACTCAGGTAAGTATCATCCATTTTAGCTAGGGAATGGGAGTGGGGCTGAGACAGAAATCCTCACTGTTGGGGAACTTGGTGTGTTCTTTTCACAGGAGCTGCTCCAAGAAGAAACACGACAGAAGTTGAATGTGTCTACTAAACTTCGCCAGCTGGAGGATGAAAGGAATAGCCTGCAAGACCAACTGGATGAGGAAGTAGAAGCCAAGCAAAACCTGGAGCGACACATCTCAACTCTTAATATACAGGTGCCATCCTGATCCCAGACAAGGGACAGGCAGGGTTTGGAAAGAGGCAAAAAGGGCTGTCCTAAGAATCTATGCTGTAAACATCACCCAGCTCAGTTCATGAGCCTGAATTCTTTTTTTTTTATAGTCACTTTTAATTTTTTTGAATCTGAGGATCATGTATTTATTTGTTATTTAATTGTCCTCTACTGTAAGGGAATCCTGCTTGATTTTCTTTGAAATGTGTTTGCATGTTTTTTAAAATGTATTTTTAGTTTCCAGCATTCATTTCCACAAGATTTTGAGTTACAGATTTTTTTCCCATCCAAGACCCTGAATTCTTACTAGATCTTCAGGCCTAGAGAACCCTAAAGAGTGGCCCATGGAGAACTTATGCTATGATGTTTAGTTCATTGGTTTAGTTATTAGCCACTCCATTACTCATTAGTTATTAGTCACTCCATTCTCCCCACTGGCTGGATGTGTTCAAGAAGAAGAGAAATCTTGATTTGCTTCGTTTTACAAGGATAGGACACAAGGTGGGCTCATTTTAGGGAACTGAGCAGTACACTATAGTACACCCTTCTTCTTATTTCAGCTCTCTGATTCAAAGAAGAAACTTCAAGATTTCGCCAGCACTGTGGAGGGCCTTGAAGAAGGCAAGAAGAAGCTCCAGAAAGAAATCGAAGGCCTCACCCAGCAGTATGAGGAGAAGGCAGCATCTTATGACAAACTGGAAAAGACTAAGAACAGGCTTCAGCAGGAGCTGGATGACCTGGTTGTGGACTTGGACAACCAGCGCCAACTGGTGTCCAATTTGGAAAAGAAGCAGAAGAAGTTTGACCAGGTAGAATCTGCTCTTATGGTCTCTTTCCTGCGGTGGTTCACATAGTAAATGGTCGAGCGAGTCAAGTTAGTATTTAAAGTTCCTTTGGGTATTTTTGTTCATTATTTCTCCTCGATGAATTGTCACCTAACCTCTGGTCACAGAACAGCCTTAATGTGTGGGCTACTAAACCCACTGAACTATAAACCAGATGTAGAAAGTGAAGAGGGATCAACCTTTACAGTGAACCTCCCCTGTCAAGGAAACCAATATGGGAAACTATCATTAATGGGATCACGTTGACTATTGGGCTGCTAAATGTATCCAGCATTGACAAGACATATGTGTATGTGGGTATGTACACATATGTGTGTATAGAGATATGTATGCCTATACACACGTGTGTACACACATATACATATCTCTGCACATATATCATTTTAATGTGTATGTGTATGCATATATGTATGTGTTATATGTATACACACATATATACAATACACACATACACATACATACATAATACATACACACTATTCCAAATAACTTAAAATGATTTAGACCAAAATTATTATTTTTAAATCTTATTAATTATTATTATTATTAAATGATCAATTGTTTTAAAAATCTTAGCCATTTTGGATATAAAATCTTTCTAAAATGTGTTAGGCACAGATTCCTTGCTTTCTTAAGCAGAGTATACTAAATATAGTTTAACTTTTTCTCAGTAACTTCAAGGTCATTGTTACAATGATCAGCTATTCCTAGAGTTATCAAAAGGGGCCTCAGAGATCACTTAGTTTAGTTCCCTCCACAACCTGACTGGGTGTCATTCACTTTCAGTGGATAAGTATTTACTGCCTCCTAGAGGACATTCCATTTTTTAAAATGTTTAATTCAAAGAAAAACGTTGAACATCAGTTCAACCAACTAACCTTGATTAGTAAGTATTTACATTTAATTAATTTGGATATATAAAGTATTATAACTTTTTTAGTTGCTCCCTCGAAGGTCTTTGTTAGACATCTGTGTTTTTTGCCCATTCATTCTCAGTGACTTTTTCTCATTTGTGACTGTAATTAATATGAACTTCATTCTTCTGGCTCTGTTTTTTTCACTTTTCATGGTTTCATATAGATATTTTCTAAATATTCCTATATACTTTACACCTGTCAGTTTTAATTGCACTCCAGCATCTTGCTACATGAATGTATTACTGTTGTAATTAATTTTTCCCCTGTTGACAGGTTTGAACCCCACCTGGCCTTCTATAGGGGACTAATGTTTCTTTACATTAAGTGGTCCCAGCCTTCTGTGATTTTTTTTTTTTTGGCAGGGGGAAGGCAGGGCAATTGGGGTTAAGTGACTCGTCCAAGGTCACACGGCTAATAAGTATTAAGTGTCTGAGCCTGGATTTGAACTCCAGGATTTTGCTGACTCCAGGGCCGGTGCTCTATTCACTGCGCCCCCTACCTGGCCCTGTGGTTTTTATAATGCCCCTATTTTTCCAGTTTTAGTCTCTTTTCATCACTGTTAGCTATTTCTTCTCCTTGTTGTCAGTCTGTCCTCACTACTTCCAATCTACTTTAGTGTCCAGGTAAGGATCTAACACTGACTCTATAACTCTCCCATCTACTAAAAGTGCTTTATGGACGTTGGAAGCTCATTTTTTGGTTGTTTTGTTTTTCTTACTTCTGGTTATCTTCTGGAAGCTTACATTTTCCAGTAGCCGGATCTTTGTATAAATGAGGAGTTACTATGTAATACTGTACTTTTTCCTCTGCAGATAAGGATTATGCTAATCGCAAGTTTGTTATGCTTTGAGTTTCTCTAGTGGTAGAGATGGGTTTGTGCTGGTCATCTCCACTCTCCCCTGGCCACTCTTGTGACCAAGAGTACATATTTGTGACAGATACTTGTGAATAGGGGACTACAGCAAAGTTAATAGACCCATAACGGGATTAAGTTCTTATTTGGATTTGATTTCAATCGAGCCATATTCTGACCAGCATTAACCATTGCTGGACTATGCTAGAATTACATATAGAAAGTAGTTCTGCTGCTTTTGGTTTTTAATGTGATCACCTGAGAAAAACTAAAGAGGAATTACTACATTGAATTGTTTGCATAAACAGCTAAATTATTTCTATGGGTAATATTTTTTCTTCTGCATTGGACATTAAAAAATGAAGATGAAAACGTGAACATATACGACCTCCAAAGTCCTTAACACTTATCTCTAGTTGGCTCTTACCTTTGTTTTTTGGGACTGTTTTGCAGTTGTTAGCAGAGGAGAAAAATATCTCTTCCAAATACGCTGATGAAAGAGACAGAGCAGAGGCGGAAGCTCGAGAGAAGGAAACAAAAGCCTTGTCCTTAGCCCGGGCTCTGGAGGAGGCTCTGGAATCCAAAGAAGAACTTGAAAGAACCAACAAAATGCTCAAAGCTGAAATGGAAGATCTGGTTAGCTCCAAGGATGACGTGGGCAAAAATGTGAGTCTTCCCCAATCCCTATATTGTGCCAGCCTGCCAGCCTGCCAGCACTGGTCCCTCCACTTAGTCACCATAGGAGCCTACAATTGCTGGACCCCACCAGCTACAAATTCAGGGTAGAATCTGAAAAGTAAAGGCTGAGCTCAGAGCATAGATCTGTGGCTAAAACTGTCTTACATCACAGTAATATTGAGAAATTAAAGGCTTGCCTGAAACTGGGGCTGAGAAAAAAAGAATTGCAATCAGTGTGAAAGACTGAGATTGGAGACCTAGGGAAGAAAAGGAAAGTCTGCTTTTGGGACAAGATTATTATTTCTGGTCAAGAATATCTTATGTCTAGCTAAAAGCAATGCTACTTGTTAGTCATCTTCATTATGTTATGTAATAACTAAAACAGTGATAATCATAGTTATATAATAATAATAATAGTTATAGCATTTATGTAGTACATTAGTTCTTGCAGATTACATTACATGTGTTATCTCATTTGACCTCACAACTGTGTGAGGTAGGTGCTATTATTGTCCTAATTTTATAGATGAAAGAGGAATCTGAGAATGAGGGAGGTTAGGTGACTTGCCCAGGGTCACACAGCTAATAAAGTATCTGTGAGACAAGATTGAGACTCAGATTTCCCTGTGCAACACTAACATTCACTATACCATCTAGCTGCCTGATTATACAAATGACGGTAAAAGTAATAATGTTTATTCTGTCTGCAAGGTCCATGAACTGGAGAAGTCCAAGCGAGCTCTGGAAACGCAGATGGAAGAGATGAAGACACAACTGGAGGAGCTGGAGGATGAGCTGCAGGCCACGGAAGATGCCAAGCTGAGGCTGGAGGTCAACATGCAAGCCCTGAAGGGCCAGTTTGAGAGAGATCTCCAAGCGAGGGATGAGCAAAATGAAGAGAAGCGGAGGCAGCTGCAGAAGCAGGTAAGTCTCCCCTGGGGAGGGAAAGGAGAGGCTGGCCCTTGTAGAAATTAACAGCAACATAGTGACAGCTAACATGTCCATATCACATTGCACCTGACATGGACAATATGGGTACCATTAAGTTAAAATCCATATACGTACCTTTGAGGGGAGGTTAACCTGCCAACAGCAGTTAACAGACATGCACAATAATTTCTGGCTGTCTTCTCCTTAGCTTTATCTTTCTTGGTCAGTTTCTTATACACAAATGCAAGGCTGGCAGCAAGCATATGGGATTCCTACACTGCTACCTTGCAACAGTCTATGCTTAATCCATCCACTATGTCCTAGAGAGTTACCTGAGTAAAATAGGATTTGTTCAGGATTGTATAATTAGGCAGTGTCAGAGGTGGACTTGAACCCAGGTATTAGGACTTTAAATTCCAGACTCATCTCCTACGTCATGTTGTCTCTATCACTTTCTTGTGCTCTTGTTCATATATTAGAATACCTGTATTTGCCAATAATATAGAAATTAAATAAAACTTCTATTAAAAATGAATAGCAGGGGGGGGCGGCTAAGTGGCACAGTGAATAGAGCACCAGCCCTAGACACTTAACACTTACTAGCCATATGACCCTAGGCAAGTCACTTAACCCCAATTGCCCTGCCTTCCTCCCTCCAAAAACAAAACAAAAATGAATAGTAAAAGTGAAATAAAGGAAAATCATCTAAATTTAAGATACTAATATTAAATTATGAAACATTTCATTAAAAATTTACAAAAATAAAAAAATATAGCACTCAACATAAAACAGAATATTCCAGAATGAATTCTTTTTTTTCTTCCTCTTGAAGGGGGGGGAATGCATGGCAATTGGGGTTAAGTGACTTGCCCAAGGTCACACTGCTAGTTAAGTGTTAAGTGTCTGAGGCCAAATTTGCACTCAGGTCCTCCTGACTCCAGGGCCAGTGCTCTATTCACTGAGCCACCTAGCTGTCACCAGAATGAATTCTTAATAAAAACAAAAGGTGTTAGAGAAAATTCCTGGGTGTCTTCAACAAATAGTGCTCACATAATAACAAAAAACTGTGCAGCTAGACACTGCTTCCCTAAGTGTGTTGTCTTCCCCTATTAATATAAACTCCTTGAGGGGCAAGATTATCTTCACTTTTGTATTTGTATGTCCAGTGCTCAGCGGAGCAGAGAGAACTCAATACTCATTCTTTCATTCATTCCTGCCATTAGACCTTTTATAACAAAAATCCTTCTGATAACTAATCCCCCATAGGTAGACTCCAGAAACAGTTGAGTTAAACAAAATTCCATGGTATAGCGAGCCATATCATAATGAAGCTGTAGCCTGCCTTGACAATTAATGGTAATATTAGCAGCTATTCACATACAATATTATAATTACAACATTGGCAACTGTCAAAAAACAGCATTGTCCCACAGCAGTACACAATTATATAACCTTTTGCAATTATGGAGCACCTTACATACCTCTCTTGATCTATATTTACTCAACAATGGTGTTGAGTAAATAACAATACTAATGAGGACAAATATTATTATTTCTATTTTAAAGGTGAGGAAATTTAGGCTCAGAGAGGTTAATCAACCTGGTCACAGAGCTTATGGAGCTTCTCTAACACCTTTTGTTTTTTATTCAGAATTCAGAATATTTTGGAATATTTTGTTTTATGTTGAATTCTATATTTTTATTTTTGTAAATTTTTAATGAAATTTCATGATTTAACATTAGTATCTTAAATTTAGATGATTTTTCTTTATTTCACTTTTACTATTAATTTTTTTTTCTTTTTGGAGAGGGGAGGGGAGGGCAGTTGGGGTTAAGTGACTTGCCCAAGGTCAAATGGCTAGTTTTTTGTGTTAAGTGTCTGAGGCCGGATTTGAACTCAGGTCCTCCTGATTCCAGGGTTGGTGTTCTATTCACTGCGCCACCTAAACGCCCCAACTATTAATTTTTGATAGAAGTTTTATTTGATTTCTATATCATTGACAAATATATGTATTCTAATATATGAACAAGAGCTTAATGGAAAGGTGATCCCAAGTCAGGTCCTCTTACTCTACTCACTACACCATGCCCTAGATACTCTGCTATCAAGGCATTTAGTATAGAATGAATGGAACTCAATCATTAAGTGTTTATTATGTACCAGACAATTTACTAAGCACTAGGATTTATTGCTATAGAAGGCAAGACCTTCTTATCAGTCCCTCAGGCTCATAACATAGGGGCCATCCTCACCTCCTCACTTTCTCTCAGCCCCCATATCCAATCTGTTGCCAACACCTACCTATTTCAACTTTGCAGCATCTCTCAAATATGCCCCCTTCTCTCTCCTCTGAGTCTGCCATCCCTCTAGTGCAGGCCTTCATCACCTCATGCCTGGACTATTGCAATAGCCTGCTTATGGGTCTGCATGCCTTAAGTCTCTCCCCACTCCGATTCTTCCTCCATTCAGCCACTAAAGTGATTTTCCTAAAGAAGGGGTCTGTCCTACTCAAATTCCGGTGGCTCCCTATTGCCTCCAGGATCAAATGCAAAACGCTCTGTTTGACATTCAAAGCCCTTTATAACCCAGCTGCCTTCTGCCCTTCCAGTCTTGTACCTCGCTCCCCAAGCTTGCACTCTTCCATCCAGCAACGCCAGCCTCCAGGCTGTTTCACAAACAAGACACTCCACCTCTTGGTTCTGGGCATTTTCCTTTGCTGTCCTCCATGCCTGGAATGCTTTTCCTCCTTACCTCCACCTAACATTGTCCCTAACTTCCTTTAAGTCTCAACTAAAATTCCATCTTCTACAAGAAGCCATTTCAACCCCCTCTTAATTCCAGTGTCTTTCTCTCTTTTAATTATTTCCTATTTACCCTACACATAGCTTGTTGGTACATATTTATTTGCTTGTTCTCTCCCCCCATTAGACTGTGAGCTCCTTGAGGGCAGGGACTGTCTTTTTGCTCCTTTATATATCCCCAAGTGCTCAGCCCAGTGCCCGGTGCATAAAAGGTGCTTAATAAATGTTTATTGACTGATTGGCTAGAGGGACAAAGAATGATACTGATCAGTCCCTGCTCACAAAGAGTTGAGGAAAAAACAACTGTATATAAGTAGTAATATACGAGATATATAGGATATACATAGAGTGTGTAGAATAAGGCTACAAGGTGGCCTTACAGAAGAGGGCACTTGGGGCAGCACGGTGGCCCAGTGAATAGAACATGGGCCCTGGAGTCAGGAGGACCTGAGAAGAGGGCACTAGCCACTGAGAGACAAGGGAAAAGGCCTCCTGCAGAAGACGGTGTCTGAACTGAGTTTTGCTTTTAAAAAAATCTATGCAAGGAAGGGCAAGAGAAGATTATGGAAGAAGGATTAGGAAAGCAGAAGAAGATAAAAGAAGAAAATAGAAAGAAATGCATGTATTAGGGGTGTCCTAGAGCCAAGTCATACCAGTTCCAGAAAACTGATTAAAATTTCAGCGTGAGCACTTACCTCTTGGAAAATGACAAACACTGCAAATCAAGGTTTGATTTATTGATTGTCTAGAATTAAAAAAATAAAAGAGAAAGTGTTAATAATGCAAATTAAACATAAAAGTGTGTTTGTACTTTGGGGTAGTGGGGAAAGTGCTGGAGCTGCTGATTGTCAAACATTTACCAGCACACTTCCTACAGGAGTAGTACTGAGTGGTAGTGGATCACACCAACAACTGTTTCAGATTCCCCTGAGGGACCCCATTATCTGCTCTAGGTGTATTTGGGCTTCATTTAGACACCTACACCCTTGGCACTAAACAGATACTCCATCTAAGCAGCTGGGAATTCTGTTGATCGAGCTCTCATATCCTGGAGGCACCTCCCTTGACTCCTATCTCTGACCTACCCCTCACGGATGATAACTAAATCCAGGTGTCTCCCAGAAAGCAAACCTGTACCACAATAACCTTTCCTTTCCTTGGTTAGCTCCATGAGTATGAGACAGAACTAGAAGATGAGCGAAAACAGAGGGCTCTGGCGGCTGCGGCCAAGAAGAAATTAGAAGTAGACATCAAAGATCTGGAACTACAGGCTGACTCAGCTGTCAAAGGGCGGGAGGAAGCCATCAAGCAACTCCGAAAACTCCAGGTGGGTGGAATTCCTCCTTGGGTTCACTGGGCATGATGCAGGTCTCCACTTTGGGTATACCCATTAGTCTCCGAGTCAGAGAAAAAAAACAAGACACAATCTGTCTAACATTACAGCCTGGTAAGTGAGAGAAATGATTATTAACTTGGAGACATCCAGAGTTCCCTTTTTCTGAAGTTCTGATTTCAAAAGTTGAGTCTCTTGAAGGACATTACTGATAATGAGATTGGACTAACTCTTAATAATCTATAATAATCTAATCTAATCTAATAATCATCTATAATATAATATTTAATCAAAAATCTAATAATCACTGAAAAATAATCTTGTTCAGACACTATCCAGGTGGGGAAACCATCATTCTCTCTACTCAGTTTTGGGTGGGATAAAATCTTTGAATAGATTGCCCAAGTTTGGGGATAACTAAGAAGTAAATGACGCAATCAAAGTTCATTTGAATAGGTCCAGCCCCTCATGGTAATATTCATTCTTTCACTAATTATTAACCAGCCAGAGTTGATTACCACTTGCAAGAACACCCATCTTCCAATGGGCATCTAAGTCTTGAGCCCAGTGCCATGATTGTCTTTGGTCTAAAAGAGAGATGACCATCCTTTTATTAGTAAACACACTGGCATTATTAATAAAATAATTACCCAGAAATTATATCTCTCAAACTTTTTACATAAGTAGGACTTCTTTCAACAATTAACATGCATTAGGTACCTGCTGTGTTCATGACCTCATGTTAAGCAGCAATTGTGAATAACAGAGCAGGTGAATTCTGCTGCCCTGCGGCCTCCTCTTCTAAGATGGACCCATCTGGATATGGAGAATAAAGCCAAAGAAGAGGCTCCTGTAGGTGTTGGGTCTGAGGCTAAAAGTCACAATTCATCATGAGGAATTCTGTTGCTTTGTGGGTGCCTGTGGTAAGCAGGGCAAATCTATGTTTGAACTAAAAGAGAAGCCATAGAACAGCTTTATTAAAGAAGGAACAGAGCCCCTTCTTGGGAATACAGTTTTCCTTTTATCCACTGTTGCTGAACCAATCCAGGCTCAGATGAAGGACTTTCAAAGAGAGCTGGAAGAAGCCCGGGCCTCTAGAGAAGAGATCTTTGCCACTGCCAAGGAGAATGAGAAGAAAGCCAAGAGCTTAGAAGCAGATCTCATGCAACTCCAAGAGGTAAGACCTCACCTAAAATAAAGTAAATCCTCAAGTTGCATTGTAGTAACTACAGGCTTATAAATCAGCATTCTCAATTCACCCACCCATATCAATCTTTTCCCTGTCAATCTTTCTCCAAGGAAAGTAATAAGATTAAGGAAAACAAAGTTCTTTTCTGTTTTCCTGATATAAATTGCCTTTCTCTCCTGGTAATAATCTGAGTAGCAATTTCCAAGTCTGATTTGGTTGGCCTACTTTCTCTAAAGACGTGGACAGACATGGATAGTGCTCAGGCAGGATTCAGCATCCCAGCTGGATGAAAAGCAAGGGAGACCACAAATGACATTTGGGAAAATGACACAAAAGTCTCTTCTTTTGAAAACAGCAGATTTCTTTTTCCCCCTAATTCTCCAGGATCTGGCTGCTGCCGAGAGGGCTCGAAAACAAGCTGACCTAGAGAAAGATGAATTGAATGAGGAGCTGGCCAGCAGTGTATCTGGGAGGTAAGATACAAGCCTCTACACTCAGTCCTTGGCAAGTAATACTGCAAAAACCAAAGTGCACACGGGGTAGAGCACTTTCACTCCTTCAGATCTTCCTGAAATAACACAGCCCAATTAGCCAGAAAAATCATTTGGACCAGCAGTAATGAACTCATCTTTACAATGAGAAGCACATGTAAATTCTCAACTAGAGCTTTGTCATTGGGATGAGACTCTAAGAGTGGAAAAAAAAACCCTAGGGAGAGTTTATTACATATTGTTACTTAACAGGAATTAAATCCAGCTTTTCCTATCCAGGACTTTTTGATAGAGGGTGCTCTATGTTTCTTTTGAGTGGGGAGGGAGAGGTTAAGAGTAAATGCTGTAGTAGACATGAGAAAGAAAAATGGGCAAATAAATTACAAGGGAAAGGAAAGAGACAAAAAAGTCTGCTGGTCCTTATAAGGCTCAGATGCTTGAAGAGGGGACATTATCCAAATATCTGGCCGATGTCTGAACCCCATGACCATTCTGTTACTCAGGAATGCCCTGCAAGATGATAAGCGCCGCCTAGAGGCTCGAATTGCCCAACTGGAGGAAGAACTGGAAGAAGAACAGGGCAACATGGAGGCTATGAGTGACCGGTTTAGGAAAGCCACGCAGCAAGTAAGGGTTTGAGAGAGTGCCTGAAATGGATAAACTGAGGCATTCCTGATGTTCAAGTGGCAATGATACACAGTATGACTCTGAAGCCACATTTGCAATAGCCATTAACCATGACCAGGGGCAGCTAGGTGACACGGTAGATAGAGTACTGGTCCTGAAGTTGGTAAGACCCACAGATGCTTACTAGCTTTGTGGCTCTGGACAAGTCACTTAACTTCTTGTCTGCCTCAGTTTCTTCACCTGTAAAATGAGTATGAAAATGGCATCTAAGTTATTGTGAGGCTGAAATAAGGTATTTGTAAAGCACTTTGCAAACCTTAAAGCACTAAAGTAAATGTTATTATCATTCTTATTTAAATATTAATAATTTAATATTAAAGTACTATGTAAGTGCTATTATCATTCTTATTTAAATATGAATAATTTAATATTAAAGCACCATGTAAATGCTATTATCATTGTTATTTAAATATTAATAATTAAATATTAAAACACTATGTAAATGCTATTATCATTATTATTACTATTATTACCATTAATCAAAAGAGTTACAGGGTCATTCTTTACCCTACAGTGTTTAGTATAAACCTGGTCATACAGAAACTAGAGGTTTTAAAGGGTTATTTATTATACCTTGCATGTATTTCAGTAGAAGTCTTTGCATCACTAGCCTAGATGGTTTTTGTCTTTCACTAAGATTCAGAATCATAATTCCTTTTCTCATGAGGTTGAATGGGTCTTTCCCTTGAGTCCTGAACTTCCTTCTCCACATCTACCTAGGCAGAGCAGCTCAACAATGAACTGGCCACTGAGCGCAGCACAGCCCAGAAGAACGAGAGTGCCCGGCAGCAACTGGAGCGGCAGAACAAGGAGCTGAAGAGCAAACTCCAAGAGATGGAGGGGGCAGTCAAATCCAAATTCAAGGCAACCATTGCTGCCTTAGAGTCCAAGATAGCTCAGCTGGAGGAACAGGTGGAACAGGAAGCCAGGTACCAGAAAACCTTGCTCCATTTGTACCTCTGCCCATGAGGACATGAGGACATCAAAGTCATTAGCTCCAGCCCCCAAACCCAGTGGAAATATCCTGACCTGGAGGCAAGGAAAGGCAGGAATTATCTCAGTTCTAGGCATTAGGGAACTAAGGACCGCAGACTGT
Source organism: Pseudocheirus occidentalis (assembly GCA_028646575.1). Taxonomy (NCBI): domain Eukaryota; kingdom Metazoa; phylum Chordata; class Mammalia; order Diprotodontia; family Pseudocheiridae; genus Pseudocheirus; species Pseudocheirus occidentalis. The sequence goes on along the minus strand of CM053599.1, from coordinate 140,712,240 downwards.
GATTAATCATAATGCGGACTTGTATAAATCATCCATTAATGATAAAATCAGTTCTCTTTTGCCAGAAGAAGGTATTTTCCCATTCCAAACTGTTTTTCCGCAGTCTCCATGGAAAGGTTAATGTTGAAGTAAAAGCATTCTCTCTTTGATGATAGATAATTGAGATCAAGGGTCACAGTATATTTCTGTCGCAGTCAGTTCTGAAATTTGTTGACTGTCATTTAAGTACAAACTAAGAACAAGCAATGCCCTTCCCCCTGAAAAAAGCCCTCTGCATCTCACTTCTCCAGTAATGTCCAACTCTTTATGACCCTGTGGACCACAGCACATCAACGCTATTCATGGGGTTTTCTTGGCAAACATACTAGAGCAATTTGCTATTTTCTTCTTCAGTGGATTAAGGCAAATAGGGGATCAATGACTTGGCCAGAGTCACACACCTAGTAAGTATCTGAGGTCAAATTTGAACTCTGTGCTTCCTGACTCCAGGCCTGATACTCTATTCACAAAGCTACCTAGTTGCCCCCTAGGCAAACAGAAGTTAAGTGACTTGCCTTGGGTCACACAGAAAGTAAGTATCTGAGGTTGAATTTTAACTCAGATCTTCCTGAGTCCAGGCCCAGCACTTTATCCACTGAGCCATCTAGCTGCCCCAGAAAGGAAAACATATCCTTCGAGATGGAGGTGAATGTATTTTTCACTACAAGACTGCAAACTCTTGTGTTTGATCTATCCTATCTTTCCTCAAAGACTAAGAGTTTTATGCATTGTAGGCACTCGGTAAATTTGTTTCATTCCTCTGATGTTTGTAGGGAAAAACAGGCAGCTACCAAGACCTTACGCCAGAAGGACAAGAAGTTGAAAGAAGTCATGTTGCAAGTGGAAGACGAAAGGAAGCTCGCCGAGCAGTACAAAGAACAGGTAACACAATCGGGCAGATGGTCTCCTTCCCAGAGCAAGGTAGCACATTGCTCTTTGCCCTTTCCTGACTTCTGGCTCTCTCCTCCCAGGCTGAGAAGGGTAACACCAGGGTGAAGCAGCTGAAGAGACAACTAGAGGAGGCAGAAGAAGAATCCCAGCGCATCAATGCCAACCGCCGGAAGCTCCAAAGAGAATTGGACGAAGCCACAGAGAGCAATGAGGCCATGGGTCGGGAGGTGAATGCACTCAAGAGCAAACTCAGGTAAGGTCTGGGGCACAGGCTTTAGAGGCCTCCACCAAGGCCTTAAGGAAGTTTTATTCGCTTGGTAAGCAGTCTGGTAGAGCAGGAACCCAGTAGAAGCCTAGGGTGCAGGTTTGTGTTGTTCAGTCATTTTCAGTCTTGTCGACCTCTTCCTAACCCAATTTGGGGTTTTCTTGGCAAAGATACTGGAATGATTTGCCATTTCCTTTTCTAGCTTATCTTACAGATAAGGAAAATGAAACAAACAGGGTTAAGTGACTTGTCCAGGGTCACACAGCTATTGTCTAAGGTCAGATTTGAACTCAGGAAGATGAGTCTTCCTGACTCCAGGCCTGGTAACTCTATCCAGTGCCACCTAGCTGCTGCATGGTACTGGTAGGACAGTTTGAAGAAAGGAAGGTATGAAGATGATAGAAAGGACTGTGACTTTTGTTGCTCAGATCCCCTTTCTGGAATTTCCACAATTAGCTGAAAGTCAATGAAAACTGCCTCCTTCTCCTTACCTCTTAATTCATTCCAGTGCTTTGAAAATATACATATATATCCTCCTACCCTATCTTCTTGAGGAGGAAGAGCAAATACAATACAGAAGAATTATGTCTGCAGTAAGAACTCTCTATAGTCAAAGGGCCTGGGCCCGTTTGAAAAAAGCTCTGAGATCACACTTTCACAAGGGACCAGTGTGGCTAATGCAGTTTGTGACTCCTCCAGGACAGACTCTGAATTATAGTTCTCTGCCATGCCTCCAGGAAGGACCCCAGTACCGTTTGGTGCATTTGTCATGGGACACAGGCCTCACTTGCTAGTAGTGAAGCAGTGTCCTGGGAACAGGTTAGCACCGTTGGTTGCTCAAAGGTTTTGGACAAGGACAGGTAGACAGGGGCTCGTCTCAGCAGTTCATGCAGGCTGATGAGACATAAAGCCAATCAGCAGTAGATTCCTGAGAGAATGCTACTGTGAAGAGCTTTTAAGATTCAAATTACACAGTATTAGTGAACACTCTGTTTATTCCATTACAAAATCAGATTCAGTACAATGTTCACAGTTTCAACAGTTCACAATATTATATACAATCTTCAGAACAAGGAAAGTCTCAATATTATATCTTATTACAGAAAGGAACAAGGAACAAGAGAAGAATCAGCTGGTTTCCGTAAGGGAGAAACCAGCTTCACATTTTAAGATTCAATCAATCAATTAACGAAAGGAATGACCTAGTTTCCCTAAGAGGGATTCAATCAATCAATTAACAAAAGGAATGACCTAGTTTCCCTAAGAGGGAGTTGATTCAATCAACAATTCACAATATACTGATCTTCC
>CM053599.1:140661895-140709237 GCA_028646575.1 Pseudocheirus occidentalis | reverse complement strand
CTGGAGACATTTAATAAGGTATGCACCTATTTATAATGACACTAAATAACTATCTTGGATTTATTGCTTAGTTTAAAATAAACTGAAGCATTACTCTCTCTTGACAAAATTTTTTTAGAAAAATAAAGTATTTTTTCTGATACAGGTTAAGAACATTTCTTAGATTAATAAACATCAAAAGTAGCAATATTTCCACTTAATTTCAGTAGCAATTAAAACTATATTCCCAACTTAAAGATTTTTGCTGTCTTCCCAAAAACTAACTCAGTGGAAGGTTGTCAGCAAAGGCTTTTGATTCATCAAGATGAGAATACACCCCTGAAGTCAGTGCAGTTCCCCGGTCCCGTCTGAAGATACGTAACAGGTGTTACAAACAAGCAGTGATGAATATTGCAGATGACATGGAATCTTCTAGGTCTTAGCAATCTTGAGGCCAGTCTTTCTCTGAAGGAAAGGAAAACTTCCAAAACAAGTAAACTCCATTGTGGGCTGTTTAAAGACTATCACACATAATTCGAATTTGCCTTTGAATGAAGCCTGTTTTATACAGGTCCCCCCACCTTACAGGGGGCAACCTGCCTCAATTTGCCTCATGAAACCTGAAAATGAAGCCAAACCTACAAATAGATTCAGACAGTCAACTGTGACAATTTACTTATAAAGTAACCAACTTTTGCTGACCTTGGTCAAAATCAAAATTACCTCAGAACTGGACTAAAAGACTTAGGATAAAACACCTAAATAACTCAGTAAGAAGTTCAAAGGCTCTGCCTGGGTAACAAGGGTAGCCCTGTACCATTTATGCCTTTTTAAAAGAAGTATTCTACAGGAATACCACCTAGTATTCCTAGAAATAATTTAAATGAAACCATCCCTTCATAAGTCTATGCATCACTGGAAATTGCTTGACAAAATGGGTTTTAATTGAATAAGGGTCCTTTGAAGGATGAAGGCGGGCCAGTAGGATGGGCAGGCACATATATGGGGAAACAATGACCAGTAAAACATCCCCCCGGCCATAAAGCCAGTCATGACCTCAGAGCTGACAAGGTATTTGGTCATAATTAAGTTACAGACATTTCCACAATAAAATAGGTGACAAAATGTTCAGTCTTCCCACTCTAAGGCAGGGGCAAAACCAAACTAAATTTAGTAAGAAAACTGCTGCCGGCCTGTAGGCTAGTTCTCCAAATAATACACTTGGTCCATAACGCATGGAGTTAACTACTAGGCCTGTTTGTTATTTCATTCATACTATTTTAAAAGATTAGTTTCAAAAGAAAATGGTAACAACACCGGAATACCACGCTCTTCAACACCTATGATTCTCAAAGCAGCATCTTGACTACACCCTGTGGTGACGGCAGTGATGTTGATGGAATACTTGAAGGAAGCTTTCCAAATTCCAGTCGTTTTCCTAACCTTAAGACAGAACAAAAATTAAGCTATTAATATAGTAAATAGTAATTTGCTTACATAGGGAAACACAAAATCATTAGAAGCAGAATCAGAAGGCCAATAATTATGCGTCAATTTCCTCCTCTATCAATGAGATTATACTTGCTTCCGATTAGCGTTTAGTGGAACAGGATTAATCAGTTCAGTTTCCAAAAACTGTCTATAAAAACAGGGATTTCTAACAGTTCAGAAGAAATCTGTAATCACACTCACATCATAGTGACACGGCCAAAAAAATTTCTGCTTAACTTTTGCTTTGACAGAGAGTCACCTAAAACTTGGCTCTTAAGTTTTAAAAGGTGGTGGACACATTTCTAAATAAACCTTTAAAAAGGCGATGGGCATATTTCTAAATAAGCTTCATGAATCTGGAAGATACTTCTGGATAACCTCTATTAAATACAAAATTTAAAAAATTCAATACAAACACAAAGTAGATTAGGACAACTAAGTATTTTCAGATCTAGTGACTAGCTCTGGTAATCTTATCTGACCAAAATTTAATGCCAATTTCCTGAAGGTTCGGAAAAAATAAAATACTCTTCCAAGAAACAGAGTGTAATTTAAAGTTATAAAGACAAACAACAGATTCTTGCACAAATGACTTAGCTGACATGAGTTTAATTGCAGAATTCTCAGAATGTTGTTAAAAACCAATGTTATAGGATAGTAAAATGAAATAAGCATCTCCTCAGCTATTTGCCCAGACCAGATTTTCAACTCAGTTCTCAAGAGAATATATATACCATCAGGATTTTCTTGATTTTGAAGAAAGAGAGAGAGAGAGAGTATGTATTTAGGGAAGATTATATTAAGAGGATAAATATGACTGCCATTGGGCATTTTCGAGCAAGCAGACTTTTTATTTCAATGGAACCAGTAGTTCTTGTTTCTCCTACCTCTGCAAGAGAATTACAGCAACCAATACTAACCCTTTCTCTCCCAAAGGCACACTGGTGCTGTTTGGCCGTTTGTCGCTGCCATCTCTGGTCTTCATGCCTCGCCCTGAGGATGCAACACTTGCTCTGTTTGGGGACTGATCATACACAAAGTTTCGACAGGATGCAAGTTTGGACTCCAGCGCCTAAAGAGAAATGTTTTCATCTCTGAGTTAGAGATAAGGACTCTATTGCCAAGTTAATTCCAGAAAAATGTTTAAAAAAATTAAGTGGTCTCTACAAAAAGATGAACCCTATCTGCTCTTTTACATAGTTCTAATGAAACATGCCTCATGACTAGATTAGTAAAGAAACTCCTGAAGTTCTTGTTTAGGACTTTAAACATCGGCATAAGTGCAAAGGCAGATTAAATTTCAACCAAGCACTGGTTTTGCCCCGACAGATGTCATGAAAAGTAAAGCAACATCACAACAGCCTCAGAGCCTGGCACAGCTATCAGTAAGTGCTGAAACTTTAGACTTTGTTCAATATAATGGAAAACAAGATAAACTTTAATGAAATTAGGCTCTTTGAAGAAGAAAACTGAAAGCAACAACAAAGGGAATTGAGTTCTAAGTTTCCATGAAGTCATACGTGTTGGTACCTATTCATACATGTTGGTACCTATTCATACATGTTGGTACCTACTCATACAGAGCTTTGTTTGCATTCTTGTAGCCTTCAAACGATCATTTTTTCAAATTATGAAGAATGTTTATTAGTCCCAAATAGAAAAGTTTCCCTTGCAATGAATACTAAACCTATAAAAATAAGTTTTCTGCCCTAGCCTTTAAAATTTTTGTCTTTAAGAAATTAATTGCATGAAAAACAAAGAGAAATAAATATGGCCTCAAAATATCCTTCAATGTTTTAGAATGAAGTAAATCTCTACACATTTTTAAAAAGTCAATTTGAGAAGAATAATCCAGGTATGTGCCCTAGTAAAACACAGTCACCTTGGGGAAAGGATCAAATGTCTTGGTTTGAAAACAAAGAGTTCTAAGTGAATTCTATTACAGAATATATAGATTCATAGACTGAGAGCTAGAAGGAACCAAAGTCATCAAGAGATTTAATATTCTCACTTAAGATAAGAAAGTTAAAGCTAGACAGGTTAACTGACTTGCCCTAGGTTGCACAGGCAGGAATGTCAGGGAGGAACAAAGTGCTGAAGATCAAATTAAACCAGTCTCCTGTTTCTGGTAACTCACCTTTCCTTAAGAAGATCGGCCGCTAAAGTTAAACAAGAACATCATTCATTAAGCACTCACTATGTGCCAGGCACTGTGCTAAGCGTTAGGGATGCAACTAAAAGCAAAGGGGATAGCGCCTGCCTTCAGGGAGCTGACACTGAGACAGAGAAGACAATATGCAACGATCACTTTTCTTAAGACTAAATTATTCAACTTTCCAAAAGAAATATGCTTCAATCAAATGCAGATAATACATCAAAGTGCCACATTATGTTGCCCAAAGAGCCAAAACCAAGCATAGAATTCGTAACAACTCCCCTATTAACAAACAAACGGATCTCCACTAAGGTCCTCCTATTGTGACCTCTAAGTTGAGGTCATAGAAACAAGAGGGAATCATCTCTTCTTACCCCGACTTTCCGAAGCAAGTCTCCTACAATGTTCAGTGCGGATATCCTGGCAGCCGGTGTGAGAGGAGTGCCCCCGTAACTGTCCTCCAACCCTTAGGGTGTGCAGAGGGAGACAACTCTTAGAAACATCATATAACTCAAAGGCCCAAGGCCCCAGACCAAGGAATGGCAGACAAGCATCCTGCCAGATGCTTTTCTGCACTTTCATTAGGAATGAATTCCAATTCTACAACATACTACAATAATATAACAAACATTTTCACATCCTACCACTTAAGGGTTTCTTCTATGCATAACTCTTGTGGTCCTTATGTAGTATGTAGCAAATATTTCTGTTTTCCCAAGGAAGTGCAAAATACATACTACCTAATTCTAGAACAATATAATATTTGTATCATTAATAAAAGTACCTGTTAACATTAAATACTAAATACAAAGTGTTTCCACGACTTTGTTAGTTATCTCAGCAGAATTCTAGAATGTAAGTAATGCTCCATCTGTTTCACAGATGCAAAAAAGGATGCGTGAGTCAGATTAAGTGGCTTGACCAGGTCCAGGCAATTTATCAATGGAATAACTGGAGGTAGAATTCACTTTACTGAATTCTCACTCTATTATTTACTCACGGTTAAACAAGCTTCTTGGATAATGTTCAGAACACTGACAGCTTTTTATTCAGTTTGCACATGAGATTGATAACTCAGATACTGGAACGATGCCATACACATGCACATGAATAAATATACACATACATATAAAAAAACAAACTAGGGTATCTATCCATCTTGCTCCTCCCTCCCTTTGATCTCTTTTAAAAAAATGCTAGGAATTTCTCTCACCATCCCTTTACCTCTCTTGTATGATCCAGGTGTGTTTACACTGGCACTGGGTCCTCGGTGTGCTACAGGTGTGGATGGCACAGACATAGTGGCCTGCACAGCAGTGTCTGTCCTCTCTGCTTCCAATGAACTATGCATAGGAGTCCTGGGTTTCTCTTGCTTCTGCTGCACTGCTAATTCCTGTCGCAAGTCTTACAAGAATAAGGATAGGAAAAAAAAATTATCCTCCTTTCAATCTAAATGGCCACCATGTTGTCTACAATAAATGCTGACTGTAAAAACAAACTGATAGAATGAATTCTAAAAAGAATCTGGAGAACATGAAGCACACAACTACAGAATCATCTCTCCATCCCTCCCAGGCCTTCAAAATAAACTAGATTGTGAACCTCATGTTCTACTTCTTCTATATCCTACTCAAGAACTGGACCTGGACAGACAGATGGACACGGACACACACATGGAAACACACACACACACACCATTTTAGTAAATACTTGACTGATTGCTGGGACCTTTGACCCCCAACGCCATCAAGTGGAACATTCAGAATTCAGGGGCTGAACAACCTAGTACCTTGTTCCTCTGAAATCTGATGATTTTACCTTGTACATGAGTGTAGCTGGCAGCTAGAAGTTCTACCTATAGGACAATTCCCCACATCCTTGCTCTTAATTAACATACAATTACCTCAGAAGTAAAGGCAACACTGGGGAAACATCTCTCCTAAAATGGATTACCAAGCACCGTGACCACAGTGGTAAAGGCCATGGAGACAGAATTTAACATGAGAAAAGAATTTCAGCAGAGACTCCATAGGGGTCATAGGCAGATTCCATGAAAGAATATCTCATTTTCTCACGCAGACAACAGGGTGAGGTGCCTAATCCAAAGCAGTAATGTGCAGTCTAACGAGTCTGACTGTGCTCCACAAGCATTCATTAACAGAGTAAACTTCAACTTCCCAACAAAAGGGAGTGTCTGCTTAATGCTGTGGAATGGGGCAGGGAAGGTGGGGGATGAGGTAGGACTCTGGAGAAAATTGCATAAATCACCACCTAACCTCTAGCTTCATCTTTCAATCGCTGAACAGATTCTAGGAGATTCTCTTTCTCATCAAGTTCACTTTCCAGAAAGGCATTTCTTTCAATGGCCTGATTCAACCGCTGCTCAAAGTCTTCCAAAGACATGATAGTAGCTCTGGATCAAGAAAAAAAAAATTACACAAAAGCCCACACTATTCAGTCCATTAGATCAGAAGATTTTAGCAATGTTGGTTAAAAAAAAAACCATGCAAATCTTTCTTCAAAGAAGAAATGTTTCTGTATCTGAAATATTCTCATGTTAAAAATAAACCATTTCACTTTTTCCTAAAAAACCCTGACAAAAATGTGAAAATCAAACAATTTTCATCCACCTTACCGTTTTGCTCTCTCCAAGTCATCATTTGCTTGTTCTAGCTCCCTGATATATTTCTGTAAATGATCTTTAATTGCCTTAGTCTGTGCAAGGTCATCTTCTAATGCAGAGATCTGTCGGTAGTCTTCAGAATGCTGCATTTCAAATTTCTCCTGAGAAATGAAACCAATGCCAACATGAAAGATTTAACATTTCTGAAAACGCACAATGGCTGTTTCATTAAAAGTAAAAGTCAATCCTACAACTACTGTTGTATTCCTTATCCAAATAAAATTATTCTAACCTCTCTCTAGCCAATAAATGACAACGATATTGACCTATTTCATTAGGTACTTTGATTGTCTAGATCACACATCATTAGCAAAGAATACATTCTCCTTGACACCTTTTCTGATTTCTTTGTTACAGCATATTTCCCCTAAAGCATGATGAATTAAAAAACTTTCTTTAACCTCTAGGACACTAAAACTTGAAAGGTCTTTACCTTTTTGGTACACTTTAGATAATCCTTTGTAAAAGCATGGCATAGATCTAAGACCTTTCCTTCCAATGGTCTGTTTGTCTCATATGTCCTAATGATAAGCTAAATTAAAATCAGAGACCATTTTTCTCTTTTTAAAAATTCAGAAGCTATCTACCCAAACAAAATAAAAAAATCTGCCTCATAATTTTTCTCCTTAAAATCATTTCCATATAATTATGGCAAGTAATTTGCAATCATCCTGAAATCATTGCTGGAATGAAAAAAGCACCTACTTCTCACGTTCATGGACAAAAATTCAACTTAATTTTTTGAAACAATTTTTTTCCTTTACTCTCATTCCGTAAACAAAGCTGTTTCCAGAAACAAATATGAGTCAGTGTCTGGGAGTGTTTGAAGTGATGTAATGATGAGCAGGCCACAGAGCTATGGAGAGAGCCATTGTGAAAGAACATCTGAAGAAGATGCATATTGTTCACAGGTGAGGAGAGACGTTCGCCATCCTTAAGGCTTAATGCTTTTGTTTCCTGGCCATATGCAAAGACCTAGTTTAGCCAGTCTCCATCTCAGTAAGTTACCAAACCAAGAAGCACAAGCTGATGTCCCTCCCTAATGACAAAGCTACCACACTGGCGTTCCCAAAGATCTGATGACATCTGGCTTCATTTTACTGGGAGATTCTCTAAAGTCCTTAAATGGGAAACAGAGGGTAATGAAGAACTAGATAATATGTCCTGACAGTATGTCCCGGACAGTTAACCTCCTTTCAAAATATGTCCTGAAAGAAAGCAGGTTTGTAAGACATTTCCCATCCACTTACACATTTAAATCTTTTCTCTTTAGAAAAGGATGAACAAGGAAGAATGTTGCTGAAAGGTTGTGCTTTCATTTTGTGCTAATTATAATAAACTGTCAGCTGATGTAGCTATCAATGAATTCTCTGTTTCTTCCCTTACAGGGTTTTATATTCAACTTGTGATGAATAAGTCAATTGTCAGGAAGCCAGCCTCAGCTGAATGTTTCTATAAGGTGATTTGCAAATGAGTATTTGTGGATGGTATTTTAGTGCAGTGTTGTTTTTTTTTAAATGTCTAAGTTATTTCTACTTCTTTTATTTTCTACTCTTCCCACTTTTTAATGCTGATATATTCTACAATGTTGGCTTTTGGAGATTGGTCTAAGTAATTCAATCTTTCATGTTTGAAAGAGTTAATATTTTATTCAGCACCAAGCAATTGGCTTCACATCTGGATTACTGCAACAGTCATCTGGTCCTCCTACTTCCTTCAGGCACTTAAACTACTTACAAACACCTAGCACACCACTATATGAATCATCTTCCTAAAATGCAGTTTTTAATCATAACACTCCCCTGCTTAATAACCTTCAGTAATAGTTCCCTGTTGCCTACCTTATCGGGTCTAAACTTCTCTATGCTCTGATTTTACAATTCCTCATAACCTGACCTGACCAGTTGGGATTAGAGATTTGCAAGGTAGGCAGCTGCCTAGAAGGCAGCAAATCCAATCTAATGCAACAAGCATTTATTAAAAACACCTATTAGGTGCAAAGCTCTGTGCTGGGTGATAGGGATATAAAGACAAGGAACCCCACCCCCAGAGCTTCCTTCGTAATAGCAGAGACCGTATGTAATCAGATTAGTACATATTGGAAGTATGAGGAGTGAGGGGGCACAAGTGAGTAGAGGGTTCAAGTAGATGGAGTTGGCACATCAGTTGAAGCTTAAATAAAGCTAGAATTTTTAAGAGACGGAGATATGCTCCAGATTGGAAAAAATGTGATTAAAACTTAGTACACAAAGGGGAATAATGTGGAATAAAGCTGGAGCTGGAAGGAGTATCAGCTAAGTGAAAAAATGAGCAAAGGAAATGAAGTCAGAGAGCCTGGGTTCAAGGCACAGGCCTGCCCTTTATTTCTTGTGGGACCTTGGAAAAGTCAGTTCCCCTCGCTAGCTTTTATCATCTATAAAACGTGAGGGCTGGTCTCGGCTTCATTGTGTCTAGGAGAGCTCAGTGATTTAGTCACAGAATCTGGGAAGACCACACACTAAGTGGGGGTAAGGCCTGAGAGCCTTCTACCCTCTGAGGACACATGGTCCAAGAAATGGGCCTACCTGCCTGGCCTTTTCTGCTCTAAGTAAAGGAAGCAGAGTCTTCTTGACAGTGGGAATTTGAGGGGTCTGGAGGAAACCTTGATATCCCAGTGTTCGAAGTAGTCTTTCAGCATTAGTACCCTGAAGAGTATCTTTGTTAAGTTTTGAACCTACTTCCCCCACCAGAGATCAAGGGGTAGAGAAGAGTATTACAGCCCACAGATGTTGGGGAAAATGCCTGTACTTTGTTCTTGCTATTTCTTCAAGGTAAACATTTCTTTGTAAAAGCTAAAAATTAAAAATAAAACGAGGGGTTTGGACTACATGACGTGAGGTCCCTTTCAGTTCTAAATCTATAAAGAGGTTGTATTTTTTCCTAGTAGCAGTAAAGGGAGCCACCAAACTTTCTAGAGCAGGAGTGTGGCACAGTCAGATTTGTGCTTTATGAAGACTATTTCAGCAGCTATATGAAGGGTGGCTTGGAGCTGGAAAGCCTGGAATCAGGAAGCCCAATTAGGAAGCTGTTGCAATAGTGCAAGTGATAGATAATGAGAACTATGTGAATGGAGAGAACAAAATAGAAGCAATAAATATAAAACTGACAAGACTTGTATGGAGGGGCAAGAGGGAAAGCAGACTTAGGTTACAAACCCAAGTTACTAGAAAGACAGTGATCCTCTCAACAAAAATGGTTAAGTCTAGAAGAGAAACAGATTTAGCAAGGAAGACAATGAATTCCCTTTTGGACAAGCTGAGGTTAAGAAGCTTTCAGCTGGAGAAGTTCCACAGGCAGCTAAAGAGGCAAGAAAGAAGTCACAGGGGAAATATTAGAGATAGGTGTACAGATCTGGGAGTTATCTATCTGCACAGAGTTCATTCATCCCATGGGAACTGATGAGATCATCCAAAGAGGGTGTAGAAAAAGAGGACAGGGCCAAGAACAGAAGACGTAAAGACATGGTTAGGAGTCAAGACATGGATAACGAGCCCAAGATAGACTGAGAAGCAGCAGGCACAAAGGTAGGAGAAAAACCCAAGCAATAGGGTAATGAAAGCATGAGAAAAGACAGAACACCCAGGAAAAGGAGGAGGCGGTCAGTCAACAGGGTCAAATGCTGCAGAGAAGCCAAGGATGAAGACCAGATTTAGCTGTTGGAAGATGTGATGCCTTTGGAGAAAGCAGTTTCAGCCAAATGGTAAGAAGTTCAAAGCCAGACTGCAATGAGTTGAGAATTACAAGAGAGGAGAAGTAAAAAAGTGTAAATGGCTTTTCTCAGGTGTTTGCTTATAAAAGGGAAGAGAGCTATGTTTATAGTCTGAGAGGATAGCAGGATCAAAAAGAGATTTTTAAAATAACAGTTAACAATAGCTAGCATTTATTTAGCCCTTTTGGATTAGTAAAGAAATAACTTTGCATAAATTATCCCATTTGATCCTTACAATAAATCCTGTGAGGTATGTGCTATTATTATCTATATTTTACAGATAAGGAAAACGTGGCTGAGAGATAAAGTTAGTTGCCAAGAGTCATATACAGCTGATAGAAGTGTCTGAGACAGGATTTGAACTCAAGTCTTCCTAAGTCCAGCATTTTCTACATTTTCCCACCTAGTTGAGCCAGGTGTTAAACTCTTTGAGAAAGGAGGGAAGGAGGAGAATGATATGGGAGTTGGCTATTAACTGAAACCAGGAGCTAGAAAGGGTGATATAGATGGAGTGAACCTCAAAGGAATGGTGACAGCAGAGGGAGGGTCTGAAAGTGGATAGTAAGAAACAAAGGATATGACTATTTTTCCTTCTGATTCAGAGGGGAAGATATACTCATGAGTGGGTATCTGGGGGTTGCAGTATCTTTTTTGAGGGGGGTTGAGTTCAAGAAGGTGGAAGAAGTATAAGTGAAAGGACTCCAACTCAAAGAAAAGTGTATTAACAGTAAAATGTAAGTTATTCCATAGGACATGACAGCTGGGGATAACACAATCGGATAGAGCCAAAGAAGGGGAAATGGCTGAGGTGGAATAAAATGAAAAATCAGATAATAAGCAGAAGAAACACCTTTGTGTTTAGGGTAGGAAGCCTAGAACTCTAAATTAGTAGGGAATCTGTTACCCATTGGTCAGGGACGTTCTAAGGAACACCATTTAATATTACTTTTTATAAATGTACATAATTCTTCAAGGTAGAAATTCGGCTCTCCATAACATTCTGTGATAAATTAAATAGCAAATTACCATTTGGCTGAAACTGCTTTCTCTCAAAACCTCTGGTGGAAAGTAACACATAGGGGCATAATTTTCAGATATGATGGGATATAGCTGGTTAGGGCCCTAGCTATAAAGATATAGCTTCCAAGCCCTACCTAACCTCATCCCATCATTCACCCAAAATTTACCCTCTGTTTCAAGGAGATCAGGATCTGTATATCCACAGCTCCCACCCAAGTTTGTTCCTACCAATGTGTCTTTGTCCACTTAAAATGCTCCTGTTACTTCAACACCTGAAAAAGATTTCTGTTCCATCTTTTTCTTTTTTTAAAATGATGCTTCTTTTTGCTTCCCCTGCCCAAGAGAACCCTCCCTTGTAACAAAAGAGAGTTAAGAAAAGCCAAATCAACCCACTGGCCAAAACTGACAACATGAGACTCCAATCTACCCCCACCTCTGCTTTGGACAGGAAAGCCTCCTTCACCAACAGTCCTCTGGAAACACAACTGGTACCTTAACAGATCTGTGGTCATCTCCTTCTTACCTTAATTGTTTCAAGCTCCATGCGGAGCCGGTTATTTTCTGACAAAAGATCCCGATTCCTGGTTTCGATTTGCTGCAACTGAGTCTCCAGCTCAGCTTCATATTCTCGGCTTCCCTCTTGGAATTCACGCAGTTCCTCTTGTGTATTTTCTGCTCTAAAAAAGAATTCCCGACCACTAACTTATATGTGCATATCCAAACTTTGTAGAATAATTTAGTACCATTCGTCTTTTAAAATAATTTAGTACCATTCATCTTTTAATCTTCCTTTCTCTAACCTCTTGTCCCCAGTACCTGAAATCTTAAGGATGATATAATACCAAATCTAAAATGTCTTTAAGTGAGTAGAAGGAAGCAATAATCCATGGAATAAAACTTCTAGGAGGTTTCCAGGATTATCATCACATCAGAGGTGAAATCTGAACCCAGCTCCTGTGACTTGAGAACCAACGTCTATCCTTGTATCAGGCTACTTTGGGTTATATGAGATAATGAGAAACCATTAAAAAAAACCAAACATGAAACCAGAGGTGAGGACCACTGCAGAAAATACAAAGTCCTAAACAGCCTTTTTTCCCCATAAAGATTTGATTTCCAGAAGACATAAGAGCTGACATTTGCATACAGCCTTACGGCTTACAAAATGCTTTGCATTATTTGGTCATCAAAACTGCCGTGTGAGGTAGAGAGTACAGCCATTTACCTGTTTTGTTGGTCAAGAAACTGAGGCACAGAACTACTAAGCGACTTGGTTACAGGAAGATTAAAGAGCCGCTAAATGACACAGCCAGGACGCCGAACCCGGGTCTTCTGACTCTGAACTCGGAGCTCTTTTCACTACAGTATATATGCTTAGAACACGGTACTGAGGAAAGCTCATTTCTCTCTATTTTCAGAACTGATGGGATAGTGAATGTAACAAAGTCAAAGAATTGCAGGACGCCAGACTGAGAGCGGAAAGGAACCTCAAAGATCCAAGCCCAATCTCATTCATTTTACAGGTGAGGAAACTGAGGGCTGGAGAAGTGAGACAGCTAGTACTTTTCTGAGGTAGGATTTGAATACAAGTCTTCCGACTCTCAGTCCAGCGCTCTAACCACTATGCAAGTCTACAAGGAGTTAAGACGGTGGAGACATAATGAAATAGGAACAGTGAGTGGGGAAGCTTAATAACTTACCGTTGCTTATACTGTATAGCTAAGTCTTTCCAGTAGCTAATTTCTTCTTCCTCAGAGCTGAAAGTCTTCCTACCCAAGTCCTCCATGGTAAGACTATGAGGAGAGAGCTAGTACTTTCGAGGCATAACTACCTATAAAGGAAGATCCGGACATTACACGCACTTAATGCACAATGCTCAGTCCAAAAGTCCTAACAAAATGCTGCCAGGGAAATGATACTTAAAGACAAAATAAAATCCAACAATTACCAGGCTACTCAGGGCATACAAAATATTAACACATTCATTATCAGGACTAACGTTGCTAACTTCTATGAATGATCAATAAATTAGATTCTGCTAAGATAATACTTTCTGTTAGCATTTCTCTTCTCAATGCAACAATCTGTTTCTTATCTTCATTTTAAGCTTTATCTCTTCACATTTTTCTCACCTATTTCCCTTTACTCCCCAGATTCTGAGGAGGGAATATGAGGGGGAGTATTTCCTCCACAAAGATCCTCACTCTTACTCGTAGCCTCACTGGATCTTAGTGCTATTTTTTTTATTTTAATTTTTAAAATTTGTTTTCTTGTCTACATCATTCATTTTCATGACATTTTTGAATTACAAATTTTCTTTCCCCTGCCCTAACCCTAAAACAGCAATCCCACTGTAAAGCCCTTCCCGTGCTCTGCTCTCTTACTTTCTGGTAGGGCAGGGAGGGTCTCCCTATCCCGGCCCCTGTATATCTTAATTCCTAGTTGCAGGTATTGCAGAACTTTGAATTCTAGATTCTTTCGATTCCTCCCTTGTCCCCCATCCCCCACTGGAAGGACAATCAATTCAATACAGGCTCTGGATGTGTGATTATACAGGACATCTTCATAGTGGACATATTGTGACAGTGGATCTTAGTGCTATTAAAAAATGTAAAGTAATTGACCTTATTTGGTGAAAGTTAAGAATGTTTTTAAAAATATCAATAGAGGTTTACATCTCAACTGTAGGAAGGGCAGGGTGAGGCAGATTAGATTGTGTCAGGTATTAATAGTTCATCCTTAGGGTGGCAAAAGTAAACAGTAAGGCAATCAATTAGTACACAAGCATTTATTAAACCCCTACTTTGTAAACACTATTAGGAGCTGGGTAAACAAGTACCAAGAATGAAGCAATCCCTTATTCTCCAAGACCTTATACTCTAATGGGGGAGACAAGAAGTCTGTATAAATATATATAGCATAAATTTAAAGTAAATCAATACAAATATATACAAAAGGAGTTAAATACAAGAATTTGGGGAGGATATTAGCAGCTGGAATCAGGAAAAGCTTCATGCAAAAGATAGCGTGTGAGTGGCTTCACAAAGGAAGGCAGATACCGGTATCTCAGAGGCAGGGTATGGATGGAATACATTTCAGGCATGTGAGATGGTTAGTACAAAGGTACTGAGGTAGGAAAGAGAGGATTGTACTGAGGAATAAAGGGAGAGACATTCTGGCTAAATTGCAGAGTTTAGCAGGGGAAAGAGAGGTTGGGGCCAGGATATTTTATCCTAGACTATGATCTTTTTTAAAAAATATTCTGAGAACGACATTTCAATATAATTGGTCTCTCTGTAATTTTATGTATTTAAAAACATTATTCCGAAGGGGAAACCACAAGCTTCACCAAACTGCCCAAGTGGTCAATGACACAAGATTTGAGAGGAGGGACATATAGCCACATCTGTGCTTATGGAAAATTATTTTGGCAGCAGGGTACAAAGTAGACCTAAGTGGTGAGAGACAAAGAGAAAAATCAGCTTCATAGGCTGTTAGAATAATCTAGGTAAAAAAAAAAAGGGGGGGGCCTCAACTACAATGGCAGCTATGTGAATGGAGAAAAGGGATAGAAACAGCAAGATCTAACAAATTCTTGGATATTTGGGGTGAGGGGTAGTGACTAGTCCAGGCTAATGCTAAGGTTAGAAACCTGAAACACTCGAAGGATGGTGATATCTTCAACAGAAGGTGGGAGATTTAAAGGAAGGTTTAAGAGGAAAGATAGTGAGTTCAATTTTGTTTTGTTTGTTTTGCTTTTTGGAGGGGAGAATGCAGGGCAATTGGGGTCAAGGGACTTGCCCAAAGTCACACAGCTAGTAAGTGTTAAGTGTCTGATGTCATATTTGAACTCGGGTTCTCCAGACTCCAGGGCCCATGCTCTATTCACTTGCATCATCTAGCTGTCCCTTGAATTCAGTTTTGAACATTAAGAGTTAAGACTGTCTCCTGGGCATTTAATTTCAGATGCTGAATAGTCAAATGGTGAGGGTGGGCCTGAAGTTCAAGGGAAAGTCTGGGGCTGGCTACAGAGAGAGAATTAGCATTCGTTCACATAGATATGATCTCTAAGAAGGCTCAGACACCCAGAGTTATAAGGCATAACACTGATCATGAGCCAGCAAGGAAGACTGAGGAACAGTCATACAAGTAGGGGAAGAAACAGGAGAGAGAAGCGTCATGAAGTCATAGAAAGGAGGAGAGGGTGGTCATCAGGTCAAACACAGCAAACAGGCTGAAAAAGATGACGACTCTGCTTGCTGTCTTGAGGAGTGATGAGGAATGGAGGGAGAAATATTGGGAACTCAGAATCTTATAAAAATGAATGTTGAAAACTATCTTTACATGTAACTAGAAAAAAAATAAAATACAGTGGAGGGGAAAAAAAAGGAAAGGATGAGGCCCCAAAATATTACTATTTGGAAACCACTGGTAATTCTGAAGAGAGAAATTTTAGTTGAGTGAAAATAATTTTTTTGGCGAGTAAATTATTCTCAATGCTTAAAAAAAACGAGTGTTTTTATTCGGGGAGAGGGAGAGATATTATATGAATTATAGGAATAAACCCTCAAATACGTCTGTCAGTCCCATCTCCTCTCCCCTTTTCACACTACTGGCTCTATGTGGGTCACCGGTTACACTAGATCTAGATGATTAGATCTCTGGGAGACCAGATCACATCACTAAGCATTAAGCAGACTTGATGGCGCCCAAAACAGTGCTCAATAATTTCATTATGGAAGACGGATTGGACTTGCGGAGGAAATTCCTTGAACCATTGTAAATGGCATGACATAATTTCTATAACTTAGTGTAAGAAAGTTGCCTGGAGGCCTGTCAGTATTGCTGATCAAAAATATTATATAATTTAAAATGCCGACAGAAATAATCTTTGTTAAGAGTTGGAAGGGACCCCAGAGACCAAATTGTACAACTTGTATACAATCAAATAAAATCCAAAAACGATTCTACGCTCACCCCCCCCAAGAAAAAAATCCCTTCTAGAGCACATTTGCCAAGAGAGTTCAGTTCTTAGGTGTCAAGCCTAAATCTGCCGTGGTACTTCTACCCTCTAGGCTCCTAGTTTTGTCCTCTAAGGCCAAGCAGAACAAGTTTAATCTTTCTTCCCACCTTAGCCCATTAAATACTGGAAGACAGTTATCTGTCTTTACTTCTCCAGTCTAACTGTCCCCAGTTCTTTCAATGGAGCTACACATGGCATGAATTTGAGGTCTTTCACTAGACTTACTGCCCTCTTCTAGCTGCCTGGCAGCTTACCAATGGTTTTCCTAAAATGTGGCCAAGAGCAAGACATAGTAGAGTGGAATGATCACTTTCCAGATTCTGAACACTACATGTTTTAAACTGTCAAATCATACTGTTGACTCATAATGATCTTGCAGCCTACTAAAACTCCCAGATCTAATTTTTTGGATACTTACTCAATTTTAAATTAAACTTAATACATCAGGCCCAACATTCTAGCCTGTCCAAGATTTTTTTGGATCCTGATTGTCATTCAGCAAGTTAGTGATCCCTCCCAGCTCTATGGTATTTGCATATTTGATAAATATGCTTTCACTGCTTTCGTTCAAGTAACCAACAAAAATGTTAAAAACACAGGACCCTGGAGCATTTTGCTAGAGTTCAAGTTCAAGTGGAGTCCTAAGAACATAACGAAAGAGCAGGAAGGGCCTTGGGTATGGTCAACAACCTCCACACTGAGGTCGAGTGGTTAAAATGACCGGTCCCAGATGTTACAGGCAATGATACATAGCAGAGTTGAGACTCAAGCACAAGTCCTCAGAATCCAAAGCCACTGCTTTAAAAGTGAACCACTGGGGGTGGCTAGATGGCACAGTGAATAGAGCACCGGCCCTGGAGTCAGGAGGACCTGAGTTCAAATCCGGCCTCAGACACTTAACACAAAAACTAGCCTGTGACCTTGGGCAAGTCACTTAACCCCAACTGCCCTCCAAAAAGCAAAAAAAAAAATGCCCCTGACTAAAAGTGAACCATTAATGAATGTGTTTTGGGTCCAGCCATTGAACCAATTCCAAATCCATCTAAACTGTATCATTGTCTAGCCCCCATCTCTTTCTTTTCCACAAGAAGGAAAATGGAAGCTCCTTTGGTGTTCCCTGTTCTTGATGAACCTATGCAATCTCTGTGATCCCAGCTTCTTATTTTCACTTACGTTCTATCACCATACTCTGAATACATTCTGGAATTTTGTCAGGAATCAAAGCTCATTAGCCTACAGTTTGAAGACTATTCTCTTTCTTTTTAGAAAATAGGGATGTTTTCCCTCTCCATTTTTGGGGTGCCTCTCCCATTCTCCATGATGCTCTGATCACTACTGAAGGCTTAACAATCCCATCTGCCAGTGCCCTAGGATGTAGTGCATCTGGACTCAGTCACTTGAAATAACTGAGGAAAGCTAAGGGCTCTTACTATCTCCCTACTTATCTTTAGTTTTAACTCCCCTTTAGCTATATTTGTTCTGTCCTTTCCAGTCCAAAGATCAGTTTCTGTAGCAGAGAAAAGAGAAATAAGAGTTGAATAATTCTGCTTTTCCTCAGTTGTATAAAAGGACATACATATGGCAACAATTATCAATGTCATCTTAGTAGTGGACAAAAAATTAGAATGTATCATAATATAGATTCCAGAACTAGAAGTAAATGTATCTAAGTATGTTTGTGTTCAATAGACATGCAGATATTAAACACTGGTAGAAGGAATCATTGTTCAAAATACTGAGAAAACTGGATATAAATATGGTGAAAAATGAACTTAGATCCTTATACTACGTATCACAGCAACATTATGAAAACAATTAATTAAATACACATTAGATTGAAACACAAATGTTTGTCTTGATTGTGGAAGACGGATAGCATCTCTTGATCAAATGAAATAAATTAGTGGAGACAAGGGAGATTTACTTGATTATTAAAATATTTTAATTATGTACAATGAAAACTATAAGCAAGTTAAATAAGTTAACACGTTGATTTTTCCCAATCTTTGCATCAAATATATTGGACAAAATTCTGGCCAACTATAATATAGGCATAATAAACTGATATAACAATACAAAAAGAGAAACACAAATCATTAAGAATCACCAGAAAAAAAATGCTCAAACTTAGTAATAACAATACTGAAAAATAATCAAAATATGCAAAGCAAATCAACTCTGGGTTAGTATCTCCAATTCATCAATAGGTCACAGAAAAAAAGAAGAAAAGAACACCTACAGGTTATAGAGAAATAGGTAGTCTTCCAACTCCTGGTAAGTGGTATGGAAAACTGACACAATCTTTTTAAGGAGCAACCAACAAGCATATGCCAAAACTGACAAAACTGCCCAAATAATCCTGCTATTAGGGATACATTCCAAGGATTCCATTTGTAAAAGAAAAGAGCTGTCTGGAAAATGGTTATTTGTAACAAAAGCTGGCTAAGATAAGCTTAGACACACCTGAACACCACCATTAAAAATTACAACTATAAATAATGCAAAGAAATATGGAAAAGATATAAGCCACAATACAAATCCAAGAAAGAAGAGTTAGAAACATACGCACTAACTCATATATGCATGTGTGTCACTGGACAATCAAAAATAACTGAAAATCATACAGAGCTAACTGACAAGAGGCTATTTGTGATAAAATATTATTCTCATGAATCATTTGAACAGGTTTAACTTTTTAAAGTTCAAAATTTTAAAAATTAACAGTAAAATGAACATGTGAGAAAGAACTAAATAGAGTAAAATAAATGGCTATGGGTAAAAAAAAAGTCCCCATTCTGGGCCTAATTCAAATCTGTAAATAAACATGAACTTTAGTAGAGAGCTGATAAGAAAAGGCTAAGAGATAAAGGACACGAGGCACATAAAAGTGTCCCATTATGATAAAGTGTGTTTCAGAATAGGGTTTCCTTTTTAGGGGATACCCTGTGTCTCAACAAGTGAAAACAGAAAAGTAGATCCTAATGTTAAGATAAAACCCTTCTCTCTAGTATTCCATAACCCTGTGGATTAGAGAAAGGATGAAATCAAGGTATGTTTTTGGGGCAAAAATCCTACTATAGGGGTGAGATTTTTACAGCCATATTTACACACAGTACAATCAGAGACTTTGGGACTTGGTAAACAGCATCATGGGCCTTCATTACAAAAGACAGTGCCTTGCATGTGGTGCTTAAATGTTTTAGCTGAGCTACCATCAGTCAGCACAATTGTTTAAACCTGAAGCTGACAATGAACATAGTTAAGTGTAAATACAAATCAAGCATTTTCATCTTAAAAAAGAAAAAAAAAACCTTTGGGAAAACCACACAGTTTTACTGAGAAAGGCAAGAGGCAAGCAACAATTCAACTTTCTTAATAAATGTCTCAAAAATTTAAGATTTTGCTATTTGAAAACAGCACAGAATATAGTGACATTTAACATTTTCTGTTCCCTGAAGTAAACAAACTCAGTAAAGTTCAAAGACTTGTTCCTCCAGCATGTCTTATTTATCTCTTATATAGCACTGTCTGGATGACATAAAGCAATTTTTTTTTCACATTCACACAAATAAAAGTGAGGCTATTATTCAGAGAGTTCTATTCCACAAATAAAAATAAAAAGATGAAACTGCTTCAGACTCCAGGAGGGGCTCTTAAGCTCAACTCCCTTTATATATCCCAGTACTAGACTGGCTAAAAACATCTCTGGCCCAAGCAGCCAGAAATGTACTTAATCCAATCTTATTATCTTGAGTCATTTTCCTTGGATCATAGGATCAGACTTAGAGCTGAAAGGGACTTGCCTGATCCTACAGTCACTGTTGAGAACTATGGCATACTACAGAAAGAGATTTTTAGTTCTATTTTAAATGTGAATAAATTACTAATCCCAGAAGGTAGACATGTACATACCTCACACACCTCTGCTTTGACAAAGAGAAAGATCATTTTTTAACACATAAAAGTTAACCTGCCAAGAAAACCAAGAGCAAATAGGGTGTACCTTTGATTCCAGAACCATGGAAAAAGTATTTATTCTGACTGAAGCAAAACTTTTCCTCCAACTGTCCTCAATCAAACCTGCCTGAATCAAAACTTCCAGTTTTCACATCATTTTTGCTTGGGTTATTTGGTCTCAGAACCAGTGAAGGCTAGAAGGATCCTGGAAGCTGAATCCATTCACTCCATAGCTGAGGCCCAGGAAAGTTAAGTGTTTTGTAATAGGTTACAGAGTTAGAATGGCAGAACAGGAACTAAAGCCCACATCTTCCGACTTGTAGCTCAATCTTCTCTCCAACTAAATGATGCTATTAAATGATGTCATTTCTCAGGACACATTCCTGAGAAATTCTAGGTAGTTACATTGGAGAAAAAGTACCTGCATACAAAAAGCATGATATATCTGCCATAACACGCAAGCAAAGGAGGAACAAAAGTAGAACTAACTTCTCCAGAGTATTTTATGCCAAAAAAAGCAATTATGTAATCTTCATACAAAAAACTGTCTTTGCATGCAGATTCTTGCTTATTATGTGCAAGTGTTACCTAACCTCCCAGCAAACTGAATTTAAAAACAAACTCAGGGTACACCTCTGATTTCAAAACACCGCTAAAAGCAGAACAAGTTTTAAACAAATTTTCAAGTTTCCTATCAGTACAGAACGTCAGCACAGATGGTCCCTGACAATACAAAACCATGTAAAGCCACAGGAATTGATGTCACCTGCCCTTTCCTACATATTCTTCCTCTCTGACCCATCAAGCACAGCTTCTGATTAAAACAAATGAAGAAGGGAGCAGAGAAGAAAGGAATGGTAAAGAAGTTACTAAGTGTCAAGCTGTAGGAGTTTTATGATGTAAGCTTCCTGATTTGCAGAAGTGACATCACTGGGGTCAGAGCAAGCAGGCCTCGCTTCAGTTTTGATTTAAAGTGTATATTCTTTAAAGTTGTGCACAAGACCTATCCTATAAAAAGGATAAACGCTTTTTTTTTCCCTTGCTTTTTGGAGGGCAACTGGGGTTAAGTGACTTGCCCAAAGTCTCGCAGCTAGTTAGTGTGTCAAGTGTCTGAGGCCTAATTTGAACTCAGGTTCTTCTGATTCCAGGGCCGGTGCTCTTCTCACTGCGCCACCCAGCCACCCCTAGATACTTTCTTCAATATGAGGAACTTCCAGTGTAGAATTCCCTCCCATGACTTAGTTACTAAGTTCTAGGGAGCAGGCTAAGATACACAGAGATTAAATGACTTAGCCAAGGTCATATAGCTCATATCAGAAGTAGGCTCTGAACTGATTCCAAGGAAGACCTGAGTTCAAATTCAGCCTCAGACACTTACTATACCAGGATGTCTCTATCATACTATGAATAATCTTCCAAGGAGTAAGATTGCAATATAGACCTAGAGTCAATGAAGTAAAAGAAAACACTCAAGGCATAAAAATAAGCTCTCAGGAGAATGAACCGGGTTAAAGAAATTATTCTCTAACACAGGAATGCTCTTCTGTCAGGTCAGGAGCTTCAAAATTTCCTAAGCACAATTTATTTCAACCCTAACATTAAATGCAAGAGGAAAAACATGATGAGGAGTACAGTTTAGGTGTGAAGGTACTTGGGAAGTGACCTTCAAAAAAGTCTTTGCACTAGAGGCAGCTAGGCAGAGGAGCGGGTACTCACTAGGAAGCGTACAAGCTCAGTGACCCTGGGCAAGTCACTCTGAGATCATATTTACAGGAAGTACTTAGAGAGCTCAATGGATAGTGCTAAGCCTGGGGTCAGGAAGATATGAGTTCAAATTTGACCTTAGACACGAGCTGAGTGATCCATAGGTTAAGTCACTCAACCTATTTGCCTTAATTCACTGGAGAAGGTAATAGCAAACCAAACCATCCTCTGCCAAGGAAATCCCACAGACAGTATGGTCTGTGGGTGCAAGAATTTGACACGACTGAACAAGAAACCCATTATCTGACACATGGTAGGCACTCGATCAGGGCTTGTTCCCTTCCAATTACTCTTTCGGTTATTTGTAATTTTTGATTCTTCGGTGATTACAGTGCTCCATGACTCAGACACATGTCAAAGAAAACCCACACTAAAAGAACAAGCTTCTGCTAACGTGCAATTTTCAATTGTCCATCTGCTGTCCAATGTCCAAGATATACATTCATGTATGTTCATTATATATCTGAGACAGAAAGAACATGAAGTTCTCAACAAGGTTATACACCCAGCTGCATATCATGGTCTACATATCATAGATAAATTTCAATAAAATTCAAAAAAATAAATTTCAATAAAACTTTGTTTTAATCAATGCAGAAGAATGTGTAGATGTGAAGTTTATAGCAACTTAAGAGGATTCTGGGGCTAAATGCAATTAATGAACTTAAGAACAAGGCTCATGGTGGGTATAAATACATAGACTGTAAAGATATTACCAATGCCATGTTTTCAAGAAGGGGAAATATCTATGACCAGAAAAGGAGGTGGGCTAGTCATGTATTAAGAATGAGAAACAACAGATGAACAGCCTGAGTGCTAGAATGGTAACCCTGGATAGTAAAAGAATCAGAGGGAGGTATCTAGTACACTGACTGGATGCTCTATGAAAGATTTATGAAAAGCCATGGGCAAGAAAATGAAAAGGAATAGAGGGTTTTCATCTGCACGGTTACGGATAGATGGGAGGCCCCTCACCAAGGAAATCTCATCCATCAACGAATCAAAAGGGGATCAGACTGGTAGCCAGGAATCCGTGGAAGGATCCTCCCCATGCATTAAAATTTGCCATGATCTAGGAGCACAGCGACATAAGCTCCAACCCAGCAACACTCCACAAAAGAACACTTTTTTTTAAGAAGCTCAAAGAAGCATCAGGCTAAAGATAAAGACAGCCCCAACTTTGTAAAACATGACAAAGGAACCGAGGAAGTTCGAAATCTTCAGGTGGCATCTATTCCTTGATCTCATTCAAGATCAAGGGCTCTTAATCTCAGAAGGTACCAAAGTGGTCCATAAGCTTGGATGAGGGGGGGTGGGGTAGGAGGGAGAAATCCTACATCTTTATTTCAATAAAACTGGTTCCCTTTATCATTTTATTTTAGTTTGCATTTAAAAACATTTTTTTTTCTGAAAAAGGGTTCACAGCCTTCGCAAGAATGCCGAGACACAAAAAAGAGGTTAAGAGGTCTGGTTGTTCCCCAGTCTCCCAAAAACGAAGATGTGAAGGTGCTGGAGGGGTTTCCCATGACCCCCAGAAAAGTCACTGAAATTCAAACTGTGAATGATTTTTTTTTTTCATCTATCCAGCACCACCCAAAACTGCTGTCTGGGGAAATCTGAAACTGCCTGCAGCAGAAACCAGAGGAAGGGCAGGGAATAGGGGGTGGGGGGTGGGAAGTCAGGGAGAGGGGGGAGGGAAGGGTAGGGTTGACTTGTGCTCCCCAAACGGGACGGGGTTCCGGGGGCAAGGAAGGATGGGAGGGTCCCCCAAAGGACCCAAAAGGGGGGAGGGAAGGTTTGGGGAAGAGCTGGAAGCGTAACCGGGCGAGGGGCAGGGGAGAAGAGCGCGCTGCCATTGGCAGGAGGGCGATGTGGGGAGGGGGCGCACCAAGAGTTTGGAAAGCGAGGCGAAGAGAAGGGAGAAGTCCCAAGTCTGGGAGAAAGGGACAGGACGTGGGAGGGGGAAAGGGCGGGGACACCAACTTCGGTCGGCGGGCAGAGGGAAGAAGACCCAGCAAAGGCCGATGGCGGGTGTTGGAGGTCCGCGGCTGCCCCCCCCCCCGGACGGCTCGGCCGACCCCCGCGGCTCCTTTCTCAGTCCCGACCTACCTCCCCCGACACGCACCCCGCTCCGGAGTCGGGCTACTTCCCATTCCCGCGGCCAACCGCTGCACTTACCCGGGCTCCGAGCAGCCGAGGACTAGGCGGGCGGGGCGGGAGTGGCGCGGCCCAGCCCGGCCCGGCCCCTGCCCCCGCCTCCCGGCCCCGGGGGCCGTGCCTCCCATTGGCGGCCTCGCCACGGGATCGCGACCTCCTCCACCAATCAGCGCAGCTCAGCGCCATTTGGAAACTTTTTATCTCACTCCCCCCCCCCTTCCCCTAGTGTCCTGGGGAACTCGAGCCCAAGCCGGGTGCGCTGGACGGGGGTGGGGGGCGGAGGAGGGGTCAGAGGAATAGAATGTGGTTGGCTCCTCCCGGCCCGAAGAGCTGGCTCTGCATTACCTGCGGTTGCGGTTGAACTATGCACCCTTGTTCCCCTGGACCGGACGGGACCGCATGTTTTACCACCCCTCGCGCCCGGGATGGACAAGGTTCATGGACCAGCCCCACGCGCTGTCCGTCCAGCTCTCGTGCAAGAACTGTAAACTTCAGACGCCCACCCTCCGGAGCTTCGGATTCATGCACCAACCACTATCCCCAGATCAGAGGCAAAGGTCCGGAGGAGCTGAGGTTAACGCGGGTATTCTTCATCAGAAGATCCTCCATTAGAGAGCTAGGTGACGCAGTAAATAGAGCGCCGAGCCTGGAGTCAGAAAGACCAGAGTTCAAATACTCCTTCAGCTGTGTGACCCTGGGCAAGTCACTTACCTCCGTTTGCCTCAGTTTCCTCGTCTGTAAAATGAGCTAAAGAAGGAAATGGCAAACCACCCCAGTATCTCTGCCAAGAAAACCCCAAATGAGGTCCAAAAGAGTGGGATAGGACTGAAATGAAACCATTATTCTCTGCCCTGGATTTTGCACCCAAGGCAAAACAAGTCTGCTTCCTCACCTCCACCCACTCCTCCCCTCCTAGAACATCATCCATCTACATCTCTTCTTTTCATAATAGGCTGGTTACTGTTCTCTTAATTATACTAGTCACTCGAAACTTTTGGAGATGCTCAGTATGGCGAAAGGACCATTTAGGATTGGGAAACAAGGGACCCGGAATTCAAGATTAAGCGTTCTTACTAATTAGATGCGGAACATTAAACGAGTCTTACTTTTCTGAATCTCGTGTTCCTTAGGGAGAAAATAGAAGGACCTCATTTTTGTCTCCAAACCTGTGACTTCATCTGGATTGGGGACTCCCAGTGTGGAATCTCCCCGAGGTTAGAGTACTTGCTAGTTACTTAATAGTTTCGGAGAGCTGCCTGGGGAGTTGAGAGGTTAGGGGACTTAGCCTAGCTGGTAGGGAATCTGTCAAAGGCAGGATTTGATACTGAGTACAAGACTAACCCTCCAGCCGCTACAACACCTTTACCTCTCTTAAAGATGGTCTTTCAGGTATAAAAATGTCTATATTTCAGATTCGTCCTTCGAAGGTTCTATTCAGTCTAACCGGATTGGATTACTTCCTCATGCCCCAAGCAGCTTCTGTGTGTTCTTACCTCCCCTCCCTTTGTGGGATACTTGCTAATATGCCATTCTCCTCCATCAAACCATCAGTTTTCTTTCTTTCTTTTTTTTGCAGGGGGGAAGGCAGTGACTTGCCCAAGGTCACATGGCTAATAAGTGTTCAGTGTCTGAGGGCGCATTTGAACTCAGGTCCAGGTCCTGACTCAAAGGTGCTCAATTCACTGTGCCACCTAGCCACCCCTAAACCATCACTTTTCAAAGGCCATTTCCTACCTACACTTTTCCTTGATAGCTACTTGGAATTGATTTCTCCATTCTCTTTATAACAAAATTCTGTTATATATTATTTGTATGGCTATCTCACCTCCCCTATTATACTTTAACCTCCTTGAAAGTAGGATCTTGGATTATTCCTCCTGTCCTCTTCTACAGACCTTATAAAGGTCTGCCAAATGAATGAATAAATATAATAGGAGAAAAATCTTAACATTAGTAATTTTATAAATCCTTAAGTGATCAAAATAATTCTTGAAGGCCTTAAAAATAGTCTGATCTAATCCATTTTTTCAGTATTTTTCTTTTTCCTTTGGGCCTCTATAGTTGAGAGTTCTTTGTTTCTTTTCCATGGGCCTCAGATCATGATTTATTAATTCAAAATACCAACACCAACATAGAAAGAAGAGAAGGTTGTTATAGAAAAAGCTCCTTCAGTGCTAGCTTGGTAAATTCAGCAATCAGAGCATTGAAACAGAAAGTACCTTATCTCTCTGCAATGATCTAATGAGGATACTATAAAATCTAATTAATTCAGACTTCATTAATTTGTAATTTCTCATAAATTTTAACTAGAGGCTGACTGAAATTTAACTTTGTTTTATGATAAAGGAGTTTATTACCTAAATGAACAGGGTAAACAAATTGTAGTGGCATGTTTATTCATTCATTGAGATCTCTGTGTATAATCAATCAAAAAGCATTTTCTAAGCACCAATTACTTGCTGGAACTGTGCAAGGCACTGAAAGAGATTATGAGATATATAGGTCTTTCCCTGAAAGGAATGTATCATTATAGAGTAGATGAGATTAAGAAAAACAATATTCAAACACTCATAAATGATTTTTCCCCACTCGTGAAAGCAGGTCTATAAGAAGCTCTTAGCTCTCCTAAGAGTAGCTGTTTATTAACTTCCAACTTAACAAACATTTAATAAGCTCATGTTATATGCAAAGAACCTTGCTAGATGTTTTGAATAAAACAAAGAGCTTACAATATAGTATGGTATATCAACAATGCAGTATTCACAATGCCTACAGTAACTGTAAGTATGCTGATATGGTTTTTAATCACAAAATGTAACAGGCTTTCTACATGGGAGCTAGAACATTTATTCAAATACCAGAAAATTGAGTCCCCAAACCAGAAAGTCAAAGCCATCACAGAGTCATGAAGTTGGCACATGTAGTTAATATAGTAAACACCCACATTCTCAAGCCTTCAAAATAGGACAGGCTACCTCAGGCAATGATCCTCCTCTCCTCACTCATAGCAACTGCGCAGCGTCTGGGCAGCTTGCTCCCAGCAGCTCCAGCCCCCCACAGTTCTGGTCCCTGGCAGTCCTGCACAAAAGTCCTTAGCAGAGACTCCGCCTGGCCCAAAAAAAGGAGTCTGCTTTGCAACCATAGCGCCGCTGCTGCTTCCAGTCACCACCACACAGACTCTAGCTTGGCTCCTGCTTTTTCTTGCTCCACCCCTTCCTGCTACGACAACAAGTTCAAGGGGCATGGAAGATCTTCAAATCCCATAACTATTACATATGGGAGAAATTTAAATAACATAAACACCAGTAACTATAGCATAATGCAAATATAACACTTGGATGTGAGAGTAGAAACAAAGCATAAATCAGAGTTTAAAAGAGAGAAAGATCACTTTTGATGTGAGAAATCAAAGAAGACTTCCTGGAGGAGATTTCCCTTGAGCTTACTTTCCTCCATAATGAATAAAATGGTTATCCTATAGAGGGGGGGGATGTTCTGTAAAGGAAGGTGCTCTTGGAGTCTGGATACACATTGAGCATAGTATTGTCACTTTATTGTTTTTCATAGTTTTTTCTTTTATTGTTTCTTCTTTCACAACATGACTAATATGGAAATATACTTTACATGATTGCACATATGTAACTTATATAAAATTGCTTCCCCTCTTAGGAAGCAAGGAGGTAAGGGAGGGGGAACATCTGGAACTCAAAATTTTATTTAAAAAATTAATGTTAAAAATTATCTTTACATGTAATTGAAAAAATAGAATTATATATAAATATATAATATATATAGCTGTGCATACATATATGTAAAGTCATACATCAAGCTGCTTACATTCTAATGAGGGAAAGAACATGTAAGTAACTATGTGCATGGAAGAGAAAGACAGACAGATACATAGATACATAGATACATAGATGATAGATAATAAAAATAATATATAGTATATAATGACATAAATAACATACATTAGTATTATATTGTTATATATTATATCATATTCATATATTGGTATAAAATAGATAGTATATGTGGTACAAATAATATGTAGTATATTTACATATATTATTATGTTAGTATATAATATATAGTATATGTAGTACAAGTAAAGGTAATCCTAAGAAAGACACTAGCAACCACAGACTAGAAAATCCCTCTTATGGGGGGATTTGAGCTGATATTTTAAAGGAAGTCGAGGAACTGAGAGTCAGAGAAGAGCAAGGAGAACATTCCAGCCATGAAGGACAACCTGAGATGGGAGATGCAGTATAATTGTGTCCAAGGAACAGTGAACAGAATAGTGTGGCTGGATTGTAGAGTAGGGGGAGAGTGGGAAGGTGGGAATGGGATAGATTATGAGAATCTTAAATGCCACACAGAGGACTTTATATCTGATCCTGAAAAGAGGAGGAATTCAGATTTATTGAGTGGAAGGGCAAGGTGAGGTGAAGGTGGTGACATAGCATGCTTTTTAAAAATCACTTTGACTGGGGCAGCTAAGTGGTCCAGTGGAGTCAGGAGGACCTGAGTTCAAATTTGACCTCAGATGCTGTATGATCCTGGGCAAGTCCCTTAACCCTGACTACCTACCCCTCCACCCTGAAAATGACTTCAGCAGCTGAGTGGAAGATAGATTAGAGAAACCTGAGACAGAGAGACCAGTTAGAAGGCTATTGGAATAGTCCGGTCCTGAGCTAATGAGGGCCTAAACTAAGGTTGTGGATATACGAGTGAAGAAAAGGAAGACGCGTGTGAGAGATGTTATAAAGGTAGAAACAAGGCGTGACAACACATTGGAAATGTGGGGTGAGTGATAACGTTTAATCAAGGATGACACCAAGAATGAGAACCTGGGTTACTGGGAAGATGGTAGTACATTTGACAGTAATAATGAGGTTTGGAAGAAGAGAAACATAATGAGTTCTGTTTGGGACATACTGAGTTTTAGAGGCCCGTGAGGTATCCGGTTTAGTCACAAAGTCAGTTGTTGATGTGAGACTGTATAAAGTTCAACTGGATATCCAGGTCTGGGAATCATCTATGTAGAGGTGGTCATTAAATCCATGGGAACTAATGACATCCCCAAATGAAACAGTGTAGAAGGATACGATAAGGCTCAGGAAGGAACCTTGGGGGACATCCAAGGTTATTGGGTGTGAACTGACAAAGAAGACTAAAGAATAGTCATACAGATAGGAGAACCAGGAGAGAGCATGTAATGCCAAGCATGAGCAGCTTCCCAAAAGAATGCTACTGTGGACAGCTTTTAAGGTTCTGATTACACAGCATAGTGAATGTTCCATTTATTCAAGAACAAATCAAAGGAAAACATTCACAACAAATCAAGATACAATATTCACAACGTTACATCTTATCACGGAAAATCACAGCATAGTGCTCACAACAGCTTGTCATTAAAATGGCCACATAGTTTTCACCAAAGTGGTCACAGTATTTAGAACAAAGAACAAAAGAACAATCATCTGGTATCCCTAAGGAGGTTTGCCTCTTTACTGTCATTCAATCATTTCAAAATACAAGTCAGTCTTTCACTCATGGGGCAACTAGATTAACTTAATCAGTCACTTATTTAGCAATCAGTTACAGAGTATTGCTAATCACTAAATACAGTCATTAGATAATACATAAAGCCCACACCAGTTAACTTAATCAGTCACTTATTCAGATTCACAATTAAGTATCATTAATCACTAAGTACAATCATTAAAAAATACACAAACCCTCCAACCCTAGATCTCTAGTAAATTTCAATTTCATCACAGCATTGAATATCCAAGGAGAGGCCTTTTCTTCATCTTGACTCAGCATGGTTTCTCAGTTCCCTGGATCCCCTTCCATGGTCCCAGCTCCTACCTGAATTTACCAAATAGTCACCTGGATTCAGAAGCAGAGAGCTCCCAGGTCCTTGTCCAGTTCTTCAGGCAGTTCCTGCTACACACTGAAGTTCACAGAGTCCAGTACATCTCAAAACTTTCACAATTTCTGTTCCTGGGAACCCAAGGATCAACCAAGCCACAAACAAAGTATTAGCATCCCAGTCATGCTTCTTCAGTTCTGTGGCAATTTTGGCTGGTCCTAGGACCCAGAAGAAATCTCCGCCTTCCAGGCAGCAGCAACAACTTTGGCCTTCCAGGCAGCCTTCTCAGCAACAACTTCAGCCTTCACCAGATTCTGGTCTCAAGAAAATTCCAACTCAGTTCTGAGTCAGCTTCTGAGATTATTACTAAGAGAAACTCTCTCTCTCTCCCTCTCTCTTTCAGCTGGCTTCAGTCTCCACGATTCTTCCACCAGGATCTTGTCAGGAGAAAATTCTGCTTCTTCCACCAGAAGTTTGTCAGGAGAACATTCTGACTCTCTCTCTCTGGGGCTTTTCTTACATACACACACACACACACACACACACACACACAGGCATTCTGTTTCAGTCAATCCTTTCCTGTTATGTCAGCAACAGGAGACAGAGTACACACCTTCTGTTTCCTTCACAGAGGCTTGATTAGTTACTAAGGGCTAAGTACCTGCTTGCTTGACATAACAAAAGTCTTCAAATTTAAATTAATTACCATTAAAGAGCAGTATCATGAAGACTTAAAGAAGAAAGAATATCTGGAAGGAGAAGGTAATCAGCTATAGAGAGATCAAGAAGGATGAGCACTGAGAAAAAGCCATTAGATTTGATCATCAGAATTCTGGGGATTTTGGAGAGAGCAATTTTTGTTGAATGATGAGATTGTTGAATGATGAGAACAGGATTGGAGAGGGTTTAGAAGAGGGTAAAAGAAGAGAGAGATTATAATCAGATAAAGGAATTTGGGAGTTTGTCAACATAGAAGTGGAACACTTATAAGTGATGGCAAAATCAAGGGTATGACTGTGTTTGCAACTGAGGTGGAGTACAGGAATAGCTCTTATTAGTTGAGTAGACTGAGGAGATGGTAAGCTAAGGAGAGTCTGCTAGAATGATGGCAGGAGTTGGACTGGAGAAGCTATAAATCATACACTGAACTCAATGAGGAAGGGAGAGTAGCCTATTGATAAGGGACAATAGAAACGAAGATACCAAGGCAGAAACGACTAGGCAGAAACTAAGAATACTAAACACTAAAATACTCAATACTCAATATAAAGAATACTAAATTTGGAGTTAGAGAATCTGTGTTTGAATCCCAGCTTTGCTACTTGTCACCAGTGTGACATTGAGCTTATTTAACAGATTCCTCATCTGTGAAATGAGAAAATTGAACCAGTTGTCTTCTAATTTTCCTCCTTGCCCTAAATTTATGACCCTGTAAAAGAATAGGAATGAGCATTTATTAAGATTTATGTGATAATTTTATTATATATTTAAAAGGAATAGCAAGTTAAATATAATAGATTTGCAGTTCCGTGTACAATCATTTTTTTATTATACTGTGTTATGGGAATGCTTGTTTTATTCTATTAATTAAAAATAACATAAAATTTAAAATCCTACTATGTGCCAGGCAATATGCTAAGCACTTTAGAAATATGTCATTTGATACAGCAAATCTGTAAATTAGATGCTGTTATTATCCCCACTTAACAGCTGAGGAAATTGACAGGCAAAGGTTAAGTGAATTGACCAGAGTCACAAAGCTAGTAAGTGTCTAAAACTGGATTTGAATTTAGGTCTTCCTGACTCCAGGCCCAACACTCTATCCACTGTACCACCTACCTACTTCTGACAGGGTAGTAGTGTAAAATAACTATGGGAAGATAAATTAGAGTCAGATTGTGGAAGCCTTTAAATGCCAGGCTGATTATGGACTTCATTCATGTCAGTACATTAAATTATGGTGATGCTGCTAAATGTAAAAGACCAGAGAAGGTAGCAATTAGGACAAATAAACAGCAGGCATTGTATTCTAACTTTCCAATATTAACTAGCCAGCAGTCTTGTGTAGTGGATAGGGAAATGGACTGGACGCCAGGAAGATCTTAACAGACAAATAATGACTGATGACTCATGGGAAGCCGTTTGCAAATAAGGCGTCTGTTCCTACTTAAAACCATCAACTCATCAGAATGAAAGTCAAAAGTCAATAGCAAATTAGAAGAAAGAATAAAGATAAAAAGAGGTCATGCACACTGGAACAGTCCTTTTGCAGCACTGGAGCTTCAGGGACAGGAAAACATATGAATCAAACCAATACAGAGGGGAGTTTTTGATATGCTTGATTTGCTGGAGATAGCAATCCTGCAATCCTGTCTGCCAATGCATCTAAGACTAAGAAAATCACATAAAGCTTATGCATCACTCTCTGAGCACTGTGTGGCAACCTTTGTGAGTTATACTACCAGTACCTTGCTTCTTCTTTAATGGGGGAAAAGTGCTTGATGATAAGATATGGAGCTTCTAGGTTGGCCCTCGAAGTTGTAGCTTAGGGCAATGACAATGGACTCCAACCAGAAAGGCTGTAGCTGGGCAATGTTGAAATGTTTCATCCTTGTGTCATACCTGGGTCTAACTTTTCCTGTTTTTACCATGATTTTGCTAGTCTAATCAAGCTTCTTACTTAATTATGAACTTGAGTTTTGAATGAATGTTAACAGCTTTGGTCAGCTAGAGAGTGCTGAGACATGAACCAATGATTAAACAGTAGGTTGGAAGCAAGTTGCAAAGGCTTTAAATGTCTAAAAGAAGAGTTTGTGTTTGATTCTAGGGGCAATCTGGGACTTCTTGAGTATGGGAATCACATGATCTTTTAGATATAGTCAGGATATAATAATCTCACCCACAGAATGCTTTGAGTCAGGGACAATGTTCTGACCTCCTCATCCCCACCCCAAAATACCAATTATTTATACGTATCCATAAATTCAACATGTTCATTTTACTCTTTGAATCATTTTATATGCAACATTTGTACTTAGCATTAAGCATTTAAAATCATGAGATGCAGAAGTAATATATGCGATTTTCTTAATCACTGAAATAAACATGACTTTTTTTTAGCTATTTAGCTTCAATAATCTAATAATAGAACATGCTACTCTTCTTAGATCTGTGTACACTTTTATAGTCATATGATACATTGAAAGGTATGTAAGATCCAAGATCTCGTTGTGTTTATCTTCTCTTGACTGGGGGGAAAAGCATTTCACAGAATCTCAGAGTTAGTTCCTCAAAGATCCGTTTAGTCCAGAATGCACCCAAGTAAAATCCCCTGTCCAATCCATCCTCCACTCGCACTCCCCCTATTCAGTAAACTTCAGTGGCTCCCTATTATTTTTAGGAATTCTGAGTCAAGTATTTAAACTTTTTACAACCTGATGCCAACCTACCTTTGCAGGCTTATTACACATCATGTTGTTGCACACACACACACACACACACACACACACACACACAAAACACACACACCATCCTTCTGGCCTTTATGCTTTTCCTCCCACATGACATCTCCTCTCTATAACTTTGCCTCTCATTGCTCAAATGAACAACTTCACTTCCTTCAAAGGAAGGTATAAGGAAGAAGGAAGAAAGCTCTTCTGATCCTCCTAGTTGTTCTTGTCTCCTTCCATCTCCAAATACCTTTGTATTTATTTTTCACGGATTTAGTATGTGCTTGAATATGTACATGTTTCCACTGATAGAGTGTAAGGTCCTTGAAGGCAAGGACTTTTATTTTTAATATTTGTATCCCCAGTGCTTAGCATATTACCTGGTTCATATTAGGAACTTAGTCATTACTTTTTGATCAGTTGATAGCAACATACCCAACAAGTAGTCAGACTTTGCTTAAATGCCTCTAGTAAGCCCATTACACATTTTGTTTTTCAATCCTTCAGTCACATCTGACTCTACATGACCTCATGGACCTATGTCCATGGGGTTTTCTTAGCAAAGAGAGTGGAAGGGTTTGCTATTTTATTCTCCAGTGTGGCCCCATTTTAGAGATGAAGAACTGGGGCAAATAGGGGCTAAATTGCTTGCCTAGGAATTGCTTGCCTAGGATCACACAGCTAGTAAGTGTCTGAGGTCAAATTTGAACTCAGATCTTCCTGACTTCTTGAATCCAGGACCAGCGCTCTATCTACCATACCACCTAGTTGCCCCCATTATATTTTTAGATAACTTGAAATTGTTGGGAAGTTTTTCTAGTTACACATAGGCCAAGTGGGACAGATCTAAAACTTCTTCCATGTAACAATCCTTTAAATACCTGAAGGCAGCTACTATGGCTCCCCTCTAGGTCTTTTCTTCTCCTATTTCTTCAACATATCCACATATAGCTTAATCTTCACCATCCACATTGTCCCTTATTGTTTACTTTCCAACTTATCAGTAGACTTCCTAAAATGCAGCGCCAAGAACTGAAGGTAGTACTCCAGAGGTAGTCTGACCAGGATATAGTACAATGCAATTATCATCTTTCCTCCCAAAGCTTTGGACTTAGAGTTTGTTTTCAGTTTTCACTTTATTTGTTAGTTGAATGGTTTTCATGTTAAATAACTTAAAATAAAAGACATATAGCTCCTATAAGCTAGGAGGATCTCTATTCCAACTTCCTATTGATATGTTGGGTCCCAAGAGTCTGGATACATCCCTGATTCAGGTCTCTGGTGGGGGGGGGGGGTACGAGGAGTAATACTTTAATGACATTAGCTCAGGTTCCTACCCACGGAGATTACCAGCTGATGATAAATGTAGCCAGCCAGTTGTAAGTAGCTTTTAGAGAGGGATATTTGCAGAGGTGGTATAATAAGATGTCAGTACAAAACATTTCCTCTCTACCCCCAACCTCCCAAAGAAGTCTTATGACACATTCTTCCCTGGGTATATATTCAGAGTCCAAGGGTAAGTGGGCTCAAGCTTAGAAAGCACACGTGGCAAAAGACTAGTTCACAGGTCTTGGCTCTAGAAGTCCTTTTCTCCCATTTGTAGAGCTGCTCATAAATTTCCCCTTAAGTATGGTGAATCTGTGTCCATTTGTCCGTGACTACCAATGCAGACCCTACTACCACCCACTGCTACCTTGGGGAGATGGTGTTAGGATGTTTGTAGGAATATGTAAAGTCCCATATCCTCTAGACCAGGGGTGGAGAACCTGTGACCTCGAGGTCACATGTGGTCTTCTAGGTCCAGCCTTTTGACTGAGTCCAAATTTTACAGAACAAATCCTTTTATTAAGGGGATTTGCTCCATGAAGTTTGGATTCAGTCAAAGGGCTGCTCTTAAGGACCTATAGCAGTGGTTCTCAACCTTCCTAATGCTGCAACCCTTTAATACTGGCATGTGGGTGGATCCGCCTGGAGACAGATAGAGGAGTGTTGTCTCAGTTCCTAAGACCATGGGAAATGAGTATTTTCTGATGGTCTTAGGTGACCCCTGTGAAAGGGTTGTTCAACCCCCAAGGGGGTCGCGACCCACAGGTTGAGAATGTTGACCTAGAGGGTAACATGTGGCCTCAAGGTTGCAGGTTCCTCACTCCGGCCCTATACCCTTCAAAGTTTCCAAGTTTCCTACTCAGACCAAAGAGGTATGGAAAAGAGATCCAGAAATAAAACAATGTTTCTCCTTCCTACTCAGGTGGTTCCATTTCAGGGCTTTTAGCTAAAATGTCACTCACTCCAACTTTTGGTATCCTTGGATTCTAGCTAACTTGATGTTTTTATGTAGGATTCTCCCAAACAATTGAAACAGACTTTCTGTCTGACATCATTAACTTTTTCAAAGACTTTTC
The DNA here is from genome assembly GCA_028646575.1 of Pseudocheirus occidentalis. NCBI lineage: Eukaryota > Metazoa > Chordata > Mammalia > Diprotodontia > Pseudocheiridae > Pseudocheirus > Pseudocheirus occidentalis. The sequence continues at coordinate 140,673,528 of CM053599.1, read as the reverse complement.
ACACTTAGGCCTATGATTGAAATTGAGTTATTGGGCATCTTATAATTTATTCCTTTGGGTCAGATGACTTGACCTACATAATTATAATTGCCATTACAAACATAATTATAATTCAATTTGACAAACATTTAATAAGTACTTGTTAGGCAGAAGGCACCATGTTAGGCACTGGGTATGCAAAGATGAAAGGCAGTCTCTGCTCTCAAGGAGATTAAAATCTAACAGAAGGGATACAAAATGCACACAAATAAGGATGAAACATGATATAATGTGATAGACAAAGGAAAGATCTAGACAAAGTATTATGGGCCTTGAAAGAAGAGAAGGAATTCAAAAGGCAGAACTAATGAGGGCACAGACTCCTAGGAATAGGGGAAAGCCTGACCAGGATGAGATTGTAAGAATGAGAGTGAGAAGGGTGGCTAGGTGGCACAGTGAATGGAGCACCAGTCCTGGAGTGAGGAGGTCCTGAGTTCAAATTCAACCTCAGATACTTACTTACTTACTAGCCATGTGACCTTGGACAAGTCACTTAAGAATCAATAAATTGACAAACATTTATTAAGCACATACTGTATGCCTGGCACTGTGCTAAATGCTGAGAATATCAACAAACAAACAACAATCCCTATCCTTAGAGAACTTTTATTCTAAAGTACAGACAGCATACATACATACATACATACGTATGTATGTATATATATATATATATATATATATATATATATATATATATACACATATATATTATAAACAATATAAGCCTTGTAACCCCAAATAAAACAAAGATCCAGGGTTGTATCATCTAGAAATGTGGGTAAACCCATGTGCTGGACAGCCCAGCAACTGCCCACAGAAGCCTTTACGTCAGAGACAGCTTTATTACACAAATAACATAGAAAAGGGAACAAAGAAAAGCCTACAAATGATTCTTGGAGAATCCCCAAGTTCATATGATCTTAAAGTCAGTGATGTTGGTGGTTCCATCTGAGGATCCCTCTCTGGTTTCTGTTCTTCTCAGTTCCTAGGGCTTGGCAAAGTTGCATGTATGGTGCTCCTGTGACTGGTCTTGGCCCCAGAGTTCTCCTCAGCAAATTCTAGTCTCTACTCTGACTGCTAGGGAATTCTATTTTCTTTTGGTTCCATATGCTCCTCTACTTCTCAGAATTCTTGCCCTGTTCTCTACTCAGTCATCTTTTTCTCTTGGGTCTCCAGTCTTCTGCCTAAATAGGACTCTTCAAGAGCTCTGACCCACCCTATCCCCAGCCCCTTTGTGATCTAGTTCTAACTTGGTCATTATCAAAACCACATCAACAGCATGGTGTAGTGGGCAGAGAGCTAGCCTCAGAACCAACAAGACCTGGCTCCAAGCCCTATCTCTGACACATACTGGCTGTGTGACCAGGAACAGTTCACTTAGCCTGTCAGTCCTCTAAGCAACTCTAAGACTATAAGGTCTTATATTGTGCAGGGAATTTCCCAATCCAGAAATTCCCTATATTAAATTTAGCACCTTCTCTGGGGTTACTTCCCAATCCGCATCAACTCTGGTAGTAACCAAAGAGCAATGGTCACTGCTTTCCTTGGGTTTCTAGGGGGGTAATCCCTATCCCTAATAGCACTTAATTAATATTCCATATCCTGATAATTCTTCCAAATCCAGTAGTCATTCCAGGGTAAGATTTTGATACTGATCCCTCGGCCAAGCTTAAAGAGCATGGCATTATGATACTTTGTATCTTTACTTCCCAAGGCAACCTGATACCTTAAACTTGGGCAGAACTTGGGTCCTTTGGCTTGTATTAAGGCCTTATTGAGGTTACATGTAGTGCTGTGCTTGAACTTGGAAGGACTCCTGATTGGTAAATCTTCAGTGTGAGCATTGACCTTAGAAATAGGCAAAGACCACAAATCAGGGCTTGATTTATTGTTTTGTTGATTGTCTAGAAAGTGACAGAGAAAATGCTAATAATGGAAATTATTATTCAAATAATATTCAAAGTATGTTGTGGATCACACCCCCAACTGTTAAACATTTGTTTGCACACCCCTGAATATATGCATGCCTACGTAGTCTATGTAGCATTCCACTTAAATGAAATAAGTTTTGATTAAGACTACTATGCCCAAGACAGTTATTTTGAATAGTTTTAAATGTTAGAATGCTTTTCCTGACTTTGGGGTTAAATTTACCTCTTTGCAACATTTTTGGGGGGAGGGTAATATTGGGGAATGGGTCCAAGTCCTGTGCCCAGTTCTATGAATATATTGTTAAAGGGAAATTCTCAGTGAGGAAACTCTGCCAAGGCAGGTCAACAAATACTTTGTACCTTCTGTTCTTGGAGAGTTTTTTGTGGGGTACTGAGAAGTGTGGGAGTATATTTAAAAATTTCCTTCTTTTCACCTTATAATATTAAGAATTAATATTTTCTCCAGGCTAAAATACTTTTTAGAGCTTTCCTTTTAGGAAAATGGGTAGAAGGTTGAGATAAACACTAAGATTCCAGGAATAAGGATTGGGGGTGATAAACTGAAAACAAAATGTACCTACAGTTTAGTTAAGACCATGGCTTACCCATCTCCTGAAAGTGATTGGTGCCATGACTCACCTAAAGGCAGTGTCTTTTCTTTTTAAGAATTAAGTTATTGATAACCAAGAGAAAGCCCTTTCAATTTTTAAGGGCAGAGGCCAAGGGAAGAACCCAGCAGTTGTAGCACATAAAGTGATGTGTTCAGGAATGTTAACCCCATATTTTTTAAACATATTTTAATCTTTTCTTTAGTAAAGATTCCTATAAATGTTACTTCAAATCATCTTAGGATAGAGGGTGATATCAGAGAGCATGAGAGAATTATGCCAATTTGAGCATTTCTTTCTCTAAAGTAGAAATGCTTAGATTTAGACTGATGCTAAATTAATAAAGTTTTCTGGCAAACTTGTACCTAAAACAAAAAGAAAAGTATTATACGTTTTCCAGCTGATGTTCCTTCATATACTTTAAGTAACTGTCCTATTCACTGTAAATCTTCTCTTTGCTAGGCTAAATGCCCCCAGCTCCTTCTATCTCTCTTCATATGACATGAAGTCAAAGCCTTGGGTTCCCCTCTTTTAGATTTTCTTTGTCCTTTTGTTGTCCTAAAATGCAATGCCTATAATTGAATCCAGAAGTGGTCTAACCAGGCCAGAATCCAACAGGACAATCACCTCCTCATGTCTCAAGGCTATGCCCTTAATGCAGCCAGAGATGATCCCATTAGCTTTTTTGGCTCCCATATCACAGTATTGACTCATACCGCACTCACAATCTGACAAAGCCTTGAGACCTTTTTTAGACAAACTATTTCACATTATTATGCTTCTTCCATCTTGTACTTGTAAAACTGATTTTTTTTTAAAAACTCAAAGGTAAGAATAAGATTATACATTTATACCCATTAAATTTTATTTTACTTGACTTGGTCCAGTATTCAAAACTGTCAAGATCTTTTTGAATCATAACTTTGTCACTTGATGAGGAAATTTCTCTGATAAGGGTTTTATATCCAAGAGAGAAATAATGAACAGATATTCATGTACATATATACATATACATACACATACACACATATAGAGGTATATGTGTCTGTGTTTATTCATTATATATATGTACATTTGTGTTTGTATAACCAAAAGCCACTTTCTAATATGTGTGTTATATATTATATGTGTATGTGTATATTAATATGTGTATGCAACCAAAAGCCACTTCCTAATAAATAAGTGATCAAAAGACAAGAACAATTCTCAGAAGAATATAATAATCGTATGAAAGAATACTCCAAATCACTAATAAGAGAAATGCAAATCAAAAATAACTCTGAGCTTCCACCTTAAATCCTGTAAATTGGTAAAGATGACAAAAATAGTAATGATAAAATTGCAAAGACTGTGGTGTATTGTTGGTAGAGTGTGGATCAGCACAACCATTATGGAAAGCAATTTAGAATTATGTAAATAAAGAGACTAAAATGTTCAACACCCTTTGACCCAGAGATTGCATTATTGGGCTTACATTTTAAGAAGGTCATTGATAAAAAGAAAGTCCCCATATGCAACAACATATTTATAGCACCAAGTTTTGTGATAGCTAAAATTAGAAATAAAGTAGAGTTCGTCAAGTAGAGAATGGTTAAACAAAACTGTTATATGAATGTAATAGAATGTTACTCTGTTTTAGGCAACAGCAAAGATAATGGATACAGAGAAGCATGGACTGATATACATGAGTTGATGTAGAGTGAAGTTAGAAGAACCAAAAAAGCTATGTGTAATGCCTACACCAATGGAAACAGGAAGAACAACCTCAAAAAAAAAAGATTAAAAATGAGTACTGAAATTTTTTTTAAAAGAGTCACATTATAGATAGGTAATATTAAAGCAAATCAAGAAATTATTCATTGTTAAGTTTCTGGTAGAGTGAAAGTTCCAGCAGATGTCTGAATAATTGAATTCCTCCATCACTCCTATGACTTTCCTCTGTGCTTACAGAGCTCACCCATTTCCTTGCTTTGCTCAGTTGGTTTATAGTATACTCTGATGACCATATTACTTCACTTTTCTGCCTCCACTGATTGTTACCTAACTGTTTTCCATGATGCTTTCCCCCTCTGGTTTCTGAATTTCCTTATATTAATATACCTTCTTAATATATCATGTTACCCTGCCCCTCCTTTTACCAATACAGTTTCTTTTGCATAAGAAATACCCTTCCAGAGCCATATTTCATGGCTCTTAGTCTTAAGACTAAGTCTTAAGACTTAGTTCACCAAGTCTTAGTAATATCTGTTAAATCAAATTTGCCTCCTTGAATTGGGACAGTTCATATTGCTTGTTAGTCAACTAGAATAAAAACAGGAGAGAAAAATTTTATTCTCATTATTAGTATTCTCTGCCCAGAACTGAAGCTATGGGTTTACATGAACTAAATAACTTGTGGGTGTTGCAATAAAATCTGTCATTTTGGTTCATGTAACCATCCAATAGTTTTCATTGAAAACATCAGAATTTGACTTATTTTGCCCTCACTTAGGATATCCCTTGGGAACATTAGAATTTGGCTCATGTCTTGGTCTCTGGAGAATAAATAAATAACAAGAACAATAATAAAGTTAGCATTTATATACTGCTTTGAGGTTTACAAAGCATTTTACAAATATTGTGTCATTTTATCTTCACAGCAACCCTTAGAAGTAAGTGCTATTATTAGTCCCATTTTACATATGAGAAAAACTGAGGCAGACAGAAATTAAGTAACTTGCCTAGGGTCACATAGCTAATAAGTATCTAAGGCCTCAGCTCCTAACACTCAGGCTGCAAGACAGGATGGGCTTTATTACACCCACAAGAAAGTACAAATGACTAGCATCCAAGCCTATAAACCGTCAAAAAGTCTCTTCCTCTCCACTGATCCTCACCTCTCCTTAAGAACTACACAGACTAGGTTATTCTTGGTAGGTTCAGCAAAGGGAGATAATTGGGATTGTTAGTGAGTTTACCCCTATTGTGAATCCTGCTTCTGATTTATAGTGCTACTCTGGGGTTAAGTGCCTCCCCACCTCCCTTATCCCCCCAACCCCCACCCACCCCCACACACTCATACATATATACCAAGGAAGTAAGCACACAGGATGACTAGGGAATGAGTTCCTTTTTTCCACACTTGCATAGTCCATGTGATTCATCTTTATCTGTGAAGGACATTACCTCTTCAACATCATGGTTTTGGTTTTGGGTCCTCCTTGGTCCAGGAAGCTTTCCCTGGGTCCATTCCCATGGTCAGGGAATTTTATATTATTCAGAAATTCCTCCTCTGGTCTAGCATAATCCAGAATCTCCCCATCTGGATTCAAGAAGCTAGTTCCTGGAACTTAACTCCACTACTACTTCCAAATGCTTCCATCTCTGAGTCTACATGATTCTCTTCCCTTCTGGGCCACAAAGCTTCCTGGAAGAAGCTACCTAAGCTTTCTTTAAATGAAATGGAATTAATATGTGTCCAAATAACATCTTTCTCTCCTTTTTACCTTTGGTTTGTTCCGTGTGTGTGTGTGTGTGTGTGTGTGTGATGGATTTTAGTGTGTGTAATGTGTTAGATATGAGTTCTCACAATCACAGTTCAAAATATCTCCATCATGCTTGTGCAGTGTTACATGAGGATAGATAATATAAACATTTGTGCTCAAGTCGTAAATATCCACTGCAACTGCACAGTGATATACAAGGATGAGTTGATATGAAATTGTGAAGCTATTGTTAGCAATATGCCTTCTTTGTTGCCTTATAAAGCAGGTGGGCACTGGTCGGTGAGTGGGGAACCCTCAGGGTAGGGCTGAATGGACAAGCTGGAATGCTGTGCATGCCTTGATCAGCCCCTATCAATGCTTAGGGGGAATCTGTGTTTGCCTCAACTGACCCCCATTGAGGTTTGAGGGGATGTAAGGTAGTGCAAAAGCTGTGCCTGTCTTGCTTGACCCCGTTGAGGCATAGGGGTAGTTGCCCCCCTACACCCACCTTCTTGTCAGCCCCTTCAAGAACGGTGATTGGGCAATGCTGTAGGAGTTAGTGCTCCCATTATCAGCAAGCCTCTCTTGAGAAGAATAGAATAAAGTAAAATTATTAACCCCTCCAAAGCTATCTTCTAGTCCTTCCTGTCTGACCAGATCAAGAGTGAACATGTTAGAATCTGGAGTCCAAAAACTCCAGTGCCTCCAGTATTTGTGTAACAGTGTGATAAGCAGTTCTATTTTTAAAGGCCAAGGCCATAGTTCAGGGGTAGGACTGGCCATGACTCAACCAATCATTCTTACTATGGTGCTTAAAAAGCCAATAAATGCCCATAGCAAGAGAAGTTTATACCCCATCAGAAGGAAAGTATCACAGCCAGAACTTTCTTTATCAGTGTTAAACAAGGAAACTTCATATACCATCCTTTGCAATAATCCTACATATTTGGAAATATTTCTGATTGTATTTTATGGATTAGATTGTAAGCTGCAAGAAGGCAGAGGCTGTATCTTATCTCGAACCTGTTTTGGCATAGCCGACTGAGCACTATACTTGGAGTAAAGAACATTTGGATTTGAATTCCACCTCAGATATTTACTAGCTGTGGGACTCCAGACAGGTCACTTTATCTCTCTGAGCCTCAGTTTCTTTATCAGTAAAATGTCAATAAAAATAATAGCATCTACCTCACAGAGTTGTTGTAAGGAGCAAAAGACATTTTAAAGGAGTGTAGGTTCACTGAACTGACAGAGAGTCACTGGCCAGGGAGTCCAGTTCACCATGTGCAGAGTGCTCAGCTGACGAGTGGATTTTGTAGAATGTCTAGACCTTCAATAATTGGTTGCAGTCTGCTAACCATGCAGTAAATAGGAGCCACCCTGAAGGGCTGTAGCTATCTGTGTAGTTGGAATTGGAGTCCATTCAAAAGGAACTAGGTACCCTCATCTTTTCTGTCTTTAGCTGACTTACTCCTGCCGGGTATCTTTCCAGGGAGAGAAGAGAAACAGTGCTACAAAAGGAGAGGCCTTAGGTCCTTCCTACAGGAGTCTAGCAGTGGTGTCTGTTGTTTTGTTCAGGTGAAGGAAACTAGAGATGGATTTTGGAGATTGTGAACTTCTTGAGATCGGGAAAACAAATCATCTGAAGTTGAAGAGTGGAATCATATCAGGTTTTGCAGCCAGCTTGGTCCAAGATCGATGCTTCAAGGATCAAGGAGTGACCTCTGAACCCAGCCCAGTGGTAGGTAGATAGGACTAGGGCTCATCCAGTCACAATGTCACATTTGGATTTAAATTAGGTGAGATTAATTCGGGGTAGAAACTGTATTGACTCTCAGCCACCTCTTTCAGGGACCAAAGTGGTGGGAGATGGGAGAATGTATTTCCGAAGAATTGGGGTAGGGAAGAAACATTTGTACTTTTGTTCTTACTATATCTTTGAATTTAATATCCCTTTGTAAAAGATAATTGATGTTAATTAGTTAAATGGAACTGATCCTTTAGTCACTAAAAGCTATGGGGGGGGAGGGAATAAAATATTGGCTCAAGTTGATAGCAGTAGTGAAAGGGGTAGCCTTAGAACTTTGAGTGGGGGGAGAGATCACTAATCTAGCTCTGGAAGAATGAGGTTAAGGAGTACACCTTACACATATAAAGGGCTTTGCAAACTTTTGAATAGAGGTCCTTAACTCTTTCATGTGTCATAGTTTTCTTTGGCAGTCTAGAAAACCTATGGACCCCTTCTCAGAATAGTGTTTTTAAAAGCATAAAATAAAACCCATAGAATTACAAAGGAAATAAATTATAATGAGTTACCAAAATATTTTAAAAAGTTGGCAGACCCCTGGTTAAGAACCTCTGCCTTAGAGCCTCATCATCATTATTATTTAAACTTCTTATTGCTTTCTTTGTTCATAGCAGGGGCTCAATTAGATCTTTTTGGAATGAATGGAAAAGCACTGGAAAGAAGGTTGTTTTTAAATTTATTTTATGTTTCTCATCTGTAAAATATCTTGTACTTATACATAATGATGGTGAGCAAATGCTCACCAGCTTATAAACTTGTATATAGATAGTTGTCATCTGCCTTCTGGCAAGTTAAATACAAGCATAAAAGATGGTTCCTGTACTTGTTTGATCTTGCCCTCAACCATACAGTACAAGTCTGTATCACTGTCTTAGCTTTTCCTAAATTCTTGGCTACTCAAGTAAGTTTGTGGTATAGGATCATCAAAACTGTACAACAGAAAAGAATTAAGTCCCTTTCCCCAAAAATTAGTTTCTCAGGAAATTCAGGAAATTAAGTTAGATTAGAAATAACCTGAGGCAGCTAACAGTTATTTGTGGTAAATAACCATGAATCTTACTTATCAAAAGAAGTGAGAATTTATTAGTTATACAGACCTGTTTACTGTCCCAAATGACCATTATTTCAAATCTGCAGGTGTTATAGCTACAAAGTATTGGTAGTTTTAAAAAGAAAAACAGTGCAGCTACTAACAGAAATACCATTGGCAATGCATGGATATTGTAGGAGCTCCTTCCATAAAATTACACATTCCTTGTCTGTCCTTAGACAAATGTCTCAGTGAAATTTTACTTTTAAAGCAATACAGTAATGGGCATTAATAATAGCATAATACACAAGTTGGCATTTTAAAATTACATTTGTTATAAGTTCTTCAACATAGTTTAACTCAATGTGTTTATTTTGTCTTCAGAATTACAACTTCGGAATAGAATCTGTCTGAATGAGGCTCCCTCAGTTAGGGAGTAAACAGTCAAATATGGTCTTATTCTTTGTATTTGTATCTCCACTATGCTAGAACCAGTGCTAGGCATGTAGTAGGTGCTATATAAGTACTCATTGATAAGAAAAACCTGAAGTTTATTGGTTTAATTGAATGAAAATGGATTTTCTCAAGTGCAATCACTAGGTGGCACTCTCGGGATGCAGTACAGAAGTAGTGACTGAATTACAAAATTTTACTGTTGCCTTCAGAAAAAGACAGAAGGCAACACAATTTCCAGGATTTGTCTAATCAAAAGGCTGACCCTAGGCGCGGCTTCTGCCTTCTAATATCTAAAGGGCTGCATCTTGCTATATGGGTGAGTACAGAGAGTACTCATTCTCAATGAGAGAACTTCCAGAGATAGAGATTTGAGATCTTTTTGTAAGGAGAAAAATGAAACAATTAGAGCTGCTAAGCAGTAGAATGGGCTACCTCAGGAAATAGTGGAGAAAAGTCTGGATGACCATTTGTCTAGTTATTCATAGAGGGGATTCTTGTTTGGATATAGATTAGATTAGATGATCTCTGAAATCCCTGTTCGCTCAGAGAGTGTATAGTTTAGTTCCCTAAAAGAGCGAGCTTCTTTAATTCATTTAATCTATTATTTAATTTAACAATAATTTATTTAATAGCTACTATGTACTACATTTAGTAGACACTATGCTAAGGGTTGGGGATAAAAAAGCACAAACAGCTTGGCCCTCAAGGAGAACTTCACCCTACCAACTACCCCACTTCTGTAGTACTCTTCCAAATGGACCTCTGGAGACCACGACCTGAAGGAGCTAGTCCACTTAGTTTTAGAGCTCCTGCCTACAAACTGCGCTATCCTGATTAGTGAGGGCTTCCTCGCCTCCCCAGACCTGATTGTGCTACATTCTAGCCATCTTTTTGCCATCTGCCACTGTACATATAATCCCTCTACTCAGATTACCATTCCCCCTACAGATTGTCTCTCTCTATTTGCATTTGTATCTGCAGCACCTGAGTAAACTCCCATAGCTAAACTAGGTGAGAACAAGGACTCAATCAATCAAAAGACCTTAGACTGTGAGAAAAAGTCCTTGAAAGCCATTGGATGAAGTAAAAGGCAAGAAGTCTATTCCAATTGGTTGGGGAATTTTGTCCCACCCTCTGAGCCCTACTATATCATCATCCGATTTGCTACAAAGAGGAGTAACTTAAGAGAATGTAATTTTCTATGATGTGTCTGAGGCCCAAAGGCATCACTGAACCATGACAGAGAAGGGAGCTATCTAGAGGGAAGTCTCAAGAAGACATTAACTGTTTACCTGATCTCCCTTCTCATGTCTGTCTTTCTACCGACTCCATAATATGACCAGCTATTTCATTATCCAAATGTTTCCAGGAAACTAAAATTTGCTTCAACCACAAAGAGAACGGGGGTTAATTAGGGGATAGTTATAAATTCAGAGTCCTACTTTTGCCCAAATCTTAGAAATTCTTCTAACTGGGGTCTCAGGAGCCACTGTGACTGAATTCATAACTCTTTAAAAAATAAACTGTCTGAAGTTGGAGGAAAGAACCACTACAGACCTTAGGGTATGTTTTATCACCCACCTAGGTTTAAAATGAGCTAATATTTTAACAGGTGTTAAGCTCATGATAAATACTTTTTCATTCAAGGATTCTTCCTGTAATATTATTCCTTACATTTTTGTAAGACCTAGATAGGGTTTTTTGAGTCCAGAGACTGTGAAGGGTCTCTTTTCCTGCTTCCTAGTTCCAGAAACCCTAAAACTACTAGTACTTGAAGAATGTCAAAGGTCTTCTAATTCAACCTCTTATTTTACAGCTGAACAAACTGAAACCCTTAATTCTAGTCACTACCTTCTGTAGATTATTTCCAAATTATCTTACATATAGCTTGTCAGTGAAATGGCAAATTTTAATAAAGTGACCACAGAGTCTGAATAAAAGTTTTAAGGAGCTTTAATAGCAATTGAATTAACAGCTAGGCTGTCTCATAAGTCAAAAAGAAGAAATAGAGAGCAGCCCCGTAATCCAGAAGTACAGAATCTTTTATACCATATAGTCTCATTGTTTGGAGGTGCAAGTAAGTTGCTGGGGCAAGGGAGTTTGTGATTACAGGGCATAATGACAGAACATGAAGAAGAATGAACAATAGGCAAGGAGGGTTTGTGATAACATCTGTAGGTAGGGGGGTTGTAGGGTAAACAGAGGGGGCAAGGGGCATGATGACCTGGGCACATAGAAGAAGAAAAATGAAGACAAAGACAAATCACCTAGATTAGTTCCCACACCCCAGGCTGGCCC
>CM053599.1:140621077-140661795 GCA_028646575.1 Pseudocheirus occidentalis | reverse complement strand
ACAGTTTCTGGCCTAAAGAAGGAACTTATAAAAGGTTTCTTGCCTGAGAGGTTCAATTCAATTCAAATACAAAAAGAGGCAACATAGTCCCTGCCCTCAAGAAGCTTATGGTCTATTGGAGGAGACAACATGCAAATGCACACAAAGTAAGCTACATACAGGATAAACTTGAAATAATTAACAGAGGGAAGGCACTGGAATTAAGAGGGGTTGGTGACTTAAGGTCACCCAGACAAAAAGTGCATCTTGACTAAGGTCACACGGACAGTAAGTGGAAAAGCACGATCTGAACTAAAAAAAGGTATCCTAGAATTAGCTTCTGTGATCTTCCTACAAATGATTCCAAAAACCTAGCTCTTTCTCGCCTTGCCCCATCCCCCCTGCACCACGGGGTCGAGACTAGCTAAAACATCTAACTCCTGGAGTTCTAGGAGAGCGCTTCACCCGAGTTGGGACCGGCAGGGCGGGGGAGGATCCTCAGAGAAACGGAGGGGCAGAGCGGGGAGGAGACCGGAGTGGGCAGTCAGTTTCAGGAGAAGCACTTCCCAAGGAGGAATCCTGTATAAGGAGGCGTGGAAAGTCCCCGAGGCCCCGCCTCCTGGGATTCCCAGCACGCCCCGCAGAGGAGGAGTCCGGTGGGAGGTGGGAGGGGGTTCGGGGAAAGAGGTGAGAAGGGTGTGCGTGAGGGCGTCGGTTTTGCGACAGGGCGGTGCGTTACGGAAGCGGAAGTGGTGGGTGCGCTTGGCGGCGGCGGCGGGAGCTGCGGAGTCGGGAATCAAAACAAAGGGCTGGGGGGGGTGGGGGGGTAGGCGGTATGGCCGGCATGTGAGAGCAGGTGGAGCAGGTGGCTGAGGTGAGTGTGCAGGGGGGGGTGGGGAGGAGCGGAGGGGTCGCGTCACCGCCCTGCGGTCCCTTCCTTCTGGCCCTGGGAGCTGAAAGAAGAGCGCTTTCCTTCCGCCTTCCCCCTCCCCCCCTCCACACAAGTCTTGGGAGGGCTGCTCCCCGCTTCGCGCCCCTCTGGGCTGCGCAGCCTCAGGGACTCCCCTCTTCCCCGGCCTGGGCCTTTGGCCTTGCTCCAGGGCGGCCTTGAAGAAACCGGTCCCCCCCCTTCCCCATCCCACTGCTTTGGGTTAGGGACCCCAGCAACTCTCCCTTGGGCCCTCCTTTGCCCCCTATCCTGCAATCAGTTTGGGCTTGGGGGGTTGGCAGCTTTGTTGGGGCGTGTGTGCCCCTCCCTTGTTTTTACTTTGGAGGGCCGGAGTGGGGGTGGGACGCGGACAGCGGACGGCTCTCTAGCTCACAGTTTTGAAGAGGGAGAGGGAAGTAAGGAAAGTTCGTGGTATCTGCCTTTCTTGCATGCCCCCACCCGGGTCATCGTAGCCTTTAATGTAGTGGCACGTTTCAGTTTTGTGTTTGTGTGATTGGGAAGGTGACCACAAATAAGAGAACGTTAGGATTGTATAGGTGACAAAAGTCACATGAGTGTATGTAGAGAACCGCTGTAAAACCGCTTGATAGAGAACTTATTATTCAAAAGTGAAATGCAGCATTTTTGAATATATCCGCTATAGAAATTCTTTGTATTATAAGAGTAGCAACATGACGTAGGGTTCAGCCAAGTGCCAGATCTCAGTACAACCTGTAAAAGAATCCCTTATCCTTACACCCCAGCAGACTAAACCAGTACCAGTATTGTCTCAAGGATAAAGTCTAAGATGTGGGACTCGGAATTTATCTCGTCCCTGCTCCCTAGACCTCTTAAGAGACTGATTGAGTTTCCGGTTCTATTCCAGAAAAAATGCTCTGCTTTTATGTTAAGTAGAACGCATTCAGCCTAGGACTCTTGATTATCTACATTGTGTGTACACAGTTGTTTTCTTGTCTCTCCCGTTTACATTGTGAGCTCCTCAGGGGCAGGGACTATCTTTTTGCCATTCTTTGTAACTCCAGTACTTTAGACTGTGCCTGGCACATAATGAACATTTAATAAATGTTTCTTGACTGACTGATGAGTTGCCTCATGCATCCAACTAATTAAAACATCTTGTTTGATTATGTGATTTACTTTTTGTGGTTTCCAGGGAGGATTTAGTAGAATTTGAGACACAGGTTCTGTTTGTAGTAATTTGACTTGGGCACTTTCTTTTCTTTCTCAGTAGGCTTCACCTTACTTTGAATTTGTTCTTGAAAAGGGAAACGAAAGTGGAAATGAAAGCAGATTATACCAAAGTTAACTTTGATTCCTAACCTCTCTAAAGTTTAACAGTTGAATTATAAATGAGGTGAATGATTTTGAGGCTGGAGCTACACTCTTGTAAAGAAATGAGCATATATGGTCAACATATTTATCCTTCCCGGATGGGATGACAGTGAACTTCAGGTAGGGTGGGTCAGTATCAGGCACATTAGAATTTCTTCTGATTAAAAAAGGAAGCGACACAGAAAGTAAAGGTGTGGTGGGAAGAAGAAAATAGATGAAGCAAAGCATTTACTTGTACCTTCTCTTCCAGGTCTTTTTTTTTTTTTAATCTCACAGATACTAGTTCCCTCTTCCAAATTACTTTGTATCTATTTTTCTTTTATTTATCCATGTACATGTTATTTCTCTTCTGTATAAATTTCTTAAGGGTAGGGATTATTTAAGTTTGTCTTTGTAGCCCTAGAACTCTATACCTAGTAGATGACATTTAATAAATGCATATTGCATCATACTTTTAAAACGGTCAGTATTTAAGATAATAGAATCTGAAACTGTCTATCTGTGACCACAGGTTTTAAGGGAAAAGGAAAATGACCATAGTGGGAATCCAATATTTCATCAGAAATATTTGTTGTACTTTCTGCTTTTACCTCAAGATTCCCAAAAAGGTTCAGCTAGCGAGTCTGTTGCTGTTTCAAGATTCTGTGACTCATAAGTTGTAGCAAAACCAAAGGATGAGGTACACTAGTGCATCTGAAAAATAATATTTTATTACTTTATCCATGCAAAGTTTGTATGGTTTTACAGATGTGCATTTCCCTGTGAATTAGAATTTGTATGCAAAGTCTCACAAGTCTAAATAAATTTGGAGGACATATTTTTTTTCACCTGGGGGAAGAAGGGGAAGCTTGAGTCAGTATCAGCACCCAGCTGCAGATAGTCAGTGGTGTTACTTCCTATTAAACTAGGTTGCTAGGAGCCCCTGCAGAAAAATGGAAGATTTGGAGGCATTCTCTAAATTAATCTCATGCCTGTAGTTGGATGGCTTGCTATTTGATGAGGACAGTGAACGTCTGTTAGAAAGTAGAGTTAGAAGTGAAATAAATTAAAAATAATGATCCTAGCTTATGATGAATTTAAAAACTTAAGGTTCACATGTAATTTTAAGTCCTACTGAAATCATAGTGTCTAGATTAGGGAGAGGTTAGTTAAAAGGAAGATTTTTAAGTACTGTATAAAAGTAATTTTTTAGAAAGAACACATTATGAAGAAGGTAGCCTGGAAGAGATATTTGGGGATGTATTTTTAAAAAAATTATTCTAAAAACATGTCTTCTTTTGGGAAATTACTGAGAGGAAATGTTTGTAGCTATTTCATAAACTTTAAAAATAGAAGACCAGGGATGGTAGTTGGTTTTGTTTGTGTAGAAAATGAAAAGAACTTGGGCATGAAACATTGTTTTTGCTGTTGTTAGGCTTTCCCCAGGTAACTGGGCAACAGTGACTCGATCTGTTAAATTACAAGAATATCTTTGTAATTTGTAGTTATAAATCATGATTGAACTGCTCAAAATAAAACCATCAGTTCTGCAAATGAATAGTTTACTTATTTTTCATTAGTGATGTCAGTTTGTAATAGTGAAATAAATAGAGGAATGAAGTACAAAGTTTCCAGACAATTCATGGTTGCTTTTCTGAGCAGTCATGGAAGATGCCCATGACTAGGCCAACATGAAAGACTGGATTTTGCATACTATAAAAAATAATATGGGGTAAAATATCTTTAACACATTTTAAAATGATCTCTTTTCGGTAGTAAAGATGGATACTTTGTTCCTATAAGAAGACTTAATAGAAATGAATAGTAGCTATCAAGCAAGTAAACAGTGTTCAAAATACTTTAGTAAACTGTATCTAAATCTTCCTGTGTATGATATTGACTTGATATTTTTAAAAATTTGATCATTAAGCTGACTTGATTACACTGTAAACATATTGAAGTGTTAAGTGTAAAGAAAATATATTCTTTCCTGCTTTACATAAGATAACATTCAAATTAATTCTTCACAGGGGGGGAAGAATGAAAGAAAGGAAAGACAAAAGAATGTTGAACTGCACTGTATGGTTGTATGATGGAAGGAAACGGAACCGAGAACCCCTGCAGTAGGTCACGTGGATGGCTTCAACAAGATAGCGATGCTAAGCCATGGCTTTGGAAATTTTCTAATTGCTTTTCTCGTCCTGAACAGACATTGCCACTTAGTCCCAAAACGGTAACTATTTGGTATTCTAACGACATAGGAAATTTGTTACTGAAGTAGTTCGTTGGTTCATATTGTCTAGTATATTATGTCAGTATGGTCAATGACAAGACTTCTTATTGTATACTTTTTGTAATTTGTCATTTCATTCATTATGTTTTCTGACTGAAGAGCAGTATATTTTTGTAACTCCTATGCACAGTGGAAGAGTAGATACTTTAAATATTTAATGTTAGACTCTTAGGAAGGCTTTTTTCCCTATATACCTGGCAGCAGTTGACACTAAAGATAAATTCTGCATTGTATGGTGTAAGAAAAGAGATCAAAATGAAGGTTATTGTTACTATATCTCAAGTTTCGAGGTCTTTTTCTTGTAATACAGAAAAGAAAAATTAGAACTTTATTGGCTTTCAATACTTTGTTATACCCTAACTCTTTACTGCTTTTTTTCTTTTAAAGAAAATGTATTTTTATTAATGCTGAAATGGCAGGTTTTAACAAAGTGACCACAGGGTCCAATTAAAAGTTTTAAGGAGCTTTAATTATATTTAATTTATCAGCTGGGCTGTCTCACAAACCAATTAAAAAAGAGAGCAGCCGGGAAACATAGAAGTACGGGGTCTTTTATGCCATTTTTTGGTTGCTAACAACATAATCTGTAACCACATAATCGGTAGCTAAAAACTAAATTGGTATCCAATACAATCTGTATCCAAAACCAAGTTGGTATCTAGGTACAAATAATTCCGGTTCTATAATTAATTGATTATTATAACTAGTTGACATCCAGGTAGGGGCATCTATTCTTTGTTCTCAAGGAAGCATGAAGTGGGGACCAGGAGAATGTGATAACCTCAGTATTGATTAATGAAGAGTTAGGTACAGAAGCCAGGAGAGTGAATACGGGATTGGGCATGGGGGTGCAGGCTTAGTCACATAGCCGCTTCTAGTGATTGATTTGGCTCTGAGTTTACTGAGTTCACTGAGTAGCTGCTTTGGATACGATGAACTCACTGATTTCTTATTTCACGAAGTATCACTTAACTGTTTCCTGGCTAATCTCTTGAGTCCATAGCTTAACTAGTTCCTGACCACTTCAATGCCTGTATTACATTTATTTCTAAATTCCTCCTATCCCCTTCCCCTACCCAGTGAGTCATCTCTTGCTAGTAGTTTCCTTTTAAAATTTTCTTAACAATTTCACTTTTTTTCTATGCAAAAATTTTCTTATCCTCTGGTGTTTATTGTTTTAGATTTCTGTGGGCTTTTTCTAATTTGTTTTCCTTTTTGGAGTTCAGATGAATTTCAGAGACTCATTGAATAAACTATGAATGTTCTCAATTTCCATCCTATATGTATCTTTATTGAGCTCTTTTAATAACCATTTTGGTTCATAATGAGGTATGGGAAGCGTAAAACTTTTTTTTTGCATACCTTACTTGAAAATTGTAAGGAATTTAGTTCGCTACTGTATTGCTTATTAGACATTGTCTATAACATTCTTGGAAATTTTGATCAGTTGAGAGTAGTTGTAAATTAACTGTTAGGTTCGATTCATTTACTGGAGTACAGCAGCACTAGAAATAGAAACTTCTTGAAAAAAGTCTACATCTGATACATCTATGTGAACATTATGTAGTCTTTTCTTGATCCTTCAGAGTCTGACTTCTTTTTTTCAGTATTGTAGAAACTGCTTTCTCTCGTTACCAGTAATCTAATCACCAGTACATTGTCCTTTTCCCAATTCTTGTTCTCTATAAGCCCTCAAAAGTCTTCTCTATAAGCCCCTACCTATAACCACCTCTTCTTTTAGATGCTTTGTCCTTGAAGACAGTGGTAGCAAACTCAAGCAGAAACAGATTCTTGGGGGCTCTATATTGACTTTGAAAACCACAAATTAATGTTCTCTATATTGTATTGTGTTTTTGCTTATTTTGTTGAACTTTTCTCAATTATATTTTAATCTGGTTCAGACTTGACACTTACTCTCCTGGTTGTCTCCTTCATATTGGTTGTTGTCTGTCTCCACTTTTTGCTTGTCTTCTTTCTGATCCTCGAGTTGTGTATTTCCCATGTGCCTGCCCTTAGCCACCTTTTTTCTTTGTCAACTCTCTTGACAATCTTTTGCTCCCACAGCATCAACTATCACTTTTATTTGAATGACTATAAAATCTTTATCACTGCCTTTTCTTTTCAGTTGTTAAATACAATTCCTAATTCACAGGTCCCATATATTCAGTCTCTTGTCAAATCTTGTCATTTCTACACTCACAATGTCTTTCCCTGGTCTCACAGTCACCCCTAGTTCAGTCCTTTATCACCTCTTGCCTGGGACTATTAGAGTAACTTTGATCAGTTTCTTTGCCTCATGTCTCTTCCAACTGGAGTCTGTCACCCCCTCAACAATCCGCTCCTTAACTCAGTAAATTCCATTGGCTTCTTCTGATCCCCAGTTTAAACAAGTCAACAAGTATTTAAGTGCCTTCTTTGTGCCAGACACTGTACTAAATGCTGGTGATACAAAGAAAGGGAAGGAAATAAGCATTTTTGTAGTGTCTGTGTTTCAGGTACTATGCCAAAGGCTATTTACAAATGTGTTATTTGATCCTCACAACAACCCTGGGAGGTAGGTGCTATTATTATGCTCACGTTATGGTTGTGAAAATTGAGGCAAACAGAAGTTAAATGATTTGTCCAGGGTCGTATGCACATAAACTGGAGGTAACCTCAGAGGGGAGGCACTAAGATTCAGGAGGACTGGTCAAAGCTTCTTAAAGGAGGTGAGCCTTTAGGTGAGATTTGAAGGGAGCTAAGGAAGCCAGGAGGCACAGAGGAGAGGGAGAGAGTTCTAGTCATGGGAAATAGTAAAAATGCCTGGGGGGGGCGGCTGTGTGGTGTAGTGAATAGAGCACTGGTCCTGGAGTCAGGAGGACCTGAGTTCAGATCCACCCTCAGACACTTAACAGCTGTGTGACCTTGGGCAAGTCACTTAACCCCAACTGCCCTCAAAAAAAAAAGAAAATGCCTGGAGCCAGCAGGAGTATCTATGTAAGGAACAATAAGAAGGCCAATGGAATTGAATTGAAGAGTATATGGAGGAGAGTAAAGTGTAAGAAGATGAGAAATGGAGGAAGGGGCCAGAGTCTGAAAAGCTTTAAAACCCAAACAAAGGATTTTATATTTTATCCTAGAGATGACAGCCCCTGGAGTTTATTGAATGGGATGGGTTGGTAGTAAAATACTCAGACCTGAGCTTTAGGAACATCCATTTTGTCAACTAAGTGGAGGCTCCATTGGAGTGAGGAGAAACGTGAAACAGAGAGCCTCTCAGAAGGCTATTCTTATAATCTAGATGTGTGTTCTGTGTGTGGGGGAAATCATCCTCTACCAAGGTGGAGTCAGTATCAGAGGACAGAAAGAAGTGTATAGGATTGGTTGTTGCAAATGTATAAACAGTAAAATTTAGCAACTGATTGGATGTGGGAAGGGTGAGAGTGAAGAGTCAAGGATAATACCTAGGTTTCAAGTCTGAGTGATAGGTAGGATGGTGACCCTTGATAATATTAGATAAGTTAGGAAGAAAGAAGAGTTTGGGAAGAAAGATAATGAGTTGCTTTTTGGACATATTGAATTTAAGCTGTTTGTGGGTCTAGTTCAAGATATCTTTATAGGCAGTTGGAGACTAGACCAGAGGACAGGAGACAGATCAGGCTAGCCAAATCCATCTAATCATCAACATAGGGATGATGATTATATCTTCATGGGAGCTGAAGAAATCACCAAATATAAAATCTTTTGACATTGAAAGTATTTCACCACCTGGTACCTTTTTTACCTTCTGGTCTTTTTACACTTTACTCCCCTCCATGCATATATGATCTAGCTACCCTCGTGCTTTGGGATCCACATAGCACTTCATCTCCCAACTCTCTGAATTTAAACTAGCAATGCACTATGCCTAGAATGGTCTCCCTACCCACCTCTGCCTCCTAGGTTACCTATCGTCCTTCAAGACTTAACTTTGTACCAGGGCTATCACCATACCCACCCCAGACCCTTCACTCTGAGATTACCTTCCATTTATTTAGGTTATACTATCTTGTTTGTACATACCTGTTTTCATGTTGTCTCCCTCATTAGAAAGTGAACTCCTTAAGAGTAGAGACTGTTTTTCCCTTTCTTTGTATGCTTAGGGCTACTCACCATGCCTGGCATATATTAAATGCTTGCTGACTGTCTGATTTCTATACCTACTTCTCTAACTGTCTACCTAGAGAACATTTCAACCTTAAACTTAATACATTCAAAATTGAGCTTAATAGATTTTGCCTTAAACTTCCCCCTCATTCTGATTTCACATTTTCTGCAGTGGTAACACCACTTCCTTGGTCTTCCATTTTTGAAACCTTGGTGTTTATTTGACTCTTCTCTGTCTTTCATTTCCCATATCCAGCCAGTTACCAAGCCCAGTTGATTCTACCTTTTTAGCATCTCTTAAATGCTTGTTTCTTCCTCCCAGTGTATTATGGTACTTACTACCACTTGCTTAGGCTTTTGTAATCATCCTCACTCCCTCACATCTATGATATGTTAGTTAACCACCTTTATTAATCTATCTGGTTATGTCTCTCATCTGTCCACGCTGACTTAGAAAAAGTAAAGCTTGGTATTTGATATCCTTAATAATGTGGTACCATTTTCCCTTATTTTTCCCATATACTCCAGCCAAATTGAATTATAAACTGATATATATATATATATCTAATATATATATATATATATATATGCCCTATATTTCCTTGCTTTCTTGTCATTGCTTGTGTTGTTTCTTTGTCTAGACTGCCCTTCACTCCTTTTTGAACTCCTGCCATTTCAAATACTATCTCTTCCCTCAGTTTTAATTCTACCTAGTTGCCCTCTTTGAACTCCAATAGTACTTTAACCCTTTCTTACATAGTTGTCATGTATTATTTTGTATTATATTTGTGTGTCATTTTCCCCTCTTGGCTATAAGCTTCATGAAAGCAAGGATAGTGTCTTACCTAAACATTTTATCACAACCCCTAGGACAGTGTCCCTTACATAGTAGGTTCCAGTAAGTGTCTGATTTGAACTCTAATCTCTGGACTCAAAGTTTGGTAGCCTTTTTATCCGAACTCACTTATGTTGATTTATATTTCATCTACTATATTCATTCCCTTAAATCTGTGTAATAATGGTGATTTTTGTCTATTACTCCATTTTAGTTTTTGTTTGTTGGATAAGGTAGTACTTACATAGACTTAGGATTTGTGGTTTTCAATGGAATGTGAAGGAAATTTTAGGCTTCATATCCTAATTAAGACACATACCAATCTTTTATTTTGCAGAAAGATTACATGGAGAACAAAGTTGTTGTAGATTTAAAGGATGTACCATCTCCTCTTCATGCTGGCCCTAAACTTTTCCCAGCAACCCCAATTCCAGATATTCATCCTCTTCAGCAACCTCAACTACAACTTCCGCCTGCTCCTAAAGTAAGCTGCTGTGCTCATTGCTCTAATGACCCCTCAACTTCCCTGATGCACTTTGGTGGTGGTGGCAGCGGCAGCAGCGCTGGTGGCAGAGGTACTGGGGGCTTGATTCACGCTGGCTCACTATTAGACTCACCAGGCACTGGGACAATCACTTGTCAAGTAGGGTCAGGGTTTGCTTTTCAGTCTGCATCTTCACTCAAGAGTGCTCCAGCTAGAAATAATTTGGCAGGCATTGCAAGTGACTTTTCCAGCATGTGTATAGAAAGTAACTTCTCTTCCTGTAAACACCTGCCCTGTTGTGGAAAACTCCATTTCCAATCATGTCATGGTAATGTGCGCAAACTGCATCAGTTTCCGGCTCTTCCGAGCTGCACCTCTTCTGGCTATTTCCCCTGTTCTGATTTCACAAGTGGGGCTCCCGGGCATTTGGAAGAGCACATTTCACAGTCGGAGCTCACATCCCATGTGTGCACCAACCCTTTGCATCTAAATGTGGCACCATCGGTTTGTCTAAAGGGCTCTCATTACTGCGAAGACTGTTTAAGCAAGGTTTGTATATATTATATAATATATGTATATATATTTACACAGTACATAACCATGGTTGGGGTTTTAAAAATAAGAATTTGTAAGGAGTCTTGCTTTATAGATCTAAGATTGTACTTTTGATGAAGTGTTTTTTTAATTTAGAAGATAATTTTATTAAGCAGCATAACTTTTGTTTGTCTTAGAGGAAGATGTGAAATCAATCAACAATAAGGATTAGGCCTGACATTGAAAGTAAAATGAAAGAATTACTGAAATAGAAATATAGTTGTGTAGAAATGGTGCTTGTACTGAGCTAGGTAGTTCATGCTTTGTAGAACTTATTGATTTATTTTATCTGGTCCTGTAGTTTTGTTGTGTGGGAGAGCTCCTTTGTAGACTCTCCACTGATACAGATCAATAACTTGTTTTTAGTTGTGGTCTTAAAGATTTACTTGGGGCACTGAGAGTTGACAGCTTTGCCCATGGTGCCATGATTAGTATATATCACAGGTAGAACTTGAACCTGGGTCTTTCTGACAAGGTCACCCTTCTATCCATTACACCCTTATGCCTCCCAGAGCTGCTTACATTACAACAAATTTACCATTGTTTATTTAAATTATGGAACCTACAAAACCAGGTCAGTTTTCCAGAGTCTTTTGTCTTTGAATAATGACAAGAAGAATGTAGCACATTTGTGATATAAATTAATTACTTTTTTAGCTTAGAGCATTTGAAAGATTTGATTTTACAGATTCAGTCATGTAATGTAGTTCAAAATGTAAATGAACTTTGCACATTTATAGTAAAATTGGGAACCTAACGTTTAAC
Source organism: Pseudocheirus occidentalis (assembly GCA_028646575.1). Classification (NCBI taxonomy): domain Eukaryota; kingdom Metazoa; phylum Chordata; class Mammalia; order Diprotodontia; family Pseudocheiridae; genus Pseudocheirus; species Pseudocheirus occidentalis. Next base: position 140,650,460 of record CM053599.1, on the reverse strand, counting down.
TGTGGTGCATAACAACATTTAAGTGAAAAACTTTAATATGCTTTATGTAAAGCACATGATTTGTTGTCAGTCACTTCAGTCATGTCCAACTCTTCGAGACCTCATTTGGGGTTTTCTTGGCAGACACTGGAGTAGTTTGTTATTTCCTTTTCCAGCTCATTTTACAGATGATGAAACTGAGGCACACAGAGCAAAGGGGGGTCACACAGCTTATAAGTGTCTTGAGGCTGGATTTGAACTCTGGCTTTCTGATTCTAGGCCTGGCACTTTATCTACTTTGCCACTTAACTGCCCCAAAGCACAAAAATAGGAAGGTGGTATGGGCCTTAGAAAATGAAGTTTCAGATACTGAATTCCCTAGCCATTCTTGGCATGGTCATATTTTGTGATAGAAAAGAAAGGACAACTGCTTGGAATTAGTTTCTGAATTTAATGTCAATCAGTTCCAAGAAATATAACTGGAAGTTAATTTGAATAGAGAGATGGAAGAGTGTTAAGTATATTCAGCACATACTTTTTGGGTATGAGTATGAAGTCTAAAATAATGTGATTGAAAAACTTGTTTTTAACAGCCGGCAAGAAATAGTATAATTGATGCTGCTAAAGTCTGGCCAAATATTCCACCTCCAAATACTCAAACTGCATCGATCTCTATCCCTTTGTGTAATGACTGTGGAACCAAAGGAACAGGGAATGAGACAGCTTTGCTACTTGCAAATAGTCTTAGCAAAACAGCATCAAAATATGGTAAATTATATTTAAATACGCATTTTTATACTAGTTTAATTTTTATTATAAAATGTTAATATAAGAAATTTACTTAATTTTCTTTAATTTTGGGAGTAGTGCTAAAGCCCTCTGTTTCCTTTTTTTCTTTCTAGCAAAAAAAAATTCTAAAACTCACTAAACCAGTAGATTTTTATGTCATCTTAAATTGAGTCTCTTCTATTAGAAGAATTAAAGCGTTAGAAGAGAACCTTGTTACTGTCAAATTAAGATTACAGTTGGTGGGATTTGTTACTGAGTCTGTCATCTTTGTCTACTGGAAATAGGAATTTTAGTCATGGAGGGTAAGAATAGTATTTACAAATCCCTACTGTATGTTAAGATAACAGCTATTTCATACAAGAACTGTTCAGTATTCTATATTTTAAAAATTATAAATATTAAATCAGGTATTAATGTAGTGCTAAATAATATTCTGTAACTGCTCAACCTTTTTTACTTTTTCTAGCACTTTCTTTACTTTTGCTTTCATATAGTCTTTCAGATGTGTAGTCATAGTAGTCTTTCAGATGTGTTTTGATTTCAGAGAAATATGACTGGTCAAAAAAAATGTCAGATTTATAAATTGACTTGCTTTATGTGCTTTACTAGCTCGTGTGGGCTTTAAGGTTTGTTTTTTTTTCTTGGAAATAGAGATGGCATTCTAAATGGCAAATTTGGTATTCCCCATGCCCCCATAGTAGTGGTTTCTCCTTGAGGAAATATGTATAATCAAGGGTTTCTTTTCTATCAAGTATGCTTAACTGGAAAAAAAATAGTAATAGAAATCTTGATTTTATTTTCACCAGCTTTTCTTTTTCTATGATTACAATAGAAACATGTTAAATTTTTTTTAAAGGGTCATCAGAAGTTGCAATAGCAGGACAGGCGCTAGAAAACTTACCCCCCATTGGAGTTTTTTGGGACATTGAAAACTGCTCTGTTCCTTCTGGCCGGTCAGCTGTGATTGTTGTACAGCGAATTCGTGAGAAGTTTTTTAAAGGCCACAGAGAAGCAGAATTCATATGTGTCTGTGACATCAGTAAAGAAAGCAAAGAAGTTATTCAGGAGCTGAATAATTGCCAGGTAAAAGAAAACACTATTACGGTATAGTAATAAGTTTAAATGATTTGAAATTTTTCCAAGATATAATAATGTCCAGTAATATTTATTTTGTATCTTTTTGGGTATGTTCTCTTTTATTGACTGATTGGGACCATAGCAAGTTATGTATCTTTCTGTACTTCATCTATCTAGATAACATCATAATAATAATTAATTCCCAATTATATCTAATTAACCAGTTGGCAATTGTATTTTTTGTTTTATATTGTCATTTGAATATTATGAATTTTTCATGTTGTTACCTTATTTCTCCAATTAGTTATTTTCCTGATGAAGGGGGAAGTCTTCTTTGTCTACCTCCTATAGTCCCTTTCACATAGTAGATAATAAATATTTTGTTGATAGAGGAAAAAAAATATTTTTCATTGGTCAGTGTTGAATAGTACTGGACTTGGAGCTAGGGACATCTGGATTCAAATCTCACCTTTGTTACTAGCCTGCATGACTCTGGGTGGTCACTTAACCTCTCTAAATGGAGATAATAAAATTTAGCAACCATGTAGAGTAAGGCTCAAATGAAATGAGGTACCTCACATGTTTTGTAAACTTTAAAGTATTCCATAAATATGCCATTGTTAATATTATTGTTACTTTGAGAGCTTTAGGTGAATGAATATTCACAGAACCAAAGCTAAAAAGGCATTGCATGACATTTTAAAATATCTTAGCAGTCATTTTCAGCAAGTCAGCTCCCCTGATAGTAACTCCCTCAAGCTATTTATTGTGCTTTCTTTTTTCAATGATGTTTTTAGTTTTGTGCTGGGTAATAACCACAATACCTAATGAAAAAAAAATTGATGCACAGTTTTTGAAATGCTACTTTCTTTTTAATAATGGAGGCTTTGTAAATCATTATGTTATCTAAGATTACATTTCTATTAAACATCTGCTGATATTCCTACTTGTATATCTTACATGATGCTGGACAACTTCTAGGAATAGAACTTTTCCTGTTAGAGGGTATATTTATGTGCTTCACTATTGTTATTTTTTGTGTATTGGCGTTAAGGTTCAGGGAATCAAATAAGAGAGAATGCTTTATACAAACCTTATAACTTTGACATAAAAAATACAAAAGTAATTTAGGAGTTTGTCTATTCCCATCCTTCCTCTTCCGCCCTCTGCTGTCATTTCATTGTCATAATTTCTTAAGTGATTAATAACTGTAAGAATATATTCCACAGATTGCATTTTAACTATAGTTTCAAGTCCTCACCACTATCCACATATTTTAACCAAAGCTGCTTAATAAATTTGTCTCATATTTTGTTTCTTTCTGTCCATCCTCAGATATAAGAATTAAAGAATAAAGTGAAAAAATAACAAAAGGTGATCAAAGGAAGGAAAGTTAGTGGTAAAATAAGTAGATAATTCAAAATTATACAAAATAAGTATAATTAGTTGAAAGCTGTTTGTAATTTATGTTTTTCCATGTTGAAATGGCAATTAAAGAATAACATGAATTTTCTTCCTTAAGGATGATATTTACAAGATAATGGGCAGCTATAACAGAGCTTAATCTTCACTTTGCTGTTCTTTTTTTTCCTTCACTTTGTTGTTCTTATGAATAATGTAGGTGACAGTTGCACATATCAATGCTACTGCAAAAAATGCTGCTGATGATAAACTCAGACAGAGTCTCAGAAGATTTGCAGATACTCACACTGCACCAGCCACTGTGGTTCTTGTATCTAGTAAGTTTGTGTTAACATATTTGCAAGGTTAAATTAAACTTACTCTGTGGTAATGGTTATGGATTACTTTGGAATGTAAAAACTTATAAAATATGCCCAAAAAGGAATATGTAATAAATCTTGATGCTTCTTAAGACTTGAAGCCTCAATGTAGCAAAAAATAGTGTCTATTCTGCAGTTCTTAACCTCGGGTCTGTGAACTTGTTTTGAATATTTTGATAATTGTATTTCACTATAATTTGGTTCCCTAAATTGGTGTTTCTTATGAATTTAAAAACATTATTCTGACAAGGGATCCATAGACTTCACCAGACTGCCTAAAGGATTCCATAACCTCAAAAAAGTTAAGAAGCTTTAAATTAGATATTTTTATTCATTTCTTTTTTCCTTTTAAGTATGTAAGGACCAGGTTTGTCATTATTACATTTTTAGTTTTGATTCTGAATCTAGTATTACTTAAGAGCTTCAGAGTGTCAAGTTTTCTAACTGTATTCCCAAAAGAACTGCTTATAAGAGCAAATGGAACTATCTACCTCTGCAATTGAGTTGATATCCTGCAATTCTACATTATACTCTAATATGAAATGGTATATAAGGATTGAGAGAATACATATTGAAATTAGCTGCTTTTCTAAGTATCGAAACTGTTAACCAAAAATCAAGACTCCGTAACACATACATAGAAACTGGATTTCTTTTTCTTTTTTTTTTTTTTTTTTGAAGGGGGAAGGCAGGGCAATTGGAGTTTAAGTGACTTGCCCAAGATCACACAGCTAGTAAGTGTTAAGTGTCTGAGGCCTGATTCTCATGTCCTCCTGACTCTAGGGTTGGTGCTCTATTCACTGAACCACCTACCTGCCCCTAAAACTGGATTTCTTACAAGAGAAATGAACATTCATATAGAATTCCTTATACCAAATACAAAGGAGTCCAGCTATGCAGGGAAAACCTTGGGTGTTTAAGTTATAGTGAAAAAGAGAAGTAGAAAGGGAGGGGAAAAGGGCTAATCTCCCCAAGGGTAGGGAGAAGGAGAGAGTGGGTAGTGAGAGTGAGTCTGTTCTTCCTCTGTGGGAAATGCTAGCCCACGAAGAGAGGATAGTCTGTGTATTCATTAAGGTCCCAACTATACCAACAGTTTGCCCGTCCAGGTAGACTGACTGGAGCCAGACTTAGCTTCAAGGGCACTGAAAGTTTAATAGATTAAGTTGCAAAAGAGCACTATTAAGTTAGTTCAGTGGGGCTTCATATCTGGAAAACAGGGCAACTAAAGAAAATAAGTTCAGGAGCCCCTTCCTAGTCCCCTCCGCCCCGACTGGTCAAGGTGACCGCTGGGTATGCCAGTGACCACAGAAAGAACGCCTCATAAAACATTATCTTGGGAAGAACATGTGAAGTAGTGGTTCTAAACCTTCCTAATGCTGCGACCCTTTAATACTGGTCTGTGGGCATATCTGCATGTGGGCGGACCCACTTGGAGACGGATAGAGGAGTGGTGTCTCTGTTTCTAAGGCCATTGGGAAATGTGTTTTCTGATGGTCTTAGGCGACCCCTGTGACCTCTGTGAAAGGGTCGTTCGACCCCCAAAGGAGTCGTGACCCACAGGTTGAAAACCATTGATTCAGATTCTGAAGGCTAAGGTAAAAAAGTTCTTCACAAGGATAAAGGGTAACAAACAGAAAGCTAACAAGAGACCTAACCCCTGAAGGACAACCTGAGCTAATGAGCTTAGGCCTCCAGGGAGCCAGAATTTCTGAACTAAATTTAGAGACAAAGAAATGTGACTCAGGCAATTTACAACATTGGGGGTGATACAGAATGGTTCCAAGTACAAGGTGGGATCAGAATCATTGACTAGTCACAGTACAAGTCAGAGTAAGAAAGCTTAAAATCAGGGACTAATTCAGAGGAGAAATTCACAAAGTACCAAGATAATGGAGAGAATTTAGTATTCACACACAGTGAAACAAAAAGCTAAAGTAGTACAGTAATGAACATCAACATTAACACACGTTAGAGCTCCCCAATGTCTTTTTTTTTTTTTTTTGCTTTTTTTTTTTTGGAGGGCAGTTGGGGTTAAGTGACTTGCCCAAGGTCACACGGCTAGTTTTTGTGTTAAGTGTCTGAGGCCGGATTTGAACTCAGGTACTCCTGACTCCAGGGCCGGTGCTCTACTCACTGCGCCACCTAGCCGCCCCTCCCCAATGTCTTTTAATCAACATCTTGGATCTTAGATGTCCCATCAAGTTGTCTGGTCTCTGGAGCATCTTTTCTTGAGGCAATCTGGAAAATACCCTGTCCTCAGGGGTACCACTTCAGTAGATTTCCTCTCTGGTTCCAAGTTATTTTTAAAGACTCCTTAAATGTTTCTATTAAAATCTTTTGCAAAACAGTTCTCGATACAAGATTTCAATACCAAAATCAAAATTTACTTCTCTTAACAACTAGTTCATATAGTGAAAACCAGCTGGCATCATGTGGTTTCAACCTTATGAATGATAGACCTGTAAGGGGGTGGGGCACCAAATTAGGAACCCGTAGTTGACTTGAAACTTAAAAGATCACTATTAAGTTAGTTCAGGGGGACTTTATCTCTGGAAAGTAGGATATCTCAAGAAAACAAGTTCATGGGGCCCATACAAAGCTCACATTTTGCCATGCCAAAGATAGTATGAGTTAGTGTTTAAAGGAGGGATTATCTTGTGCAGCCCTTTGGTTATAGTTATAAGTTATAGCTTATGTGCTTTAAAAAAGTGGATTTTGGAAGAAAGTTCACATTCATTTGTATAGCTGGGTTTTTTTCCTCAATGAAAATTAGTAGAATTGTGTACCACATTTTCTAATATTGAGAGGGAATACTTTTTTCTTTCAGCTGATGTCAATTTTGCATTGGAACTTAGTGACTTGAGGCACCGGCATGGTTTCCATATTATTTTGGTACATAAAAACCAGGCCTCTGAAGCACTACTGCATCATGCTCATGAGCTTATCAGATTTGAAGAGTTCATTTCAGACTTGCCCCCAAGATTGCCACTAAAAATGCCGGTAAGTGAAAGTGTGTGTGTGAGAGAGACTTTTAAGTATATTTTAATTATATCAATATTAAATTATAGAGACTATCAAACTTTGGATTGGAAATTAATTTAGTTTCATGTAGGACTTCAGATCTTTAAATGACACTTTGACATTCATTTGCTTAATTGTCTGTCAAATCATTTCCCAACCAAAGGTGCAGAGTTGTTTAGATTTTGTGCCCTTTGTCATAATTTTTTGGGCGTCTTTTAAATTATCTTTTTGGGGAGTTTTCTTCTATCTCTTTTTCTTTTTCTTTTTCTCTTTCCTTCCTTCCTTCTTTCCTTTCTTCCTTCCTTCTTTCATTCCTTCCTTCCTTTTCCTTTTTCCATATATTATTAGTGTTTTATTAATGTCCTTAAAATGTTTTTTTTTACCAGAACTGAACAGATACTCCATATTTGGTTTGACTAGACAGTGTACAACATAACCCTTATCACCTTTATTCTGCAGATTATGCCTCTCTTATTGCAACCTTAGATGGTATTAGCTTTATTCCAGCTGCTTTGTGTTACTCAATTTTGGTCAGCTAAAACTCCTCAATGTTTTTCTCATAAATTGTTTTCTAAGCCATACCTCTTCCATTTTGTTCTTACAAAATTGATTTTTTTGAACCCAAGTATAGGACTTATATTTATCTCAAAAGTTTCATCTTGTTAGATTTGGATTAATGATGTAGCATTTCAAGATCTTTTGGGATTCTGACTTTATTTGTTAGGATAGATAATGTGTTTAGCTATTTCTCCCAGTTTTGTGTCATCTGAACAAATTAATGAGTGTGCTATGTATACCTTTATTTAAGTTTTTGATACAAATGCTAAATAGCGCAGTGCCCAAGATCTAAACCTCCCTTTAATTTAACGTCATCAATAGTGTTGATCATTATTCTTTGTATTCTTTTGTTTCTAGTCATTTACCATTGATCTCTCCATCTTGTTTGCAGTGATAGCCAGAGAAACTTTGTCAAATGCCAATTTAGATGTCATATATTCTGGTGTTCTTCCCTTCTTGAATGATAGAATTCAGAAATCTCTTACTATGTTTAAGAAGATAACTTCTTTTTCTAAGATACATATCACAGTAAAAACTATTGATACTGGGTAATGTGCCCCCTCTTCTTGTCATACCCTTGCATTATCAGTTATGACTTGAAGACTGTTTTGTTTCCTTGGTTTCTAAATGATTGTTTATGATTGGCTTGATGAAACTTAATTTTTTGTCTTTTGCAGCAGTGCCACACTTTGCTCTATGTTTATAACCTACCAACAAACAGAGATAGCAAAAGTGTTAGCAACCGCCTTAGACGCCTGTCAGACAACTGTGGTGGCAAAGTGCTCAGCCTTTCCAGAAGCAGTGCCATTCTGCGCTTCTTGAACCAAGAAAGTGCAGAACGTGCCCAAAAGCGAATGGAAAATGAAGATGTTTTTGGCAACAGAATTATTGTGTCATTTACTCCCAAAAATAAAGAACTTAGTGAGATAAAGAGTTCAAACACTGTTGCTGATAAAGCAAAATCTCCCAAAAAGGTCAATAAGAATCTAAAGCTGTGCCTAGTCAGAGATGGAATTGAACAATCTGCCAGTGCCAAAGTCATGCCTGGAAAAGGGTTACAAGCAAATCTTGGATCTGCTGCAAAAAATACTAACATTAAAAGTTTACAGGTAATTTTGACAGCTTAATTTTTAAAATTTCTCTTTGTGTGTCCTCTTTGACTTCAGTTCTCTATAACATTGACAGACTCAAGGGGTGTTAGTTATCTGTTTTATTTTGTACCTTAAATCTGGTGGCCTCTATATTTTAAGCAATATTGTCTTTGTGTTTTTTAAAGGAACTATGCCGAATTGAATCTAATACAAATAATAAAAACAGTGAACACCACCAGCAGGATCAGCTAAGGATGGATACACCTTCTCCACAAAATAATTCTCGTGCTGCAAGTGCTGAAACTCTGACAGCTAAAACTTCAGGAACAGCAGAATCTGTTTATAAAAACTGTCAGAAGTATGTGAAGTTATTTTATTTAAAAACTGAATTAATTTATTAAGGAACAAAATAACTTTTCTTCTCATCATCACTTTTTCTGTTTTTTCAAATTAGGAAAGAGAACCCTAGTAACCGAAGTATTACCAGTTCACCTGTAGAGAAAAAAGATAAAGAGGAGATTATGTTCCAAGTCAGTTATCCATCTGCTTTTAGCAAACTGACTACATCACGGCAACTCAGTCCTTTGCTTGCGTCTCAGAATTGGTCTTCTAGGTAAAAACCAGCTTTACATATGAGTGTCTAGACTTTTCATGGGAATTTTTTTTTAATTTGAAAATTTATGGCAAGGGAAGTTATAGGAAATGTTAACCTACATTTAGCTAAAAGTACACTATTATCATATATTCATAGATCCCTAGAGGAAAATAGTGATTTTTGATAATTTTCTATAATTACTTTTCTTTAGTGAATAGACCTAGATCCATGAGTCAGTGGTCCTCAGCTTGTGGAGAACCTTTAGGTTGACAGGGGTCTTGTGGAATGAGAATGGCACAGCTGCTTTACTCTCCACTGAAGATTTTGGCTAACAACTGAGAGAGGCGATTTAACTAAGACTACTGGCCAGAGATAAAAGAGAATGTGCTTGCAGCTGAGAAATCTGCCATGAATTTACTATTGGTCATTATGGCCCTGCTGAGGAAACCTGACCTAGAACCAGATCGCTGCTGGTTGTGTTAATTCAGCAAAGATTAGTTGTAATAACTAATTAATTTAGGACTTCAGAGACTCAAAACAGCTGGGTTTCTTTTCCAATTTTTATTATAAATTCAGTAAATTAGAGAGACATTGTGTTGTGGTGAATAGAGAACTGGCCTTGGAGCCAGGAAGACCTACATTCAAGTTCTACCTTTGACATATACTAACTCTGTAATTGTAGGTAAGTTATCCTCTCATTGATCTAAATCTGTAAGACTAAGCTGCAAAGAAGATGACAGCTTGCATTGGTAGAGATTCCTTATCTGGGAGTCCCGTAAAAACAATGAAATCACAGATTCAGTCACTATAAATTATTAGCCAATACAATCAAATAAATATGCAAAATAGGGAATAAAACTGCAAATTAAATCCATAATGTGTTATAATGAAGTTTGTCAAAGTAGAGCCAAACAAAAATTATATTCTATATCTCCCTCTGAATTTGTTAACATTAGTAAGGCCTTTTTTCTTTTCCATTTGTCATACTTAGTTTTGTTGAGTTTCCTAAATTTAAATCAAGTAATTTTTGGGTGTCTTATGGTCTGAAGAGGCTGCAAAACTAAACATATCACAAGATTTCAAATTAATGTATTATTTGAATTTTTTTTTTAATTCAGAAAAGATAATTGCGAAAGATTCTAGAGGCTTCTGGAGAATCCATAAAATAGGTATTAAGACTTTTTTGTACAGGGAGAAGACTTGTGATAAAACATATTCAGGTAGACTAGGAAGAGAATAAATTAAATCCTAATGTTTAGATGTAATTTTCATATGCCAAATTTTAAACTTTAATTTGATGAGAGTATCTAAAAGGTACTATCCCTCATGAGCACATTTGCTTTATTTTAATAATAATAATAATAACAACATTTATTTAATGCTTTAAGGTTTAAAAAGTGTTTTTCTCCCACAACAGCTTTTGGAGTAGCTGGGACAACTATCCTTATTTTGCAGATTGAGGAAGCAGACTCTGAGAGGTTAAATGACATTGTAGCACAACTAGTAAATATCTGAAATGAGATTTAAAGGTTTCCTGACATCTTAAGATCAATACCTTATCTACTATGCCACAAAAATTCTGAAAGCTAAGAATATTTAATGCACTTAACAATTTAAATTAGAAGTCAACAAATAATACAGTTGTTATTTTGAAAATAAGTATAATTATGCATAGGAATTTTAGACAAGGAATTTTTTTTGCTTTTTTTTTTTGGAGGGGGGAAGGCAGGGCAATTGGGGGTTCAATGACTTGCCTAAGGTCACATAGCGAGAAAGTGTTAAGTGTCAGAAGCTGGATTTGATGACTCCAGGGCTGTTGCTCTATTCACTGTACCACCTAGCCACCCCAAAGAAGGAACTTTTTAACGGGCCATTTGTACAGAGAAACTTTCTTCAAAAAAATATTGCAATTGGTATAATATTTTAATATACTTTTATTTTAAGCAGGAGTGTATCTCCAAACCTTTTGAACAGAGCATCCCCACTTACTTTCAGCATTACAAATCCTAGCAGCACAGACTGCTCTGACCCATTTGCAAATGGTACTGATATTCAGATTAGTAATATTGACTACAGATTGTCTCGAAAAGAATTACAGCAAGTTATGCAAGAAGCCTTCTCTAGGCATGGCAAGGTAATCTCTCAAAATTTTTCTTAGTGTTACTTTTGTATTTTTGCTTTGTTTAGTTCTTTGTTCCTTTTGCTAAAAGTTTTTAAGTTTAGTGTAGTAAACATTAGTGGTTTAAGTGTTTAGTGTAGTACAGTTTTAGGGGTTTAGTGAAACCTAATTCAACACACAAGATCATTCTCAGTATGTAAAGCATTAAATTGTTATTGTAAATTAAAAAATGGAAATTAAGCTCAGTACTTTTTGCTTCTGGTTTTCTTCAAACCACAGAAAATAGAGCTATAGAAATAATCTTCATTATCTTCCCCAACGGAGTAAGTCAGGAGCACTTAACCAGGATCATGGGGCTGGATTAAATGACACTTTAAAATAAAAATGGATGGTATTTCTTAATAACTACTAAAATATAAAACTGAGATTGCCTTAGAATTGTTTTAATTTCTTTATATTAGTATGTGGTCCCATCTAGTGTCCTGTTTTAAGGTACAGCTTACAACACATCAGTTACTGTTTTTGATCTACATCTTCTGGTATTTTTGAAGTCAGGACAAGATACCATGAATGTTTCTATTCTGAGTTTGGTACCTGTGACCTTCAGATCTAGTGACCTTTGTTTGGGTCCCTGAAGTTTCACCCTCTTTTAGATATCTAGAGTTCTGTGGTCCTGAGAACTGAAACAGAGTGAGATTCAGATAATGACAGGACAGGAAAGTCCCTCCTCAAACACCACGCTTTTAAAACTTGTCTCAGTGAAATCAGGCTCATTTTTAATGGTTTGCTGTGTTAGAATTCTGTGACAAGAAGCTTATACAGTTTTGCTTTTTGCTGTCTTAGGTAAAGAGCATAGAGCTCAGCCCTCATACAGATTATCAGCTAAAAGCTGTTGTTCAGATGGAAAACTTGCAGGAAGCAATCATTGCAGTGAATAATCTTCACAGATACAAAATTGGCAGCAAAAGGATCCAGGTCTCTTTAGCCACTGGAACTGCTAACAAGTCATTGTCTTTGCTAAGGTAAGAAATCAAAAACAGAAAACTCCTATTATAGAAGAACAAATTTTTTGCTTATAAAATGATTACATCAGCTGCCTCATAGCTAGGATTTATATAGTGCTTTATGATTTTTCAGAGGATTTTATGTAAGTTATCTCATTTGATTGTCACAACAACCCTGTGAGGTAGGAGGTGCTATTATCTCCTTTTTCACTGATGGGAAAATTGAGGCTGAAAGCAATTAAGTGATTTGTACAAGTTCATTCAGCTAGTTAGTAACTGAGGCTGGATTTGAACTCAGGTCTTCCAGTGCTCTATTCCCTAGCTGTTTTAAATGTATAGTAATACTTGATTACTTATAAATTAATTCATTAGAAATATTTCTCCATCCTTCTTCAAGTTTATAATTCTAAGGTCATTCATTTTAAGAAGTACAACTTAACTGTGTGAGCACTAATAAATAAAGTAACAAATCATCTAGATTAGATGCATTAAAAATATGGAAAAATGAAATCAAGCTTTAAAAGGAAAGACTTGAAAATATTTACTTCCAAACTAGTGAAGAAACAGTGAAATCATCTATATGTGGTGTCCTGTCTCATGTATTAAGTATAGCTTCTCTATAACACCCATCTAGCTTTACGATTCTTTTAAAGTTTGTACTATTATAGAGAAAATTAGTTGTTAACAGATTTGATTCTAGCAGAATCACCAATATGAATTTTTTAATATTAGGAACATTTTCGTTCATTTCCATCTATATCATACCCTCTCTGGATGTATCCCAAAGCTCTGCCATAGGCCATCTTTTCTTCTCTTGTTAGATTTTCTCTCTTGGTGACCTCATCAACACCCCCAGGATTTAATTAATCATCTCTATGCAGATGACTCCTAGATTATAGAGCTAGACCCGTTCTCTTTCCTGAGCTCTATCACTTACTGCCTCTTGGACATTTCAAACTGGATGTCCCATGTACACCTCAAATTAAGTATGTCTAAAACATTATCTTAACCCCAGAAACCTTCCTTGCCACAAGTCTAGTATTTGAGGGTAACAGCAGTCAGAGAAATCTTTTGTCTTGAAGGAATTGAAGGATATGTGAGGGAAAAGGAAGTGCATTTTGGGCAGCAAAGAGAGTAGGAAAAGGGAGTACCATGTGTGAGGAATAATGAGAAAGTTTGTTTGGCTTAGTGACTATAGAGTATGAAGAGGGGAGTAGTTTATAATGAGGCTGGAAAGCAGGACCAGGCCATATTCTAAAGCAGCGGTTCTCAACCTGTGGGTTGTGTTCAATTTGTAACAATGAAAATACATCCTGCATATCAGATATTTACATTACAGTTCATAACAGTACCAAAATTGCAGTTATGAAGTAGCAACAAAAATAATTTTATGGTTGGGGGTCACCACAACATGAGGAACTGTATTAAAGGGTCATGGCATTAGGAAGGTTGAGAACCACTGTTTAAAGGGTCTTTAAAAACCATAGAGGGATTTCTATCCTAGAGGCAATAGAGGACTTAGACAGGCACTTGTGAAAAATCACTTTGGCAGCTTACTCTGTGGAGGAGACATTGGAGGGGAGAGAAGCTTATGGCGCGGTGATGGCTTAGGAGTTTAGTTACTGGATAACACCAGACACGTCACACCGCCTCTCAGCCTCAGCTTCCTCATCTTTAAAGAAAGACAGTAATATCACCTACTTCAAGGTTGATGTGAGGGTCAAATGAGATAACATCTGTAAAGGGCTTTCTGAAACTGAAAGCTCTCTATCTATGCTAGCTTTGATACTATTTTTGCTGTTTTGATGATTATTTATCCCCTTAATAAGTAATATGCCTGGCACATAGCAGGTGCTTAATACATGTTTGTTGATTGCTTAGTTGATATTGAAAAGGAGATTTGGTTATTGTTAGGATCTGTGATTCTGTGATCCATTTGGGTAGCTAGTTAAATATCCTTTTCTCTAAGAGCTAAGTTGCTTAAAACATCAGTAATCCTTTTTTGTCTTAAACTAGTTTTTGCTCATTAATAAATTATTTTAAAGCATGGTCTTCTAAACTGTAGCAATTCTAATTCACATGAAATCTAATGCATCTATTGAAGTATTACCCCTATTATTAGGCAGTGCTAATGCTATTTGTTCTCAATTTTGCTTTCTAGTAAAATAGAGCATCTTCTGATTGCGTTTTATAAAATTTACAATATGTAACTTCACCTTATTCTTTGGTTCCAAAATCTTTGTTTTAAAAATTCTGGAGAGCTTAGCTTCATTATGTGAATAATTTTATTGATAATTTTTAGTCTGTTTACAAAAATAGTTTGCAACAAGTTGTAGAAAAATTTTTCTATTTTTTTATGCTTAAAGCTCAGAAACAGTATCCATTCTTCAGGATGCTCCTGCTTGTTGCTTGCCTTTGTATAAGTTCACAGATGTCTATGAAAAAAAGTAAGTTAACTGAAATTTACTGATTATTGAAATTGCTTTTTAAAAGGATTCTTTAACAAACTCAGTTTTCTATTAATGAATGTGGCAATAATGTAGGTAATAGTTTTGTTTTCCTTGTCTGTGTTAAGTTACTCAAACTGGTGAATTTTTCTTTATAGTATTGAGAACAGTTTTTTGAACTACATGCTTAAAATCTGTACTTATTTTTATCCTTTCCTATTTAGATTTGGACACAAATTGAGTGTGTCAGACCTATATAAATTAACAGACACAGTAACAATCCGTGATCAAAGCAACGGGCGGTTGGTGTGTCTGCTACCCAGTAGCCAGGCCCGACAGAGCCCATTAGGGTCTTCCCAGTCACATGATGGTTCATCAGCTAATTGTAGTCCAATTATATTTGAAGAACTAGAATATCATGAACCTGTCTGCAAGCAGCACTACTCCAATAAAGATTTCAGGTAGACCATCAAGGATCTTTTTAAAAATTCATCCTGTCATAATTGTTTTCTTTTATTCTTCAGAAGTAATTGTCATAGTTGTTGTTATAGTCTGTTTGCTAAAGCATAAGTAGACAACTAAATACTTTTTCTTTACTTTAGTGAACATGAATTTGATCCAGACTCATACAAGATTCCTTATGTTATACTGTCTCTGAAGACATTTGCACCCCAAGTTCATAGTCTTCTACAGACACATGAGGGCACTGTGCCATTACTGAGGTGAATAATTTTAAACATCACTACCAGAGTAAAATGATTTTTCTGTTCCCCTTTTTACTGAAACTGGGCAGAAGGTTCCTTCTTGCCAGATACAGTGAAGTTCTATGCCCTGGTAGTTTGTCTTGCTTTTTCACTTAGCCCAAACTTTGCTTGGTCAAATGAAGGAGCTCTAAAGTGGAGTTAAGATTTCTTTGTAGGTTGGGGAAAACATGACCTGAACAGTTAGAGCATGTCTTGTTTCATTGATGACATTTTTATTACTAATTTCAAGATCAAAGGATGATGTTCCTGTGCTATTTCTTTTTATATTCCTTTATGGTTTGCAGTGTTTTATTTACATGGGAATGATAGCTCACTAGGAGAGCTCTAATTTATTTTACTTCTCAATGATTCTATCTAACTTTTGTCTGTTTCTTTGTAGTTTCCCAGATTGCTACACTGCAGAGTTCAGTGATCTAGAAGTGGTACAGGAAGATCAAGGTGGAGTTCCCTTGGAACATCTCATCACCTGTGTTCCTGGAGTAAACATTGTTACTGCACAGAATGGCATAAAAGTAGTTAAGTGGATACACAATAAGCCTCCACCTCCAAACACTGGTATGTCTTTATATCCCTTAGTCCATTTGAATGTGGACAATACAGTGAAATGTGGATATGTGCGATTTGAAGTTACTTGATTTTTTAATTAACAAATTGTGAAAGTACCATACAAGTTTATCCTTTGCTATTTAAAATTCCACTTTAAAATACCAGATACTTTGTAGAACCTTTTTAAAAAATTTATTCATAAATTATCTTTGACTTATAATCCCTGTATATAAAATTCAAAGGCCAAAATTCAGGATCAAATTCTAGACGCAGAATTGCCTTTTGATATATTTTATTGCAAATTTTAGTGCCATAACTTGGCTTAATTGAAAAATTAGAATTTTCTAGACCTGTATGGAAGAGTATATTATTTCTTTGATATTTATTCAGTTCAATTCAATTCTTAAACATTTATTAAGTCTACTCTGTGCCAAGCACTGTGTTAAGCACCAGAGATAAAAAGAGGCAGAAGACAGTCCCTGCCTCAAAGGAACTTACAATCTAATGGTGAAGATAACATTCAAACAAATGCAAACAAAACAAGCTATATAACATGAAATATTTAAAAGAAGGAAAGCACTAGAATTAAGAGGGGTTAGAGAAGGGAGGCTTCCTATGGCTTTCCACCTAAGGGTGGGATTTTAGTTTGGACTTAAAGGACACCCAGGGAAGTCAGTAATTGGAGCTGAGGAGAGAAAGCATTATAGGCACGGGGAACAGTCAGAGCTGAGAGATGGCATGTCTTATTGGTGGAACAGTCAGGAGGCTAGCATTGGGGGTGGGGTGGGGAGAGAGGAGTAAGGTATAAGAAGACTGGAAAAATAGGAGGAGGTTAGGTTATGAAGGACTTTGAATACCAAATAGAGCATTTTGTATTTAATCCCAGACGTAATAAGATACCACTAGAGTTTATTGAATGAGGTGGTGACATGATCAGAACTGCTTTTTAGGAAAATCATTTTAGTGGCTGAATGGAGGATTTAGTGGAATGGGGAGAAACATGAGGCAGGCAGATATACTATCAGGTTCTTACAATAATTCAAGCATGAAGTGATGAAGGCCTATACTAGAGAGGTGGCAGTGTTGGGAGGAGAAAGGGGAGCATATTTGAGAGATATTGAAAAGGTGAAATCAACAGACCTTGGCAACCATTTGGATATGAGGAGTGAGATAGTGAGGAATCCAGGATGACTCCTAGGTTGTGAGACTGGGAGGATGGTGTTGCTTTCTGCAGTAATAGGGAAGGAAGGGAAGGGTTTAGAGAGAAAGAGTTCTTTTTTGGACATACTGAGTTTGAAATGTCTACTGGACATTGAGTTCGAAATGTCTGAAGGGCAGATGGAGATGTAATATTCTAGGTCAGGAGAGATTTATTTATGAAATGAAATTAGCTTTAGGTAGAAAAGACAGTTTTCAACTTCGATTTGGATGGCTTTCTGAATATAGCCCCTCATTGAATACATATGAACAATTAGCTACACTGATACTCAGCCTCTTCCACCTCTCTCATTCCTCTCTTCCTACCACATCCTAAACACAGGCTCCCTTTCTACCTCTCTACAAGGACTAGTGAGAGCAGGGGAATTGTTGAATCTTGTCTGTTCTACTTCAAGGGAATAGTGTATACTCCCTGTGCATTTTTTTTTAGTCTTTTTTCATCCATAATTAGTTCCACTTCAGGCAATCTTTTTCTCATAGTTTACCATATCTAATTTTCTTATTCCTTTTCCTCTATTGTAAATTCTCTCAACTGTGAAGAAAAATCTTAGGAAAAGTTTTTGTCTCTTTCTCTTTCTTTATTCTATTTGAGAATAACAAAAATAAATGATCCTAATCGTGACTGTTAAGCATACAAGTAGTGCTGCTGATACTTACCTAGGAAAAGAAAACCTACTTTGAAGTAAAATTAAATATACCTGTTACCATCAATTTTTGACTCTTCAAAAAGTGCAGAGAAGTCACTTTGGGCATTTTCACAAAAGTCTCAGTTTATTTCTTGCTTGGACTCCCTTTTTTCTCAAGTACAGGCATCCATTTAAGAAACTTGAATTCAAAATAGTTTTTAAAGTTTTAAAAAATTAGTGTTATAAAAACATTTAAAGTATGTAGTGTGGTTTTACTATTTCCATTAGTGGCTAAATACTTTGGGTGAATCTGGGAACCTAAAATTGACGTTTCTATAGGAAAGCATGTTCTGAATTAAAAAATAACCAATATTCACATGAACTTTTGAAAGCTATTCTACCATTACTAACCTTTGTGAATGAATTCTTGGGTTTGAATCCTGTCTCTTAATAACTTGCAACCTCTCAAAGCATTGATTTAACTACCTTATCTATAAAATGGGAGTAATAATGAGAAATATAAGTTATGTGGGTTATAAAAAAAGTTTTAATGTTTTATTTTTTTCCAATTACATGTAAAAATTAACTTTTTGTTTTGTTTTGTTTTGTTTTACAATTTTGAGTTCCAAATTCTTTCCTGTCTTTCCTTCTTTCCCACCTCATGAGAAGGCAAGCAATTTGATAAAGGCTATACATGTGCAATCAAGCTAAACATTTCCATATTAATCATATTGTGAAAGAACACACAGAGGAAAAAACCCCAAGAATAATAAAGAAAAGGAGAAAAACAGTATCCTTTGATCTGCATTCAAATTTCATTAGTTTTTTCTTTGGAAGTGGAGATAGCATTTTTCATCATCGTTCCTTCAGAATTATCTTAGATCTTTATATTACTAAGAAGAGCTATGTTATTTACAGTTTATCATGGTATGATATTACTGTTACTGTGTACCATGTTCTCCTGCTTCTGCTCACTTCACTCTGCATCAGTTCATTTAAGTCTTTCCAGGTTTTTCTCAAAGCATCCTGCTCGTCATTTTGTATAGCATAATAGCACTCCATCACAATCGTATACCACAACTCGTTCAGCCATTCCCCAATTGATAGGTGTCCCCTCAGTTTCTAATTCTTTGCCTTTACAAAAAGAGCTGTTATAAATATTTTTGTACAGAGAGGTCATTTTACTTTTTAAAAAAAGTCTAATGTAATCAAAATGATCCATTTTACATCCTATAATGTTCTCTCTTTCTTGTTTAGTACTAAATTGTCAATAGAACTGACAGGTAAATTATTCCCTGCTTCCCTAATATGCTGGTGGTATCACCCTTTTTGTGTAAGTCATGTAACCATTTTAACTTTATCTGGTATATGGTGTGAGGTGTTGATCTAAATCGAGTTTATGCCAAACTGCTTTCCAGTTTTCCCAAATAGTGAGTTCTTTGTCCCCAAAATTGGATCTTTGTGTTTATCAAATCCGAATATACTACAGTTGTTTCGTATTGTGTATTGTGTACCTAATCCGTTCTACCAATCCACCACTCTATTTCTTAGCTAGTAACTAGATTGTTTTGATGATTAACACTTTATAATATAGTTTGAGATCTGATATGACTAGGCCACCTTTCTTGCAATTACAAAAAATTAATTTTCTTAAAATATATTCTTGGCCTGTTCTTCCAGATGAATTTTGTTATGATTTTTTCTAGCTCTATAAAATAATTTTTGGTAATTTGATTGGTATGGCACTAAATAAGTCTGTTAATTTAAGTAGAATTGTCATTTTTATTATATTGGATTAGCCTGACTTCATTTGTTTAAAAGTGTTTTGTAATTGTGTTCATATAGTTCCTGGGTTTGTCTTGGCAAGTAGATTCCCAAGTATTTTGTGTTGTCTACAATTATTTTAAATGGAATTTCTCTTTCTATATCTTGCTGCTGGACTTGTTTTTGGTAATATATGAAATATATTTATGTAGGTTTATTTAATTTCCAGTGACTGCTGAATTCGTTAATTATTTTAAGTAGTTTTTTAGTTGGTTCTCTGGAATTCTCCAGCTATATCATCATATCATCTGTAAAGATGATAGTTTGTTTCCTCATTGACTATTCTGATTCCGTCATTTTCTTTTTCTTCTCTTAGCACTGTAGCTAGCATTTTTAGTATAATATTGGAGAATAGTCGTGATAATGGGCATTCTTGCCCCTGATCTTATTGGGAGGGTTTTTAGCTGATTCCTGTTACAGATAGTAATTGCTGCTGGCTTTAAAATTATTTATTTTGCTTATTTATTTGTTTTTAGTTTGCAACTTTCAAATTTTGTAACTCAAAATCTTGTGGAAATGAAAGTTGCAAAAAAAAAAACCCAATTAATTTCAATATTTTTAACATTTGTTTTTAAACTTTGGTTTCCAGATTCTTTCCCTTCTTCCCTCCTCACTCACCCCCACTGGAAAGACAGGAAATTCTATATAGGTTGTACATGTGTAGTTACGCAAACATTTCTATGGTAGTTATATTGTGAAGGACTAACTATATTTCCCTCCATCTAACCCTGCCCTGCACTTATTTTATTTTCTACTTTGTCCCTTTTCAAAAGTGTTTGCTTTAACTACCCTCTCCCCCAATCTGCCCTCCTTTCTGTCATCTTCCCTCTTATCCCCTTCCCCCTGACTTTCCTAAGTAGGGTAATATACCAACTCATCCTGTGCCCTCTGTCTATGTATACATGTACACATATATACACACACTCACATGTATTTATACACACATACACCCTCCTACACATACACATATATGCATATATATATTCCCTTCAACTATCCTCATACTGAGAAAAGTTTCATGAGTTACAATGATCATTTTTCCATGTAGGAATGTAAGTAGTTCAACTTTAATAAGCTCCTTATGATTTCTTTTTCCTGTTTAGCTTCTCATGTTTCTCTTGCTTCTTGTATTTGAAAGTCAAATTTTCTGTTCAGTTCTGGTTTTTTCATCAAGAATTCTTGAAAGTCCTCTATTTCTGCATGACCATATTTTTCCCTGAATTATATTGTTTTGCTGGGTAGGTGATTCTTGGTTTTAATCCTACCTCTTTTGACCTCTGGAATATCATATTCCAAGATCTTGAATCCCTTAATGTAGAAGCTGCTAAATCTTGTGTTATTTTCATTGTTTTCCCCCAATACCTAAATTGTTTCTTCCTGGCAGCTTGTAATGTTTTCTCCTTGGCCTGGGAACTCTGAAATTTGGCTATGATAGTCCTAGGAGTTTTCTTTTTGTTGATCTTTTTCAAGAGGTGATTAGTGAATTCTTTCAATTTCTATTTTGCTTTCTGGTTCTAGAATATCAGGGCAGTTTTCCTTGAGAATTTCTTGAAGGATGATTTCCAGGCTCTTTTTTTGATCATGGCTTTCAGGGAGTCCAGTAATTTTTAAATGATCTCTCTTGGATCTATTTTCCAGGTTAGTGGTTTTTCCAATAAGATATTTCACATTGCCTTCTGTTTTTTCATTTGTTTGGATTTATTTATATTATTTAAATTATATTATATTATAATATATATTAAATTATATTATTTATGTTATATTTATATTCTAATAAAGTCATTAGCTTCCATTTGCTCCAATCTAATTTTTATAGGGATTATTCTCTTAAGTGAATTTTTGAAATTCTTTTTCCATCTGGCAAATTTGGCTTTTTAAGGCATTCTTCCCCTCATTGGCTTTTTGGACCTCTTTTACCATTTGAGTTAGTCTATTTTTTAAAAGTGTTATTTTCTTTAATATTTTTTTGGGGTCTCCTTTAGCAGGCTATTGGCTTGCTTTTCACGATTTTCTTGCATCATTCTCATTCCATTTCCCAAATTTTTCTCCATTTCTCTTACTTGATTTTCAGAATCCTTCTTGAGCTCCTTCATAGCCTGTAACCACTTCATATTTTTCTTTTGATGCAGGAGTTTTGTCTTCTTCTAGTTCCATGTTTTGATCCTTTTTGTCCCCAAAAAAGGATTCTATGGTTTGATTGTCCTTTCCTCTACTTGCTTATCTTGCCAGCCAATTACTTGACTCGAGCTCTTTGCCAGGGTAGAGCTCTTCTTCCAGAGTGGAGAGAGATGTGCCCCAAATCACTGGGGTTTTTGAAGTTGTCAGAGGTCTGAGAAGGGTGCCCTCTCTACAGCCACCACAAGTTTTGGTACACTGGCCACACACCCCAGGACCACCATGAAGACTGTGACCCAGATCCTCTGAATGGTCACTTGGTCCTCTTACAGTCTGCAGGCCAGAAGTTCCAGAGGCAGCCATGTGGCAGCAGCTGCAGCCACAGTGCCACTGTTACCTCTTGCCCCCAGGGGCAGGAGTTGGACCATGCTCTTGTTCACCCAGTTCCAACAGAGCTCCCTACTGATGTTTTACTTTCTTTTTGGAGTTTATGGCTTGAAAAGTCTGGAAACTGCCACAACTGCCAGTTCCTTTTCTGCATTTGGTTGTGAGGTTTTTATTATGCCTTTATTTGTGGTCAGTTTTTAGGTAAGTGCCATGTCCCACTGAGAAAAAGAAGTTTTCCTTTCTATTCCCATTCTGTTTTCTCTAGAGGTCTTTTATATCGAACTTTTCTAAAATTCTGTTCATTTCCTTAATTTCTTTTTTCTTTATTTTTTGTTTAGATTTATCTAGTTCTGAGATGGGAAAGTTGAGATGCTCCACTATTATAGTTATAACATCAGTTTTCTCCTATTACTCATTTAACTTTTCATTTAAGTATTTAAATGCTATGCCATTTGGTACATATGTATTTAGTATTGAAATTACTTCATTGTTTAAGGTATAGTTTAACAAAATGTAGGTTTCCTGATTATATCTTTTCAATAAGTCTATTTTTGCTTTTGCTTTGTCTGAGATCATGGTTGCTATCCCTTCTTTTTTTTTTTTTTTTTAATTTTTAAATTTTAACCTCAGCTGAAATATAATAGATTCTGCTCCAGCCCCTTATTTTTACTCTGTCTGTGACTCTGTTTCAGGTGTATTTCTTGTAAATAACATATTGTTGGGTTCTGATTTCTAATCCATTCTGCTCTCCATTCCCATTTTATAGGCGATTCATCCCATTCACATTCACAGTTATGATTATTAACTGTGCATTTCCCTCCACCCTATTTGTTCCCTCTTTATCCTTTTCTCGCTCTGTTTTTACTCTGTCCTTCCCCAAAAGTGTTTTGCTTCTGACCCCCACTTCTCCCAATCTCCTCTCCCTTCTACCATTATTTCCCGTTCTCTTACCTGCTTCTTCTCCTGCTTCCCTGTAGAATAAGAGAGATTTCTTTATCCAGCTGAGTATGGATAGTATTCCCTCTTTGAGCAAATTTAAATGAGAATAAGGTTCAAGTGTTACCTTCTACCAGCTCTCCTGCCACCCCTCCACTCCATAGCCCTGTTTGTCATTTCTTAGAGAACAATAGTATTATTCTATTTCATTCATATACCACAACTTGTATAGCCATTCACCAATTGCTCCCCCTTAATTTCTACTTCTTTGCCACTTCAAAAAGAGCTGCTGTAAATATTTTTTACATGTGAGTACTTTTCCCTTTTTTATCATCTCTTTGGATACAGACCTAGTAGTGATAGTGCTGGATCTAAGTGTATGCCCTTTGGGCATAGTACCAAATTGCTCTCCAAAATGGTTCCATCAGTTGACAACTCTACCAGCAATGTATTCGTGTTCCAATTTTCCCACATCTTCTCCAGCATTCATCTTTTTCCTATTTTGTAATGTTAGCCAATATGTTAGGTACGATGTGATAACTCAGAGTTATTTTAATTTGAATTTCTCTAATCAGTGGTCATTTAGGGCATTTTTTCCATATGACTATAGGTAGCTTTAATTTCTTCATTTGAAAACTGCCTGTTCATATCTTTTGACTCTCTATCAATTGGGAAATGACATGTTCTTATAGATTTGATTTAGTTCTCCATGTATTTTAGAAATGAGGCCTTTATCCGTGACACTGGCTATAAAAATTTCCCAGTGTTCCTCATTTCCTCCTAATCTTCGTTGCGTTGACTTTGTGCAAAGCCTTTTTAATTTAATGTAACCAGAATTATCTGTTTTGCATTCATAATATTCTCTCTCTTGTTTAGTCCTAAATTCTTCCCTTTTGCATAGACCTGACAGGTAAACTATTCCTTGCTCTTCTAATTTGCTTATCGTATTACCCTTTATGTCTAAATCATGTACCCATTTTGACCTTATCTTGGTATATAGTATAAGATGTTGATCTTAGTCCCTGTCTAGTTTCTGCCATACTGTTTCCCATTTTGCCCAGGTTC
Source organism: Pseudocheirus occidentalis (assembly GCA_028646575.1). Taxonomy (NCBI): domain Eukaryota; kingdom Metazoa; phylum Chordata; class Mammalia; order Diprotodontia; family Pseudocheiridae; genus Pseudocheirus; species Pseudocheirus occidentalis. The sequence continues at coordinate 140,626,518 of CM053599.1, read as the reverse complement.
TTGTCAGATGATGAGTTTTTTTTCCCAGAAGCAGGGGTCTTTGGGTTTATCAAATAGTAGATTACTATAATCATTGACTACTGTGTCTTATGTACCCAATCTATTCTACTGATCCACCACTCTGTTTCTTAGCTAGTACCAAATAGTTTTGATGATTGTTGCTTTTCAATACAGTTTTAGATCTCATACAGCGAAACTACCTCTAGGGAGTTCTTTTCATCAGTGAATTTTTATATGACCTTTTCTATTTGGCCAGTTCTACTTTTTAAGGAGTTATTTTCTTCAGTGAATTTTTGCACATCTTTTTCCATTTTTTTGTGCTTCCTTCATCAATCTGTTGACTCTTTTTTTCATGAATTCTCTTGCATCATTTTCATCTTTTTTCCCCCAATTTTTCCTCTGTCTCTCTTATTTGATTTTTAAAATCCTTTGTGAGCTCTTCTAGTAAATCTTTTTTTAGGGTCTGAGACCAATTCACTCTTTTCTTTGAGGCTTTGTATGTAGCCATTTTAACACTTGTCCTCTTCTGAGTTTTTCTTTTGATCTTCCATGTCACTATAGTAACTTTCTATGATCAGGTTCTTTTTTTTCTGTTGCTTGTGCATTTTTCTAGTCTGTTTCTTGATGTTTAATTTTATGTTAAAATTGGATTCTGCTGTTAGGGTGAAGGGAGTACAGTCCAAAGCTTCAGGTTTTTTTGTTTTGTTGTTTTTGGAGCTAATTCTGGGCATCTTTAAGTTTTCAGTTCTTCCAAGATGTTATGATTTAAGAAGAGGTGTGTACACTGTTCTGCTGGCAAGTACTCTGGTCTCTGAGTGACCACCATGGCTGTTTTCTGCCCTGGAACTGTGACCAGGGTTTACACTTCATTGTTGCCTGGAGTTCTAGTGTACTAGTGCTCCTTCTTGCCTTGTGACTGTAATCTCTGTGTAGTCAATGCGACAGGGTCCTGCACCCAGTGCCAACTATAATCTCCTTTTGACCAGTTATTTGACCCTCTTACTATTTGTAGGCTGAGAGCTCTGAAAGTCACCTCAGATTCAGTTGCCTCAGTGGCATGCTCCTGACTTTAAACGAGTGTATACCACTGTCCGCCGCCTTATGCAGGGGCCTGGGTCTTGCTGCTGGCTTGATTTGGGGCTTAGAGCATCACTGCTTTCTTGCACCAGGGCTCAAGGCTTTTTTTTGCTGCTGGCTTGCCTGGCACAGCATGCGCTGGACTGTATTTCCCTCTTGCCCCAGTGAGATAGACCTTTACTTTCCACTTCTAAGTTGACTTGGGCTGGAAGTTTCACTCGCTCCTTTTTGTTGATTTTACTGTTCTAAAATTCATTTTGAGGCATTATTTTAATGTTCTTTGGAGGGTAATTTGGGAGGAGTTGGTTGAGTTCCTGCCTTTACTCCGTTATTTTGGTTTTTGCCTCATAAGTTGAGTGTTTTACAAACCTTAAAACATTATACAAATTCGGGATTTATGATTCTTTTTCTTTTACTGAAGGAAGCAGCACTTTTATGAAAAACAGATTTATTTTTGGTTTTATTATTTAGGCTTGAAAAATAAGTACAAAAAGATTTACTAACTTGCAATACCACTTGATCCAGCAATACCACTTCTAGGTCTGTATTCCAAAGAGATGATAAAAAAGAGAAAAGGACCTACATGTATAAACATATTTAAGGCAGCTCTTACTGTAGTGGCAAAAAATTGGAAATTGAAGGGATGTCCCTCAGTTGAGGAATGGCTAAAGAAGTTGCAGTATATGAATGTAACTTACCTATTGTGCTAAAAAAAAATTATGAGCTGGCAGATTTTTAAAAACCTGGAAAAACTTACATGAACTGATAAAGAGTGAAGTGAGCAGAACCAGGAGAACATTGTACATAGTAAGAGCAACACTGGTGTGATGATCAACTGTGAATGTGACTTAGTTCTCAGCCATACAGTAATCTAAGATAGTTACAAAGGACTCAAGATGTAAAATGCTGTTCATATCCAAAGAAAGAATTGATGTAGTTTAAATGCAAATTGAAGCATACTATTTTCTCTATCTTGATTTTTTCATGTTTTTTTCTTTAGGTCTGTTTCTTCTTTCACAACATGACTAATATGTGAATGTATTTTGCATGATTACACATAACTTATGTTTATGATTGCACAACTTACATGCTTACTATTTTAAGGAGGGGAGAGTAGAGGAAGGAGAAAGTTTGGAACTTAAATTTTCAAAAAAATGAATATTAAAAATGGTCTTTCCATGTAATTGGAAAAAATAAAATACTGGTTTAAAAAAAGAAAACATTTGTGATCCCATAAATATTTTTGGCTAATATATCAGCTCTTTGCCATACCTAGGTATTGATATAAAATAGAGCAATGTTCTTTTCTACTTGATTGATTTAAATTATTAGTGACTTCAAGAAGTGACTCTTGTGTTTTGGTTACCTATTGAAAATTCCGTTTACTTGTTTTTAAATATTCACTTTTGTTTTCCATCCTAGACCCTTGGTTGTTACGTTCCAAAAGTCCTGTGGGGAACCCACAGCTTATCCAGTTCAGTAGAGAAGTAATTGACTTACTGAAGAACCAACCATCTTGTATCATACCTGTGGGTAAATTCATCCCTTCCTATCACCATCACTTTGCAAAGCAATGCCGTGTATCAGATTATGGATATTCCAGGTTAATGGAATTACTGGAAGCAGTGCCTCATGTATTGCAGGTGAGTGTCCTACAGGAAATTTTGTTGGAAGAAATGATTGTGTGAGAAGCAATGAAATGAGAGAAATTTTGCTTTGTAAAACAATGTTTATGACATTAAGTTTTGTTATTAATAGGTGGCCTTGTGAGTTAGAAGATCAGAAAGTTCAAAATTCATTTAAATGAGTCTATAAAAGGCTTCTGTTTTTTGTTGTTTTTTTTTTAAAGATCTTGCCACTTGAGGCAGGACAGTATGTTAAGGATAGAAGCTGCCTTAAGGACACAAAATAGAGGCTGTGAAGATAAGAAGACACTGCATGTAAAAAGTATTAGCAGAGTCTCTCCCCTTGTTGCTGATACAAGCCTCATTGGACATTTGATAAATTGTCTTGGTTTCAGACTGTCTTGGATGTAGTGTTTCTGAGAACTAGCATGGAGTACTGGAAAGAGCCCTGAATTTTGAGACAAAAAAAAAACAAAGATCAAAGCTACCTGTTATTTTACCTTTCTGGACTTCAGTTTCCCCTTCTGTGTAATGAAGAAGTTGAACTTCATGACATCTACACCCTCTTCTGTAATATCCTATAATTCTCTGAATTTGAGTCATATAGATATATAATCAGATTATTTCAAGTTCTCTGGAAATATTTACTTTTTCTGAGAGATAAAGTGCATTTCTTAGGCATGCTATAAGGATCCTTTTTCTGAATTGATAGAATGTGTTGCATTGCTAATGATATAACGCTTTGAAAGTATATGTAGCAACTGTTAGAAGCTGAAGAAGGAAAACTGATGCTTAAATAATTTCCCTTGTATTTACAGATTCATTTTATAGAAAATATTTCTGTTTAAATTCAAAGTAAAGGGAGCTGTTCTCTGTTTGGGGCAAAAGGAAGTAGATAATAGGTTTCAACAGGAAATAACTTGATAAATGAGAATATGATTGTTGAGTTAATGCCTTATAGTGGTAAGCACTTAAAAATTTGTTTTAATAAATGTTATTACTCTAATTCAGAGAGTATTTGATTTTCAGATCCTTGGAATGGGTTCCAAACGATTGCTGACTCTAACTCACAGAGCCCAAGTAAAGCGCTTTACCCAAGATTTATTAAAATTACTCAAATCCCAGGCCAGTAAACAGGTTATTGTGAGAGAATTTTTACAGGCCTATCATTGGTAAGTTTGTAAGAAAAAAATTTAAATACTTTTTCCCCAAAAGATTTAAAGATTATATAATACTTATATTTTATATTCCTTGGAAAGCTAATGAAGTAATTTGAACCAATTATTTCATTCGTTTTCTTTTCCATTTTGATTTTTAATACATAGGTGTTTCTCTAAAGACTGGGATGTTACTGAATATGGTGTTTGTGAGTTGATTGATATCATATCAGAAATTCCAGATACAACAATCTGTTTGACCCAGCAAGATGATGAAATGGTGATCTGCATCCCTAAAAAAGGTGTGTTGGCCTAAGTTTGTTCAAGTTTGTCTTTCGTCCTCATCACCTCACGGCCTAGACTATTGCAGTAGCCTTTTGATTGGTCTCCCTTTTCCTACTTTAAGCCATCTTCCCATCAGTTACCAGAGTGATCTTACTAAAGTATAGTGCTATCCTTGTCCGTCCTCCATTCAATAAACTGTAGTGGCTCCCTGTGTCAAATTAAAATCCCTAGTATCAAATTAACACCACCACCCCCCCCCCATTTGGCTTGTAAAACCTTCTATAACCAAATCCCTTCCTACCTTTCCAGTCTTCTCATACTTCACTCCCATCTACATACTCTATGATCCAGTGACATTTGTCTCTTTTTTTATTCCTTGCATGAGGCACTCCATCTCTTGACTTCTTGCCTTTTCACTGCCCGTCTCCAGTTCCTGGAATACTCTTCCTCTGCACTTCTGCCTCCTGACTTCCCTGGATTCTTTCAAGTTTTGACTAAAATTCTACCTTCTACAAGAAGCCTTTCCTAGTCCCCCTTAAAGTTCATGCTTTCCCTCTAAGATTACCTTCCATCTACCGTGTGTGTGTGTGTGTGTGTGTGTGTGTGTGTGTGTGTGTATGTATGTGTACATATATAAATATATAAACAAAATATGAGTATATAAATACACATGAATATAAAACATATATACAAATTAATATATTAATATATTATATATTCATATATTATCTGTTTATATATAATGTGTAAATAAAATAAATATATATATATAAAGGTATAATTTTTATTTTGATTGCATGCATAGAATAGTCTTACTTGAGACTGGTTTATACTTAAGTAAAAGATTAAAATTTGTCAGGACAAAAAACATGTAAATGTTACATATTTTTACATTTGTAGTCAGTGATGATTATTTAAAATTAGGAAAATGACAATAACAAGAATTACCAAAATGTCTTTTTCAGGAACAGTAAGATTGAAGTTGTTCAGGGGTGACTTATCCAACTAAAGATGATATTTGTTCTTACTTTGCCCTTCCCTTCATTAGGTCAGAGGATCACATATTTAGAGCTGAAAGGGTATCTTAGAGACCATCTATTCCAGCTCCCTTATTTTGTAGATGGGCGGCTGAAGACTAAAAAAGTTAAATGACTTTTCCAGGGTCATACATGGCATTGCCAGGATTCATACTGAGTTCCTCTGACTCATTTTTTTGTGCACTAAAGAGAACCTTCATCAAGGAAGTGAAAAAACTAAGCTCAGATCAATTCTAATTTTTAAGAATACACTTTTTTTT
>CM053599.1:140601328-140620577 GCA_028646575.1 Pseudocheirus occidentalis | reverse complement strand
CCTATAAGAATACACTTCTTTAGGAAAACAACTGATATTTCGTTGAAAAGGAAGATAAACATATTAACAAAAAGGAATTTTCAGGGTGGCCTTATGAATTTATTTTATCTATCCTAGCATTGTCCTTCATTACCATCTATCATCAAATCCTAACTGGACCTTCCTTCTTTCCCCCTCCCCCATAAAATGTGAGTTCCTAAAAGACCTACTACACCATGGATGCTAAATATAGGTAAGCATATGAAAAAGTTCTGATATTAGTTTTGTCTTTTGAAGAACGGACTCAGGATGAGATAGAAAGGACAAAACAATTCTGCAAAGAGGTGGTCGATTTGCTCCGTCATCAGCCCCATTTCCGGATGCCTTTTAATAAATTTATTCCTTCTTATCATCACCACTTTGGCCGTCAGTGCAAGCTTGCACACTATGGATTTACTAAACTACTTGAACTTTTTGAGGCCATTCCCGATGTTTTACAGGTAAGTTCAAAAGACATCTAACTTTTAAAATTAGATTACTTTTATGTGCAGTTTGTGGAGAATATTTTCAGTTTGAGGGCCTGTATTGCCATGCTATAATTGCAGGCACACAATAATTGAAGTACATTGGTTAAGAAAGTCACTGGCTAATATGTCATTTTGGAGTATGCATATGATTTTTTTTTTAAAGCAAGTCTGCTAGTATTTTATTTATTTATTTTTAAATTATTATTATTTTTTTTTTTTTTTGGAGGGCAGTTGGGGTTAAGTGACTTGCCCAAGGTCACACGGCTAGTTTTCAGGTAGTGTCCGAGGCTGGATTTGAACTCGGGTCCTTCTGACTCCAAGGCCGGTGTTCTATTGACTGTGCCACGTAGCTGCCCCTGCATATGATTTTTAAATAAAAGATTTAGTTGATTTTTATATTGATTATTTTTAGATAACTCTTTAGTTAGCTTTCAGAATCATTTCTTTCATGATCAGCATATTTTTAAACATATTTAAAAACTTATGTGTGGGTTTGAGAGTGTGTTAGAACTCTATTAATTAACCTTTTAAAGGATAGGTGAACCCTGCACAGAAAGGAATCCTTGGCATTAGAATTGTGCCAGAGAGAGAACAAGTAACTTTCTGTTGCTTTTGGGGGAAGAGAGATGAAAACAAGAAAGGGGTGCACTCTACAAATGTATGAGTGCCACTTCAGTACAGTGGCATTTACTTTTAGAGGCCAAGAACCAGAAAATGTTATTTATCAGACTGTAGGAGAGAAAATGGCCTTTATTGTTGTTACTTCTTCCCATTTGTTTCCATGTCTGAGCTTCAACACTATATTGCATCAGTGACTTTTAAACCAGTTGAATACAAACTGCCCACAGGAAATACTGCCAAGTTGAAAACAAATTTGAACAGTTGTCTGAGTGATAGGCTATGTACACATACCATAGCCAGCACTGTAATGGTTTAGAGCATCTTCACGTTCACAAAATGTCTTTACCTATATCGATTTTTTTTTTTATAATTAATGATCTTACTAATGCGGAGATATGACAAGTGCTATGGTTACCAAGAACAGTTGGGGAAACTGACAGAAACATCTTTAAGAAATAAACTCTTGTAAGCCATCATACTATTGCTAGGATAAACAAAAATACTTTCTAGCTAATAGTTTTGTATTATTTGCTCATTGAATTATAACATTTTATTTCCTTTTTGTTTCTCTTTTTTAGGTATTGGAATGTGGACAAGAAAAGATCCTTACGTTGACAGAGGTAGAACGTGTCAAGGCTTTAGCTGCCCAGTTTGTTAAACTTCTTCGGTCTCAGAAAGACAGCTGTCTTATGATGACTGATTTACTTACAGAATATGGTAAAACTTTTGGTTATACCCTGCGTCTCCAAGACTATGATGTCAGTTCAGTTCCAGCATTAATGCAAAAACTCTGCCATGTTGTAAAGGTAAAAATAATTTTTCTTTTTGGAATAAATTTTATAGTGGCCTGATTATGTGTTTTACATTTTTTCAATGCTTTAATGTTTAAATTAGCCTCATCCTCCAATCCATCAGTCAGTTAACAAATTGTTCACTATGAGTCTTACTATGTGTTAAACACTCTGCTATGGAGTTGCTCCCAAGAGCTGCTCCAGGCTATTACAATCATATTTCTTGTACTATAGCACTTCTGTATATTTTGCATAAGCCATGGGAAAATCATGAAGGAAGGTTGACCAGGAACTGTTTATAGTGAAGTAATGTAGTTTACCATTAACTTGAGTATTTTTTTAAAAATTGGTTCTTATCAAATTTCCTTTGCAAGTTATTGTCAACATTTTATTAGGTAAAATAAGATAACCAAGGCTTTAGGTTTGTTCCTTCATTGCTGCATTTTCAAACCAACACGTTAACCTTTAGGACTGATGGTTTCCCTGTCTCCTATCTAAGAATTTTACTCCCAGACTTCTCTTGGAACTTTAGAAGACAAATTATTGTCTCATCTACCTAACTTTTGGTATAATGGATAACACTTTACTTTGGGAGAAATAATTCAGGAACATTATCTTTTTATCAGCAGGGCTCACTGACCACAAAAAAGTATAACTGCATTAATGTGGCCTAGATGGTCTCAGTTTTGAAAGTTCAAATTCTTTGTCCTTTCTCAGGTTGCTGATACAGAATCTGGCAAGCAGATTCAGCTGATAAATAGGAAGTCTCTTCGGTCTCTCACTGCCCAGCTACTGGTGGTGTTAATGTCTTGGGAAGAAACCTCCTTTCTTTCTGTTGACCAGCTCAAGAGACATTATGAAACTACCTATAACACATTTCTCAACCCTTGTGAATATGGATTCATGACCTTGTCTGAACTTTTGAAGAGTCTGCCGTACTTAGTTGAGGTATAAAATTGTTTGACCCTAGTCTTTAGAATAGTCTTGATACATTGCGTGGAATGTATCTTTACATTTAAAACTAGGTTTTAAGAAATTTTGTTCTTATTGTAGCTTCCCAAATAGGGTAGCTTGTATTATAATGCTACTGGTTTTTTAAATTGTTATTGTTGTTGATGTTAATAGGTTTTTACCACTGACACGACAGAAGAGTATGTGAAGCTCACCAGTTTATATTTGTTTGCAAAAAATGTTCGGTCTCTACTTCACACCTACCACTACCAGCAAATATTCCTTCATGAATTCCCTGTGGCCTATACCAAATATATAGGAGAAGTGTTGCAGCCCAAGACCTATGGTTATAGTAACCTGGAGGAGCTCTTGGGGTCAATTCCTCAGGTAGCCATTTACACTTTGTTTTATGTTGAGCACCTCCTTATAGAGCCATATGTTTACTCTGTTGCCAGACAGTTGCAGGCAGTTTAAATTTAACTTAAATTTATATTTAGTTTAAATTTGAAAATGTACACTAAATAAGCTGTATTATTTTACTAAAATGGAGAACTTAAACATATATTCAATTATTTTAGTGTTGTCTACGTAAAAACATTAAGAGGTTTATATATAGAAGTATCTAAGTTATATATACACCGAAGAAGTAATGTTTTAAATCAGGAAATTGGTTCATAGTAATTCTAAAAATTATGACTCTCAAGGAGAGGAATATCATCTGTTTTAGAAATATAAACTTTATAAAGATAAGTTATTTTTACTTACTCTATACTGCTTCAAAAGCTAAGGAAAAGACTATAGAAAATTATTTTCAACTTTCCAGCCATATTTCTTTTTTTTTTTTTTTTGAGGGCAGTTGGGGTTAAGTGACTTGCCCAAGGTCACACGGCGTGTGTGTGTGTGTGTGTGTGTGTGTGTGTGTGTGTGTGTGTGTGTGTTGTGTGTGTGTGTGTGTTGTGTGTGTGTGTGTGTGTGTGTGTGTGTGTGTTAAGTGTCTGAGGCCAGATTTGAACTTAGGTCCTCCTGACTCTAGGGCCGGTGCTCTATTCACTGTGCCACCTAGCCGCCCCAGGCATATTTCTTTATCTACAGCTCCTAAATTCTCAACTAAAACATGGTAATTCTTGAAGGACTTGGAAGGATCATGCTTGATAAAATTTGAGAGAGAGAGAGAGAGAGAGAGAGAGAGAGAGAGAGAGAGAGAGAGAGAGAGAGAGAGAGAGTGTGTGTGTGTGTGTGTGTGTGTGTGTGTGTGTGTGTGTGTGTGTGTGTCTCACTCCACCTTCCCCTCCATTGACTAGGAATATGTTTCGTTGTAGGTGGTCTGGATAAAAGGACATGGTCACAAGAGAATTGTTGTTTTAAAAAATGACATGAAAAGTGAGTAAACTTTTTTAAAAACCGTTTTTGTCCAATAATTTCTGTTTTCTGACCTGTGGATGTTTTGTCTTCTAGCTCGGTTGAGTTCTCCCAGTTTTTCTCCTGCCAGTCATGTGAGTGATCATGAAAACCAGACTGAAGACAACAATGAGCTTACTCTGGACGCACCTGAATCTTGTACCTCCTTAGGACTTGCCCTGGGAACATGTGCTAATGGTAAGAGAAAACAGGATAAGTAAATGAAAACAAAGTCACAGATAAAGATTTGTACCTATTACTCTTGAATACAAAATAGAGAGGGTTTTTGACAGTTTTTATTGGTCAATAAGGTTAAAAAGTGTTGGAGAGGGTTGCAGGCACTATATCATATAAATATCAATTCAATTCTGGGCATCAATAGGAAAAACTTGACTTTGGACTGGGCATCAGGAGAGCAAGGCTCAAGTGCAAGCTTTATCACTAACTACTAGTGTGACTGTGAGCAAGTCACTTAATGTCTTAATCCTTATTTTCCCCATTAAATTTATGTGAAGCAGTGCAGATAGCGGTCTCCAAGTCTCTTCAATTCTAAAATTCTATGATCATATGATTTATCTAGATCAGGCTGTATGTTATGCAGGCCTGTTTTACGTCATCTACATTTTTTGCAGGCTGCCCAAAATCCTTTGGTGGGATGCATATTGTACAGGCCTGATCTAGATAGTATGTTATGTCTATTATTTTGTCTACAATTGATAAAACAGTAGGTCTAGTAAAGGTTTAGAGCCTAGGTCCTCAAGTGTGGCCCTTTGACTGAATCCAAACTTGGTAAGGGAAAAATCTTAAAATTTAAAAAAAATTTTAAAAAAGGATTTGTTCTGTAAAACTTGGACTCACTCAAAAGGCCACACCCAAGGACCTAGAAGGCCATGTGTGACCTTGAGGCCACAAGTTCCCCACCCCTGGTTTATAGCCTTGGCCTTTATATTTAATTTTTACTTTTAAAGAACATTTTCACATTCACTATGTAATATTGTTTTCACATAGTGTTCTGAAATAGACGGGGCTGATTGCATTTCTCCCATCTAAAAAGTGAAAAGACTGAGGTAAAGATAAACCAGTAATTTGGAGAAATAAATTTGTTATTTTGAATCACTGTAATCCATTTAATTTATTCTTCTAGGACTCTTTTAAGTTTTTTGAGTGCCAGAAATAGTGAGGACCTTTTTTCTTCAAATATCTATTTTTTGATGGAGGATGGCATTCTTCCTTCATACAAGGAGTCTTCCAGGTTAGGATATGCCTGCTCTGCAGTTGCTAGGTTTTGCTTCTTCTTTATCACTTCCCTTGCACTTTAAGTCTTAGAAGTCTGATCAGTTGACATTTTCAGAGCATTCCTGGTCTTTTCTTCCCACAGGTCCTAATCAAACTGAACAGGAGCTCCTCTGCTTAACTAATACTTCACCTGTAGATCTTTTGTGTGAGCCAGTCCCTTCTTGCTTACCATCCCCACAGCTGAGACCTGATCCAGTCATTCTTGAGTCAACTGATCTTATTCAGTTTGAGGAACATCCCCGAACTCCTTGTGGTAAGATTCACTCAGTTTCCATGATTTACCTGGAAAAAGCAGCTATTTTTTTTTTCATTATTGTATACATTTAAGTGGACAGTGGTAAATGTATGGAAGTCATTATTTTACATGGTAAAATTCATAGTGTTTGACCTTTATAACTAGCTTTCAGTTATTGTTACAAACAGGACAAAGAGAGTTTCATGGATAAATGAAATCTACAGATAAAATAAATATTATGCCATATACCTATAAAGAAAGTATATTATGTAAAATGACAAAGGTCAGCTCTTTTAATTTATTCATTTCAGTTTCCTGCCCAAGGAGCTTTTTTGTAAGAGCCATGCAAAAGCAACGGTATAGACTGTGTTGAGTTTTATCTCTTCCCTATTCTTGTATTCTCTTAGTATAACCTAATAGTAAGCATTTTTGTAAAGTATACAATATGTCCCACTCATTGTGATTAGTGCTAAGAATACAAAGAAAGATAAAAGACAGTACTTGTTGCTAGGAACTTAAAGTTTATCTACACAAAAGCTAAATATAGCCTAACTAGTAAATAATCAATACAGGAAAGATACTAGAATTAAGTGAGGAAAGGCTTCTATCCTGTAGAAGGGAAGATCTTAGTTTGGTCTTGAAGGGAACCAAGAGGTAACAGTGAAGAAGGAGAACTTTCCAGGTCTAGAAGAACAGCTGCTGAAAGTGCTTGAAACCCAGAGACAGAGTATCTTGTTTGAGGAACAGCAAGGAGACCAGGATCATTCAATTGAGGAGTATGTGTGGTTGTTGAGGGGAGAAGGGTGACAAAAGATGTAAGAAGACCAGAAAGGGGAGAGTGAGGGATGTCTGAGATTGTCTGGATGGTCTAAGACCTGGGTAAGTTTTTTTCTGTGAAGCTGAAGGTTAATGATAGGCAAAATTATTTGTCTACCTCCATATTGATTACATAAGTTATGAAGTATCAGCACATGTTCTTCAGTGAATGTTTGAGGATGTGGGATACTTTGCACAATCCCAAGTACCAGGATATCTTCCTTTAAGGAAAGCCAGTACATAAAAAATCAAGTTTACACAACCATTAAAATAGAGGAAGTTTGTTATTACAAAAAAGCTCGTTCACCTAGGATTGCTTACAGTAGCTTTTCTGTTATGAGTTCATATACGGATCATTATCTGATTGACAGATTCTTGAGACAAAAAGTGTCAGAAGTCATTGCCTATTGAGAAATCAACTAGAAATGAAGTGAACATCTGAAATTATTTTTTACTTCAGTAGAAAGATGTGGATTCTATTTATTTAAATTTGATTGGTACAACTTCGCAAAAGTACAGCTACTTTGTAAAGTAGGGTATGCTGGTATCTGACATGGAATATTAATTCAGAGTATTTTAGAGGCAGCCCAGTATAATGGTTAGAGCACTACCTAGGCAGATGTAGGTTTAAATCCCAGTTCTGACATTCATTAATGTTGTGACTCTGGACAAGGCACTTAATCTCTAAATGTCTCAAGCAACTCTTTAGGACTTCTCTACCAAGTCATAAAGAACTCTGTTGGTCCAGTGTTGCTGATCTGTATGTTTTGGGAAAAGAGAAGTCATGGAAACAAGTTGTTCCTCCTATTTGATAGAGCTGAGTGAGTGTTTGTCTTTCTGTCCTCACAGAAATTGTGGTTTTAACAGAAGAACAACGAACTAAAATTACGGAAAGCAAAGAAAAACTAAACTCTGGCCCTGGGATGCCTGATGCATTGGAAAATGTCTCAGTGTCTCCTTGTTCATCATCGGATGTCTCAGAATCTCGGCCAAGCAAGGACCCAGTGGAGAGCCCAGCCAAAAAGCAACACAGAATCAAAGTGAAATTGGCAGCCAACTTTTCTTTTGCACCCATAACCAAGCTTTAACTTTGATTTGTGACATGGAAATAGGAGGGAAAAGCACTGTCTTGACTCTGCACACAAAAAATAGGTTCAAAGCTATTTGCACACCGTTTTATGTTTTAATGAAATCCCCTACGAGCCATTTAATTTCAATTAAGATGGATTTGAAAATGTTTTTGTTCCTTTTACCTTGAACACAACTTTTGGCTGAAGAGTTTTTTTAATTATTTAAAAAAACTTCCCAGCATTCATTCAATAAGAATCCTTTAGGTATTTTACCAAATTTTCTTAATTATAATGAAATAACATTGTGTTCGGTAAAAAGAAAGAGGTAAGAATTCAAGTGGAAAGATTTGGGTTTTATTTCCATTCAACTTCATCAGTGGTGTAATCTTACATGTAGCATAAGATATTTGTTAGACCACTGCTTACTGATGTTGTTTTCAGACAGTATTAATAAAATGCATGATCTGTCTTTCAAAAGCCTGTTAAGTAAACAAGTGTTTATGCACTAGAATGGAACGGGTAAACAAGGAGTTTTGAATGTATTTGTAGGTAGGGGTATGAATGGTAATTGTTTCTGTGTGACTTGTAAGTCTACCTTATTTTTCATTTTACTATGTCTGGAGATGACAGATGTGGCTTTGTGACAAAATTTATTTTAAATGGTTTTTGTCACTTTCAGTTCCATTTTGGAGCTTTCTAGGAAAATGAGGATGTTTTAAGCTTCCCTTTTATGTTATTTTCCAGTTTGACATGGATTAGGTTAAGGAAAAGGAGATGGTCTTAGTGTCTTGAGTTTAAAGTCAATGTTTGGGTTACAACACACACATTTTGTGTGTCTAGAGGTGGTATTGGTGGGAAAGAGTCTGATTTTTCTAAACTATGCATCAAATGCATAAATTATGAATCAGAGCAGGTTATGAGAAGCACTTTAACCTGAGAGGTATCAATACTATTTCCACTGGAAAGAGACACAGTGATTCTATCTATGCGGGGAAAGGCCAAGGTTGATCTGCTTAACCTTGTTTTTGTACTTTTAAATCAAGTTTTGGTAACTGGGAAGCTTTGTGTGTATGTTGGCATATTGTCTTTTAACTGTTTTTATTCTGATGGTTACTTCTAGTGTTGACAGCGTGTTCAGTTGTTTGTGGTATTTGATCTTGGCATTTGGAAAAGCCAGCCTTTGAAGTAGCACTGCACTAGTGGAATGGCCTTACTTTAGAGTTGGCTGAAATGTCCATTGGCAGATGGACTCTTACACCTTCTGGGTAAACCCAACATTTACAATGGATTGTATTTGTTGGGCAAAGAGACAGATGGAAGTGCTCATAACACAGAAAGAACCTGTCACACGATGTCTTCCACTAGTTAAGTGATTTCTTTTTCAGGGTTAATATTTTTGTAATGTACTAGAAAGCCAGAAAATGGGCTCAGATTTCATCGCCAGCATTTGGGAAAATGCCATAGAATAGTTACTACAGAGATAATTTTACAAGTTAGGTTTTGTTTAAAAAGAAACCAGAGATTCTTAGTATTTGATATGTGGCCATGATTCAGATGGGGATTCACTGGAAATTTTTCTGAGTATAATGGCACAGTGTGACTCCTTCTGTAGGCATATTTCCTCTACAGACATAGTACAATGAGAAAAAAATGCAAACATAACTTTTTTTTAAAGATGCTTTTAAACATTTCATCAGTTTATTGATCAAAAACATTAGTTAATTACACAAAGATTTCATAAGGCAGAGTTTTCACATTGGTACTTTTGTTTTAAAAATATGCAAAATATTATGGACTTAAAGAAGATAAAAGGTATAATTACAAGTCACCAGAAACAGTCCAAAAGAAAAGGTTTTTGAGGCAGTTATAAAGGAAGAAGAATCTGCAATCTTGCAATATCTTATGAATGTGGCAGTTATACTATTTATGGAGGTCAGCCAGGTGGGCCTAGGCCCATGTGTAATTCTAATAAATCGCTGTTTGAAAGTAAGAAAATTAATTAGGTGGGAAGTTGTGTTCATGATGTATTATAAAGTGGCCAATCCAATTACAATATATTTTTTTAATCCAAAGGCTTAATTAAATGATGTGATTAAATGATCTATAAGAATTAGGACAATTAAATTATTTCTGGTTGGAAAGATTTACCAATTTAGATTTGTCTGTTTAAAAAAAAGTCACCAAAACTCCCTCTCCCATCCTGCACTGTTTGTTTTGGATTGGGTAGAGGAGAAGAAATGTTTTCTTAACTGTCTACTTTGTTTGAACACTTTTTGTGGTTCAAAGTGCTGTTTTGTGTGTTGGGACCAAACAGTTGTCAATAAAATTTACAAGCAAGCATAACATTTTGGTGGTGTTTCATATGAGTATAATGTTGGGATTTTAAACTGTCGTCTCTATCTTCTGTTGTCTCTTTGCATTTTGAACACCCTATACCCCACCTATTCTTCGGGAAAATTGCCTTTACAATTTACCTAGTAGTTATTGGGTGCAAAATGTATTGACATTAAGTAGGGAGAACACATAATTTAGCAACCTGGTCACTCATGAGTGTAGCTCTACACTCAGTCAGGAGTCTTAAAGTATCTGACTTTGGTTTTGTTGTTTGACTTAGAAAAGTTAGTAACCACAAATTGTTTCTCACACTCAGTCAACCTTTAATTGATAAAACTGGAATCATTCCTAGAATTACCTTTCCAGAAAAATTCATTTTGTGCTATGTGTTTTGCTGCTGCAGAAGAGACTTTATTTGTTTTGGGAGGTATTGTTCTTTCATAGTTAGGCCTTTGTGGTCAAGAGTGGGCATCTTGACCCCCGTAATAATATGGAAAGACACAGAAAAACATGATTTGATTGTTGTTTCAAGATAATATGCAATTACATATATATATGTATATGTACACATATATATATATACACACATGTATACACATACAGAGAGAGAGAGAGAGAGAAAAGCTCTTTGAAACATTTTAGTAGTTCTTTTGAGGCATAAGACAGTGTTGTATAATGGATAGAGCAATCTGAGTTAAAATTCTTCCTCTGACGTTGACTCTGTTGTGCTCTCTGGACTTTGGCAACTCTCCAAGGCTCTCGGTTTATAGAGGGGTATTTCCATCCAGCAAAACCACAGGTTCTTTAATGTGACTTGAAACATCTTTCATCTAAGAATTTTTTTCAGAATTATTCTATCACTGTGTTTTTTAGAGATTAACAAATATATTTGTAGACAGAAACAAAGAGTTTGAAATGTGTAGGGTGGACATTATGTCTTACCACTTTGTAAAAGTGCATCTGAATCTCATTTGATAAATCGGTGGAAGCAAATCTAAAAACAATAGAAAGAGAATGCATTACTTGACTTGTCCTAAAGTCAATCTGATTTGCTATAACTAGATCTTTTTAAAGAGGCATTTGGTGAATTCTTTCAATTTCTATTTTGCCCTCTGGTTCTAGAATATCAGAACAGTTTTCCATGATAATTTTTTTAAAGATGATAGCTATGCTTTTGTTTATGGCTTTTGGGTAGTCCAATAATTTTAAAATTATCTCTCCTGGATCTATTTTCCAGTTCAATGGTTTTTCCAGTGAGATATTTCACATTGCCTTCTATTTTTTCATTCTTTTGAATTGGTTTTATAATTTCTTGATTTCTCATAAAGTCAGTAGCTTCTATTTGCTCCAATCTAATTTTGAAGGAATTATTTTCTTCAGTGAGCTTTTGAACTTTCTTTTCCATCTGGCCAATTCTTTTTAAGGCATTCTTCTCATTGGCTTTTTGGACCTCTTTTGCCATTTGAGGTAGCCTGTTTTTTAAGGTGTTACTTTCTTCAGTACTTTTTGGAGTCTTCTTTAGCAAGCTGTTGACTTGTTTTTTTATGATTTTCTTGTATCACTCTCATTTCTCTTCCCAGTTTTTCCTATACTTATTTGATTTTCTTTCTTTCTCTCTCTCTTTTTCTCTTTGTTTCTTTTGCTTTTTGGAGAGGGGAAGGCAAGGCAATTGATGTTAAATGACTTGCCAAAGGTCACACGGCTAGTAAGTGTTAAGTGTCTGAGACCAGATTTGAACTCGGGTCCTCCTGACTCCTGGGCTGGTGCTCTATTTACTGCACCACCTGTGACCAATTCATATTTTTCTTGGTGACTTTTGTAGGAATTTTGACTTTGTTGTCTTCTGGTTCTATGTTTTGATCATCCTTGTCACCAAAGAATGATTTTATAGTCTGATTCTTCTTCCTCTGTTTGCTCATCTTGCCAGCCAATTACTTGACTTTTGAGTTCTTTGCCATAGCAGAACTCTGCTTCCAGAGTGGAGAGTGCTATGTCCCAAAATTCTGGGGTTTTGTGCAGCTGTTGTCAGAGCTTCTTCTAGGCATCTGCCTCAGAACTGTGAGGAGGACTGCCTCTCTACAGCCTCAACAAGCCCTGCCACACCAGCACCCCTAAGACTGTGACCCAAATCCAAGCAGGCCAAAGCAAGAGAATCCTGCCTCGTGGCCAGCAAAGAGATTCCTGCAGTTGTCTTACAGTCAGCCACTTGGTCCTCTCATTGTCTGGAGGCCTGGAGGCCTGGAAGCAGTCGCTGCTGTAGCTGCCACAACCACCTCTGCTGCCTCAGGGGCAAGGCCAGACGGCTCTTTTCTCACCCAGGTCCCACAGAGTTTTCTCACTGACCTTTTACTTTCTCTTTGGCATTTATAGGTTGAGAAGTCTGGAAACCACAATAGCTGCCAGTGATTCAGTCCCCTGAAGTGTTCTCTGGCCTGGTCTGTGCTGCTAGTCTGTAATGGTACGACCCACACAGGACTGTGCTTGCCTCCCAGCTAGATGCTATAGATCCTTACTGTTGACCTGCCAGGCTGTCCTCAGCTGGAGACATATTTTACTCTGTCATTTTGTGGGTTCTGTAGCTCTAAAATTTGTTTAGAGTAATTTTTTTTTTTTTTTACAGATATTGGAGGTAAATGTGAATGAGCTCAAGTAAGTTCCTGCTTTTATTCTGCCATCTCGGCTCTGCCCTCTAGAATCTAGGCTGTCTTATATGACCCTTCCAATGAACTATGTCCTCTCTTTCTCTATTAATCTGAGTAATTGGAGTTTAGTATCAGGCTTATGAAAATTATTCTCTACAGTTGCTTGAATCATAATAGGGTGAAAAATGAATCATCTCATTTCCCCTAAAGCATCACAATTGCCTCTTTTGGTCTATTAAACAGCAAATGTTTATTAAGCATTTACTATATGTAATATATTATGCTGGTGACTTGAAGAAATAATAAAGATGAAAGGACTTAACCCTTTCTCCTGAAGGTGGTTACAGTCTGATATAGATAAGGTGATAAACGCAATACCAATTAGGATATGATAACTGCACAAGGGGTATTCAAAGTGGTGTGAAATTATTGGAGAGGTAACTTTTACTAGGTCAGAAAAGGCTGTGTTTTGGAATGGTTGAATATTGGCCATGGGGAAGGCTGACAGCATTATACTTACTTTGGGCAATACAGGGAAAAGAGAACTATTAGATTGACTTTAGGTCTGACTATGATAAATATCCACATTTTGGTTTTGTTTGATTTTGAGTTGTTAAATGTGATACACTATTCAGGAGTTCTTTTGTTATTCTTGTTATGGTGTCATATTCAAGAATCAGAGCTAGAAGGGGTCTCAGAGGTCGTCTAGCCCAACTCATACATGACCAGGAAATTGTTCCACAGGAACTGCATTCCACAGTATTTCCAACTAGTGGTTATCCAGTTTGAAGATTTCAGTAAAGTTGGGATCCACCACCTCCTGAGAATGCATACCATTTTGGGATAGCACTAGTTATTAGTAAGTTTTTCCTTTCATCAAGCTTAAATTGGTCTCTCTGCTGTTTCTACCTGTTCCTCCTAGCACTGCCTTCTGGGGCCAAATAGGTCAAACTGTCATATCCTCCCTAAGTCTTTTCTTCTCTATCATGGGTTTCTCCAGTCTTTTCACAATCCTCTTTAGACTCCTTCAAGGTGTGTGTGGTGTAGGGGAATGTGGGGGCAGGTTGAATGGGAGGTGGCAGGGAGAGACAGGGTGGTGGTGGTAGTGGTGATGGTGAATTTAATTGTACAAACTAATTGTACAAAATGCATGCTAGATAACTGGGGATACTAAAAAAAAAAGGCTCCTCACCTCAAGGAGCTTGCATTACTTACAGATTGTAGTTTTCTTGGTTTTCTTATAGATTCTCATATACCCCAAAGAACATGAATACATTATTTTTCTTGAATAGTGAACCCTGATTATGAAAGGAGAGTTATTGTATTTGAGAGTAGGTGACTTATTTGAGAAGTAAATCTGAGGGCTTTGGGCATACTCTAGAGCAGTCTGTGATAATGAATGCTAGCTTTCCCTCTCTTCTTTCTTTGCAGCAGTGGGAGACTATAAGGAAGACTACCTATATGTATGTATATGTACACACACACATATATGTACAAAGAAAAGTGGATTTGTTAGTTCTGCTGAATATGTCCCCCTTTTTATTCTTTATTATAGGGGATGGCTTTACAGGAGAGAGAATTTGGTGGAATTCATTGGGAAAGATAAGTGGTATTTTTTTAAAAGATGGAAAAAAAATGGATGCTAAACATAAGGCATGGTTGGAGTCGCTCTGAAAGTTAGTATTTCTTTATTTGCTAATACATCTGAATTCAGCTTCAGTCTTTCTTCTGAGCTTCAGACCTGCATTACCAAAAGCCCACTAGACATCTCCGCCCCTGTGTCCCATTATTACCTCAAACTCAGATGTGTCCAAAACACCTCCCTCTCTGCTCTAGACACCATCATCCTTCCAGTCTCCCAGATTTCTTTCTCTCCTATGTCCCATACGCAATCTTGTCAAGTTTTAGCAGTCTCACCTCCACAACAGTTTGAGTACTTGTCACCTCCTCTCCATTTACTTGTCTACTACTGTAGTTCATTCCCTCTCACCTGGACTATTTCCATAGTCTAATGAATTAATCTGCCTAAAATCTTTCCCTTCTTGAACTTTGCCCCTGGGTCTTATGGGTGAGTTTTTACCTGGTCTTTCCTGGAACCAGGCCTCCATGCTGCTTCCTGGTCATTTCCACACTCTGCTGACCAGTGTGAACCCTCTTCCAACTCCCCTTTGTGGGTTGATGTCTCTCATTAGGATGTAAATTCTTGGAAGGCAGGGAATACCTTGTTTGCTTATGTTTGTATCCCCAGAACTCAGCACTGTGCCTGGCCCATAATACTTAGTAAATGCTGTAATTCTCCATCTCTTCTAATCCATCCTCTGCTCAGCTGCCAAAGTAACTTTATGCTCAAGAATGTCTTGTGGCTCCCTTGTGCCTCTGCATGGAATGTATGGCTATTCAGGAGGACTAGCACCTCTGATGTGAGGGATTACCAAGCCCTTTTCAGGGCTGCTCTTCTACTTGTGGTGTACATCTCTCACCTAGCTCTCAACTGTGGCTCCAAAAAGTTGTAGCATGTGCGGCAGCCACACTCTAGTAAACCATTTCAGCAGGCCTCAAACCCATCATGAGTTAGGGGTGTACCTACCCTAAGCGTGTGAGGACTTCCTCTGATAGAATGGGTGGATGATAACATTTTTGTTTCAATGGGCCTTGAAGGGGGCAGAAGCAGGGGATGTGAGGCACTTAGAGCTTGGTTACACATTGAAGACTCTGAGGTTATCCATTCCATTCAGGGCCATCACCAGTCATCCTGACTTTTGTCTTGCTTTTGGACTCTGGAAGAGAGAGTGAGGCTGACAACTTTGTGCAACTGTACTTAAATCCAACTTATGCACAAGCCAAAACATCACCCATCCTCCACATGAAATTGTAAATTCCTTAGTTCCTCATGTAAAGGCCTTCACAATTCAATACCAGCTTTTCTTTCCAAGGCTTTATGTTACTTTCTCTTTACACATTTTCTGCTCCATTCACATCGTTTTTGCTATTCTGTCTCCAGTCTCTGTGCGTCTCAGGTGCTATAACTGAAGCTTGGAATGTGTTCCTTTCCCACCTTCTGCCTCATAACTCCTTGCAAGGGCCAGCTTAAGCATTAGGTCCTACAAGAAAGCTTTTCTGTTTTTCCTGGCTGTCAGTGCTCTTTCTCCTCAAATTCTACTGCATTTACTTCTCTATGTGAATATTGTAACCCCACCACCACCAGTGTAAGCTCCTTGAGTGCTTTTTGTCTTTGTATCCCCAGTGCCTTGTATGTGGCAGGTACTTAATAAATGATTGTTGGATGAATTCAGTTCATTTTGAGTTATAAAATAACTTTGTGTGTTGCTAACATTATCTGAAACAATCTGAAGCTAACAGTTAATTTTTTTGATCATTGTGGGATTTAGAGTAGAAGGGACCTTCAAGCACTTAATCCAGCCCCTTCATTTTACAAATGGAAAACAAGCCCAGGGAGGGGGAACGTTTTTGTCTAGGGTCATTGTGATCGTCTAACAAAAAAACAACAACCACTCTAGTTTTTATTGGGATCTACCCTTTCTTGTAATAGGATGCTTCCACTCTATACTGGTGGTTCTTCCCTTTTATGGAAAATTCTCAGCTCCATGCTTGGGCATTTGGGGGCCTTGGCAATTAATCCCTAGTGTTTCCCTGTCTGTGATATTAGAGACTGGAAACTAATGAGGCGTGCCTAAGTATGAGAATCTGCATTGCCCTCTGCCTAAAACTCATAGCCCCTTACCTGCATCAGGAAGATCCTGGTATAGAGTTGATTAAAAAAAAAAGAAAAGTAAAGAAAGGAAGGAAGGAAGGAAAAAACAACCCATGTGATGTAATAAAAGCCTAACAGAACCTGGGTGTAGCCAGCCTCACATAGGACCATTGACCCCACTCCTCTCTCTGCAGTT
This sequence comes from Pseudocheirus occidentalis, assembly GCA_028646575.1. Taxonomy (NCBI): domain Eukaryota; kingdom Metazoa; phylum Chordata; class Mammalia; order Diprotodontia; family Pseudocheiridae; genus Pseudocheirus; species Pseudocheirus occidentalis. Next base: position 140,604,009 of record CM053599.1, on the reverse strand, counting down.
TCTTGAAGGGAATTTTTCTTAAAGTTCCAGTGACTCAGGTTACATCCTTAATTGTCCGTCTCCTTCCTTTTTTTTTTTTTGCTTTTTTTGGAGGGCAGTTGGGGTTAAGTGACTTGCCCAAGGTCACATGGCTAGTTTTTGTGTTAAGTGTCTGAAGCCGGATTTGAACTCAGGTCCTCCTGACTCCAGGGCCGGTGTTCTATTCACTGCACCACCTAGCTGCCCCCCTCTCCTTCCTTCTTAATTTATGTTAGGCCTCTAGCTTTTCTTTAAGTGAGTTAAAATATTTAGAAATAAAGACCTTTTATTTTAAGCATTACTGACTTATTTGACTCTTGTGAAATTTCGCTGAGTCTCCAAAGTTCTGTTATGGACAGAGACAGAAAAAGATATTCATGTGAGTGGTAAGTGTCAAGGCCAAGATTCAAGATCTCTTACTCTACATCCAGTCCTCTTTTCTCCTGTGTAAACTTGCCTCTAATGTGGGTCATTTCTTGTGTCACAAAAGCCTCTGGAAGCCTGAGGAAGCCTGTAGATCTCTTCTCAGAGTCATGTTTCAAATGTATAAATAAAACACAGAGGATTACAAAAGAAGCCAATAAATAAATAAATAATAAAACAACAATAAAAATAAATAAGTGATTTGGCAAAATATTTTTTAAAAACAAGTTCATGGACTGCAGGCTAAGGATCTTTGCTATAGAAAGAAAGAAGAGAGTTGTAGAGTCCAAAATTCCCAGAACAAGGGGCAGGGGAAGGTGGAAATCTGGAAATCCTCTTGGAGCCCTGGGTATTCCAGTATTAGGTCTACTCCTCTAAAACTAGCAAGGATCACTGTAGAGGAAAAAGTATGGTTTGGACATTTGCTCTTCTACTCCTCCTTTGGAAAGAGGGCAGAAGCAGAATCCTTCCCAAGCCATACCTTCCTTGTTCCCCTGCCGTAGACCACTTGTTTAAAAAAAAAAATGTGTTAACTGTATTTCAGTATAATTGATGTTCTTTGTAATACTATGTAATTCATTTTATGCATTTAAAAACATGCTTCTGAAGAAGAATACAAAGACCACAACAAAGGTTAAGAACTCCAGAGCTAATTAAGCAAGTTGCAACTTTAATAGCTAAGATGTTATTCCTTAGTATGGGGAAGTTTGACTCAGAATCAGAATTTGGTGATGCCTTGACCTATTCAAAATTGGAATTCCAGTGGAAGGAGTGGTACACTGAGGCATCAAGCTTACAGAGCTGAGAGCAAGAACCAGCCTCTGGGCATGTGCTTTCTATAGCACACTGTAGCTCCTAAGCTTTTCTCAGGATAAGCTTAGCCTGCAAGGATGCTTCAGGAATTGTTTCTTCTGGAAAGTGCAGTCCTTCACACGTTGTGGCAGTGGTGGGAATGTTTACAACAACCTTCTCCAGTGCTTCTCTCAGGTATCCCCACAGTATAGTGCTCATGACTGTGGGAGTCAAGAGCATGGAACTGAAGAATTCTGGCGTTTGAATCAGTATAATAAATAGCTCACACTTAAAAAGAACCTTTCTCAGAACAAGTCTGGTATAAATAGGTCATGCAAGTATCATGTCCATCTTGTAAATGAGAAAGCTAAGGTGCCCAAGGCCACATGGCTGGTGTCAGGAGCCAGGGTTTGGAACCCAGGTAACCTTTACTGCAGAGGCAGCATCACTTTATTCCATCACACAACGTCTGACTCTTTTATGACCAGGTATTTGAGGGTGATTATCATCGTAGCTCTCTTTGAGGTTTTCAAAGCACTATCCATGCATTATCTCATTTGAGCCTCACAACAGGTTTGTAAGATAGGCATAGTAATTATCCCTATTTTCCAGATGAGAAAATTGAGACTTAGATTGAGCCCAGGATCAGCACAGCTAGGAAGTGTCTGAGGCAGTATTCAGTTCTAAGTCTTGTTGACTCTCCAATGTCATGCCACAGCCAGGAAGGGGAAAATAGAGCCTGAAATAAGAAAATCCTCCCATAAGAATGGAGGGGAGAAAAATGGGCAAAAAGTTCCTTTAAAGTAGATAGTTTCTGTACAACTCAACCTTCACAAGAATGACTCTCTGGGTAAGATGGATTTGTTTTTATTTTCTTTCCTTTCAGTGACTTGGCATCATCAGGTAGAATTAATTATAAAATAGTAATGAAATGGTAGGGAAACAGGCCTCTGGTAACCAGATCTCTGGCTTTTGTTTTTCAGTCTTGTCTTACTCTTCATGACCCCATTTGGGGTTTTCTTGTCAAAGATACTGGAGCGGTTTGCCATTTCCTTCTCCGGCTCGTTTTACAGATGAGGAAGCTGAGGCAAACAACGTTAAGTGACTTGCTCAGGGTCACACACTTGGTGTCCGAAGCAGGATTTGAACTTAGGTTTTCCTGACTCTGGGCCTAGAGGTCAGAATCCCAAAGATGAGGAAGTGGCAGGTAGAATATAATTATTCTCCTTGAGGAGAAGTATTGTACAGTTTTCTTGTGTTGGCAGTGATTAGTTTCATAGTCCAGTGCCCAGCACAAAGTAGGCACTTAATAAATATTTATTTAAATTAATCAGTAGATCATTTATTTTAAGCAATCATTTATCAAGCACCTACTATGGTCTGGGCCTTGTGCTAGTTCCTAAGGACTACAGAAATAATACAGAATACATAAGGTACTCCCTGCCTTC
>CM053599.1:140577737-140601228 GCA_028646575.1 Pseudocheirus occidentalis | reverse complement strand
AAAAAACCACAACATTTTCCAGGAAGTATAGTCGTTGGGAGGATCAGGGAAAGTTTCATCTAAAGGAAACTAGGACTTCTAAAAGGTGGAGGTGGGAAGGTACTGTAGGTCTTCTAGACAGAGCAAAGGTGAGGAGAGATCAGTGATATATGTGAAGAGCAATGGGGACTATTGACTGAATTGTAGGGTGCGTGTAGGGGACTGACATACAAAAGGTAGATTGGGATGAGCTTGTGAAGGGCTTTAAATGCTAAACAGAGTTTTATATTCAACTTTTTTATATTTTGTATTTGATTTTTGAATATTACATCTAGGAAATGATTGTTATAGTTTATTCAGCAAGAGAATAGCATGGTCAGACCTTTGTATAAACAAAGTCATTTTGCTAGCTGTTTGAGAGGGGAGAAACTTGAAACAGAGACCAATTAGGAACTTGTTACAGTGGTCCAAGTAAAAAGTGATGAAAGCCTGAACTAGAATGCTGGCTGTATGAGCAGGGAGAAGGAAGATCGATCCAAGGAGAAATTGAAGAAATTGGACTTCTGAAATTCAAAGAAAGCAACTGTAAGGTGGTACCAGGGGGATTCCTATTCCATCTCCAGTCTCCCCTCTATTCCTTACACAGGACAGACTACTTCCTTCTCACGGAGATTGGCAGATGCGTTTCCATGGAGTGAGCTTCCTTTTTTGATGAGCCTAACTCCTATACACGTGTGCATGAAGGTCATTGAAGGTCTGTATTTCTAGCCCCTTAAACTTCCAGGCTTTTTTTTTTAAAACAAAAATATAGTTTCTCTGTTGAGCATCAGGGTTTGCAGCATATTCTGGGGCAGAGGATTTCTGGAGAAGAAAATCTTCCAGGCAGTATTTAATGTTATAGTGTTGATAATTTGCCCCTTTTGTCTGTCACCTTTTTCTGAGTTATTGCCTAGCTGGCAATTGGAAAGGTGCAGAAAGAGCTGGGCCAGATGAACTCCAGGGGAGAAGTGAAGTCAAGTGAGAGAACCGAGACCCTCTGTCTGAACAAAGTACATGAGGATGGGAGGAGAGAGCTACCTGAGTAGAGATGCTGGCTGTGATAAAACCAGAGCCCCTGGTGGTTTATATCTAAAAGAAAAAGTTCAAAGTATTCTGGTTGTCAGGGCTGGAAAATTATCATTTCTTACCCTTCAGTGATTTAAGATGATAAGATTATAGATCTTAAGCTAAAAGAGACTTTAGAGACCATCTAGTCTAATCTTCTAATTTTACAAATGAGGAAACTGAGGTAGGGGGCGCAAAATGACTTTCTCACAGCCATATGAATAGTAAATGTCAAGAGGGAAGATTTGAACCCAGGTTCTCTGATTCCAAAACCAGTTCTCTTCAAATTACACCTCATGCCCTAGTTGCCTCCATTTCTCAATAGGTTTAGGCTAGGCAATAATGCAGGCATTTCCATAGCCTCCATCTTATACTCGGTCCTCTTTCTGTTCTTTATAGGATAAGAGGCTAGCCCACACAATCATCTGTCTTCAGCAATCTCCTGAGTTCCACAAACAACTTTTCAATAAACCAAATTAAGAGAGGTCTGAGGTGGTAGGGAAAAAGTGATTGAGTTAAATAGATCTTTTAGGTTCGTGACCTAGCTTTCTCCCATTAAAATGTGAAGTGCTTGATGGAAAGGAGCGTTTTTGATTTGCCTTTCTCATCCCACACCTGGCATAGGGCCTGAACAAAGCAGGACTTAAGTATAATCCCACTTCTACCCAAGCTTCAGGCAGTATTTCTGAGCCACAGTAGAGCATAGTGATGCTATAGTATATCCTTGGAGGGAGATGTGACTGAGGGACTCCTCTGAGCCAGGGTGCTGGGTATGGGGCAGATACTTCAGAGGACTTTGAAAGAGACAGGTATGGACATTTGGGTAGCAGATGGGAGATCTCCCTGGAGCTGCAGACATGGGGAATACAACACCCAGTGTACCCTTGATTCCCATAGGAGAGACTGTCCTGCCTTGGAAGTCCTGGATCCTGCTTATTCTATTCCAGTAGACTCCTGGAAGGGCAGGTAGAGCCCTCTTTGACACGAAAGCATTATGTTCTCCCATGGATTTTTGGTCGGCTGGATTCCAGATGGTATCCATCCATGCCACATTTGAACCAACCATATCTATATTAGGTGGTTACCAACCACATAGTAACGTAGAACAGTTCTGGATTTCAGGGTGCTGACTTCAGCTCGTTTCCTTCTCTTTCATGCTTCTGTGATAAACACATCCAGATATCAACTTGCTTTCTGAAATGTCTTTATGCCTTGGGCATTCACAAAAGGTTGAGATTATAAAATAAACTTATAGAAAATTAAAACCCCAAATGTTCCCCAGGTGCTGACACTGTGGGGTGCTGGCCTGGAACAGCACTTAGTTATACTACCTGCAGCCGGTACTACTGATCGAGATTTTGTTCCATCACCAGTTTCCCCCTTACCAAACCAAACCCAGTGATGTCTAACCTTGAACATAAATTGGCTTCCTTAGAGATAAGCTCTACTGCTTTGGCTGATATGTTTATTCTGTTACAAGAAAACAGATACTGCCATCCTCTGCTTAGGGCAAATTAGACTTGGAGAAGATTCCTAAGAACCTGCAGTGAATACAATATAGAGGACCCCACGCCTCCAGGTAGAGGGGTGGCTGATTAATAAGAGCAAATTTATCTAAGGCTCTGCAGTACCCCTGACTTGCCATGAGTCACCTCCAATCAATTATAGTCTGTTCTGGTGTCTGGGAAGAGTGCTTTAGTAAGAAACATTAAATAAACAAAAAAAGAATCTTTACCTCTGCGACTGGAAGAAATCTCTCAATCAAACTGTCATCTTGCATTGCCCACCAGCCAGAAACAAATGACCTGCTTCTGGCTGGAGGGGAAGGGGTTGCAGTAAGAACAGTCAGTTTGGCTGAGAGGGGTCTCCTGACTTGCTCAATACCAGTGTGATGGAGTTGTGGGCAGCACTAAAGACCAAGTATTAGCAAATTCCCTTGCAGAATGGAGTGGCTTCTTGGTCTAACTTTACTCTGTAGTGTTGAAGGTTGGGATTAGGATGTATCTTTTAGGGTCCTTGTTTTCTAGAACAAGTTTAGAAATGTTACCACACATAAAAAGGCTGGCAGTTAAACTATAGGGAACATAGGAGTTTGGTTGCCTAGGTGCCTTTTTCTATGTGTCTTTGGATGCCCCTATGTTATGTATGCTTAAGCCTGAAGAGGGTCTTACATGCTGCTCTGCACTGCAAATGGCTTAAAATATACAGCACAGAATGTGCCAAAGGATTGGGCAGTGATTACTATCACTGATAGTGTCAGCAAGGGCTATGCCCTTGGCATCATCTTCTGAATTCTTTTCTCACGGGCAGGCCTGTGTCAGGTCCCAGGACTGCTGACAAACGCAAGAGAACTGAGAACTTATCTCCTTGTTCTGGTGCTCATTTCTCCCCTCACTTCCCCTTCACTTTTTTTTTCCTTGAAATTTCATCCCTCTGTGTTGGTCTGTCTTAGAAAAGGACCCCAGTGAGACACATTTCAGCAGAGCAGGGATCAAGCCTGACCAACACAAACTTGCCCTGGGAGTTCACATTGGACAGAAATTAAAATTTAAGGAAATGACAAGATTCATGTTTGATGAGCTATGACTCAACATTTTGAATTAGGCAGGACCCTAACATTGGCAGAGCCAGTCCAAAGAAGCGAGAAAGCCACCTAATCCTGTTAGCACTCGGCTCATCCCAGCAGTGATTCACTCTCAGAAAGTCTTATCCATATTTTGGCTGAGGCTCCCTTAAATTTCCTTTCCGTTGTGTTTGTGTCTGAGCCTTCTTGGTTTCTCCTTGTTACCCTTATAGCTAGCTATATGAATGTGAGCTAGGATTATTAGATACCTGGATTTTCCCCATCTTTTCTAGGTTCTGCCAGATACCCCCACACTCCTGAAATTCAGTTTCTCTTCGTTCCAACATTAACAGCCAAATATAGCCCTGCTGCCCACTTGGCTCCCACTTGGCCAGAAATGCAAGTTTGTGGGCAGCTAAAGGCTAGGTTTACCCCATAGGTCTGGCTGGCTGTGACAGATAAGATCATCAACCCTTAGCATGCTATCTGCAGAGAAATTAAGTTTGTTGCAGACACACCCTTAACCTTTGAAGATAACATACCAGAGAATAATGGCCATTTCTTTCTCACAAAGTGTTCCTTGGTGCCATCTAAAAGGGAATCCTGGGCTGAAGGGACCAGAGATTTGCTCGGATTTTACAATCCTATTCAAGAACATTTTTTTTTAAAAGATAACCTCTTTGCTGAAGCTGTTTTCTGTATTTGTGGGGTTGAGTGTGGGTGTATGACATTCTGAGCAAGGCTTTTTAGATCTGTGCAGAATTACCGGTGTTCCAGGACCTGCTTGGATAATTACTTTTCTCCCTCCTTTGTGTGAAATGCTAGAATAAATAAAAAAAAATCAATAAGTGTGGCAAGAGTATGAGTTGGGTTTAGCTCAGGGCCAGGCAGACATATGTGAGGTGACATTTTTATGAAGACTTCAATCTACATTTGCTGGTTGGAGCAGTGAGTGATTGCTTTGTAATGGGCTTGGCATTGGGATTTTGACTCCCACATTCTCTGTGGGGAGGGAGAACAGCTAGGCCCTCTGGAGCCTGGGTGGAGGTGTGGGGAATGGCAGCCATCTGCTCTCTTTTACCCAGGTTGGGTTTCCCAAACTTAGACCACCTGGACTGAAAGGCATTTTTGTTGGCCTTAGTTTGCACTCATAACTAACTTGGATGGGCCCTAAAGCTTACACCGTAAGTGGTGGCAGAGAAGTGAGCTTCTTGACCTCAGGCTCCTGGGTGCTGGTCGCAGCAGGCAGGAGAGGCCTTTTAAAAGTGATATATGCTCATTTGTTTGCATTTTTATTATTTTTTTTCCAGATGGATGATTGCAAATCAGCAAGTCTTGAGTCACATAACTATTTAGGCCACACACACATAGAGATGTTGCACAAACCACGCCCTGCTGGCTACAGCAAATGTACAAAGATTTACATGGGTTGAATTGGCAGACTGATTAAAATAAGCCACTGCACAGTGGAACACAGACGTTGGGTCACGCTGACTCTCCCATCCATTGGCACTCTCATGTTCCTCAAGAAGTCAGATCTGGCTGTTGAGGCATTCACACTCATGGCAGCTTCTCTGGTGACCCACTGGAAGTGTAGAGGGCCCCTCTCAGTCCTTTATTCTGTGTCATCACACAAGCTGTTCCCCTTGGCTTGACTATTCTGACTGAGGCCAAACACACATAGGTAGTACCCACAAAGAATGGTCTTCGTGGAGAATGTAAGAAGGGGGACCTGAGCTCTGGTGAGAAACTTAGGCTGGGAAGGCTGACCCAGGCTCACACACATCACATGAGAGCAGGGATTGGCCACAACAGCACTCAAAGAACACCTGGGGAAGATGCCGAATGGCCAGCAATGGCAGGGGCTGCGCCCTCTTGTCCCTTTCTTCACTGACCCAAGAAGTTCACAGTCTAGGGCCTGACTTTGGGGCTCCCATTACTATAGGTTTGAAGAAATGATGCTGGCTTCTTGTAACCCCCCCTTCATCTGGTACACTGGCAGAGCCCTTTAAGTAAGGGCAGGGTGGGAAACAGGAGGAGGGCATGGGACTAGTCCTATAAAGTGCTAGATTGTTAAAAATCACAATTGTACACACTTGGGGAACATGCCCCTCTCCCAGCTGGTTTGCACAATGGGATTATATATATATATGATATACATATATATATGTATATATGTATATATGCTTTTCTTTTTAAAAAGACAGCTCTTTCCCAATGGTTGGATAAACTGCTATACATAACTCCTGTATTCAGCATGCGCGTGGGGAGGGCCATGCAACAGTGAGGGACTCCCTATTGCTACACTCTGTACATGACGGCTGGGCTCCACCACGCCCATGGCCCTAGTGACAGAATTGGGGTTGCCTTTGATCCCTTCTGCCTCATAAAGTTTGTTTTGTTTTAGCCCCAGTGAAATGGGGGCTATGAAGATAAGAGGGTGGGGTGGCCCCAAGGTGGAAGGAGGACCCTCCAGGGGCTACATGACGTTGCATTGGGTGGCCCCACAACAATCCTTAATGAGTGCGATCCCAGTCTTGGCCACTGTCGGCTTAGTAGGTGGGGGTTCTGCCTTCTTCTCTGCCGGAGAACCTGTGGTGGGAGATGAATGAATACAGGATGTGGTGGCGGAGCATACTAAAGGTCCCCTTTGTCTTCTGTCCCTGTCTCCCACCTGCCCAGCTCCCTGCTGAAGCAGCAAGAATTTAATCATTCACTTTTTTTTTTTTAAAGCTTCTCCATTTTATCTGTCTGGCCCACCTACATAGTGACTTGGACTGAATCGAGAGGGGAGAGTATGAAGGAAATTCTGCAACAAGAACTATATATTAGTAAAGAAAAAAAAAATTACTGGCATACTTGGTTATTTGCATGTTTGTCTCCATTAGACTGTGAGCTCCTTGAGGGCAGGGACTGTTCTTGCCTTTCTTTGTGTCCCTAGGTCTTAGCACTGTGCCTGGTACCCAGTAGGTGCTTTGACTGACTGGTGTACATTTTATTTTAAATGCAATTTACATATGCTGATTTTTAAAGTTTGCCAAGGGCATGCATGATCTCCACTCTTCTAACAACCCTGTGAGGTAAGTACTCTTGCTGTGATTTTACAGATGAAGAAACTGATGGTTAGAGAGGTTAACCAAAGACTTTGCTCATGGACATCCAGCTAGCAAGTGTCCGAGGAGGTAGAATTTAAACTCAGATCTTCCCAACTCTGGGTCCAATACTGTGTTACACCTAGCTCTAAGGACAGAGGAGAAAGTACCCTGGGCTTATAAATAGGGAGAACAGGAGTCTTCCTATGCTACATGGTCTTTAATTAACTGACTTTACTCAATCTCTTAGAGATTCAATTTTCTACATAAAAATTGGGAATCATAATACATACTTATTTTAAATTTGGAAAGTGCTATAGAAATTTGAGCTGTTACCATCAATTAATGACCTCTCCTCTCTCTGCCTCTTTCTAACCCCCTCCTTCTCTCTCTCTCTCTCTCTCTCTCTCTCTCTCTCTCTCTCTCTCTCTCTCTCTCTCTCTGTCTCTCTCTCTCTGTCTCTCTTTCTCCCTCCCTACCTACATGAGGTTGTAGAGGTCAGGCTAACCTGACTTTTGTTAATTTTACACCATTTTCTTTGGCACATCAGTTATTTCTTTTCCTTTCCCATCACTTTCAAACAACATCATCAATGTTTGATAGTTCCCAGACATGAGGGTGCCACCAGGAGGAAGTAGCTACCTTCTCCAAGGATCCAAGGGTCTTTCCCAGCTTGGAATTTCAACCATGAGACAGACATCAGGGTTCTCCCCCCTCCTCTTTCTCTTTTTGATCTGATAACAATAAGCTTCTCCCTTTTGTTTGGAGATGGTATAGTCCTGTTGGCACTACGGGGGAGACAGTATATCTCTAGGTGGTGCAGTGGCTAGAAAACTGGACCTGGGGGCAGGAAGACTTGAGTTCAAATCCTGCCTCAGCAACTTACTAGCTAGAATCAACGTCTGCTTGCCTCAATCTTGTCAACTGTAAAATGGGGATACTTAATACTACCTAACTCCAAGTGGTATTACGAGGATCAAATGAGACACTTGTTAAGTTGTTCATATAAGCACATTGCCCAGCACATAGTAGTTGCTACATAAATGCTTATTTTCTGTCCTGGATTGGGTGCTGGCTGTGTCTCCAGGATAATCTGAGTTTGAGTCCTCCCTAGGATACTTACTATAATTGTATGGCCCTGGGTAAAGCATTTAACCTTTCCAAACTTTGCTTTTCTCAACAGTTAAATAGCATTTGCCTCATAGGATTCTTTTGGGGCTAAGTGTATGTAGAATATTTTACAGATCCTAAGTCTCTCTGTAAATGTGAGCTATTATTAGGATTCTGCTGATCCTTGCTTAGTACCAAATTGGGGAGGGTTGTTCAGGCCAAGACTAGTTCTGCCATGGATGTTGGGCTGTGGTGGACTTTGTGCTATATATTTCTGGGATCTGCTTAGGGAGGAGGGACCGTAGACTTTGTTGTACCCTACCCAACTCTGGCAGAGGAGACTCACTCCTTCACCCCTCAGGCTCAAAACCCACATCTCCATGTATGAAAACCATCGGGTCATAGATCTGAATCTGAAAGGCCCTTGAAGGCCCACTAGTCCTATGCCAGATGAGGAAACAGGCCCAGGGAAATAAAAAGACTTTTCTGCTCTTTGGTCTCACTGCTACAAGTCTTTCCCCACTGTAGTCCCTTCTTGGTCAATGTGATCCTAAATTGCAGGTCTGACCGTGTTACCACCCTTCTTACTTAATAAACTCCAGTGGCTCCCTATCACCTCCAGGATTAAGTACAAAATCCTCTGATGTACAGAACCCTTCATAACCTCCTGAGACCCCTAAAACCACCTTTCTAGTCTTCGTATACATTATACCTCCTCTCCCACATACTTTGCAATCTAGTGGAATGGGCCTTTGTGTTGTACCTCAAACAAGATCATCCATCTCCCAACTCCAGGCATCTCACTGGCCGTCTCCCATTCCTGGAATGCTCTCCTTCCTCAATTCTGCCTCGTGGCTTCCCTGGCTTACTTCAGGTCCTAGCTAAAATTCCATCTTCTACAACAAGTTTGTCCCAATCTCCCTTAATTCTAGTGCCTTCCTTCTGTTGATCAGCTCTTGTATATATCTAGTTTGTACATTAGTTGTTTCAAGTTGTCTCCCCTCATTAGACCGAGTTCCTCAAGAAGATGGGGGATTCTCTTTTATCTTTCTTTTCTTTTTTCTCCTTCCTTCCTTCCTTCCTTCCTTCCTTCCTTCCTTTCTTTCTTTCTTTCTTTCTTTCACTTTTTGGGTCAAGTGTCGAGGCTTGATTTGAACTCAGGTCCGCCTGATTCCAGGGCCGGTGCTCTATTCACTGTGCCACCTAGCCGCTCCCCACTTTTATCTTTTTTTATATCACCAGGGGTTAGCCCAGTGCCAGTGACCTAGTAAGATGCTTAATTAATGTTTATTGCCTGACTAATTGCCCAAGGTGATAGATCTGGGATTCAAACTCAGGTCCTGTGACACCAGGTCCAGGCTTCTTTCCCCTAAACAATGAGTAGACAAGGATAGATGTTGCCATCTCATGGATTTCCTGGAAAGCATTTCACTTTTTTCACTGAATATACTCTGACCTACTTTCTGAGCATCTAATTCATTCCCAGCCCCCTTCGTGTGGGAAAAAAATAGAGACCAAGACACTCACTGGCTGGAGATCTGGTTACTTTTTCTAGAGGTTTTAACTTGATTCTCAGAAATTCTGCCATTTCCTTGTCTTCTTCTTGTTCCCTGATAGGTCAGACATGAAGAAAGGAGAGAAAAGACCTATGAACTACAGAAGCACTAAAGAGTCATAAAAGCTGTAATAAAAAAGGAAGAGAATAAAGAAAGCACAGTGGGGAAGGGGATGTTAAGGTGTGACCCAAGGAATACTGTAGCTCTTCCTGTGTCTGGGTAGAAATCTGACCAGGGCTCAGGGCATCACACCAAGGTCTTTGGGACCCTCTCTCCCAAGACCTTGATGAACTGGGCCAAACTCAACTACACTCAGAGTTGGGCTGAGTGTGGTTTCCTGGTCTCTAACTTCTGACCTCTTAAAGCAACCATCCCTTTTTGATGAAGTCCTTACTGCTACACTTGCTGGCATATCAGATAAGAACTGGGTACCCCTGACCATCCAACTGCCCAAAGAAAGCACCATTGTTCCTCCAGTCCCTCTGAGCTTAAGGAATCCTCTGCTCCACTTATTCCATCATCTCTCTCTCTCTCTCTCTCTCTCTCTCTCTCTCTCTCTGTCTCTCTCTCTGTCTCTCTCTGTCTCTCTCTCTGTCTCTCTCTCTGTCTCTCTCTCTGTCTCTCTCTGTCTCTCTCTGTCTCTCTCTCTCTGTATATATATATGTTCTGTCTCCCATTAATAGAATGGAAGCAGGGACTGTCTCACTTTTCACTTTTGCATTTGTATCCCCAGCACCTAGCACAGTGCATAGTAGGTAGCAGTTGCTCAGAAAATGCTTTTCCATTTATTAGTCATGTTCCTTTTTCCCCAAGTCTCCCAGGAAATACATTAAGCACCACCTGACCTAGGGAAGGTTAGACTATCTGAGGGCTGTCCATTCCAGCCATTGATTAGTGGATCTGGGCAGAGACGCCTGTTCCATGCCTCAGACTCACCTACGTGATACTAAAAGGGAATGATTAATGCAGGTTGGCTCTGGCATATTGATTTTAAAAGGATGATTCTTTGGAGGTCCCTTTAACGATTTTTTTAGCAAGGGCTCCAGTATTGGGTGGGGAGGTTACATGATTCCCCTGAAGATCCTGAGGATGGGGATGATCAGGACAACCGTATCAACAGTGTTCCTAGATCCAAGGACGTCTCAACTTGTCCCCAGTTTTGCCCCCAGTCTAGAGACCTGACATGGGGCTATTGGTCACTCTCACCGTAATCTCTCCACTTCAGCATCGTCTACCAGGAAGTCTCTCTTTTGCACCAATTTATGGATCTTCTGGATCAATTCATCCTCTCTCTGCTTTTGCAGTTTAGTTTTTTCTTTTTCTGAAAATAAAAAGATTCAGAAAATGAACTAAAGGGTCACTTTGGTTTTTCAGAGAGAACTGACTGGAACACTGTATAATTGTGATGGTCACACTGGGCCTTGGAGAAGAATCAAGAAAGTGCACTTCCTTTCCTTCATTGTAGACGTGGGAGTTTAGGGAGGCAGAATACTGCATATACTGTCAGACAGTAAATGTAAATGGCATTTGCTGAACTTCTTTTCTTTTTTTTTTTTTTGCTTTTTTTTTTTTGGAGGGCAGTTGGGGTTAAGTGACTTGCCCAAGGTCACACGGCTAGATTTTTGTGTTAAGTGTCTGAGGCCGGATTTGAACTCAGGTCCTCCTGACTCCAGGGCCGGTGCTCTATTCACTGCGCCACCTAGCCGCCCTTGAACTTCTTTTCTTTTGGTGAAGGAGATACAGCTGAAACATGAATTGGTTGTTAAAACAAAAGAAATGTTGATTAAAGGAGAGTGTCAGGCAGCCTTAGGAAGGGAAGGAAGAAGCTGCATTGCCCAACTGGAACTAGCTAGTTGGGTCCCAAGTGGGGCAGCTACTACTACTCAAATGGTTGACTGTTGTTTGTCCTTAATTCCCAAAGAGGACCATGACATTGGGAAGGTGATGTCATGACTTCCAAGTGAAGTAGATTTAAGTGAGGCAGGTCTGTGCAAAGTCACCAGACTCACTCTCCTCCAGAGCCATCTGGGTTCAGTGGCAAGAGTCAAGATATTAGGAGACATCCTGTTTCCAGAGCTAAAACCCAGCAAGCAAGCCATGCCAGAGTGATTTTGGTTTAAGGCATGGTCCTTAAAAAAGAAATCTAGCTCCCAAACCCCAAGATACCTTGCCAGGTTTCAGCAGTCCAAATTTATATTCCTTTGGGCAGAGCACTCACAGGTAAGGTATGATTCCCTATGTAGACAGAGGGAGGAGGGAGGGAAGAGGGAGAAGAGAGGAGGGAAGGAGAGAAATGAGGGGTGGAAGAAGGAAGGGAGGGAGGAAGGAAGGAAGGAATGAACTACACTGCCCAGCCCAACTGGCCTTAAACCCAAATCACTTTGGCTCTACTAGATTGGCCAACAATAGGTCTCAGCCTACATCTCATTTGGTCATTGTTTGGCCTCTGATGATTCAGAGTGAGTGTAAATAGCAGTTTCTGTTTTGGCCAGAAATCCTGAGGGTCTTCCCCTCCCAGATTGATATTTTTAATAGGTAAAAGAGGCCGTTCTTTGCCTCATTTCTTACCTAACCTTAATCACTGAATAGGCATTGCCTCAGACAAACTGAGACCTGGGAAAGACCTTAGCTTAAAAAGACCAAGGTCTCCCACTGTATCCAGGGTCATCCCCAGTCATCCTGATCTGTATCTTGCCACTGGACCCAGGTTGGTGACTTTGCACAGTCCTGCTTCATGTAAATCTAATTCATTTGCAAGTCATGACATCACTTTCCTGATGTCGTGGTCCTCTTCAGGAAAAAGGACAAAACAACAGATGAAACAGAAACTATTGTGAATGTTCCAATCGAGACGCAGTTTAACTGAATTTCTTGAATTCCTCCAGGTATCAGATAAAGTGATGTCAGTATTTGTAGGCTCATAAATGTATTTTATTTAGAACCCCCCCCCCAAAAAAACTACTAAGAAATCATGTTTCTAAAGGCAGGGACAGAAAATTGCAAGTGTCTCTAGCTGTTGACACAAAGGTCACAGTCCTGGTACATGGTGGGTGCTTAATAAATGCTTATTGAGTGAATGAATGAAAGAATGAAGAGCTAAATCTTTGCATTGTAGAGTCTGACCCTTTTCTCACACATTCCTAGTTGCTTAAGGTTGATGATGCTCCCCTATCTTCCTTTTCTCAGTCTTTTCCTTAAGGACTCAGATATTGATGGTGTTTTCTGTACTCAACCTAGGAATTTGTCTGGTGCTTAAAATAATAATAATAATATCAACAACTGGCATTTATATGGTACTTTCAGTAGATCGAGATGCATTTATTCATTCTTACTATGCTAATCATTCTGGAAATAAGTTTGGAAATATACTCACTATATGTATGCACTTTGATTCAGGGACAACACTACTAGGCGTATACCCCAAAGAGGCCAAAGACAGAAGAAAAGGATCCCCATATATACAAAAAACATTGATAGTAACTTTTTTGTTGTAGTAAAGAATTGGAAACAAAGTAGGTGCATGTGAGTTGAAAAATTGCTAGATGAATTATGGCATATGAATATAATGGAATATGACTAACATAAAGAATGACAAAAGGGAGGATTCAAAGAAACATGAAAGATTTGTATCAACTGAAGAATGAAGTGAGCACAACCAGAACAATTTATGCAACAACTACAAAAATGTAAAGAAAAACAGTTTTGAAAGATGACAGAATTCTGATCGGCATATTGACCAATCATGATTGATGCCGACTCACACTTCGCACAGATTGGTAGAAGTGATGAACCAGAAGAGCAGAATGAGACATACATTTCCAGATGCAGCCTATATGTTGACTTGTTTTGCTTGATTTTACTTATTTGTCAGAAGGGAGAGGGTCTACTGGTTAGAGAAGGGAAAGCTGGTAGGCAGCAAAGGTTAAGGGAGGGGGGTGAGAAAAGAGTGTCGATGAAATTTTAAAGAAACGCACAGAAGAAAGCAGAGGGAAGGTCACAAAGGGACACAGATAAAATGTTAAATGAAAAAAAATTTTTTAACATGTATACAGCCCTTACTGTCAGTAATTCTGCTAAGCACTATAAAATCATTATCTCATTTGATTCTCACAGTTGTTGAGGAAACTGAGGAGTTAAATGACTTACTCAGGATCACAAAAATAGTGACTGAGGTCAGATTTGAACCTAGGTTTTCATAATCCCACCACGGGGCAGTTAAGTGCTGCAGGGTATAGAGTGCCGGGCTGAAGTCAAGAAGAACTATGTTCAAATCTAGCCTTAGACACTTGCTAGCTGTGTGACCCTGGGCAAGTCACTTAACCTTGTTTGCCATAGTTCCCTCATCTGTAAAATGAGCTGGAGAAGGAAAAGGCAAACCAATACAGTATCTTTGCTAAGAAAACCCAAACTGGGTCATGGACTCCATGAACTGAGTTGGACTCAACTGAACAACAATTTCCTAACTCAATGCCAAGCACCTTTATTCAATGCGCCACCTACTTGCCTAGAACGAACAAGATTGTTTTGTTACTATCATGTTGAATTTAATACACACTTTAAAATGTTGAGGAGGGAAGTCATTCCAAGCATGAGGGGCATCATGTGAACAAGGGGTAGGAGATGAGACATCTTTCCTGAGGAACAGTGAGCAGGCTAGTTTGGTCAGCCTGTATAGTATCAGAGAGTGATATATAATAATCATGGGAAGCAAGCTGAAGGTAGCCAGGTTGTTAAGGGTACTAAGTGCCGATTGGAGGAGTCTATACTTCATCCTAGAAGCAAAAGGGAAGTATGGGGGCATGTGAGGAGCACAGTCAGTTCTGTACTGTGGGAAATTCACTTCAGTAGCTGTATAGCAAATGGATTGGAGTCGGGGGAGCCATGAAGCAGGGAAATCACAGAAGGTAATTCAGTAGTTCCGGTGAGAGGGGATGAGGGCCTCAACTAGGGGAATGTGAGTGTAGAAGAGAGGGCAGATATTTCACAGAGAGAATCAACAGGACCTGGAAATTGGACACGGGGGAGAGGGAGGAAAAGTCAAAAGTGATCATGGTGACTCCAAGGTTGTGAACCTGGGTGACTGGAAGAATGGTGATGACCTGGACAGAAATGAGAAAGTTAGGGAGAAGGGTTGGTTTTGGGGAAGAGATAATGAATTTCCTTTTGGGCATGCTGGATTTGTGATGTATATCTAGTTGGAGATACCTCACAGGGATGCTGGAGTACATCCCAGGAGAGAGAAAGAGATAGGAGAGAGACAGAGACAGAGACAGAGAGGAGGAGAGAGACTAAGACAGAGAGAGGAGGAGAGACAGAGAAAGAGACAGAAGGAGAGAGAGCGAGAGCTTTCTAGTTTGCAAAGCTCTTTATAAATATAATTTCATCAGAGTATCACAGCAACTTAATGAGTCAGGTCATACAGGCATTATTATTTCCATTTTACAGATGATGGAACTAAGCCTCAATGAGACCATATGACTCACTCATGGCCACCTACCTAGTAAATGTCAGAATTCTTCCAGAATCCAAATCCAGTATGCCTATGCATTCATTATGCCTAGCAGTCAGCCTGTCAGTCAATAAGCATTTATTAAGCACCTACTGCGTCCCAGGCATTGTGCTAAGCACTGGGAATATAAAGAAAAGCAAAAAATAGCCCCTGTCCTCAAGGAACTCCCAGTCTAATGGAGAAAATAAGATACGAACAACTATGTACAGACACGCTATATACAAGATAAATGGGAAATAGACAACATAGAGAAGGTATTCGAATTAAGAGGGAGATCAAGGAGGGAGAGACAAAGGAGAGGGAGCATTCATTCCAGGCATGGAGAACAGTCAGAATACCATTTAGCAAGTCTCTTCTCCCTGTCCATTGTCCTAGGTGAAGTAATGTATAAATATACTTTGTTATTTCCGAAACACTATGTAAGCACCTATAATAAACTATGAACAAAATTGCTAGCTCTCATTGCCTCAATTTTTCTCAGTTCTTCCCCTTGGTTGTTTTATTTTATGTCTTTCACCATTCATAATGTCCCTTTCCTTCCTTTGCTTCTGGAGACAAGTTGGCTCTCTCTCTCTCTCTCTCTCTCTCTCTCTGTCTCTGTCTCTCTGTCTCTCTCTCTTTCTCTCTCTCTGTCTTTTCCTCCTCTCTCCTTTTCTCTCTGTCTTCCCCCTTTCTCTCTTCCTCCCCCCTTTCCATCTCTCTGTCTCTGTGTCTCTTGTCTCTATCTCTCTGTCTCTATCTCTCTGTCTCTGTCTCTCTCTCTTTCTCTCTCTCTCCCCCTCTCTCTCTGTCTCTGTCTCTCTGTCTCTCTCTCTTTCTCTCTCTCTGTCTCTTCCTCCTCTCTCCTTTTCTCTCTGTCTTCCCCCTTTCTCCCTCTCTCTTCCCCCTTTCTCTCTTCCTCCCCCCTTTCCATCTCTCTGTGTCTGTGTCTCTTGTCTCTATCTCTCTGTCTCTCTTTCTCCCTCTCTCTTCTCTCTCTGTCTCTGTCTCTGTCTCTCCCTCTCTCTCTCCTTCTCTTCCTCCATGCAGTGAGACACAACAGAAATGGTTGGTGACATGATGCTCATGGGTCAGAAAGCCTTTCTGAAAATGTTCCCCAGGGCTAATTTAGGATGTAGAGCTGGCTTGTGGTTTCCTACTCTAGAACTTAACAAGGAAGGGATAATTGTAGAACACATATGCAACGGAAATGCATTTTACAAGCATTGTTTTATCAGAGGAATGGTCCCCATTGAAAGAAGAGATTAAAAATACAAGGAATGAGGATGGAAACAAACATTTATTAATTGCCTTTCATTTGCCAGGCACAGGGTTATTGTTCAGTTATTTCAGCTGTACCTGATTCTTCGTGATCCCATTTGGGGTTTTCTTGGCAAAGATACAGGAGTGGTTTGCCATTTTCTCCAGCTCATTTTACAGATGTGGAATTGAGGCAAACAGGGTGAAGTGACTTGCCCAGGGCCACACAGCTAGTAAGTGTCTGAGGCTGGCTTTGAGCTCAGGTCGTCCTGTGTCTAGACCCAACACTCTATCCAGCCAACTAATACTGTAAAAATTCTGTCTCATTTGATCCTAATAAGACCCCTGAGAGTTAAATGCTATTATTATGCCCATTTTGCCACTGAGGAAACTGAGGCTTATATAGAGATTGTGACACAGCTAGTAAATACATGAAGCTGGACTTGTACTCAGGTCTTCCTGACTCCAAGCTCAGCCCTCTATCCACCTCACCACACAGCTGCCTAGAATGGGAGAGATCATTCACTTTGGATGAAGAAGGAGAGGAGCAGGATTGCTAAGTTTGCATACTATGGACCTGTTTGGAAGTGCAGACTTACCTAAGTCCAGTACAGACAGGTGAACTAGACCCCATCCCTGTCATGTAGGCAGACAGTCTAAACCTCAGCACCAAAAATAAAAGGCTAAACTGGCAAAAAAAAAAGGGGGGGGGGAACCAAGGAATGACTGAGAGAATGCCAAGAGACCTAAGAAAAGATTCAGAAAAAGAAGGGATGGGAACACCATGGACCTCTGGAGGTGATGATGATGCTTCCTCAGTGAAGCAATTCAGGTGTAGGCTTAGAAGAACAACTAAGGTTGGTTTTTATGTGTCCCCCAGAGACTAACCCAGCAGGAGGGTCTTAAGCGGCTCTGGTCAGCAGCATCTTCACATCAGCAGCTGAGGAGCAGGTGGGCTCTGCTTGGTCCCTGCCTTGGAAACATAATTTTCCGGGTGGTTTTGTGTATTTTTAACTTAATACTTTTATTGACACATTGCCAAGAGCTCTGCTTTTTCTCTAACCTCAGCTAAATTCATCTAGGACCTGGTACAGCTCTGAAAATAGAAAGGGAGAACTCTTGGTGAGAAAGTGAGGAGGTGGAGCAAAGATAAGGAGGAGGGAGTCTTTCATGCCTATTTCGTGCTGCAGTTTATTCAGGGAAGACTTTGGGCTGAGAAAAAAAATTGGCAATGACATGTCTCTAGACCAAGGAGCCATGACTGTGGGAGTAGCAGCCCTCAAACAAGCTTTACAGTGGGATCATGGCAAATCACTTGGCTTCTCCTTCCGGTTTCCCATCTTTAATTGAGGATGTTGTTTTGCAGTGGAAAGAACACTGGACTGGGAATCAAGAGAGATGGCTATAATTCTGTCTCCACCATTACAAACTGTGTGATCTTGGGAAAGGCATTTTCCTTCACTGGGGTTCAACTTCTTCATCTGTAAATTAAAGGAAGGGTCACACAAGGATCATAAGATGAATAGACCAAAGTAGCCTCCCAGTCCTCTCATTTTATTGGTGAGGAAATTAAGGTTTAGAAAGGTCAAGTGATTTGTTTAAAGGCAAAGAGTAGGAGTACGTTAGCAGAGTTGAGATTTGAACCCAGGTCTCTTGACTTTAAATCCAGTGGTTGAGAGGGAGATTGGTGTAGCAGATACAGCTTTGGACTTGAAGACAGGAAGAAACCTAAATGTAAGGGTTCAAAAACTACCACTGACAGTATCTGTATAACCATGGGCAAGCCACTTAACCTCAGTGAGCCTGGGTGTTTTTTTTTTAATACTTTTTTCTTTTTTAAGTTTTAAAATTTATTTTAAACTTAAATACAAAATAAGGGGAAAATGCCATATATATATGGCAGAACATTAGGGAATTCAATATAAAAAATTAATTTGCACTTCAAGAAAACCTATATAAGGAATACTATACTTTATTTTCAAAGCTATCCTTCTTTTCTTTGCTTTCTTGTATGTTTTTTGTACTCTGCTGTATACTTTTTACTTTACTTTTCCCTCCCCCCTCAGAAAGCTACAACTAATATATAAATATATATTTATATTTATAAATATATAAAAATAAATATTATATTTATATATATACATTTATGTGTATATGTGTACACATACATATGCGTATATAAAGACATCCATAAACATATACACATATACACTCAAAGGCATATATATAAAACTGTATCATGCTTATTTCTATTTTCTGTTTCTCTTAAGCATCTTCCTTCATAAACCCAAGTCTTTCCATATTTTTCTAAATCCAACAGCTCAACATTTCCTGCACCATAACAGTACCCCAACCCAATCATATTCTATCTGGAAGATTGTCTATGAGAGCTCCCCCAATTTTTTGCATTTCCTCCATTCCTGGCTACATGGGTTTTATTTATAAAGGAAAATTTTCATTTAAAATAATTAAAATTATCCATTTTACACTTTACTGCTCTCACTTGTGGTTTAAGGTCTGATACTACTGAATCTAGTTTCTTCACATCTTTTCCCCCTGGCTTCCTTGAAGTTCCTGACCCTTTGCTTTTCCATTTGAACCCTGTTATTACTTTTTCTGACTCAGCAAGATAACCTTTCAGTAATTTAATTGGGATGGCATTGCATAAATAGATTAGTGAGCCTCAGATTTTTAATCTGTAAAATGGGGATAATTATGCCTGTTGGCCCTACCTTGAAGGGTTGCTGTAGACTTAAATGGAATAATAGACACAATGTGTTTGGCAGACCTGTAATACAAGGTGTATCATTTTTGTAACGCCTTATGTCAGCTCTTTCCACTGGACTGTATGATTAGATAATCTCTTAAATTTTTTCCAGCACAATAAGTCGATAACTTCATGAGCTTACTTCCTGCAGGGCAAGGGAGAGCAGTCTGAATTAGACAAAATAATGTCCAAAGTTGTGTGGAAAAGTCTACAGACAGTGCCAGTGAGAAATCATCTGTGGGCTAGTAATGTATTATTAGTACATACTGCAGGGCAGCTAGGTGCCCCAGTAGATAGAGCACTAGGCTTGGAATCAGGAAGATGCATTTTCCTGAGTTCAAATCCGGCCTCAGATATTTACTAACTGTGTGACTCTGGGTGAGGCACTTAACCCCATTTGCCTCAGTTTCCTCATTTGTAAAATGAGCTGGAGAAGGAGATGGCAAACCACTCCAGGATCTTTGCCAAGAAAACTCTCAAACAGGTTCACCAAGAGTGACTAAACAACAAACTTCAGAGGTCAGTCAGGCAGCAGGTATTTACTAAGTATGTGTGCCAGACATTTTTCAATTTCTTTTTGCTTTTTTTTTTTTGGAGGGCAATTGGGGTTAAGTGACTTGCCCAAAAGTCACATGGCCAGTAAGTGTGCCAAGTGTCTGAGGCTGGATTTGAACTCAGGTCCTCCTGACTCTGGGGGGTGGGGGGGGTGGTGCTCTACTCACTGCACCACCTAGCCGCCCCCAGACATTTTGCTAATCACGGGGGACACAAGGAAAGATAAAGGTGTAGATAGGGAAGAGGGAAATGACCCAACTTTCTAGGTATGGTGAATCTAGGAGGGGGAACAGGCTCCTGGCCCCCAAACATTTCTGAATCATCTGAACCATTACCTGGAATGGCGACTAAATTCTGCAGCTCTTGTTTAAGGTCCATGATGTCCTTGCACAGTTGGATATCATCCATCCTGTACAAATAGAAGAGAGAAAAAGAAATCATACCTCAAAAGCAGAATTGGGTTATTTCCCTCTGAAGCTTTGTTAAAATCTCCCTCCATCCCCAAACCACCATGACAATGTGCTCTTTGCTATTGGAGAATTTCTCCCTCTAATTCCAGGGTCCTGAATGGATCACTTCATCCACAACTGACGAGGTGTTTGTTACCAAGCCACTTGAGACACTATTTTAGGAAAAGAAAGGTGTATATGTGTGTGTGGGGGAATCCTAGCAGGTGCCTGCTACCCCTCCGGCTTGTTGTGCCAAACCAGATGGATGCAAATGTCTCCCACAGATTCCTCATTAGCTGCTTTTTCATTAGTGCCTCCCTTGTGTCCTCTGAAAACAAACCCCAGCCCTTTTCTTCAGAGACAAGGGAGATCAGCCTAAAGTGCTGGCATTGACTGAGAATGCTGCTTTATAATTTTTCATAGGAGAAAGAAAGTAGCAGTCAGACAAGAAAAGGGAGAGGAAAGGAAATTAGGGGCAGAGGGGCAAGAAGGAGAGAGACAGTGATGATAGGTGACTAATCTTTAGCTTAAGCAGCTTTAAATTGCAATGCATTTTGAAAGCTTGGGAAGCAGAGTGTTGTGCAATAAAGCCAGACTTAAACTTTAGAAGAGCTGGATTCAAATCCTGTTTCTGATACATACTAGTTGTGTTATTTTGGGTAAGTCACTGGACCTCTCTCTAAGATTCTGAGATATGGAGAAGGTGCATTGGTAGAGGGAGTTCCAAGGCAATGAAATCGCAAGTCTAGCCCCTCTCCTTTTTGAGAACCCCACAATTCTAACTATTCTTTAGTCCATCCCCAATAAAAATTAAAATCCTTTCCATTTCAGCATATCATTCTTTCAATAAGCATTTATTAGGTGCCTGGCAATATTGGGCAACTAGACAGCACAGTGGATTGAGTGCCTGGCCTGGAGTCCAGAAGATTCATCTTCCAGAGTTCAAATCTGGCCTGAGACACTTACTAGTTGTGTGACCCTGGGCAAGTCACTTAACCCTGTTTGCCTCAGTTCCCTCATCTGTAAAATGATCCAGGAAAAGAACTGGCAAACCACTCCAGTATCTTTGACCAAAAAAACCCAAATGAGGTCTCAAAGAGCTGGATTCAAACGACTGAATAAGAAAAAGGCAGTATCAGCTTCTGGAGACCCAGAAGCAAAAACCTATAAGGCTTATAGTCTCCTGCAAAGAAAATGCATTATGACAGCTACAAAGTATCTCTATACAAATAGATATAAAGTATAGCTGTGACAGAAATGTAAAGTAATATCTCCAGGGTGGGTACTAGTTTTACACGTAATAGAGAATTTTTATATGATCTCATTTAGTTCTCATAGAAATCTCAGGAAATGCGTAAAGCAGAGGTTCCCCTCATCTCTTGGTAAAGGAAAAAGGGGTTTAAAGAAGGTCACAGCAACATACCCAAGGTCACATACTATAGTAAGTGTCATTTGGACTTAGCACCCAGGTTTTTTAAATGTTTCACTCACAACAAACCTTGGGTGTAGTTGGTAAAAAAAAAAAACAAAACACCTTTTTTATATAGAGAGTAACAATCCATGGGGTCACATTCCAAAAATGCTTTGGAGAGAGCCCTTACTGGTTGGGGGGAGTCTCTAAACTACATTTTCTAGAAGACTGTGCATGAGCTCAATATGCCCTGTTTATTTATTTTTTTTATTTTTTGGAGGGCAGTTGGGGTTAAGTGACTTGCCCAAGGTCACACAGCTAGTTTTTATGTTAAGTGTCTGAGGCCATATTTGAATTCAGGTCCTCCTGACTCCAAGGCTGGTGCTCTATTCACTGCACCACCTAGCTGCCCCTGCCCTGTTTATTTTTAATAGAAATTTTCTTTTTTTAATAATAAACATCAATAAACACAAACATTTCAATATACAAAGAAGAGAAAATGGGATTATAAATGAAAATGAATTTCATTTATCTAGTTTGTTTTTAAAGCGCATATTTAATCTAACATGGTAGTAACAAAACTATCCTGTGCATGTACCCTTTTCTACTCTTTGGTGTATTAAAAAAAATGTTGTTTGTGCCCATTTCCTCCTCCTCCTCCTCCTCTTCCTCTTCCTCCTCCTCTTCCTTCTTTCATCACTAGCCATATCTAGAAACTCTCCCTTATAACCAAGCATGCCTAATTTAGAAAGAGGATGGAAGTCTCAATGGTATGAATGAAGAGCACGCTTGCAACTGGGAGCAAGAATGGGAGAGTAGATATGTCCAGAGACCTGGGGAGGCAGCTATCCAAGGACAAATGCTGGGAATACTCCATCCCATTCCTTCTTATTTACTTTGCATTGTTTCATTAAAGGTTTTCTGTTTTGAACTTGTATCTGCTGGATTGATCTAGAGGAGATTCAAGGAAAACAGGGGCTTGGAGCTGTTACTTTGAAAAGATGGTAGACCCCTAAAAGAACCATGAATGGATATTACGTTTGTGGGGGCTGATCTGGGAATCCATTTTTATTTTTTAGATTTCTTTTGTTTGTTTTTCAGTGAGGCTGTTTTGAGTGTTGGGTCAAGCTACAGCAATGGTTCCTCCCAGAATTTTCATTTAAAGGAGGATGCCCAGGCCAACCATGTCTTCATTCCTCTCTAGATGGCATTCCTGATTCTCCACAGGACTTAAAAAAAAAACTATGGCACAAGGGCCAGCTAGGTGGCGCAGTGAATAGAGAACCAGCCCTGGAATCAGGAGGACTGAGTTCAAATTTGACCTCAGACACTTGACACTCTTACTAGCTGTGTGACCTTGGGCAAGTCACTTAACCCCAATTGCCTTACCCCTTACCCCTCTCCAAAAAAATACATTAAAAAAACTATGCCACAGAAACCTCTTCACCTTGGAAACTCCCTCCACCCTAGACTACTTCTCACATTGGAAATAAGCCTCCACCTCTGCAGTGGTTCCCTCTGACTGGATGTTTTCTCTGAGAACCACCATTTTAAAGAGGATGCCCAGGTCAACCATGTCTTCACCCAGGCTGCATTCTTGATTCTCTATACTTTCTCTGCAACATGGCTCTGAATCAATTACCCAGAACCATCTCCACGTTGTCCACTCAGTTTTCAACTTTCTTTTATATGTTGTCTTTCCCTACCAGAATGTTAGCCCCATAAGAGGAGGGACTGTCCTTTCTCTGTGTGTTTGTATTCCCAGTGTTTGGGAATTTGGCCAAATCCCAGTATTTGGCCATCTCCAAATCATCCTGATCTATATTTTGCTACTGGACCCGGATGGTTCTGGAGGAGAAAGTGAGGTTGGTGACTTTGCACAGCCCTGCCTCACTTAAATCCAATTAACTTGCAAGTCATGGCATCACCTTCCTTATGTAATGGTCCTCTTCGACAACGAGAGACAAACAGTAAGCAACAAGTGTTGCCAGTGCTCAACATGATGCCTGGCACATAGTAAAAACTTAAAAAAAATACTTGTTGACTTGACTATTTCAGGGACGCAGAGAAATCTTTCATTTTTCTTTTCACACACACACCCCACCCCACCCCCCACCCCCGCTGAAACACTTGTAAGTCAGACCAGTTGAGCAACCA
>CM053599.1:140533395-140577237 GCA_028646575.1 Pseudocheirus occidentalis | reverse complement strand
TAGATAGATAGATAGATAGATAGATAGATAGATAGATAGATAGATAGATAGATGATGGATGGATAGATATGTACACACATTTATAAATAACTAAAAATAGTAAGCCTTTATTCCCTTTTTGGGATTATTTTTGAGATGTTAATTTGAATCTGAGTTAGCATTTCACATACAGCTAGACCCTGATTAGAGCAAATAATGAATCCCCTGAAGTGGTCCCATGTTTTTTAATTCAAACTATTTGAAGTTCTAATTATGTAAAATATGATAATTGGTTTCAGCCTAATGAAAATATGCAGTTCAAATTCAAATAATGCAACTAATAATGCAAAGGGACTCATTATTTGCGCTAATAGAGACCTGTCTGTATGGGATCCCTGGGGGGTGGGGGGCGTAAAAAACATGAACATCTCTATGAAGCCTTGATCCTTTACTTGAGCGAACAACTCAAGATCATTCTCCTGGCACTTATCAGATAATTTAATTATTCTTTTCTTTTTTTTAACTCTTCCTAAAATAAGCCAGGAAAATTTCCCCTTCTTAAATACATATATTTAAATACACATATTTCATAGATAAAGTGTCCATCTGGGCCCGGGTATCCCCATAGCACCTGGCTTCTTCATAGGGAAGACCCTTCAAAATCCCCTCATTAGTTAATCTTGAGTAAACCGAGGAACATTCTATTATCAAACTCTCCCTTTCACTAATTAGTACACTCAAAGAGCTCAAAATGTAGACATGTAAGCAAAGGAAGTAGATAATACCTTGCTCCACTAGACACCACTCTAGAAACCCCAAAAAGGAGAAAGCATCTCTAATACATATCAGAGATAGTAGTTTTCCTACATTAAAAAAGGAAAGCTGGGAATTAATATATGGAGCTATCACATCATCTCAATTTGGATGAAGATTGGAGGCTCACAATATCGCACTGACATCTCTGACCAACCATAAAGAGGATCTTTTAATAAACCTCCTTTGGACACAAAAGTCTTGTGCATGAATTTCCTTTTCCCCTCCCTAATGAGGATGCTTGGGTTGCCATATACTCACTCATCCAGAGAGATATTTGCTACCAATCGAAGGAATTAAAATGGGTAGGAAAAACTGATCAAGTCTCTTATATTTTTTGATTGTCGAGCTCATAGTGCCCTCATTTCAACCGCAACACCACCCACCCCCACCCCCACCCCCTACACAGAGCCTTCAGAAATTCAGCATGGTGCTCATTTCTTTCAGAAATCTACCTTCGGTCCTTTCTGAACTCACTGTCTCTCCTCTCACCTTTATTCTCTTCCTCCTTCCTCAGATCCCTGTAAATCAGGTGCTATAACAAATTGCTTTTAAAGTCTCTTTATTTAAGCACTGGCTCTTCTCCTACCTTATAAGTACAACAACTGGAAGACAGTGACCTATGTTTATGGAATCTGCACTGGGAAGGGGTGGGGGGAGGTTCTATTTAAAACCCAGAGTGAAACCAGGGTGACAATGGAACTTGCAGAATATGGCCAAGATGTGTCAAGTTACATAAATGTACACATTTCAATTTGCCCTTGACTTGAAGCTTTTTCTCCAGACTTCAATTTGTTAGAGGAGAAAAAGAAAAATGCAAATTAAGAACATGTAAAAATGTAAAGGTTCCCTGTAGGCGGAGGAGGCTGAGTTTTTTAGTCAGGGATCACACTAGTGTGTCAACCTATCCCAGCATGCTCCCATGAGCATCGCTCCAGCTGCCCAAGCTACAGGGAGAGAAGGGAGATTTCTAGGTATCCTCCTAGAGAGATGGCTGGGGGAGTAGGACCCTACCTTCCTTTAGGTTTTAGTGTTTTCATTTTTTATGTGTAGTCTTTTGTTTGGCATTTAAAGCTCTTTATAACCTTTTCCCTTTCCACCTTTCTTGCTTTCTTACTCTTACTTCTCCTCATTTATTCTATGATCCAGTCTTACCTGCCTAATTGCTGTTCCTTGCATATGTCTCTTCATTTCTCCTCTTTACCTTTGATTTGACTGCCTCCTCTGCCTCCTCACCCCTGCTGCCTCTTTAAAACCCTTGGCTTCCTTCAAGGCTCAGCTGAAAAGCCATAGTTCTGCAGGAGGTCTTTCCCAGTAACCCTAGTTCCTAGAGCTTTTCCCTCTAAGGTTACATTTCATCTACTTGATAAACATTTTTTTAATGTATCTATTTATATACGTGTTATCTCTCCCGTTAGAACATAAGGTCCTTGAAGGCAAGGACTCTTGCTTCATTAGATTGTGAACTACTTGGAAGAAGGGACTGGTTTTTGCCTTTGTATTCCCGGTGTTTAGCACAGTGCCTTGCACTCAGTAGGCCCTTAATAAATGCTTATTGATTTGGCTTTCTTTGTATCTCCAACTCTTAGGACTGTGCCTAGAACGCAATAAAGTTCTTAACAAATGCTCCCTGATTAATTGTTTTTATTTCTGATTTTCAGCTTCCCATAATAGCTGAAAAACCCAATGCACATAGTCTTCTCTGAGATTCTGTTTGACTTAAACCTTAATCCCTCACAGAATCAGGACATGATTCATATAAGGATAGAGGATTGGCTTCACAACAGTTCATGTTTCTATAGCATTTAAGGTTTATGAAGTGCTTTCCTCATAACAACCTTGAAGAAGGTAGTAAAATTATTATTTCTGTTCTATAGAGGAGGAAGCTGATACTCCCAGGGGTTAAGTGAGTTGTCCAGGGTCATACAACTAATAAATGTCTGGTTCAAGTTTTCTATCTTCCGATTTAGGACTGTTTCCACTACTCTTGTCTGTCTCTACTCTAAGGTCCAATTCTATGCCAAAGATTCCATGATGCCCTGCTGACATGTGTAGCCTTTGGGCTCTTAGTTGCTGTCCTTCAAAACACCAGTCACCTCCCACTTCTAATCTCTTTGTAATCTGATTTCCAGCCCCACTACCTTGCAGAAATTACTCTCTCCAAGCTAACCAACAACATTTTCACTACTGAAGTCAATGACCATTTCTCAGTCCTCATCCCACTTGGCTTTTGATATTGTTGTCTGGGCTTTTCTTCTAGAAACTCTCTGGATTTTCATGGCGTTTCTATTAATAAGCTTCTATCAAGAAACTTTAACCTACACGCTGTGTTCTGGAGATATAAGTACAAAAGATGAAATAATCCCTGCACAAGGAGCTTCTATCTCAAAGGTGAAGACTACAAGTATATGCTAATATGTATATATTATATTTTTATGTATGCTTTATATTTATGCTGAATACACACACACACACACATATATATATATATATATATATATATATATATATATATATATGGATAGATGTATGTATATGCATACATTGGGGCAGTTAGGTGGCTTGGTGGATAGAGAGCTGGGCCTGAAGTCAGGAGGACTCCTCCTCCTGAGTTCAAACCTGGCCTCAGACATTTAGTGGCTGTGTGACCCTGGACAAGTCACTTAACCCTGTTTACCTCAGTTTCCTGGAGAAGGAAATGGCAAACCACTCCACTATATTTGCCAAGAAAACCCTAAATGGGGTCACAAAGAGTCAGACAACACTGAAATGACTGAATAACAACAACAACATATGTATATATATATATGTAATGTGTTCAGCATAAAGTACACGTATACATATTCAGAATAAGAATAAATAAAATATAAAATATATTCAGGATAAATAGAAAGTATATCTAATATATAAAGTATGCATGTGGGTTCAGCATAAACATAAACTAAATAAATATGAACACATACAAAGCAGTTAAAAGACAAAGTATTTGAGAGGGAAGGCTCTTCTCCTATCTGTCCAATTATTCCTTCTCAGTCTTCCTTGGTAGATCATCATTCATTCCTGCCCATTAAGCAGGGATACAGTCTCTAAGGCTCTGTCCCCAGCCCCTCCAATGATCATCTCTATGCAGATAGCCCCCAAAATCTATATATCCAGCCCTTACTTCTCCACTTCTCCAAGTCTTTCGGTCCCACATTACCAGCTCCCTGCTGGAAATCTCCAACTGGATATTCATAAAATCATAGATAATAAGGAACTTTGGAAGTCATGTAGTCGAATGCCTCTATTTTACAGATGGGGAAACTGAGGCTCTGGACGGTGATATGACTTGTCTAAGGTCACACAGGTCATAAGCATCAGAAACGGGATTTGAATCCAGGCCCTCTATGTCTAGCGACGATGCTTTTTCCACGGTAGCCAGAGGTGTTTCAGACTCAACATATCCAAAATGGAAATTAATGCATTTTCCCACTTAAGGAAAATGTCATTCCTCCAAATTTCCTCATTTCTTCTGACGGCACCCCCATCCTCCCATTTACCCAGGTTTACAGCTTTGGAGTCATCCTTACTCCTTCCCTTGGTCTCACTTATGTATGCCCACAGTCACACAGCTTTTAAGAGTAAGAGGAAGGATCTGAATCCAGGTGTTCCCCATGTGAAGGGGCAGGGTGTTGTAGAAAATAATAATAATAATAATTAATAATACTAACACTTAAATAGCACTTTAAAGTTCACAAGATACTTTATTTACTCATTTTTAATTTTATTTTTATATTTTTATTTTTATTCATAAAGATACTTTATTTACTCATTTAATTCTCCCAACAACCCTGTGAGGGAGATGCTGTTATCATGCTCATTTTATAGATAAGGAAACTGATGCTTGGACAGGGCAAGGGACTTGCTGAGACCTTGAAGCCTACAAAGGTATTCACATCCTGCCTCTCACACACACTGACTTTGTGACCCTGGGCAAATCATTTTACCCTGTCAGTATTCTAGAGCAACCAGTATTACAAGCAGCATAGAAGGTGCCAACCTACATTGGTAGAGGGAGTTTCTTCATCTGGGTTCTCCCTTTATGAATAAAATCACAGGGTTAGTCCCTATCTGGAAGCTAGGTGGTTCAGTGGATAGAGCACCAAGTCTGGAATCAGGAAGACCTGAGTTCGAAGCTGGCCTCAGATATGCATTAGCTTTGTGACCCTGGGAAAGTCACTTAACCCTATTTGCCTCAGTTTCCTCATCTATAAAATGACCTGGAGCAGGAAATGGCAAACCATTCCAGTATCTCTGCCAAGGAAACCCAAATGGGGTCACAAAGAATGAGACACGACTAAACAATGACAGTCCCTATCCTATTCCTGATGCCAACTCAGTGCACAATCAAGTGGGCCATGCTTGTTCTGTGACTCATCTCAGTACTGCAGTCCCACATCTCTAGCCACAACCCCCAGCTCTGGATCCTGACAGAAAAATCACAAGCCCTTTTTCTCACCTTCTGGCCAAACTTGGGGGTCTGTGAACATTAGCTAATGGTCCTGAGATCTCTTTACTACTATCCAGGCGAAAACAATATATCTGAACTCACTTCCTCCACAGTGATCTTCCCCAGTTTCTAATGATCTTCTTTTCCTTCCAATGCTTTCTTTGCAAGAGTTCTGGCTGTTGCTGATTAAAACCTGCTACTGCCCAAAGCAAGCTGAGACACTGTCCTGTATTCTCTTTTATTAAAATTTGGCAAACGGGTGTAAAATGAAGATAAAACAAATTCTCCCCTCAACCTTTCATGGATGCAGATATTTAATTATCTGAAACCAAGATAAACAGCAGGATGTGTAGTGTCCATGTGACGCAAAGAAGCAAAGGCAGGCATCCAGGAACCGGCAAATGGAGTTATTAAAAGCTAATGATGTGATTCAGCATTGGAATTAAGGGCAAGAGAATGAGTCTCAAGTTATTGACTTTATCAGGGAAGTTCTCCCCTGTAGTTAGGTAGCACTGAAGAGAGATGGGGGTAGAGGGGGAGAGAGAGAGGGAGAGAGGGAGAGAGACAGAGACAGAGACAGACAGACATACAGACAGATAGACAGAGAGAGGGAGAGAGAGAGATGGGGGGGGACAGAGAAACAGACAGACAGAGAGAGGGAGAGGGAGACAGAGAGAGAGAAGGAGACAGAGAGATAGACAGAGACAGAGAGAGAGGGAGACAGAGAGACAGAGACAGAGAGAGAGAGAGGGAAGAGACTAGGCAACAGGAGCAGCACATAGAGGCAAGAAGAAAAAAGCTCCAAATTCCAGGGTATGCCTAGGCAGTATTCCCTGCAACAGAGGAACAATCAGATTTCTAAGACGTTTATTAGCTTGCTGAAGGCAGTTAGGTGAAGTTTACTAAAGGGGCAAACCATAAGACAGGAATCTTTGGGAAGCTGTTTTCTCAGTTGACCTGACACATAATAGTTACTTAATCAATGGCTGTTGGATTGAATTGTCAAGTGGAAATCTAGATCAATTATTCATAAGAAAAGCATTCTTGGGGATGATTGCCTGCCATCAGGAAGACTTGAGCTCAAATCTAGACACTGGGCAAATCACTTACCTTCTCTCTGCTTCAATTTCTCTAAAATGGGGATCATAATAGTACCTACTAAACAGGGCTGCTTCAAGAACTGAATGAGATATTTGTAAAGTGCTTTGCAAACTTTAACACACTTATATAAATACTAGCTGTTATTATTATTATTATTATTAAGCATGTGAGGTTCAGACCTAGAATCATTCACGCATATGATTCAACTCAGCAAACATTAAATGCTAGGCAATGGGGGATACAAAAACAACCACGAAATAATTGCTGTCGTCAAAGAGCTTTTAACCAAAATGGAAGGATGCATGTATACAGAGAAGTAATACAGGAAGGAATACAAAGGAATTTTTTTTTCTTTTTGGAGGGGAAAGGCAGGACAATTGGGGTTAAGTGATTTGCCCAAGGTCACATGGCTAATAAGTGTTAAGTGTCTGAGGCTGGATTTGACCTCAGGTCCTCCTGACTCCAGGGTCGGTGCTCTATTCACTGTGCCACCTAGCTGCCCCTGCAAAGGAATTTCAAGAGGGAAAATGCACTCCAACTAGGGATCAGGAAAGGTCTGATACAGGAGAGGAGCAAAAGGAGTAATTTCTTTCCTCCCACTCAGGATAAAGATTTCACATTGTTCCATTGCATTGCATTGATGAGTATGTAAGATCTGCTTGTCAGTTCTCTCTTGTTTTCCTTTAAGGAGACTGAAGACGAACAATGTATAGGGGTCTCCCAGACTCTGCCTTCTTTCCAAACTGTTCAAAGACATGTTGCTGACTTTTTCCTATCTCTTTTGCCTCTCTTCTCTCCCTGGATTCTCTCCCTGGATTCTCTCAGCCTCTGGCTCACCTCAACACTGGAGTACTAGAGGTTTCTATAATAAACAGGTGAATGGTTTTTAAAAAATGGTACCTGAGCTATGGTCTTGAAGGAAGCTAGAGAGATTCTATGAAGTGGGGGGAGGGGGTGAAATATGAATCCATGTCAAACGTGACGTGGGAGCGTGGAATAAGAGAGAAAAAATGTTGTATAATAGGGTAAGTATGACCGGATCAGTTTAGTATGTGAGGGAGAGGCAGGAGGGTACCAGATTATGGGAAGGCTTTCAATACCAGGCTGAGAATTTTCTATTTTATCCTAGAGGCAATAGGGAATCATTAATGACTTTTTAGTAGGGAGTTGATGTTGTCAGATTTGTGTTTTAAGAAAACATATGTAACCAGGGGGGCACCCACACACACTTGCTGCAGGAATATATATTTATAAACAGGTACTTGCCATCTGCTAGATGAGAACTTGGTCTATGGCAGCGGTTCTCAACCTGTGGGTAGCAACCCCTTTGGGGGTCAAACAGGGTCACCTAAGACCATTGGAAAACACATATTTCAGATGGTCTTAGGAAACCAGACACCACCACTCCTCTCTCCATCTTTAGGCGGGTCCGCCCACATGCAGATATGCCCACATACAAGTATTAAAGGGTTGCAGTATAGGAAGGTTTAGAACCACTGGTCTATAGAGACTGCCTCAGATTTGGTATTGCCTGGTTAGGAGTCTCATCACTGTGAGTTGAGAGAACTTGTCCAATAGGTACGTCATACAGAGAGGCCTCAAACCCAGGGTCTGGCCTAGCAGGAGCCTTTCAATGTCCATTTCCCTTTTATCATAAGGCACTGGGCAAAGCGATACACATAACAACACCAGAAACAAGCCCTGTTAGTGATACATTGGCTTCTGCTGACCAGACTTACCCAGTTTGCCCTGAAATCCAGGTGAGAAAGTCAAAGGCAATATCTATATTCTCCCAGTTCCTGGCTGGCCTCAACACTGG
Organism: Pseudocheirus occidentalis; assembly: GCA_028646575.1. Classification (NCBI taxonomy): domain Eukaryota; kingdom Metazoa; phylum Chordata; class Mammalia; order Diprotodontia; family Pseudocheiridae; genus Pseudocheirus; species Pseudocheirus occidentalis. The sequence goes on along the minus strand of CM053599.1, from coordinate 140,569,036 downwards.
AGTACTAGAGTTTTCCTTAATAAACAGATGAATAATAATAAAATAAAATAAAATAGAAGAAGGTAATGTAGCTGTACTCTTGAAGGAAGCTAGGTGATTCTATGAGGAATGGCTAGGAATGGTTTTGATGTCCCTCCCAAGCCTTTTGATCATCTTTGTTAAGAGATGATAGAGAAGCAACAGAAGAAGGAAGAACAAAGCTAGCAAAGAGGAAGAAAGAGTAGGTTGGGGAAGGAGGTCTCTGGGAGAATAATTCTAAGGATAGGTAGGGAGCAGGAGGCATGTGACACCTTCTCCTGTCCCTAAGTAAATTCTTAGAGGACCATACTTGGAACCAGAGAACATCCTCAACTATGAAACATTCATCTGACTCACTAAGGTCTCCATGGGCTGAAAGGTGTTAATGTGATTATTTAGCAGTAGATTTGCTAAAAAAAAAAAATCACTTTGGTTATTAACAGCAGGGCTGCTTGGGCAGGAGCTGTTGGTATTTCCATTACTGTCATCCTCTGCTGCCTCTGCCTCCAAAGGCTTAGTTAATACAAAGACTAAGTCTAAATTCTCTGGTTGAAATCCCTATATTTCAACCCTTAAGGCACTGCAATTCTGCCAATGTGGATATTCCTTCCACTGACCCAGGTTACAATCTCTCCAAGTCTTCCTAAAGCATCTTCATGAGGTGTTGTCTTCCTCTTCATCCCTCCCCCCCAAATCATCCCCTAGTCGTTAGCTTTCTGATGATGATAACCGTCTCCATATTTACCACACCACAGGCTCTTAATACTTGGTTTTTGTGTTTAATTGAATGAGATAGACGGGTCCTCATGCAACAGGCACATGAGTCATATCTTGGCCTGGACCTGAAATCTCTTCAGCTTGGGTAGAAGCTGGCAGAGTTTCTGCTTCACTGGCATAGGCTTCACGAATCCAAAGTCACTGAGTGCCATGATATGGCATCAGAGGAGGATTTTTGAGAAGGTTGAATAGATACAGATAGGTAGGGGGAAAGAGAGAGAGAGAGAGAGTGTGTGTGTGAGAGAGAGAGAGAGAGAGAGAGAGAGAGAGAGAGATTATAGATGGAGAGAGACATACAGAGACACCAAAAGACAGAGAGACAGAGAGAGAGAGACAGAGAGAGAGAGAGACAGAGAGAGACAGAGGGAGACAGAGATATGCACACACAGAGACAGAGACACAGAGAGATACAGAGAGAGACAGGTAAAATGACAGAAAGACAGAGAGAAAATTAGATAAACGGAACAGAAATGCAGACAGATAGAAAGACAGACCAGCAGGCAGGCAAGCAGAAAGACAGACAGACAGAGACAGAGATACAGAAAGACAAACAGACAGAGAGACAGAAACACACATATGCGCACACAGAGAGACAGAGACAGAGAGAGACACAGAGACAGGTAAAATGACAGAAAGACAGACAGAGAAAATGAGATAAATAGAACAAAAAATGCAGGCAGATAGACAGAAAGAAAGACAAGCAAGCAGAGTGACAGACAGATACAAAGACAGACAGGTAGGCAGGCAAAGACCCTCCAAAAAACAGAAACAGAAAAACAGCCAGACAGATAAATAGACAGACAGTGGATACGTATACTTAATCCAGAGGGATTCATCTGTAATTACTTTTACTTTTTCTAACCTATCAGAGAAAGAAAAAAAAACCAGTGCAAATCTCCCCTTATAGCCATGAAGGTTTTCCTTTTAGTCTTTTGGAGCACAGTAAAGATATAGCTTTTCTGTCTCTATAAAAATAAAATGGAGTGGTTGTTTTAGTTTTAGTTTTTATTTTTATTTTTTAAACCTGTAAGGGCTGTTCAACTTATTCTAGGATAAAGTGATCCTAAGGAGAGAGCAGTACTGTGCACGACCCAGATTGGCTTTGCCAGCTTGCATTTCACCCTGCCAGGTTCCAAATGAAAAATGGTAATTTCCCTGGAAAGCCCATCCATCATTCCTAGGTACTGCTGAGCATACAATCTGCCCAATAGGCCCTCTTCATTTTCAAAGAAATTCAAACCACTAAGTATCCATAAATCTGTGTCCCCCACCCCCATTATCAGTGTCTCCATCTCTCTTTGTATCATTCATACCATTTCTAATTGGCTGTGTCCCCTGCACTGCTTTCTTTGGTACTTACATAAACCTGAGTTCTGATTCCCTTCTGACTAAGACTTCCCGAAGACGCTGAATTTTTGCCATCTCCAACTCAATCTCCTCTGGCATCATGGTTGTCTCAGCCATGGAAATGATGTCAAGTTGATCTGTGCAGACAGAAGAAACATGAGGCATGTAAGCCCGGTTATGCCAGGTAATATAGCATTTTGCAAACCCCCAAAGCACCATAGAAATGTGGAGAAGGCTAGCTGAATCCTTGATAGCTGTAGAGAGCTCAGTATTTAATGCCTGGTACATAAGTAAATACTTAATAAATGTTAATGGATTGATTAATTAATTTATGGTTCCTGAAAATGTGGTAGCCACTTGCCAGGATCCATGTAAACTGGAAATGGTCACTCAATTAACAAGCATGTATTAAGGACTTAGTATGAACCAGACACTGAGCTAAGCTCTGGAAATACAAATACAAGTCAAAAAATGATGGTTCCTGTTTTCAAGGAACTTACAATTCTAATGGAGAGGACAATACATAAAGGAAGCTGAAAAGGGGGAAAGAAAAGGAGGGATATGATGGAGAAGTTGGGAGGACTGTGGCCCAGTGAGAAATGAAGATCTGGCTAGCCTGGAGCCCTACTTAAATGGAGGTTCTGGGAGGAGTCAACCAGTCAGAGGGGAAAGGACTTCGGTGGGAAGGGTATGTCTAAGGTGTGAGTTCCAAGGCTGAAGAGATCTTCCAGGATGAGGGGGTTTCTGTTGGCATGATGGAGGAGACCAGCTTGATGGGGAAAAGAGGTGGTATATTTCTTTGAAAGACTGAAAACCATGACAAAATAAGACTACAGCCACTCCCTGAGCTGATGAAAGGATGATGTTAATCAATCAATAAGATATTAGATACAAAGACAAACATGAAAAAGTCCCTGCCTTCAAGGAGCTTACATTCTTTTTTTGGGAGGAAACATTTACATGAGTAATTATAAAAGATACAAGGTGATTCTTTGATGGAGGAGGTACTAGCATCTGGGGAGATGAGGGAAGACTTTATGTAGAAAGTGGCATTCAAGTTGAACTTTGGAGAGAACTGGGAATACTAAAAGATGGAGATAAAGAAGCACATTCCAGGACAAGGCAGGGAAGGCCTGTGTGAAGGCATGTAGACAGGGGGAGATTTGGGGAAGCAGCAAAAAGGCCAATTTGGCTAGAATGAGGAGTATGTTAAGATTGGTTGAGGTCAAAATGTGTAAGGCTTTAAATGCTAAGTAGAAGGGTTTTCATTTAATTCTAGAGGTAACAGGGAATCCCTGTGGAGTTTACCAAGCAAGAGAATGACATGTCAGACCTGTCCTTGCACTTTAGCATCTGTACAGAAAACAATTTAGAGAGGGAAGAGACAGATAAACAGACAGAGACAGGCAGAGGGACGGTCAGAGAGAGGGAAAGACAGAGAGAGAGAGAGAGAGAGAGAGAGAGAGAGAGAGAGAGAGAGAGAAAATATATTATTTGAAGCAAGAAGACAAATTAGGAGGTAATTGTAATAATCCAGGCAAGAGGTGATGAAGGCTTAAATCAGAGTGCTAGCTGTGTTTCTCAAGAAGTAGATGGACATGAGTGATGTCTTGGAGGTGAGGTTGGAAATACATTCTTTGAAACTCTTGAATACATTTCCTTATAGAAAGATATTTTTGCAAATGATGGTTAAATTCCTAAACTATATAATGAAACAAGACTACAGTAGCTGGAGCTTAGGATCCCAGGAAAAGAAGGCATTACAGAAGGGCAGAAGAGAAAGGGAAAGAAAGAGATACAGTCACTGGTCAACAGATTTTTTTTCTTTTAACTTACAATGCAAGGGATATGCACTGAAAGATAAATCTGTGTGCAAACTCAATTAGATTTTACTATGGGGATTCTTTTATACAGACAAGCAACAAAATCAAAAGGAACGATTTTATTATTCTGCTTGGCTGTAGCCACAAGAATACATGGGGGCGCAAGAATATATGGGAGTACAGAAAAACTCAATTAAGAAACATCTGCTTTAAAAAGATGTAAGTGATATATAGTGCAGATAATTAAAAGTAGTATTGGAGATATACAGTATGAGCAAGTAATTATATTTAACAAACATCTGTTCACACAGGATACAGGGTGCAAGGAATTTTTCACAGATATGCATTGTTATACATTTTGCTTCCTTAGCAAACTACAGCAGTCCTGTAATTTCTTAAAACCAAGATGCATTTACTTGGATCCAAAGTTAGTTAAACTCCATTTCGCACCCTATCATCGACCATGTGATACTCTTTTTCCCAGATCTTTTATCCGTGTGCCGAAAGCCCCAACTGCAGCACACTCCTCAAGCTGTTCCTTCCCCCTACCTCTAAGTGCTCCAATCACTCCATCCCAAATGACCTAACCCACTTTTGGGGCTTCCCCATCGAAGTTTTCCCTTTCCATTCAATGCATTAAATCTCAGCTAGTTGTTGGGAGCAAAGCAATCACACAGAACTAATTCAAACTAAAAAGTGAATGCTTGGTAACCTTTTAACCCTCTCAAAGGTATTCCTACTTTTAGAAGGGCATGCTCATTAACCCAGAAGAATCTTTAGATGGAGGAGTTGTGAGCAATTCTAAGTAAAGAAAAAAAAAATTCAAGCAGAGTTGAAGAAGATCTGCTTGGGGAGTCCAGAGAGTTCAACCTGAGAAACTAGGGTCAGCTCCACGAAGCCAGTTTGCTTTTCACAGTCTTTTCATTTCCTAAGTATGATATTCTCTAAAAAGTTCTGGGGTTTTTTCCACTATAGTTCCCAGGGCACTGGCAGAAAAGACTCTGATGGGAAGTATGGAGGATGTGTGGAAAAAAGGAATGGGGTTTGGGAAAGGTTGGGGGGCACAGAAGCATTAGCAACCCTTTATATGAATGGCTTATTTATAATTCAGGCCTTTTTAGTTGATCAAAGAACATTTATTAAATGCCTACAATGCGCTAGGCACTAAACACTGATGTTTAAAGTCAGAGACTGCCATATTTGTTCATATCATTGATCAAAGGTATTTTGTCCTGATGATCCACTATTGAAATGATAATTTCATTCTTTCTTCAGGCATTCATTGTTTAGTAGGATTATCTTCAATCGAAAGTAGAAAGTCTCATGGCATGTTGTTTCCCATCTGTTTGCATGGGAAACATTTTATTTCTCATTCTTCGTCCACAGCCTCAGAACTTGATCAGTCCCCTAAGACACCGCCCAATGCTTAGAACTAAGCAATGCACTATCATGATCTTTCCCTTTTTTCTTCATCTTGTTTCAATACTTTGAGAGGTACAGATGCTGTAAATGGCACCATACCCTGGAAGTGGGCCATAGAATAATGAGAATTAGTTATGCCTAGTAGATTGGCACTTTACCTCAACCCTCCGGGAAGGTTATTGAAATGAACACTCAGAGGAGAGCAGAACCAGTAGAACTTTGGACACAATTACAGATACATCGTATCTGTGACGACTAACTTTGATAGACTGTGGGCTCCTCTCAACAATACAAGGTTAGAAGACAACTCCAAAAGACTCATGATGGAAAGGGATATCCACATTCAGAGAAAGAACTACAGAGTTTGAATGCATATTGAAGCAAACTACTTGCTCTCTCTCTTTTGTGTTTTGTTTTGTTTCATTCCTTCTTTCTCATTGTTCACTCCATTGGTTATAATTCTTCTTTACAACTTAACTAATGTTTAATGCGTAGGCTTTTGTAGAACCTGTATCTGATTGCATGCCGCCATGGGGGGAGAGGAGGGAGAAGAGGAAAGGGGAGAAAATTTGGATCTCAAGGGACTGTGAAACTGAATGTAGTCATCTAAAAGTATACAAATAAAAATTAAAAATAAAAGAAATGAAATGAACACTCAGCTGGGATTTGAGGATGAGGACTGTCTAGAATGACCCTGATGAGGAATTTTGAGGAGAAGTACTTCTCTCCCTCTAGGAAAGTGGTATGATAGTCTAGAATTCAAGATGTATGTATATAAAAGGGAGAGGCAGTTTGGCAAAGGGTGAGAAAGGCGGTGCTAGCAGACCTAGGTTCAAGTCTTGTTTCTAACATATAATATCAATGCAGCATTGGGCAATCCATTTAACCAACTTCTCAGTGCTCCAGGCAACTCTGACACTGTAAATTGCATACAAGGTGTCAACCTGAATGGTAGAGCAGGTTTCCTCATCTGGAAGTTCTCTATTCCAATGGAATCCCAGGTGCAACCACTATCTCTATCCTCTTAGCCATGACCATACTACCTCCACAATCCAGAACTCTGAAAGTCCTTTCTGATCATCACCTCCTATCAATTCATCTTTCCTTCTACTTTATTCCTTCAAAACCTAGTTTCTGCTCTCACTGTGATTTCTACTCATTCCAATTCACTCTCTTCATTGAGTCTACCAACTCTCACCTTGTTTTCCTTTTCTCTCTTCACATTCTTGACCCAAACAACAGCAAGTTCACTCGAGGTTTAGTAACCTTGATTCCTTTGCCTTTGTCCTATCATTGGTGTAAAGCTTAGTAAATGCTTGTTGATTAGTTGACTAATTATTATGTATTCTGAAACACTGCACTTAATGATGGGAATAAAAAGACAAAAAAAAAAAGCAACACTCCCTGATCTCAAAGAACTTACATTTTTTGGGGGGAAGGAAATAATATCCACACAAAAGGTACAAAAATATACCCAGTATTCAATTCTCAAATGGATCTGTGATCCTATTGAGTGGGATGGTATCTGCAGTCTTCGGGATGCATTGCAGAGAAACAGTGACTCACAGAATCACGAAATTTCAGAGTTGGAAGGAAGCTTATGGATCATCTAAATGAACCCATCCCTAAAAAAAAATCACTTCCACAACATACATGAAAAGTGGTTATCCAGTCTTTATTTACAGCCTTCCAATGAGGGAGACACTACAACCTACCACTTGGCCAGTAATGTCAGACTCTGTGACACCATTTGAGGTTTTCTTAGCAGAGATACTGGAGTGGCTTGCTATTTCCTTCTCCAGCTCATTTTACAAATAAAGAAACTGAGGCAGGGGCGGCTAGATGGCACAGTGGATAGAGCACTGGCCTTGGAGTCAGGAGTACCTGAGTTCAAATCCGGCCTCAGACACTTAACACACACACACAAAACTAGCCATGTGACCTTGGGCAAGTCACTTAACCCCAACTGCCCTCCAAAAAAAAGAAAAGAAACTGAGGCAAACAGGGTTAAGTGACTTGGCTAGGGTCACATAGCTAGTAAGTGCCTGAAATCAGATTTGAATTCAGGAAGATGAGTCTTACTGTCTCCAAGCCCAGCAGTCTATTCACTATACCACTTAGCTGTCCCACAACCTACCACTTTCACCTGAAAGTTATAGGATCACTGATCTACAGTTGGAAGGTGTCTCAAATGCTATCTGCTGTAACCCTTTCATTTCACAGATGAGGAGACTGAGGTTGTGACTTGCCCAAGGTTAGGTACCAGGTATAGGATTTAACCCTAGGTCCTCTGACTCCAGACAGTGTTCTACATACTATATCATGCTATGTCCCCAATTATAGGATAGGCTCAGAATTAAGTGGAAAAGAGCAGACAGGATTGTATTTGAAAAATTCTCCAACACTTTCAGCAATCCAAAGCTGTTCCTTGACACAAAATCTCACCTTTTCATTACTACTATCAGTGAGTCAATAAACATTTATTAAGCGCCTTGTATGTGCCAGGCACTGTACTGAGCACTGGGGATAAAAAAACAGGCAAAAGGTAGTCCTTGCCCTCAAAGAGCTCATATCCTAATGAAAAGCTCACAATCTATAATGATTCTTTAGATATGGAGTGCATGCGCAAACACTGCATTGGACTGAACTGTGAGACCCCTCTTATAGAAGATTCAGAAGTTACCCACTACATTGATTTCATCTCCTTAACAAGTTGTAAAATTGGGGAGGCTAGGTGGCACAGTGAATAGAGTACCAGCCCTGGAGTCAGGAGGACCTGAGTTCAAATCTGGCCTCAGACACTCAACACTTACTAGTTGTGTGACCTTGGGCAAGTCACTTAATCTCAATTGCCTTGCCTTCCCCCCTCCAAAAAGACAGAAACAGAAAACAAAACAAAAAACCAAAACAAGTTGTGAAATTCCTTTGACAGGGTCAGCTCTTTACAAGGTTATCCTGAGTATCCTGAGTCAGCTCCACCTTGTTAATGAAGTTGAAGGTTGCTTAATACCTACCTGAACCTCCATGGGTGATGAAATTGACACCTGAGTTACACCCTTAGGCATAACCTTGAAAAGGAGGGTTAGAGGACACAGAGAAAGGATTTCTGTTAGAGAGAAATGCAGAGGTAATGGAACTGTGCACACAGTGTGTAATCAGGTTTTGATGGGGGAAAGGGAGGTAGACAGTGTTCTAAAGCAACCTTCGCCCCTCACCCCTGAATTTCTTGATTCCCAATGTGGCAGCAGTGAAAAGGCAGAAGTGGAAGGGTACATCAAATTCTGAGTCCAAACAGAGAAGCTTAGGTACCATTCCAAGCTTCTTGACCAAGGAGTAGTAAGTTCCATTCACTCCTTGCTCTGTGGTCCTGGTTTTTCCTAAACTATGGTTATAGCATCCTTTTGCCTTTTTATTGAGGACTCTCCCCCTCCAGAGAGTTTTTATGTGGATTACTATCCATTAATATCTACCACATTAGGAAAAATGCTATCCACCAATAGAGAGAGAACCAATGATCTCTGATTACAAATTGTGTTGTAATCTTTTCATTTTGTTTTTCTTGCTTTTTTTGCAATAGGATTAATATAGAAATATGTTTTGCATGAATTCACATGTATAATTTTATTTTTTCCAATTGCATGTAAAGGTAGTTTTCAGCATTCATTTTAATAAGATTTTTGAGTTGCAAAATTTTCTCTCCTTCCCTCCTTCCTACTCCCCTTCCCCAAGATGGTATGTGCAATCATGTAAATATTTCCATATTAATCACGTTGCAAAAGAAGAAACAAAACAAAAGGGACAAATAGCCACAAAGTACAAAAAAAAAGTCAAAATAATATGTATGCTTCAATCTGCATTCAGACTCCATAGTTCTTTTTCTGGATGTGGATGGCATTTTCCATGGTGAGTCTTTTGGAATTGTCTTCCATCACTGTATTGCTAAGAAGAGTTAAATCAATCATAGCTGATCATTGCACAATGTTGCTGTTAATGTGTAAAACGTTCCCTGGTTCTGCTCACTTCACTCAGCATCAGTTCATGCAAGTACTTCCAGGTTTTTCTGAAATCTGTCTGCTCCTCTTTTCTTATAATAGTATTCCATTACATTCATAGACCACAACTTGTTCAGCCATTCTGGGGGAAAATTATTGCAGGAAATATCTTTAATAAAGTCCTAATGTATAAGGAATTGATATACAAATGTATATGAACTAGGTCCGTTCTCCAATAGATAGGTTGTCAAAAAGAATGAACAGGTAGTTTACAACAGAAGACATACAAACATCAATAACCACATGAAAGAATGCTCACTAATTATTAGAGAAATGCAAACCACAAATATCCAAGAAGTTCCTCCTGTTGTTTAACATGCCCACATTCCCAAAGGAGCTTCTTAACCATCGGGCAAATATTTGATTGAATACTCGGATTCATTTTTTTTCTTCCTTTCTTTCTGGTCCTGAATGTGGTTTACTTTTAATACCTTAATATTCAAACATCACCAACTCTTTTGTGTGTGTGTGTGTCAAACCCTTTTATTTTGCATTAAGAAAACCTTCTGCTCACAGAAGCTCAATGTGTATTGACTCAGGCCTGAATGTTGCTTTTGGCACTGAAGGCCATGTAATAAATAGAACACCATGCCGATCATGGCAGCAAGTACTTCAGTGGAGACCCAAGGCACCTCGGTGATCCATGCTGACTGTGGTGAACAAGGGTCTAAGACATCTTTCATTGCTTCTCTGGGTCTTTGCCAAAAGACTGTATGATTTTTCATCAAAGAACTTGATTTCCTAAGTTCCAGAATGGGCATTCTTATGTTCCAAGCTCCAGGATACCTGATAATATCCAATATCCTGGCCACGGGTCACAGGAAACTGCTTTCCGTTAACATCAACATAGAGAGCCCCATTCTGTGCCCCATTCTTGCAATCAGAGAGATCTCAATTATAAAAACAGTCTCCGTGAAAATGACTGCATCAGAGGTGGTGTAGTAGGAAGGAGCAATCACAGGATCTGGGCAGGGTTCCGCTGAGCAGCCCGAGAGCCGATGAGGAGCAGCAGCAGCAAGACCAGGACTCGGCTGGCAGAGGCCGGTGCGACCGCCATGTGGGTCGCCATCAGGACTCTCCAGCGCGGGCAGGAGAGAGAGCCCGTAGAGCATGGCGGGCCAATTTAATGGCTGGGGGCCGGACCAGATGGTAGACGTAATCAACTCTTGCGAGCCAATCACCGATCGGTCAGCCAGGCAGCCCACGGGAGAGCTCGGCGGTTGAGTGCCCCTGGCGTGGCTGCTCCTCCTCTCCCCTGCTCGGGCCGGCACCGGGACCTCTGCAAAATGCCATCACCAAGTCTTGATCGTTACTTAAACATCTTAGAGTGTGCAAAGTTACTGAAGTTGCGCAGAATCAATCTTTTTTTTTTTTTACCTGTAAGCACAATGTGATCCCATCCAACAATTTTAGTACAAAGTGGTAGGTTTAGCTTTTTCCCTTCTGGACTGATTCATTTTGTAAAACTTCTGATAACACATCAGGTTTTTGTTTTGTTTTATCTTCAGCTAGTTGTGCAGTAAAACTTGTTTATTCCCAAACCTTATATTATAGAGCACTGGATGTTTCCCAAAGAATTACTTTCCTATCATAATGAATAGAATGGTAAATAGCCCTTTGCTTTTATTGAATTACGATTTCCAAGGACAATAAAGTAACCGGCTGTAATTCAGCTGCTCACGACCTCTCTTCTTTCCTCTATTTATCTCATTAAGTATGGCTCCTGGGAATCTAGAACAGCCTTTTGAATTCTACCAGGAATTCAATTGAGGGGGAGGGCAAGAGGTAAAGAAGGTGGATGTTTTTTACACCGTAGGCAAAAGGAGCCTAAGAATTCAGAGTCGGGTTGCCTTCTTAGAAGCTTCGCCAAGCATTGACTACAGTGGCCAGTGAGAACCTTTAGTTGCTTCATCTGGAAACGATTTCTTTCCTTCTGCTTATCATGTCTAGGGGCCATACTGGGTAGAGTGCCAGGCCTGGAGTCAGGAACACCTGAATTCAAGTACAGTCTCAGACACTAGCTGTGTGACCCAGGGCAAGTCACTCAACCCCTTTTTTGCCTGTTTTCTCACCTGTAAAATAAGGGTAATAACAGCACCTCCCTCCCAGGATCAAGTGAGATAATGTTGTAAATGTTGATATTGATAATATTGTGAAAATTGATAATAATCCTGTGAGGATCCAGTAAGATAATTGTAAAGCACTTAGCTCAGTGTCAGACACATAGTAAGAGCTCTATAAATATTAGCCATCATTATTGTCTATTGACTATTTTTTCTGTGGCTCCAACAGCCACAATTCTTTTCTCTATCTTTTTTTTTGGGGGGGAGGACAATTGGGGTTAAGTGACTTGCCCAAGGTCACATGGCTAGTTTGTGTGTGTGTGTGTGTGTGTGTGTGTGTGTGTGTGTGTTAGTGTCTGAGGTCATATTTGAACTCGGGTTCTCCTGACTCCAGGGCCAGTGCTCTATTCACTGTGCCACCTAGCCACCCCCTTTTCTCTATCTCTTGAAAAAAAAAACAAACCCATTCTTCTAACAAGCATTATTCCCCTATTTGTGATCCAGAGGCCACATAAGGGTCAATGTTTGCACAATGATGTTTCCCCAGCACAAAGACCAGGAAAAACAAGAGTCAAGAGATCTTTGACCCTTTGGCAATACAAAGAGTTTTTGAGAACCATGTCTGTACTGTACTAGGTATCACAAGCAGGAAATATTTTCAGCTCTCAAGTAACTTACAAACTATTTAACAAGCAGGTTGGAGAGAGAAGATCCAATATACAATGAGGAAAGAAGACAGAACTATTTAGCGTTATATACTGATAGAATAAAGCATTAAATTTTGAGGTGCGAGACAATTAGAGAACAGCGCTGTGTAGAAGAAGGCGCTAATTGAATTTTACAGACCTTAAGTGAAAAAAGAATTCAGTGAGAGAAGAGATGAATGTAGGCTAGAGGCATCAGAGAAGTATTTATGCAAGTGAGTTGTGCCTTGAAATGTGAACAGAATAGGGAAGATGGTATGAACTACAGACAGCAGAAACAGTATAATTAAAGGCAAAGAAATGGAAGCGAGCTTGGTATATGGGCATGGGGGGAGGGGGGAAGGGTTGGGTATGACAAGTAGACCAACCTGGTTAAATATAGAATTTATGTTGGGCATGATGGGGGAAAATTTCTGCTTAAATAAATTTGGGGCAAGAGTATAAAGGGTTTTGAAAGTCACATAAAAGCAGCTAGGTGGTACAGTAAATAGAGCACAAGCCCTGGAGTCAGGAGGACCTGAGTTCAAATCTGGCCTCAGATACTTAACACTTACTAGCCGTGTGACCTTGGGCAAGTCACTTAACCCCAATTGCCCCTCCCCCCAAAAGTCACATAAAAGAGTTTAAGTCTTAATACTGTAAATAAAAGGTAACCAAGGTAGAAAGTAGGCTTATGAGCAGAGGAATGATTTCAAGTTCTCTGTTACTGTCAAGAGCTATACTCTCCTCCCAGTCCCTCAAACTTGCAACTTTGGTTGAATTCTAAATACCTCAAAACCACTTACCTCATATATCCGGTCTTCCTTCTACATTCACAACATCTCTAGTACACACCCTTTTTTCTCCACTCACACTTTCTCTGCATCTCTAGTGCTTAGAACAATGTCTGACATTTGTTGTTGCTGAGTCATTTCAGTCACATATGACTCTTCATGACCCCATTTAGGGTTTTCTTGGCAGAGATATTGGAATGCTTTGCTATTTCCTTCTCTAGCGCATTTTACAGATAAGGAAACTGGGGCAAACAGGATTAAGTGACTTGCTCGGAGTCACATAGCTAGTAAGTATCCGAGGCCAGATTTGAACCCGAACCACCTGGCTAGCCTGTATGGCATATAGTAAGTGATTAATAAATGTTTATTCACTGACTAACAATAAATGCTTGTTAAAAAATGAATGAGTGAGGGAAGGTAGAAGAGAGCAAATTGAAAAGAGATTGGAAAATCTATCAGGGGTAGGGAATAAATGTTGGAATGGAGGCTATCAGGAAACAGGGAAGAGACAGAAGAGAGAACATGGTGGAAGGGTTGGCTTTGGAAAAGAGAGGGCATATTTCTTCATTTGCAACTGAATATGTTGAAGTGAGAAAGAGTATAAATAAAAGACCCCACACTTCATGGACTCAACCTTTTTAGTAAAGTGGAAGGCAAGTTTTTAAATATACTCATTTGTAAAATGAGAGGTCAGGCTACACATTAAGATTCCATCCAACAATATGCCTCAAACTCTGCTCCATAGACCCCTGGAGTCCCACAAGAAGGGAAGATGGGCTTCTGTGGTAAAATAGGCTGCTGTCCTTTTCCTCTAAAATATTAAATATGAAATTATATTTGTAGAAAAAAATGTGCAACATTTAGGGATATAAAATATTCATTTTATTTTTATGTCAGTCTATTTTATTATTTATTAAACATAAAGTTATATTTATTATAGTTTCTTTTGATTTATAATTGTTTTGTATTTTCTAAATCCAGCTTAATTTTTATTACTTTATGAATGGTTGTAATACTCTTTAAAAAAACAAAAGGAACAATATTAATAACATTTTTATATTTTAAGTTTCATCACTAAAGACACAACAGTAAGTAGGTTGACTGTGGGAATTTAAAGGAACCATCCTGGTACTGCACTGTTACTCATGAAATGTGAAAACATCCAGATCTTCAGCACATTTGGTGGATCCTTGGTGGAGGAACACATCCGTCAGTCAGTAAGAATTTATTATGTTCCTGTTATGTGCTAATCACTGTTCTGGATATTGAATCAATGAAAGTATGTTGTTGTTGTTTAGTCATTTTCAATTGTGTCTGACTCTTGGTGATCCCATTTGGAATTTTCTGGACAAAGATGCTGGAGAGGTTTGCCATTTTCTTCTCCAGGTCATTTTACAGATGAGGAAATGGAGGCAAACAGGGTTAAGCGACTTGCTCAGGGTTACACAGCTAGTAAGTGTCAGAAGTCACATTTAAACTCAGGAATATTCGTCTTCCTGACTCCAGGTCCTCTATCCACTGCACCACCTAAGGCACCCATTCAATGGGGATACAACAATGCAGCAGTTTACAGGAAAACACAGATAAGAATCACATAGAATGAGGAGACCTGTGGTGAGCATCTACCTTAATGAGATTAAGGTCCTTTTAAGTATAATCTTTAATTATAGTTTATAAGGTTAAAATATTTTTGTAAATAATTTAAATATAAACTTATTTATCATTTTTAAAATGCTATTTTTTTTTAGAAAAAACTTTTATATTATAGTTTGAGGTTTGTTGGTTTGTTCAGTTTTTATTTATTTATTTGTCTTTTTGGAGAGGGGAAGGCAGGGCAGTTGGGGTTAAGTGCTTTGCCCAAGGTCACACAGCTAGTAAGTGTTAAATGTCTGAGAGGCTGGATTTGAACTCGGGTCCTTTGGACTCTAGGGCTGGTGCTCTATTCAGAGCGTGAATTCACCTAGCTGCTTTGTTTGTTTGATTCTTAAATTCTTGTTTCTTTGATTCTTAAAGCAGCATTGTAAGTAACTGTTGCAATGGAGGGGAAGAGCAGGAAGGTAAAAGGGAATGGGACAACCTTATTCTCATTGAATTTGGCTTAAGAAGGGAATAACATGCAACTCAATTGGTTATCTTACCCTACAGGAAAATGGGGGGGGGGGGGAGGTAGGGAATAAGAGAGGGGATGATAGAAGGGAGGGAAGATGGGGGAGAGAGTGGTTAGAAGCAAACATTTTTGAAAAGGGACAGGGTCAAAGGAGAACATAGAATAGGGTGGGCAGGATAAGAATGGAGGGAAATATATTTAATCTTTTACAATATAACAATCATGGAAATGATTTGGGTAACTACACATGTACAACCTATACTGAATTGCTTATTTTCCCAGTGGGGGCGGGTGAGGAGGGAAGGAGAAAAAAAATCTGGAACTCAAAATTGTAAAAATAAATGTTTAAAAAAATTTTGGGATTTTTTACATGCAACTGGGAAAAAAGATATGCAGGCATTGGGGTATAGAAATCCATCTTGCCCTACTAGAAAGTTGGATGGGAGAGTGACGGGGGAAGATCTAAGAGAGAACAGATTGAGAGAAGGGGTATTTGGTAGGCTTGCTGTTTTGGGGCAGGGGTAGGGGAAAGATGGAGAAAAATTGTAACTCGAAATCTTGTGGAAATAAATAAATAAGCAGATAAATAAATAAACAAGCAAATAAATGAATGAATGAATGAATGAATTTTTAAAGAAAGAAACATTGCAAGTTATGAAGCAAGGTCCCTAAAGCCTTGAGGCCCAAGGGGACCAGAAGATCCTACTTTACCACTACAGGAATATATTCCAAGCCTTATTACAAGGTCTGAGGAATTACATAGGTGGAAGCAGGATGGTATTATGGAAAGAACATTGCTCCTAAAGTCAGAGGAGCTAGGTTCAAACAAAGCCTAACACACCTACTACCTATGTGATTTTAAGCAAGTCAAGGACTTCAACAGTCCTGAGTTTCCTCATCTGTAAAATGAGGGAGATTGGCCTAGATGACCTCTGAGATCACTTTCTTCTCTAGATCAGTAATGCTAAGACATAGGTTGAGGTCTCTGCTTAGCAACCGAGTCATCTCAGCTCCTACTTCCCCCACCTACGGGTTTGTGGAACCCAAATGAATATTTGGCTGGAGCTTGGCTGGAGCAGCTTGGCTGGATAGCAGAAGATCATAGTCCTTCCTGGAGATGGTAAGAAAAAAATACCACAGAGTGACGGGCTCACACAGGAAGAGCCTAGCAGTATAGACAGAACAATAATTGCTTTGCAAAAAAAATTTTTTTTAATGTAAACATCAAACTGTTGCTAATAATGAGAAGGTACAAAGGGAGCAATCTTTACATACTCGTGCTTTCCCTTTGGTGAGATGAGCTCACTTAATGTTGATTTCGAGATCAAACCTGCCCATCAGCTAAAGTAAACAAAAGTGATTGTCGATAAAAGACAAGAGAGGTGAAAATGCAAAGGGTAAAAAAAAAATCCACCATGAAGGTGAAAGCATGAAAGAAAATCATTACTAAGCTTATAATGTAGGCAGCACAGACCGGGTTGTTGTTCAGTCATGTCTGACTCTTCATGACCCTATTTGTGGTTTTCTTGGCAAAGATATTTAGAAATGCTTTGCCATTTCCTTCTCCCGCTCATTTTACAGATGAGGAAACTAAGGCAAACAGGGTTAAGTGACTTGCTGGTCACACAGATAGTAAATATCTGAGGCTAGATTTGAACTCAGGAACATAAATCCAGTTCTGAGCCCAGTGCTCCATCTACTACCCCACCCTAGCTGACAGAGAATCTGGTTAGGAAGTGATAGCCCAGATTTTAGGTACAACATGGGGATAATATGATAATTATATTTTTGTTGGTTTTAACAAAGATTCTAACACTAAAATTTATGTACCTAAGTATCTTTCAAAGTAGTGATAACAATGTCTTTAAAACAACAAAGTAGGAACAACTAGGTGGTGCAGTGAATAGAGCTCCAGCCCTGGAGTCAGGAGGACCTGAGTTCAAATTCAGCCTCAGACACTTAACAGTTACTAGCTGTGTGACCTGGGCAAGCTACTTAACCCCAATTGCCCTGCCTCCCCCCTCCAAAAAACATTTTTAAAAAGATCTTTTAAAAATTTAAAATATCAAAGTAGCTTTCCATACATCATCTCTTTAGATCTTAACAAGAACTCTACGTGGCAGTTGCTATTGTTACTCTCATTCTACCAACCAGGAAACTGAGGGTCAGAGAAATTAAATAATTTGTCAATAGTAACCCAGCTAACACATATCGATGATGCTGACGTTCAGAACATTTCTGGAGCTCATCTTTGGGCAACACATTTCAGAGTCATCTTTTTTGAGCCCCACAAGAAATTCTATTTCCTTATAAGCAGCAAAACAAATAAATGGTCAAATGATACGAATAAGCAATTCTTAAAAGAGAAAAAGAAAGCTATTAACAATTCCATGGGAAAATGCTCCAAATAACTAATAATAATACTATGATTAAACTGATTAAGAAATCAGAACTACTGAGAAGGTCCACTTTGCCCCCATCATATTGGCGAACCTGACAAAAATAGAACATTACCACTTTGGGAGGGGTTGCAGGTTGATAGGCACATCAGTGTACTATGGGTGGAAGTGTGAATAGATCCCACCATTCCAGAAAGCAATTTTAAACTATCCCCCCAAAGTCACTAAACTCTGCTTTCCCTTTGTCTCAGTGATGTCACTACTAGGAATATACCCCAAAGAGAGAAAGGACATTAAGGGTCTCATAAATTACAAAAAAACATATTAACAGTACTTTTCATTATAACAAAGAAGAGTAGCTCATAGATTAGAGAATGGCTCACCAAGTTATGGGATGTGAAAGTGATAGAATATTATTGAACCATAGGAAATAATGAAAGGGATGGATTAAGAGAAACCTAGGAGGATTTATAGAACTGATACAGAATGAAGTCAGCAGAACCAGAATAATTCATACAGTGACTATAATACTATGGAAAAGAACTCTTAATTAATGCAATGAGTAACCACAACTCCAGGAGACTGCTAATGCATTCTGTTATGATTTTACCACCTCCCAGCAGAGAGGAGAGATAAGCCATATAGGTTAAGGATGAGACATAAGTGTTTCGATACTACCAATGTGTGAATTTGTTTTGCTTAAATTGTTTAAAAAACAGAGAGGGAAGGCTTTTGGTGGAGGCAGTGAAGGGGGGGGGAGGTTATAGTGAGGCAACTAGCAGGTAGTGAGAGTAGTATGAAAGAAAAGAACATCAATTAAATGTTTTTAAAACACACAGAAGAGAGTAGAAGGAAATTCAGAAGAGGACACAGAAAAATAAGGCAATGTTGGTGCTACCGTGTTAAATGTGGTACATACTTTAAAAAACCCCAAAGATGTGGTAGAGATTCCCAGTTTCATATACAACTGTCTTTTTGTTTGTTCTTCATATATGGTAATGTTCACTGATATTTGTCCAATTCATGATTTTTTTTTAAAGAAAGAGCAGCATAGTATAGGTTCAAATTTCCCATCTGACCAATACAAAATGTATGGTCACAGTGAAGTCCCTTAATTTCTCTGTGCCTCAGTTTACCCATATTTCTAACAGAATATCAGTGTTACCTACATCACAGAGTTGATGTTTTTAAACCTTAAAATGTTCCATACATATTGACTACCATTATTGTTTTATCTTCATTCTTTTTTTTTAAACCAAAAATTGTAACACAAATCTATCTTCAAAAGATCAAAATTCACCACTACTTAATGCCCTGAGAAGGGTTAAAGAAAATTTCTACCTCTGTCTTTGCTCACACCACACCTTAGGTTTGTTTGGATATATAAACTTTAATATATACAAAAATAGGATGGAGTGACTAGAGTTTTGGCTCAGAGTGCTAAATTTTAAATAAAACTAAAAGTATTTACTATCCTTCAGCAGTTTGGTTAACAAGAAAAACTACTTTAAACAGGAAGCTACAAAACGACAATTGGGAGTTTTCCCCCTACCCTAGAAGTTGCTAATATCTTGGGGTCTCTGTCTGCTGCCCCCCACCTCAATCAGCAGAGGAGATGCTTTATGCCACTTTTCCCAGGAACAAAAATAACTGGTTACGGCTCTGAGTTTTAGTAATGTTTGTTAAACAATCAATCAAATGAGTCATAATCACACTTCATACTTCCCCTAATTGTTATGTGACCCTCAATGAGTCACTAAACCTCTCGGTGATGAACGTATTTTCTAAGGTGAGGGTATCACATTTGTTTATAGGCCCTTAGAGAGCCTGATACGAAAGAACAAATTATTCTTTGTTCAGAAAGAACTGCCGGAACTGTAGAACGAGTATGGAAATTGAAGACCATGTAATTGCAGGAAGATAATTGTGTCAATTAAATTTCATAAACGGCTAATGTTTTTCATCTCTTTTGCAAGTTCTTCATATTATTCAAAGTTCATTCTTGGACTATCCTCTACCAATGCAATTTCAGGATGATTTCATGCATACACATAATCACAAATGTATCTTGAGCAGCCATTCACGCATCTTCCCTGAGCCTTCCCCACACAATATTTACAAGCTAATGCAGAAGTAAGCAAAAGGGAACAGGTGGCAGAAACAGGATGGAAGGAGAAGCAAACGGAGCACCTTAAAAGCCTGCTTGGTGAAGGCTAAAATAATTACAATACAGAAGGAAATTAACTTCATTTTAAAAAATTGCTTAGGCTGAAAATCATGTGGCTCATTTAATTACTCACTAGCTTGTCAGATGGAAGCTAGACTGCTTCTAGACTGTGCTGATGACATTATGTAGATTTATAAAATACAAGACTATGGAATAAAGGTAGATAAGATCTCTTCTATCTGGGGTAACTTTGATAAGGGCCAACCAGCAAGCAAAGTGACTAATTCTATGACCTCTTAAGACTGTCAGTCTTGAAGGATTACATGAACATTCAAAGAATCAAATGACTGGGACAGTCTGGAGGCAAATCCAGTCTCAGCTATTTATAGTTGTATGATAGCGGACAAGTCACTTAACTTCTGTCTACCTTGGTTTCCTCATTTGTAAAATGAGGGTTATAATAGCACCTACCTCACAAGGAGGTTGCAGAGATCAAATGTAAAGCACTTAGCATGGTACCTGATACATAGTAGGCACTTAATAAATACTTATCATTTTATTCATTTACTTAAATAAATAAAATACTTATTTCCTTCCTTCATTAAGAACTGGAAGGTCCTATAGAGATTATCTAATCCAATCCCCTTACCCTACAGATGAAGAAACTGATGCCCAATTCCAGGAATATATTAAACAAATGCTGCTGTGGTGTCTTTAGGCTCAGTAGTAAATTTACTAATAGTTTCTATTCACAAGTGGTGTTTGCCACATTTGTCAACCTGACTCTTGCTTCCCAGCTCCCTTAGAGCAGACATTAGACAAAGGAAGTAGCCCAGCATGTGGCTGAAGGCTGAAGTGCAGACCTGCTCTCAAATCCTTCACAAAGAGAGCAGATTCTCTTATATTAGGGAAGATTTCATTATGTTCTTGCTTGGTGGTGGAGAAATGGACAAGACTAGCATTCATGTCCTCTTTGGTACATAGGAGTCTGTAACCCTGTGAAGGTCCCCTACCTCTCATTCACTGTGACCTATTTCAGTTATGGCTCTTACCTAGGGATGTCATTTTGTGTCCAGATGGCTTGAACAAATAGCGAGGGACGATTGCCAGGGACTGGACGCTGCTATTTACACCTATTTTTCTCCAAAGGGTTTTTTAGCTTTCACTTTGGCATCATTCCCTTCTGTATAATATAACCTCTGAACAGACCTCTCTGAGCTTGGCAAGCCTAAATGTAAATGAAGATCCATTTTTAAATTTCCTCAGCTAATCAGGTAATGCAGCCCTGGAATAGCCAGCTTTTCAGACTTCTTTCTTGGGAAAGCATTAACTTGAATACCATCATCCTGAGAAAGTCAGACATAATCAAACTGTGTAGCTGCAAGAATGATATTCCCTAACATGGGTTTGATCTCTGTATTTCACATTGCTAAGTGATGAGTAAATATTTATCTTTCAGTTTGCTCTGCTTGTTAAAAATAGTCCATATTTACATGGCACTTTATTTATTTATTTATTTTGGGGGAAAGGGGGAAGGCAAGGCAACTGAGGTTAAGTGACTTGCCCAAGGTCACACAGCTAGTTTTTGTGTTAAGTGTCTGAGGTTGGATTTGAACTCAGGTCCTCCTGACTCCAGGGCCAGTGCTCTATACACTGCACCACCTAGTTGCCTCTACATGATACTTTAAGATTTAAAAAATGCTTTCATGACAATAACCTTAACATATACATGATGTAAGTATTATCTACATTTTGCAGATGGGGAAACTGAGCCTGAGAGATGTTCTGTGACTTGCCAGGATTATACAGCCCATCAGTGTCAAAGCCAGTATCTGAACCCTGTTCTTTCCTGGCTCCAAGACCAGCACACTTTCCAGAATACCACACTTATTTCAAGCCCCTGACTTTTCTTCTTTTCCATGTACGTATCTTGAAACGTTCCTTTTAGCATATTTCTTCTTACCCTGTTCTTTTTTCTCAATCCATTTTCTCCAACTTTAATCTATATTTTTTGTTTTGACATCATTTCTGAATATATCCTTCCCCCCTCTTCTATCCCTAGTGACAAAGAAAATAAGAAAAAGGATCAGGAGAAAGAAGGTCATCTCTGACAGTAAAAGTGGTTTTCCATGCCTGTGTTGTTGTTGTTCAATCACTTCTCACTGTACATGACCCCATGTACTTTGTCCATTGGTTCTTCTTGGCAGAGACAGTGAAATAGTTTGCTATTTCCTTCTCCAGTGTGTCTCCATTTTATAAATGAGAAACTGAGGCAAATAAGGGATAAGTGACTTCTGCAGGGTCACGCAGCTCATAAGTGTCTGAGGTCAGATTTGAACTCAGATCTTCCTGACTCCAGGCCCACCGCTCTATTCACTGCACCAACTAGATACCCGTAATCTCCTACATTTGCAAAATGGTTAGGGAAGCACATTTTTCTTTATTCTTCTCTGGGCACAAGTTTGATCACTGTAATTATACAATGTTCAGTTTTAATTTTTTGTTTTTTATTTATCTAATTATAGTCAGTGTGTGTGTATATATATATATATATATATATTTTCCTAGTTTGTTTCACTCTTGCCCCACTTCTTTGATATTGCTCCCTTCCTTTTTTTATTTTTACAAATCCAGATTATACTTTTAAAAATAATAAACAGGGAACCAAAACACAGAAGGGGTCATACATATCCTTTGACCCTGCTATGCCATTACATAGTCTATATTTGCCCAAGAGTTCAGGGAATTATGAAAGGGACCTATATGTACAAAAATATTTATAGTAGCTCTCTTTGTGATAGCACAAAGTTAGCAATATAAGGTGAGTGACTAAACAAATTGTAGTATATAAATGGAATATGATTGTCTTATTAGAAATAAAGAAAAGCAGAAATGGACAGTTTCGGGGGAAATATGCATTGTGTCAGAGAGAAATGAGCAGAAGAAGGAGAGCAATCTATGTGAAGATAACGTTACAGAAAAAAAAAACCAGTTTTGAAAGATTTTAGAATTTTGATCGACACAATGAAAGCCAAAAGAATGAAGACGGAACATGCCGTTTACCTTCTGCCAGAAAGATGATGAACTTAAAAAATGCAGAAATATATAGATTTTCTGACATGGCTAATGTTGACATTTATTTTGCTGAATATTGAGGGCTTTTAAAAAATTGTTATTGCTTTTAAAATTTGTTCATGGGGGTGGAAGTGGTAGGGAGTGTTGTGGGAGAAATAGATTAGTAGTAAAAAGAAAAGTAGTTGAAAAATAATTATGAGTAGCAGTGCCAAAGACACCATATTTTGAGAAACTTTGTACCCAAAACAAGACCACCCAACATATTAATATTATTACAGTTATTTTATGTTATTAAAAAATCCATCTATGTTCCCTTATTTTGATTTTATTTTTAAGGTCAATTTGAATATTAATAAAATTATAATATATTCTAAAAAATTAACCTCTGTTCATTAGACCTGCACAATCCCCATAACTCAGATTATAAATGAAGGATAAGGGGTGGCTAGGTGGCGCAGTGAATAGAACACTGGCCTTGGAGTCAGGAGTACCTGAGTTCAAATCTGGCCTCAGACACTTAACCCAAAAAACTAGCCGTGTGACCTTGGGCAAGTCACTTAACCCCAACCACCCTCCAACCCCCCCCCAAAAAAAACCAACAATAAATGAAGGATAAGGTCTGAATTTGCTTCTATACATTATGGGCTCTGTTCTCTGTTGTTCCTTGACTTTGGTCTTTGGTTAAGGAATCTGAATACCAGTGGGAAGTGTAGGAAGGCTGGAGTGCAAGGAGGATCAGTGGCCCCTTTTAGGCAAGATAAGATGAATGTCTGCCTATCAAAGCCCTGGGTTCCAGAGACCAGAGCCTGAGTTATGGTGGGAGAAGGAAGGCAGAGATTGTTTTGAAAATGTGCCCCAGGAATCTCTCTCCTTTGTCTTTCTCTCTAGGACCTCTCCTTTATCTAAGTCTTCCAGTCACCTTTTTTTTTTCTGGAAGGCCAAGGCTGAAATATGGCATAAATGTTAACCTCACTAGTTGGGAATTAACAACTGGGTAATAAAACATCCTTGAACTTCATCATCAAGACGGTGTTAACTCAGTGATATCCAAGAGGAGTCTGGTTCTTGCTTTATCAAAGTTAACCTTGTCAAGGGAATTTCACATCTCTTTAAGGAGACCATGCCAAAGCCACAACAAAATCTTCAACAGTGGACAAATGCTTTAGCCTTTATATAGGGAATATCACGCCTGGCTTCAGGATAATGCCTAGTCATGTTCTCTGACCATAAAGCATCACTGGGAAAACATTAATATTAGAAAGGTGTGGTTTCTTAGAAGGTATGGTGGGTAAAAGATGAAAAGACTTAAGGAAACAAAGGTTCAAGTTTCCAAGAATATCGATTTATTGAAAAATGAGTGCCAATTGCATAACAAATTGGAACCGGGCCTCCTCAACGTTGGCACTGGATCCCAAATATGGGGGGGGGGGGGGAAGGAGACACATTTTCATTCATTAAAAACAATCAAATAAGACCAATTAATTAAAAGAAAACAACCAAGATACAAAATTAGGTCATCTGTTTTCTAACTGAAGAAAAGATTAGGGACTTTCCAAATTGAGAAGGAGAGAAGAATTAGGTACAATTCCCTGAAATCAGAAAAAGAGGTGTCCTTCTCCTCTCAAGGGTCTGTATTCAATCAAAGCAACATGGAAACAATAGTCCACTAACCAGTACAGAGCCAGTTATCAGATAGGATGTGGGTTGCTTGAGATGTGTATCTGTGAGAAAACTCCTTGCATCTGTCTTTGGATCTTACTGGATTTCTGGTCAGCATAAGAGAGGTCCTTAGTTAAAGACCTCTAAACAGTAGGTAGAGGTGGTCCAACTTTGCAGCCATGCGGGGCTAGGCTGAAACATGCAATAAAGTTTTCTCACAAGACAGGAAATGGACAAGGTCCATAATTGAATAGAAAGGGAACTGAGAAAGGTTCAGAATTGAGTCACAAGATGGAGTCAGTGTGGTTCACTCTATACCTAAATGGGGAGAATCCTGGGGTTATTGAAATTGCTATGGATTTTCTGAATTGCAATCCAATCTGGTTTTCCCCTCCTGTTTAATTCTGGGTCCATCTCACTTACTATTTGGATATAGCATAGTGTAGAAAGAACGGACAGAAGGACAACACACCAGCAGAGTCTAGTTGCATAGCAGCTGATACCAAAGGAAACTGCGGTAAAACTGCCAGAGTTTAATACAAGAAGTCCAGGAGAAATGCTTATGCTCAGAGAGGAGTAAGTCAAGTGACAGTAGCAAGATGAAGACATTGGGGTTCTGCAACATCAGAAGTACAAGTTACTTTTTTTTTTGAGGAAGGAAAGCAAGGCAATTGGGGTTAAGTGACTTACCCAAGGTCATACAGCTAGTAAGTGTCTGAGGTGTCTGAGGCTGGATTTGAACTCAGGTCCTCCTGATTCTAGGGCCACTTCTCTATTCACTGTGCCACCTGGCTGCCCCCGAGTTACTCCTCTATACATATCCCTCACTAATTGGTCCCCCATTCATGGTCCCTGTGCATGTTCACTTTCCCAATTAATGCTGTGTAGGCAACATCAGTGGAGAGAATGAGTATGGTAAAGAATATGCAGAAGGGAAAGGAATAAGCATTTATCAAGCACCTACTGTATGCCAGGCACTGTGCTAACCCCTTTACAAATATTATTTCATTTTATTTCAATAGGTTTATGAGGGAATGATCTATTGCAGTGTTTGGGAGGCTCTGAAGGAAAGTATGGGAGAGAAGTGGTATTAGACTGACTAACAAACTGAAGATCTGCAGAGCCACTGTGCTGACTCCATTTTTGGATGCCTGTGAAACCTGGACCGTCTACCAGCGCCATGCCAGGAAACTGAGTCACTTCCATTTGAATTGTCTTAGGAAGATTCTGAAGATCACCTGGCAGGATAAGGTACCAAACACCGAGGTCCTTACTCGAACTAAACTACCAAGCATTCAAACTCTGCTTCAGAGAATGCAACTCCAATGGGCTGGTCATGTTCAAATGTATGACGTATGCTTGCCGAAAAGACTATTTTATTATCTGCTCACATAGTGGTCAGAAGAAGAGATACAAGGACACTGTCAAGGTCTCTCTGAAGAACTTTTGATTTGGATTTTTTTATTGGAATTGATTGTGTGACATAGGAGACACTAGGACAGGACAGTTCCAGCATGCTGTGCCCACATCAGAGAAGGGGCTGTGCTCAATGAGCAAAACAGAATTGATACAGCTCAAAGGAAACAGAATGTGCAGCTTTGGAGGTTTCACCCCAAGCATTCACATGGACTATTTGCACCCAATCTGTGGTGGAGCATTCTGAGCTCGTACTGGCCTGATCAGCCACAGTCGGACACACTGAAACTCAACTCTAGCCTAGCGATGTCATTTTGGTCCTCTTAGAGAAGGAAGGACAACAACCAACTATTGCTGTTTCAGTAAAATGCCTTTGCTTTGAATCAATTGTGTCCTTTGCCTAAGTGAGGCTGGGAGTGAGGTAGGAAGTAAATACTGGAGTGGGGGCTCATAAACCATTGTTTTGTGTGAATGTGGACCTACTGAGTAACCTGTAAACTGGGATAACTAATCTAGGGACTCTTCATTTTAGAGGGTTGTATTAGCAGCCACACTAGCACACAGGTTCTTCTATCTGCTTTTCTAAAGGAAAGACTGCTTTAAAGGGGTCAGCAATCTTATTTTGATTAACAGACAGATAAGTAGAAAGAAGTGAGTGTTCGAGAAAGAATCCAACAGACAGGGCCCCAACCGTCTGAACAAAATAATACAACCACTTACATACAACACCAGACAGGGAGAGCACCAACATCTGAACAGTCAGAGGGCTCTGAACAAATGGCTACTCAGAGTCCCATCCAGGGAATCAAAAGGTCCTTTTCACAAGTGAACCCTCAAAGGAAAATACCAACATCCCAGTATAGTTTTCAACTAAAAGACTCAGAACCAGAAGGCATCACAACCCTTGTGACTCAGAGCCTAATTTTCTTAGTACCAAAGGGTGTGAAAATCTTCCTGTAAGCAGGCCTCTCCCTAAGGAAGCTCCTCCTTAGGCAAGTTCCTACCCCAATGGGCTCTTTGTGACTCAGGATGGAGCACAGCTGAGACTGAAATACCTGTGTACCTTTAGACCTGGTAATAAGGCTCCTGTTCCAAGGGAAAGGGGGACACATGTGGTCATATAGGCCTATTAATGTATGGAGAAGATCTTCCTGTTCCATTAATATTACAAGGGTGTCCAGGTACTAAAGGGTTAAGAAAGTAGGCAAATAATTTGATAGATATTGTATCATCTTGATTGCTTTTGGGGGGTAATAAAACTGTCTCTAATTTTTTTCTAATCATTGACTCTTTGGAATATCTTTAAAATAAACCCCTCGAAGCTTTTCAGACTTCCAGTTTCAACATAAATATCTCCTTGGTTTGCATAGCCTGGTCTAGCTGCATTTATTTTTTTGAGGGCTATATCTACTTCTTCATAGTGACTAAGGGTGGTTTGTGGTCATTGATGGTGAAAATAGTTTGCTATAAAACTGTTGACAGACCTGCTCCATTTTTAATTTGTCTGTTGTTCTACTTTGAGTTTCATCTGTAAATTCTCTTGAGATAATCTGGTTTAGGTGGATCTTTTGCCAATCTTTCTGCAGGGCTGTTCAGTCTACATTTCTTCCCTGTTCTATGACACATGTCTAATAGCATCATCCCCCAAAGCATTTTCCAAATGAGTTTATACTCTAAATTGATGTTGTCCGTGGCTGCTGCCACATTGCTCTGCTGGAGAAATCAAATATTTGTTGATTGAGGAAATTTCTGGATCTTTTTGTCCTTCTTATTGTGGTGATTGATTTTAATTGGTAAAACTTTTGTAGGAAATGATGATAATTTGTGCAATGTCTTTTGGCTTATTCATTCTTCTCCCCCTTTTCTGAATCTACAGTTTGGCTGGAATAATTGGATTGTAGCTATTATAATGTATAAATGCCTTTCCCTAACTGTCCTTTTAGTAAAATTAGTTTTAAGGGTTATAACCTCCCAGTCCTAATATTGCCATTAATTTGCTAAGCAAGTTACTAAACCCAATTTCCCAATGAAGTGGATAATGCTAATTTTTTTCATTTAAAGTAATTCTGAAAGAGGTTTTTCTTAAGATAATAATTTAAAAGATAGATTCCCAAACAATCACCATTCCTCATTCAGTGGCATATAGAAATGGTATCTATTCAATATTAATAATATTTATACATTCTGAATTATGAAAGTGCTTTGATAGCATTTTTAAAAATAGCACTTTTAAGGGGCAGCTAGGTAGCACAGTGAATAGAGCATCAGAGTCAGGGGGACCTAAGTTCAAATCCAGCCTCAGATACTTAACACTTGCTAGTTGTGTGACCTTGGGCAAGTCCCTTAACCCCAACTACCCTTCCTTCCCCCCTCAAAAACAAATGAAAAAATAATAGTACTTTTGAAAGCAATTAGGTGGTCCAGTTGTTTCTATTCAGTTGTTAAGTTACGTCTAACTCTTCAAGACCCCATATGAGGTTTTCTTGGCAAAGATTCTAGAGTGGTTTGCCTTTTCCTTCTGCAACAGATTAAGGCAAAGTGTTAAGTGACTTGCCCAAGGTCACACAGCTAGTGAGTGTCTGAGGCTGGATTTAAACTCAGATATTCCTAACTCCAGGCCCGGCATTTTAACCACTGAACTACCTAGCTGCTCGGCAAGAACAACACAAGGCAACTAGGTGGTTCAGTGGATAGAGTGCCAGGCCTGGAGTTAGGAAGACCTGAATTCAAATCTGCCCTCATACACTAACAAGCCATCACCCTGGGCAAGTCACTTAATCCCTATTTGCCTCTGTTCCTCATTTGTAAAAAGGGGACACATTGAAGAAGGAAACAGCAAACCACTCTAGTATCTGTGCTAAGAACAGTATCGAATAGTATTGGTATGCTGCGGTCTACAGCAGGGGAAGGGTCGGACGTGACTGGACAACTGAACATCGTAGGTGGTTACTGGATAGAGTGTTAGACCTGGGCTCAGACACACCTGCACTCAAATCCAGTCTCAGATACCTGGGCAAGTCACTTAACCACGGTGTGCCTTAGTTTCTTCATCTGTAAAATGGGTTAATAACAGCACCTACCTCCCAGATGTGTTGTGAGGATCAAATAAATATTTGTAAAGTGCTTTGCAAACCTTAAAATACTATATAAATGCTAGCTCTTATTATGATCACGATTATCATCCTTATAACATATCTTTTAAGTAAATAATCTGGGAGTGAAATAGAACATGTATTGAGTCGGGTTCACAAATATTTTTGCCCTCCCCCTTAAATACCAGCATTTATCCTAGTTATTTCACTTCAGAAAACGGTGTAATAGGGCTCTACTTTTTTATCCCAACCTTCCATTTCCAAACTTCTATAATCCTACAATGTTACAACCTAAAAAAGATAAGAGATTTGGGGGGAAGATTTTTTTTGGAGGGGGGAAGGCAAGGCAAATGGGGTTAAGTGATTTGCCCAAGGTCACGCAGCTAGTGTGTCAACTGTCTGAGGCTGTATTTGAACTCGGGTCCTCCTGGCTCCAGGCCTGGTGCTCTAGCTGCCCCCAGGGGAAGATTTTGATCTTTGAATGAGAGCATTTAGATAGGGTACAAAAGAATGCCACAATTTCTACCTTTTTTTGAGTCAAAAATCTAGGTCCCTTTAAGTAACAGGGCTAGAGTGCTTTTAGCGATTTCCTTAGTTCTTAACTATATGACAGTTCCCAAGAATTGTTGGTAAGTGGGTGGCAGAACCAACCTGGAGAGTTCAGGTGCAGTACAGGTTAAAAAGCTGCTTAATCTTCAGTTTGGTTTTATGGAGAGAAAATAACTCTCTTTTCCCATTTCCCTCAAGTAAAACAGCTAGAAATAACAGTCTATATTTAGGAAGAGAAAATAAACTCCATTTCAGAACCAATTACTCAGATTATCAAAGCGAATATAAAAAACTCCTGCAGCAAAGAAAATAAGGCAGCGATTTTCTCATATGCCACATTAATCAAGCCTGCAATAGCCCTGTGACCAACCACCTAATCACCTGTTGGAAGAAATTAAGCAGAGAAAGACAAGAAAAGAAAGTCTGCATTCCCTAGGCCTGATAGTCTGTGTGAGTAGGATGTAAGATGGGGTCCCATTTTGCAGATAAAACGTCTGAGGAACTGATATGCCAGGTGAATTACACCAGATGATAAGCATGTACTCATATGCTAATTATTTTGTCATTGTTGGGAGCTCCTATCACCAATGAAGGTCATAGCCCATCTGTGATTTAGGACACCAAAAGATATGGTCTCTACTCCTGGGAAGCTGGCATTTCATATATTAATTAATATATAACCATATTTCCTATATGATGTTATCAACATATGCACATATGTGTTTAGGTGCATATAATTGTGTGCATACATATGCATACAAGTACATATAATATGCACATAAATTTATTAGTATTTACATGTATATTAGTATATATTGTAGTATATAATATATGTGTATATTAGTATATACATATGCACACACATATAAAAATTCTTATCAATATTTTTGTTTATATTATTTAAGTTTGTTGAACTTATACCTTCCTTTGCCCCCTATAATGGTAAAGGGAATTTGAAGATATTTCCTGTCCCTTAATAAGGGAGAATTTGAAGACCTTCTCTAAATTGAAGATCTTATCTTCCCCCTAATAGGCTGAATGTAATCACATGGAGCCTGTGGTGGGAGGAGTTTGCTGAAGGGTAGAACAGAGCCCACAGAAAGCTGGGAGTCAGAGCCAGCTAGACTGTTGGGAGAAGAGCATACTGCCAAGAGAGACAGATAGGCTTGTGAGTAAATATTGGTTTTTTGTTGGTTTGTGGGAAGGCTAAAGGATGCTGTGTCTCTCTGTGCTGTTATGTCTTATTAACTTCTTTGCTACTATGATGGAATAGTTTTGCTGGTTTTGGGATTTGGTTTTCTGGTATCTGAATAAATGTTTTGCTTCTGTCTTATATATGGAGAGTCTGTTATGTTTTGTAATTGAGCACTATGCCAGCATATTTATGGTTGCCCTTGACACTGTGAATATTGTGTTGGTGCTATATTATCTTCAGATTACCATTACAATTACACTCCCTCGCAATGAACTATTTTTCTAAGAAAAAAAATGAAAAAGAAAGGGAAAAAATCATCAAAACTAACCAACATTAAAATGATACATAGCTATTTTTAAAACTTTATTTGTTTTTCTTGCCTTTTTTGCAACATGTCCATTATGGGAAATATGTTTTACATGACTTCACGTGCATAATGAGTATTATATTGCCGGCCTTCTTAATGGGTAGAGGAGGGGCTGGAGAGAGGGAAAGAATTTGGAGCTTGAAATTTTACAAAATGAATATTTAAAAAAATTTTTAAATGCAGAATTCCACACCCAAAGAGTCTTTCACCTCCACAAAGAGTAAGAGGTACATATGCTGACATATTAAAAACTGGAAGTCAAGAGATCTAGGTCCTATTCTATTGAACATAAATCCTAAGGACCTCCTTGAGACACACAAAGATTAAGTGGCTTGCCTAGACTCATACAGTACTGGATAATGTGGCTACTAAATCTAAGTATTAGGAATAAGGGGGCAACTGGGTGGCACAGTGAATAGAGCATCAGCCCCGGAGGCTAGAGAACCTGAGTTTATATCCGGCCTCAGATGCTTGACACTTACTAACTGTGTGACCTTGGCCAAGTCACTTAACCCCGAATGCCTTGCCTTCCCCCCTCCAAAAAAAAAAAAAAGAATAAGACCCAGGCCTCCTGACTTCCAGTCTTTAAAATGTCTAGATACAAGGACCATGTCTTTGTATGTCCTGATATGCAGGTAAGTACCTAGCTAGCACAACACAGCTAAGCAGTAATTACTAGCCAGGTGATTGTGACAATGGTATCATTGCTCACACGTGTCCTCACAACTCACTTTGTCAGAGATCTCCAGATTAGAACCCTGAAGCTCCCAGCTTGGAATCTGCTTCCTCAGGGACTTCACTATGATACACTCCTTGCAGGCAGATGCTCTCACAGCAATACTTTCCAAAGGTGTTGGCAAAGTAATGCAAGCAACATTGTACGTCAATTTGCAGTGAGTTATCATCCTTCCTCCTTCCTATGTGTCCCCTGAGTTCCCCCCTGCAACATAGACAGGGGATTTTGTTCTGTTCTGGATGCCATGTTTTAGGAAGGTCACTTTCCAGAGGAGGGTGACGTGGTCCATAAGGGCCCTCAACCAAGATTGCGCCATACTGATGCCATGAAGCTGCTAGGTATCATAGTGGATGGAGCGCTGAACTTGGAGTCAGAAATATCTGCCTTCAACTTCTGCCTCATCTACTCATTAGCTATATGATCCTGGATAAGTCACTGCACCACTTTCACCCTCAGTTGGGGCTAACAATTGCATTTATCTCCAGGATTACTGGGAAGATGACATTAGATAAAATGGATAAAGTGCTTTGGAAACATTAAGGCTAGCATTTATATATCTCTTTAAGGTTTGCGGAGCACTTTACAAATGTTACATCATTCTATCCTCATAACAACTCTGAGAGATAGGTGCTATTATGATCGTCATTTTACAGAGGAGGAAACTGAGGCAGGGAGTAGTTACTTGGCAGGCCCAGAGTCATAATTACTAAGTATCTGAGGTTGGATTTGAACTCATGCCTTGCTGACTCTAAGTTCAGTGTTCTATCCACTGTACCAGCTAGCTGCCTCTAAAACATGAAGTAAATGCTGGAGTAGGAAGGGGAGGAGGAGGAAGAGAAGAATGAGGAAGACAAGGAAGTGGAGGAGGAGAAGGAAGAGGAGGAGGAGGAGAAGGAGGCAGCTGCAGAGGAGGAGGCAGCAGGCATATGAGAAATGATTGAAAGAAGTGAGGATGCCTAACCTGGAGAAAAGAAAAAAACATGGTGTAGGAGGGAGAGAGACAATCATTGTCTCCAGGTATTTGAAGGGTTCATCATATGGAACAGAGATTAGACTTTTTCTGCTTAGCCCCAGTGAATAGAACTCGAAACAATGGATATAAGCCATAGAGAGGCAGGTTTAGTCTTACTGTATGTAAAAAGTATGGGTCTAGTCTTCAAGCAAAGGCTGGATGGCCATTTGTCAAGAATATACCCAGAATACCCAGAGAATTCTTGTTCAGGTGCAAACTGGACTAGGCGGCACCTGAAGATTCTTCCCGTTAGGATTCTGTGACTCCCAAAAGCTGACTCTGCCAGAGCTGCCTCCATCCAAGCCTCATTTGAATTCTCTGTTTCTGTTGTCTTTCCTGGTAACTTTTATTGGAAATGATGGAAGAAGAAAAAGAAAAATCAACAATGCTCCTTCCTGGCTCCCAAGTTTCTTAATTTTTAGTTTAATAATAATATTAATAATAGCATTTTTTTTAAACTTTGAGGTTTGCAAAGTACTTTACAAATGTTAACTCATCTGATCCTCACAACACTAGGAGGTATTATTCTCAAAAAGAAGCAGGCTTAGGGAGGTAAGTGACTTGTCCAGGGTCACATAGCTAGTTAGTATCTGAGGCTGAATTTGACTCCAAGTCCACCACTCTTTGGATCTATCTCAGGTATTCCATATCTCCTATTGTCTTTTTTAGTCCCTTCTGAAATGTTGGGAGCTCCCACTCAGCATCCCCTTGACACCATCTCAATATACCCAACTCATGCCACTGCACATCTGTGGCTCTCCAGTGAATCATACGAAATGTAAGGTCAAGAGTGAGTCATCTTCTGTTTCCACAGATGCCCTTTTCCATGAGCTTTCAAAACCCGGGTTTTGCTTATCATTACATTGCTTTACCACTCTTTACGTCCCCTCGGTCAGTCGGAACAACAAATGCTCCTTCTGTAACCTACCTACGCTCAGCCCTCCTCCCCTGCCTTCCTCTCTTTGGGGAGCAATCAGTATATAGAGGACTAGCAGACAGAAGAACGACCCCATGAATGGCTCCTGTGACCAAGACTAACCCTCCTCATTTCTTTGATTTCAGTCACAGTCAGTGGCAGTGATGAGGGCAGCCCCGATTGCATCTCCAGTTTCTGTTTTGGCACTGACGTCAACCCAGACTGTTAAGTTAATAACCCATGCAGACTCATTTTCTCCTCAGAGACAGAGATGATGTTCGCAGTCCAGGAACTGTGAATGCCTTGGTGTCACATATGCCTCCCCACGGCTAGTTCTTGTCACCATGGCTCATTTGTTCCCCCTTTTCCCCTTTCCCCCGCTTTAGGTTACTCCATCACTTGGCTCATACTGGGGAGAGCAGTGGGCAAGCCATGAACATCAGTGGTGTTTGACTCTTTGTTGCAAAAGAGAGGCCGTCAGATGAAGGGGGGGGGGAACCTTTCAAATCTATAGAGTTCTGCCTTTAAGCAAGTTTCTGGTTCTCAGAAACTGACAAATAGTTGGAGTGACTAACTAGGGGAAGGAGAAGAGTTGGTAAAACAGAATAGCATTTTTTGTTTGTATGGCTTGATAATTTCTTTCCCTCTAAAATACTTGTATTCCATAATGGAGCCTGGTGGGTACAAAAAAGAAGTACTACCTTATATCTTGTCACAAAACAGAAAAGATAATGACATAAATAGTCCATAAATGTTATGAGACGGTTCCAACAAAAAAGGGTGTTCAAACTCCCATAATGCAGTTAAGCAGCTCTTAAAGTATAAAGAGGTACAGGAACAGGGATTCAAGGCTGGGTGGGGAAATGTGAGAGAAAAGAAGGTTGAAATAATGTCTCTCAGCAAAGAGAAAAACTTTGACTCAGAATTAGAAACCAATTTCCCTAGTGCCTGATATCAGAAGTGCCTTGCCACTGCTGCCTACAATCCAAGGATTTCTTAGAAATCAGTATTATTACTTACATAGGGAGATAGAGCCTGTACTTATGATTTTCCCGGTAGAAGTTAACTCCCCCTATCAACACAGATAAGCTCCCTTGATGCAAGAACCAAATTAAAATAGAATTGGGAAACATTTAACAAAATGAATAAGAATATAATAAAACATAGATAATATTTATATGTGGTTTTCTAAGTCAAGTTGTGTGATTTAGCAACCTTGGTTTATACAGGGTCACATAGTCAGTATGTGACTAAGGTGTGCCATCACTTAAATCCAATTCACTCACCAGTCATGGCATCATCTTCCTGATGTCATGGTTCTCTTCAAGAATGGAGGACAAACCACACAACAATGGCCTTGAACCCTGGACTTCCTGGCTTGTAGGCTAACTCTTTTTTAAAACAATTATTAATTAATTAATTAATTTTTAGTTTTTAACATTCACTTCCCTAAGTTTTACATTTTCTACACCTCCCCAGCCACCTCCCTCCCAGAGACTGCATGAAATATGATATGGGGAAGACTTTGGTGCTGAGACTTAAGTCTATCTCTCAGCCAGTGGGAGAGGAGACAGTCGGGGAAGGGGGCTTGACTGCATTAGGGTTTAAAACCTTGCTCCTTCCATATTGCTTTATCTCTTTCTCATGATCAGTCATGGGGAAGACCACCCTCTTCTCCCAGGGAAGAAAATAAACTCCTGTTCTTATCCTAAGAGATCTCCACATTTGTAATTAAATTTTTGGATGGGGTTTTTCATCCCAAACAGATAGATAGATAGACAGAGATAGATAGACAGATAGATAGATAGACAGATAGATACATAGATAGATACATAGATAAATACATAGAGACATAGATGATAGATACATAGATATACAGATATATAGATAGACAGAGATAGATAGATAGATAGAGATAGATAGATAGATAGATAGATAGATAGATAGATAGACAGACAGATAGATAGACAGA
>CM053599.1:140521401-140532895 GCA_028646575.1 Pseudocheirus occidentalis | reverse complement strand
CTCTGTCTACGTATACATGTACACACATATACACACACTCACATGTATTTATACACACATACACCCTCCTACACATACACATATATGCATATATATTCCCTTCAACTATCCTCATACTGAGAAAAGTTTCATGAGTTACAATGATCATTTTTCCATGTAGGAATGTAAGTAGTTCAACTTTAATAAGTTCCTTATGATTTCTTTTTCCTATTTAGCTTCTCATGTTTCTCTTGATTCTTGTATTTGACAGTCAAATTTTCTGTTCAGTTCTGTTTTTTTCATCAAGAATACTTGAAAGTCCTCTATTTCATTGAATGACCATATTTTCTCCTGAAGCATTATACTCAATTTTGCTGGGTAAGGGATTCTTGGTTTTAATCCTAGCTCCTTTGACCTCTGGAATATCATATTCCAAGCCCTTTAATCCCTTAATGTAGAAGCTGCTAGATCTTGTGTTGTCCTGATTGTTTCTCCCCAATATTCAAATTGTTTCTTCCTAGTAGCTTGTAATGTTTTCTCCTTGACCTCAGAATTCTGGAATTTGGCTATGATATTCCTAGTTTTCTTTTTGTGTTATTTTTCAAGAGGCAATCAATGAGTTCTTTCCATTTTTATTTTGCTTCCTGGTTCTAGAATATTAGGGCAATTTTCCTTGATAATTTCTTGTAGGATGATTTCTAGGCTCTTTTTTTGATCATGGCTTTCAGGTAGTCCAATAATTTTTAAATGATCTTTCCTGAATCTGTTTTCCAGGACAGTGGTTTTTGCAATGAGATATTTCACATTGCCTTCTATTTTTTTCATTTGTTTGGATCTATTTTATAGTATCTTGATTTCTAATAAAATCATTAGCTTCCATTTGCTCCAATCTAATTTTGAAGGAGTTATTCTCTTCAGTGAATTTTTGAAATTCCTTTTCCATCTGGCAAATTTGACTTTTTAGGGCATTCTTCTCCTCATTGGCTTTTTGGACATTTTGCTATTTGAGTTAGTCTATTTTTAAGGTGTTATTTTCTTTAGTATTTCTTTGGGTCTCCTTTAGCAGGCTGTTGACTCACTTTTCATGATTTTCTTGCATCATTCTCATTTCACTTCCCAATTTTTCCTCCATTTTTCTTACTTGGTTTTCAAAATCCTTCTTGAGCTCCTCCATAGACTGTAATCAGTTCATATTTTTCTTGGAAGCTTTTGATGCAGGAGTTTTGACTTCTTCTAGTTCCATGGTTTGATCCATTTTGTTCCCCCAAAAAGGATTCTGTGGTCTGATTGTCCTTCCTCTGTTGCTTGTCTTGCCAACCAATTACTTGACTTTTGAGCTCTTTGCCACAGTAGAACTCTGTTCCCAGAGTGGAGAGAGCTGTGTCCCAAATCACTGGGGTTTTTGCAGTTGTCAGAGGTCTGAGAAGGGCACCCTCTCTACAGCCACCACAAGCTCTGGCAAACTGTCTGC
Source organism: Pseudocheirus occidentalis (assembly GCA_028646575.1). Classification (NCBI taxonomy): domain Eukaryota; kingdom Metazoa; phylum Chordata; class Mammalia; order Diprotodontia; family Pseudocheiridae; genus Pseudocheirus; species Pseudocheirus occidentalis. The sequence goes on along the minus strand of CM053599.1, from coordinate 140,531,445 downwards.
ACAGTCCAGGACTACCACCCAAGACTACAATCTGGATTCGAACAAGTCAAAGCAAGAACAATTATCCTGTGAATGTTTGCTTGGTCCCCCTATGATCTGCAGACTAGGAGCTCTGGAGGCAACCACATAGCAGTAGCTTCAGCTGCAGTGCCTCTGTCACCTCTTGCCCCAGGGGTAGCAGCTGGACCATGCTCTTCTCCACCCAGTTTCAACAAAGTTCCCCACTGACCTTTTACTTTCTATTTGGAATTTATGAGTTGAGAAGTCTGGAAACTGCCACAGCTGCCAGTGATTCACTCTCCTGGAGTCTGCTCTGGCCAGACTGGTCCAGGGCCGTGCTGGGTTTGGGTTCAGGTAGCTCATGCGGGATTGTGCTTGGCTCCCAGTCTGGTGAGATAGACCCTTCCTGTTGGCCTGCCAGGCTCCCTTCAGTGGGAGATTTGTTTCTCTCTGTCACTTTGTGGGTTCTGTAGCTCTAAAATTTGTTAGAGTCATATTTTACAGGTATTGGAGGTGGTTGGAGTGGGAGCTTAGCCAAGTTCCAGCTTTTATTCCACCATCTTGGCTCTGTCCCCATATTACAATTATACAGCTGTTTCTTGTAAAGTCTCTTAAAGAAAGGACTTTTTAACAGGAGAGCATAGTTCTGAACTGGCTCTCAATATTTTGGCAGGATTGCAAGTCTTTCTTCATACCAATCAGTACTTATTCTTTAGATGAACAAAACTATATGATTCCATATATCATCCTTTCACTTTTCTGGTTAACACATTTTCTCTGCAGAATGGGGAATTTTCAGGGGGATTCTTATATTTAAGACATCTAATATAGTCTGTGGAAAGACTTTAGTGATTTAAAAAAAGAAAAAAAAACACTTTTTTTTGCTTCTATTGCAGGTAAAAAAGGCTGATACATTCGACAATACAAGACAATACAAAGTATAAACATTTATTAAGTATATACTATGTGCCAAGTAAGAAACAGACAATTCCTGTCCTCCAGGAGTTTACAAGTTAAAGGGGGGAGGGGAGATAGTATACAAAAGGAAGCTGAAAAGAGAGAGTTGCCCAGCCAAAGGATACCTGACTGGGGGGTGGGGTAGGGTATGCAAGCAGCAGGGCAATTGGGGTTAAGTGACTTACCCAAGGTCATACTGCTAGTAAGTGTTAAGTGTCTGAGGCCAAATTTGAACTCAGGTCCTCCTGTCTCCATGGTGCTCTAGTCACTGTGCCACTTAGCCACTCCCAAGGGGAGAGGTTTTTTAAAATTTGTTTTTTGTCTTTGTTTCACCCTCTAGCCCTCTAATTGGAGGGGCAGAAGCAACTGAAGGTACTGATGAGGTGTGAGTACCAAACTGGAAACCACTTCCATGATGATGAGTTTTATGGTAATGAGCTTATCTGGGCTGAGAGTGGGGGGCTGGGGACAATGAGGATTTGTTCAGTTGTATCCAATTCTTTATGATTCCACTGGAGATTTTCTTGGCAAAGGCACTGGAGTGCTTTGCCATTTCCTTTCCTGGTTCATTTTTGGTGTTTGTTGGCCTTCATTCTCAGAGATGACCAAAATGACATCACTATGCTAGAGTCAAGTTTTAGTGTGTCTGACTGTGGCTGATCAGACCAATATGAGCTCTACACCACAGGTTGGCACAAATAATCCTTGTGAACATTTGGGGTGGATACTCCAAATCTGCGTGTCTTGCATTTCCTTTGAGCTGTCTCAATTCTACCTTGCTCACAAAGCACAGCCCCTTCTCTGATGTGGGCACACCATGCTCAGTGGTCCTGTGCCAGTGTCTCCCATGTCACACAATCAATTCCAAAATTTTTGAGAGAGACTTTGAGAGTGTCCTTGTATTGCTTCTTCTGACCACCATGTGAATGCTTGCCCTGTGTGAGTTGTCCATAAAATAGTCTTTTTGGCAAGCATATGTTTTGCATTTGAGCAATGTGTCCAGCCCATAAGAGTTGTGCTCTCTGCAGCAGAGTCTGAATGCTTGGCAGTTTAGTTTGAGTAAGGACCTCAGTGTCTGGTACCTTATCCTGCCAGGTGATCTTCAGAATCTTCCTAAGACAATTCAAATGGAAGCGACTTAGTTTCCTGTCATGGCTCTGGTAGACTGTCCAGGTTTCATAGGCATCCAACAATGAGGTCAGCACAAGGGCTGTGTAGACCTTCAGTTTGGTAGTCAGTCTAATACCTAGACTCTCCCATACTTTCCTTCAGAGCCTCCCAAATATGATCTAGCTTTGGCAATGCGTGTGTCAACCTCATTATCAACGTGCACATCCCTGGAAGTTACACTACCAAGGTAAGTGAACTTATCCATAGCATTCAAAACTTCTCCATTTGCTGTAACTGATGGTTCTATGTATGGATGGTATGGTGGCAGCTGATGGAGCACCTGTGTTTTCTTGGTGTTAAATGTTAGGCCAAAATTAGCACAAGCAGCAGAGAATTGATCCATACCTTGTATCTCAGCTTCAGAGTCCACTGGGTGCACAGTCATCTACAAACAAAAAATTATGAACTAACACTCCTTCCATTTTGGTCTTGGCTTGTAGCCTTTTCAAATTGAAGAACTTAACATCAGTGTAGTATCTGAACTTGACGCCATGTTCATCCTCTTTGAAATCATTTGACAACATGACTGAAAACATCATGCTAAAAAGCACAGGAGAAAGCACACAGAAAACGGGTGGGCAACTTTCAGAGATTTGGTGTAAAGCACTGCATTTGCTCATCTGGGTCAGAACACTAGCAAACACCAAGACTTGTTTGAAGAAAATGATGGGGAAATTCAGAAACTGCTGAATAAAAAATGAGAACTCCACAGGATTTACCAGTAGGATAGTTCATCCATCTCTAAGAAGACAGCATTTAATTCCAGCAAAAGTAAAGTACAAGCAAAATTTAGCAAGATACAGGATTCCTGACTCAGATCAAAGGCAGATGAAATTCAGTTTTATGCTGATAGTGACAATCCAAAGCACTTTTAGGAAGCCCTGAAGGCTATTTATAGACCAAATACCTATGGTGCATTGCAGTTACTCAGTGCTGATAGAGCTACATTGATTAGTGATAAGGACATGATCCTTGAGAGATGGGTTGGACATAGTGTTCTCAACAGACTATCATCAATCAATGCTGAGGCCATTGACCATTTATCTCAGGTTGAAGTCAATCCCTCCCTACCTGAAGCTCCAACAGAAGAAGAGGTTTTGAATGTCATTAGGCTCCTTTCATGTGGCAAAGCCCCTAGTGCTGATTCTTTTCTAGCTGCAATTTACAAGGTAGGGGGTGACTGCTCATACAAAAGCTGACTGAAATTTTCCAGATTATATGGCAAGAGGAGATTATCTCCCAGGAGTTCAAGGATGGCACCATTGTCCATCTCTATAAAGGTAAAGGAAATAGCTTGTCCTGTGACAATCACAGGGGTGTCTCTCTCTTAGTCATTGCTGACAAGCTTCTTGCCAGAATCCTCCTTAATAGACTGATCCTTCACCTGGAATATGGTCATCTACCTGAGAGCCAGTGTGGTTTCAGAAATGGCTGAAGAACAGTCAATATGATTGCTGCCTGACAACTCAAGCAGAAATTCCAGAATAAAGGTGTGTACACAATGTTTGTAGATCTGACCAAGGCCTCTCATACTGTTAGTGGTGAGGGCTTATGGAAAATTATGTCAAAATTTTGTTACCCAGAGAAGTTTATCAGCATTGTATGTCAATTTCATGATGGCATGCTTGCCCAGGTCCTAGAAAATGGACATTGCTCTAGAAAATGGACATTGGTGCCTTCCCAGTCACCAGTGGAGCTCATTTTTACAGAAGAGGAAACTGAGGCAAATGGGATTAAGTGACTTGCCCAGAGTCACACAGCCTGTAAGTATCTGAGACCAGATTTGAATTTAGATCTCCCTCACTCCAGGCCTGTGTAGCGCCAGTGCAATATTTACAGTACCCATAATCATGATAAAGACCCTGACTATAAGTATTGCATGATGTTAGATTGCAAAATATACCAAACTCTCCAGAGAGAGGAAAGAACTGAAGCATATATTTCGACACCAGAAAACCCAGTCCCTAAACCAGTAAGCCAGTTCCATCATAGTACCAAAGATACTCAGAAGCCATAACACTGAGAACCACAGCATCCTTCAGCCTTCCCACAAACCAACACAACATCAATATCTGCTCACAAATCTCTCTATCTTTTTTCCTGAGGTCCTCTTTCTCACTAGCTCTGACTAGCTTCTTGTGGGCTCTGCTTCCCTTCAGCAAACTCCTACCACCCCAGGCTCCATGTGGCCATATTCAGCCTATCAGGGGGGCAGAGTTTATCTTTACAGCAGGGAAGTTTCCTGTGGGCTCTGCTCCTCCCTTCAACAAATTCTCTCCATCACAGGCTCCATGTGATTACATTCAGCCTGTTAGGGGGCAGCGTTTACTTTCAAAGCACTGGAGGTCTTCAAACTCCCCCCAGGTCTATTCAGGAGCAGGGAAGATCTTCAAATTCCCATTCCCATTACAGCCTGGCACTCTATCCACTGCACCACATAGCCACCCATAATGATTATAGCAGAATTGAAACCAAGTAGAGCAGCTAGTGGCAAAGGAAGAGATTGAGTTAATCTTCCTCCTTGCAGATTATACCCCCTGCTTCTTTTGTATCAAGATTCTTTTTTTATTATAACTTTCTGTTAGTCCAATTATTTTAATGTTTTCTCTTCTCAATCTATTCTCCAAGTCTGTTGTTTTTTTATGTTTCACTTTCTTTTCTATTTTTTCATTATTCATATTTTTAAAAACTATTTCTTGATCTCTTATAATTTCACTGCTTACACTTTACCCAATTTTAATTTTTAAGGTGTCATTTTCTTCCTTAAGATTCTGGACCTCCTTTTCTCGTTGGTTGATTTTCCTTTCATACCCTTCTTGTTTTTCTTGGATTATTCTTATTTTCTTTTTTAGTTTTTCCTCCATCTCTGTCATGTGATTTTTAAAGTTTTTTTTTTAAAGATCATCTATAAATTCTTTTTGGGCAGGTGACCATTTGATGTTACTCTTTGGGGGTTTCTTTACTTCAATATCCTCCTCTGAAGATGAACCCTGGTCATCTCAATTCCCATAATAGGTTTCTGTGGTTGGATTTTTTTCTCCTTTGCCTGTGCATTTTTTTGTGATGATAGCTTAATTATTTGTAATCACCTCTAATCCTGAGGAATGGGAAATGGTGCCACTTGCCTCAGATCTTCAGTTCTTCCATTTAGCCAGAAACCAAAGTCAAACCTCCAACTTCCTGTAAGTGCCCACAGCCAGGTACTTTCTGCCCCACTGCTTCAGCACTCACTGGGCTCAGGCTTGCCTCTGCTGCTGTTAGCAGCACAGCTGGGTCTGGCGTTCCTGGTCAGCAGAGGTTCCCTTGATCTTCCTGGGCTCAGACACCCAAGTCCCCTCACTATCCCAGGGGTAAATGTTTGGTGGCTGGGGCTGAGGCAGCCTCTCAAACCAACTAACCCCAGCGCATGCCATTTGTTTAAGAGACTTGCAGCTTCCCTGTTCAAACAGAACCTAGCCCAGAGGTGTTTACTCTTCACCCAGACCAAACATTTCCTGGGATTTTTCTTCTGATCTTCTCAAATTGTCCCAGGAGGACCCCAGTTGGTTATGCCCCTGTTCTTATTTATCTCCACCCACACTTTGTTCACCCTCAGGTGCTATTTTAACTCTTTTGTGGGGGAAAATCTTGAGAACTTGGAATTTTCTGACCTACTCCGCCATCATCCCAGAATCCTCTCTCCATACCTCCTACTTCTAGTTCTCTCCTCTGAAGCAACAGAAAGTGAGAAAGTGTGTTTCCAAATCCAAATCTTCTATTTCTGAGGTTTCAAAGATAGTAACTAAGACGACTGATCTAGCACTGGGCTTAGAGTCAGAAAGACCTAGGTTCAAATCATGCTTCAAACACTTACTGGCTGTGTGACCCTGGACAAGCCGCTTACATTTTCTCGTGTTGGTTTTCCTCACCTGTAAAATGGAGATAATGACAGCACCTAAGTCGCAGTGTTGTTGGAAGGTTTAAATAAGGTAACTTATGTAAAGTACTTTATAAACACCAAAGTGCTATGTCAATCCTTGCTGTTGTTATCATTATTAGTATTATATCTCCAGGGTACGTTTGGTCCCATCCCATGGTGTTTGAGAATGGGAGGGGAAAGAGGCATTTGGAACAGAAGCATGATATTGACAGGACACTCCTACGCTCACTGATCTCATCCTGCTGTAGGATAGGTCTGTGATGCCCTAGGCAAGTCCTTTTTTTTCTGCCACATTCCTTGGAAGGCCACCTACCTAAAGACCTGGGACAGGAGGTGGCTCCAAAGCCAAGGCAGCCTTTGGATTGCATGAAAGAAGGGCTTTGGGATAGGCTGAAAAAACTGTTCAGCCAACTGACTGAGGCCCTGTCCACAGCTTGTGGTCCTGCCCCCAGGTTGTGCTTTGCAGTGCCCTGGGGGATACTCATGGGGAGCCAAAGTCTGGTCCAGTTCAGTCTGAGGGTCTGGAGACAGCTCAAGGGTTTCCCCTTCTCCCCACCCCCTACCCCTTATTCTTTGAGGCAGCAAAGGAGATGAATTAAACTTACCTGGACAAGCCCCAACTGCTCTGAGTTGGGAGTAGAAATCTACCACTGCCCAGCTGAGCTTGTCACATGCACAGATGTGGTAACTAGCCACCTCAGCTCCAAACTGGGAACTTTTCCTGCAAGGCCATATTCTGCTATATCATCCAACTCATTCCATTTTTGCCTTTGGACCACCTTTGGACCACATAGTCCAGGACGACTGGCTGGCTTCATTTAGTTGTATCCAGATGTTCCTGCATCCTATACAAATAAGGTAATATTCACTTAATTTGCTTTAATCTGAATATTTCATTTTTACCTTAATAATTTATTGTGTCTATAATGTGCAAGGGCCTCCTGAGGTGGAGTTTGCTGCCTCCACTTACTAGGGTCTAAGGGTGATATTGCTTTTTCCTTCCAGAATTTAGAAATTTTCCTCCTTCATTCAAGTGATAGTTATGAGATCCGTGATTTTCTTGGCAAAGAGAACTGTCTGGTAAGAAAACTCCCTCTACCCATACAGGTGAGCATCTTTTCTATAACTTCTAGTTTCAGAGAATTGCCTAGAGCACTGAGAGGTTTAGTAACTGGCCCAGATCACACAGCTAAAATGTGTCAGAGATGGGACTTGAACCCCTAGTCCTCTTGTCTTCAAGACTAGCTCTCTAGCCATTATATCCCCTGCCTCCAATCATGTAATAATCCACAAGTCTCATTTCCTGCAAGTAGCACTTCTTATCACTTCTGGCCATTAAAAAAATTTTGCTTTCTCCATCAGATTGTTCATTAGGACACAGATACATGTTTTTTCCCCTTTTTTTCTGTGCCTGCTGTGATAATAGTCACAGCATATGGTAAAATGCCTCCTTGGGGAAATGACTAGATTGCCAGCTAGAAGTTGGAGAGGGTCTAGAGTGTTCTAAGTGGGACTTGTGGGGCTAGCAACAGATTGGTCATTGTGTTTGCTCATTTCTAATAGATAATAATGTCTTCACTTGGATTTTTTTCTGATTATCCTAGCCCCAGCAAAGATGGAGAGAGATTAGTCAAATAGATAGTGTGTTTTCCAAGAAAAGAAATAGCTCTAGGTTCCAGGAGATGTTAGAAGGAAATTGTGACAGTACTAGGGGCTTGAACCATTAGCATGCATATCAGTCCCCACATTTTCTCTCTTTCCCATGACTTAGAACAGAAAATGATACATATTGAAAAGAAGTAGATTTCTTTGTAGAGTGCTTCATGAATGTATCATAAGCAACTGGAATATTTCAATTCAATTTAACAAACATTAAAGCCTCACCGTACACTATGCTACATGCTGAAGAAGGTACAGAGTTTAAATAAGACATATAGAGCTCATATCTTCAATAGAGCTTACTCTGTGGGGACTATATGTTGGTGGTGTTATTGTTGTTGCTTAGCTGTTCAGTCTAATTCTTGTCTAACTCTTCATGACCCTGTAGACCAGTGGTTCTCAACCTTCCTAATGCTGAGACTCTTTAATACTTGTATGTGGGCGTATCTGCATGTGGATGGACCTTCCTGGAGATGGATAGAAGAGCAGTGTCTCCGTTTCTAAGACCATCGGAAATATGTGTTTTCCGATGGTCTTAGGCGAACCCTGTGAAAGGATTGTTCGACCCCCAAAGGGGTCATGACCCACAGGTTGAGAACCTCTGCTATAGACCATACTGCCCATAGAGTTTTCTTGGCAAAGATACTGGAATGGTTTCCCATTTCCTCCTCTAGTGGATTAAGGCAAACAGAGGTTAAGTGACTTGCGTAGAGGGGTTGGGGTGGGGGTGTCACACAGTATAACCATAAATATCTGAAGCTGGTTGAACTCAGGTCTTCCTGACTCCAGGCCAAGCTCTCTATCCACTGAGCCACCTAGATGCCTTCTTATAATATACTCATGAAATAATAAAAACTATGCTAAGAGAGATATAGACAGATTGACATTTGAGTTCCAAATGGCTGTTGGGGTGAGGGAAGGTCATTATAGGGAAGGTTTCATGGAGGCCATAGTATCCATAGTATTCAAGTTGTACTTTGGGTAGGAATTTAAGTAGGTAGAGAAGGGTGGTGAAAGAGATAGAGGCATAGTTATGGAACTAGGAGTACCAGCAGAGTGTTGGAATCCCAAAGCCCAGGAAGAAAAAGACTAGTCAGAAGAGAGGCACCATCAACAGTGTCAGTTGCTGCCCAGCAGTCAAGGAGGTCAACTTTTAAAAGAAGTTTAGCAGTAATTAGGGAACAGTGTGATCCTAGGCATGAAAGATGGGAAACTGCAGGACGTGTATGAGGAATGTAGAATAACATGGTTTGGCTGAAGGCTAGAGTAGCAAGAGATAAAACTGGAAAGTTAGGGTATCAGATTGTGAAGGGCTTCAAATGCCCAGGCAAAGGAGTGTGAACTTTGAGAAGAACTATCTGTTTTTCCTTTCTGTTCCCTACCCTATCATGGATGGAGCTACCCAAGTCTTCCTTTTAAGGGATCCCTAAGAGTTTCCCCAAATCTTGGCCTCAGAGGAAACCTTCCTTAAGCTTCTATTTACTATACCTTCTCCCATCATGCTATGGTCTTTTTTTGTGTCCAGGGCAATACAGGACACTCTAAATTCCTTCTGATCAGTGTTTTGGGGAGTTTAACAATATGCTATCGAATTTAAAAAAGCAAAAAAACAACCAACTTTGTTTCATTTCTAACTTCAAGCTGGTAGAAATGTTAGTGATTAAAAACAGAACCTCCAATTCCATATCATTCTTTTAGCCCATAGTTGCCCTGTGGGCTGAAGCCACTTGGGTATAGAGGCTGTGGCAGATTGCTACTCCCAACTCCCACTTTCAGCTCAATAACACCTTTCCTGACACCATTGCCTCTCCCAGATGTCTCTTGATCTTCTCTTTCCTTTAGTAAGTGCAAAGACTGGGTTTCTAGTCACAGTCTCTAGGCTCTCCAAAGCTCAAGTAGATAAGCAATGGTGAAACCCCTAGTTCACTTAGTTGTTTGGGTCTTTCACGATTATTTTGTTTTAGTCTGAATATTTCATTTTTAGCTTAATAAGTGTAACAGTAATCAATTTAGCAGATACTTAGCCCTTAGTAACTTAGGGCTAAGTATGGAAGGTGTGAGCTCTGCCTCCTGTTGAGAGGGCGTGAATTTCCCTGTTGCTGATGTGGCAGAAGGGGGTTGGCTGAGACAGGAGGCTAGTGTGTGTATATAAGAAGAGTTCTAGAGACAGAGAGACAGAATTGGGAATCTTCCTCCTGGTGGCTCCTATTGGAGGAAGCAGGATTGTCCCAGCATCTGGGAGCTGGGCTGCTGGACTAAAGAACTGAGTTGGAGTTTTCTTGAGAGAGAGAGAGAGAGAGAGAGAGAGAGAGAGAGAGAGAGAGTTTCTCTTCCAGATC
>CM053599.1:140497036-140521301 GCA_028646575.1 Pseudocheirus occidentalis | reverse complement strand
TCCATGGCTTGGCTGATCTTTAGTTTCTGGCAACAGAAGTGGTGAAGGGTTTGAGATGTGCTGGACCCTGTGAACTTTGGTGTGTGCCAGGACTGCCTGGAGGATTGGACAAGAATTTGGGAGCTGTCTGCCCCTGAATCCGGGTGACTGTTTGGTGGATTCAGCAGGGAACTGGGACCATGGAAGGAGATCCAGGGAATCAGAGAGACCACCCCGAGTCAAGATGAAGAAAAGGCCTCTCCTTGGATATTTAATGAGTTTACTAGACACTGAGGGGTGGAGAGTTTGTGTAATTTTCTATTGATTGTATCTTATGATTAATGATACTTAGTGACTGATTGCTAGATGAGTGACTGATTAAGTTAATATTGCCCCAGGAGTGGAGGATTGATTATTTTATTGTGAATTGACTGAATGATTAAGTGAGGAGGGTTTCCCCCTTAGGGAAACCAGATGATTATTCTTTTGTTCCTTGTTCTTAATATTGTGGCCACTGTAGTGAAGACTGTGTGGCCATTCTAATGTAAAGCTGTTAATAACACTATATTGTGATTTTCTGTGACAAGATGTAATGTTATGAATATTATATTATGATTTGTTGTGAATGTTTGCCTTGATTTGTAATGGAACAAATGGAGTGTTCTCTATACTGTGTGATCTGAACCTTAAAAGCTGCTCACAGTAGCATTCTTTTGGGAATCTGCTTGTCCATGGTGTTATAATAAGAAAGATACAAAAGTGTTAAAGCAGTGTGGAAAATAAATTGGAGGTAGGAGAGAAGGGAGGTAGGAGTACCTGCTAGGAGGCTATTGTGATAGTATAGAGGGTGGCAATGAGAGCTCATACCAGAGGAGGGGTGAGCAGAGCTATTATGAAGGTATAATCAAAATAATCATAATTGAAAATGAGAGATGAGAGAGGGGTGGAGAGTCAAAGAGAAGACCAAAGTTCCTAATGTGAGACATGGGACAAATGGTGGTGCCACAGAAAGAAATACTGAAATCAGCAGAAGGAAGAGGTTTTAGGGGAAAGTCATATTGAATCTGTGAGTGACTTGCACAGAGGTGATTGATACTGAGTCATAAAAGTGATTGAGATTTTTTTTTCTTGCTTTTTTGGAGAGGGGAAGGCAAGGCAGTTGCCCAAAGACTGCTGTGTTAAGTGTCTGATGCTGGATTTGAACTCAGGTAATCCTGATTCTAGGGCCAGTGCTCTATTCACTGCACCACCTAGCCACGCCTGTGATTAAGATTTCTAAGGGAGATAGTATAGAGGAAAAAAAGCAAAGGGCCTAGGGCAGAGCCTTAGGAGAACACCTACCTAAAAGAGTCAGGGTCCATAGGGGAATATCTACCTTAAAAGATAAAAACAAGGAGCCAGTGACAGAGACAGAATCAGGCAAGAGTGGTATTCCAAAAGCCAGAGAAGAAAAGAATGATATCACATAGGAGATGTAACAATATTGCCAATATTGTATAACAGTCAAGGAGGAAAAGAATGAAAAAAAGAGCATTGAGTTTGATCATTTGGTGATTATTATCTTGAAAAAGTAGTTTGAGTAGAGTGAGGGAAAGAGAAACTAGATAACAAAGGGGCAAGGAAGTAGAGGCACTCACGTAAGCATCTTTTAAAAAGAAATTTAGCAGTGAATGGGTAGGAGAGAGATAGAATATCGGGAGCTGGATTGGGGACAAATATTAAACAAAGGTTTTTTTTTTAATATTAGGAGATATCAACCTCTTTGTAGGAAGATATGAAGAAACTATTAAAGATATATGGAAGAAAGGGCTGATTTATTTCTTCATCATCATGTGTAGAAATATAAATACAATCCTAACAAGCCATTATATTTCATATACATTATATCTTGGATGTATATTCTTATGTATTTTAACAGGTTTCCTCTCTTAGCTAAGAAAACAATTCAGTAAATTCATAGATGATAAGAATGGAAAACATTATATGGTTAAGAATCATCCATTGTTGGGAATATATACTTCTGCTGACCTGATCTTTTATAATTATCTTGTATCCCTTCTGAGTCATTGGCATTTTCAAGAGAAGCAAGGCTCTAAGCCAGGATGTGAGTCCAAGGATAGAAAGTCACTCTAGAACTTTTCCAGTTATTTAAATTGCCTTATTGTCACCCTGAAACAGTGCAAATGGACAGGTGTTTCCCCTTTTGCTGCAGAGTTGAAATCTTGTCTTTTACAAAAATTCCAAAATTAGATTATTTGCCTAGCACATAGCAAAATAATTGTGCACTAAAGTAGGGCCACTGGATACAAAACACTAGATACAATCCAGATGTTAATTTTGCTAAATGTATGTGCTTTATTTTCTTAAAGTTACTGTATTTTGTGACTGACAATGTTATTGAGGATTTCTGGAAAGTAATTCATTACTTAACATTTTTGTAAGTACTTAGGATCATAGATTTTGAGACAAAAGGTAGCTAGCGGCCTTTCCAATTAATTTTATTATTTCTGGAGATATGATATCCTTATCTTTCCCTTTAGTTTGTATAATACAGATATTACTGCCTCACTTTTATACATAAAAATGCAAACAATGCAGAGGTATACAAATGCACGGCTGCAGAAACCGAACCCTCCCCCAAACCCTGGTCCATATACCGACACTGACACATTTGCATTATTCACTCTAAGATGGATACATCGTCCACAGACATGCTCACGAATCTCACACAAAGCTGGTCAGCCTGCTTACCGATGATGTATATAGCACTCACAGAAACAACCATATACAAAACACATACAACCCCCTGACACTTTTAACCTTTCTTCAAGACATCAGAAGCAGAGATACAGCATGGGACAAGCGTCTTGCTCACTTTTCTTTGACTGTTCTGTTTTTGTTGCTGTTTTTCTCAGAGTTATTTCCCAGCCCTCCTCTTGCAACCCAGCCCCCAGACCTTTTCCAAGTCACTACTGCGCATGTGCTCCGCATCCCTCCCCTTCCTGGGTACCAGTCGGGCGCTCCCCGACTCTGTCGGCGGAAGAGATGCAGTAGCGTCACGGGCGCCCAGCCCCTTAAAACGCGCTGGCTGGAGCCACCTCCCTCCTTGCAGCCCGCTGGGGGGATGGAGTAAAGGAGACCCATCGACCCGCCAGTGGAACCGGCAATGGAGTTAAAACAATCCTTGTCCGCCCACCTGGAGGCTGAGAAGCCGCTGAGGCGCTATGGGGCCGTGGAGGAGACGGAGTGGAAAGCAGAGGGACTGAGGAGAAGTGAGTACCCGGGCGGGGATAGTGGAGCAGCCCTGCAACCACGCTGGTGGTTGCTTAAGCGCGGTAAAAGCTAGAGACCGTTCCCTGCCCGGCTGAAGAAGGCGCCCCCGCAGCGGTGCTTTTAGCTGAGGGGGGCGATGCGCAGCGCCGCGCGGGCTTAGGTTTCTAACAAAGGGGGACCGGCACGTCATTCCCTCTGGGTTCTCAGCCTATGTGTCCTCTGTCCAGGGGACTTCCCGAAGAGAGCCCAATGGGAAATGGAGAGGGAACACCAATTCCTGGGCTCTGGTTTGGGCTTTCGAAATCCTGGTCCAGTCGCTTTCTGATGGTTCTTGAAATGGGCTCTCTTCCTCAGTTGCAGGCAGACAGGGAGAGAGATTAGGGGTGAAGGATGATTCTTCCACCCTGCTGCTATGGGAACAAGTGGACCCTACATTCCCAAAAGAGGCAGTTGTCCATGATCAGTTTTCTTGGTTGAGGGTGCATGTGAAATTCTCAGCATTCCTTCTTTCTCTCCAGGCACACATGCCTACTTCACCTATTTGGGAGTGGGAAGAGGTGATACTGGACTCAACTAAAGCTTTTGGTTTGTATACACTGTCATTGTATAACAGATGGACTCTGTTTGCTAAATCTCCAAGGTCTTCAGTGCAAAGAACATCTTTCCAAAGATGAAGAATTTTTTTTAAGGGATGCAACAGTTGACACTTCTGCACCCCAGAGTCCAAAGGCAGGAGGGTGCCTCCTGAGGGCAACCGAGACACTAATCCTCCTTGCAAAAACCTAGTGAGACTCCAAGTGCCCTTCACCTTGCTTGCCTTAATGCAGCTGTTCACCAGATGTTGCAAAAGGTCATCTCCCCTTCTCATTCAGCCTGTAAATTCCTGCCTTTGCTCTAACCATTCTCACAATCAGCCATAAAGCAGGAATATATATATTTTCAAGCTACTGGGGGTAGAAATGGGGGTTCCATAGACACATGACATACTTGGTTTAATTTTTATTATGATTGTCTTGGACAACTTTCATTCCCAATGTGGGTGCTCTTTGCATCATCTCTGTCCAGTAGTGAACTGTGTGTTTTCACGTTCTTCCCTTCTCCAATCATTGAGATTTAGAAAGTCTTCATAGAATGGCACAGAAATGTTCTGATTCAGGTGTATTCAGCTTGAATTGGGACTACAGATTAATTCATGTTTGGACTGCTGGAGTGTTTTACAGTATAGCACAGGGTTCTCTACTATCTTAACTCTTTCTCTCCCCCACCCTTCCATCTTTCCAATATTCAAATGTCAAACTCTCCTTCCCACTTAATATTTCTGCTGTGACAGTTTTGTTGCAGTGTATATTATGGGATCAGGACTGAATGTATCAATATTTCTTCAAACTAGACTGAAAAGACTCCCAGGATATGTTCATTAATTTCACAAGCATGGGGAAGCTGTGGCTGCTTCTGGAGCCTACCATTTTATGGCCCAATCAATAGAAATTGTTTTGTACCTGATAAGCTGATGTTAATGTAGATCAAACTTTTAATAGCATCTGTAGAAATGACCTGCTTTTTTTCTTTTGCACAGTAACACTCTGGAGTAATATTAAACTGTTGGTCTTCACTCCTGTCACCTTATTGTAGCCTTTTCTTGCCCTGTGAACTTTTTAATCTTTTAGGTGACAGATTGTAAGCTATTCAGAGCTTTTTAGATAGATTCCTTTATATGTCTTTCTTGCAGTAATCAAAGCCTATTCTCATGCTTTTTAGAACTCTGCCCACAAACTCTGGTCTGTTTTTACAGCTATCTTAAAATCCAAGGTTGGGCTTTTTTTTTTTTTTTTTGTACTCAAATTTGGAATCTTCTTAAGAAATTGATTTAAGACAAGCTTTGGAATATTAGTTTGCTAGTTGTTAGTTTCATCTTTTGGGGTTTCACACTGTTGGCTATATAGACTGTTACGAGAGCTATGTGAGAGAAAAGTAACAATAAGAAGCTCTTTGGGGAATCTGTCCCACCTACCTATATCTATACCATTATATATAACATCTATGAAATGATTTCTATTAGATGAATATAGTATGATGATAGTTACTATCGGTTTCCAAAAATAAAAACCCAAGTTGATGTAAGGATCTGACATTTGATGTTGAAGTACTTTAAAAATTTGCATAATGTGATGGAAATATAGACCCAGGGTAGTGATTCAGTTGCCTTTTAACAGGAGAGAGAGCTCTCTGCTGATGGAATTCTCTACATATTTAAATTTATTTTGTTAAACACTAAGCATGTGCTTAATTAAAAGATAACATAAAAGAAAAAAAAGAACAGAGGACTGATTTTTTTTGAGGGGTGATGCAGGATTGTATAAAATTATCTTATTAAATGTCTTTATCAAAGAAAAAAATAATAATAATGAGAAGCTGAATATCTAATTATTCAGAACAGAACAGAATTTGAGAATTTTAAACCAGATTTTCAAGTCACAGCTTCTATATATCTTGGTCTCTTCTTCTATATAACTGGAATAATAGCCCTACTTTCTTCATAGGAAATTGCTTTGAATCTGTGGAAAGTGTTTCATGGGGAAAATGCTTTGATTTTTAAAAAATTCTGACCTTTTTCCAATCACTTTCCTCTGTTATTGAGACTCATCTCATTTTGTATTTGAACTGGGTTTTTAAGGGTGGGTAGAATTTAGATAGAAGGGGAAGAGGGGGAAGGGCATTCCAGGTGGGTGGAAAAGCATCAGAGAAAGCATGGAGGTGGGAAAGAGCATGCTGTGTGCAAAGGACAAGAATAATGTAGAAGGCTCATGCAAAAAATTTTCCTGCAAGCAAAGGAGAACATGATTCTTGTTTAAAGGTCCAAGTTTGTGGAATGGCTGGTAAATTGCTGACACCAATCAAGAAAACACATCTAGACTGAAACTGAACAATATTTCAGGTTTATCAAAATAGTTAAGATGGAAAGATCCAAATATAAAACCTAAGGTTTTTTAAAATAGATTTTCTATGAAGGTTTAGCTTGGTTTGGTTACTCTTGGGTGTGGGAGGCAAATATTACACAAGTTTGTTAAGAAGGTCAGTTAAATCTTTGAACCATTCATTAAAGCCTTTCTCAGCTTCATGGTATAGTGGAAAGAGCCCCAGATTTGGTGTCAGAGGACCTGGGTTCTTAGCAGTGGTGTTCTAATAAATGTTTAACAAGAGGGGTGTACATATGACATACTTTTAAGCTTAATGTGCATTATAAACACTTTCACCATCATTTTCTTAAGTGCAGACAATCAACAACATAATAAAACAAGCCCTGACTGGCAGTGTTTGCTGATTTCTGAGCTGTAAATTCCCACACTGAAAATTAAGTCATCTACTCTCCAGGGGTGTTTTGAGCTGACTCTAGGACATGGTTGGTTCTTATCAACAGCATGACCTTAGATATATCATTTCATCTCCAAAGGGCTCAGTTCTTCATCTGTCGAATAAGAGGGTTGGATTTAATGGTATCTTAGTCCCCTTTCATGCATTAAATTCTCTGATCCCAGGATGTAAAGAAAGAGGCAAGACTATAGTGACAGATGGATAAAGGGAGGAACTTAGATATAAGAAACTTGATTCTATACACCATCACCAGAATGGCGACCTACATTATGCAAATTATTGTGGGAACATAATTGTAGAGTTACAAAAAAGATGAATGTGAATTGAATGTTTTATTTCTTTTTGTATCTCTAGAATCTAGCACAGTACCTTGCATGTAGTAGAATATTTGTTGAATTAAGAAAGACTTATAATAAACACACCATTATTTACTTCTTTGTGTGACTATTCATAACTTTAAACAGCAAGTCTAATAAATAGGGAGACATTTTAATCTGTAATCGGATTATTTAATGATTTTAGGGTTTTATTCTCATTCGTTAACTGGTAGAGAAAAACAGCCACTTGCTCTTATTCCTGATCTCCAAACATAATTTGCAAAGGATCATAATAGTGGGCATTTATAGAACTCTTCAGGACCACCAGGGTTAGAGGTTAGAAACAGGAAGAAGTATTTCATGAGTTCAAATCTGGCCTCAGACACTGTGTGACCCTGGGCAAGTCATTTAACCCTTTTTGCCTTAGTTCCTTGCCAGTAAAATGAGCCGGAGAAGGAAGTAACAAACTATTCCAATATCTTTGCCAAGAAAACCCAAATAGGGTTGTGAGGAATGAGACGTGACTGAAATGATGGAATTACAAAGTAGAGTTATTTTTTTTTTGCTTTTTGGAGGGCAGTTGGGGGTTAAGTGACTTACCCAAGGTCACACGGCTAGTTTTTGTGTTAAGTGTCTGAGACCGGATTTGAACTCAGGTCCTCCTGACTCCAGGGCCAGTGCTCTACTCACTATGCCACCTAGCCGCCCCCCAAAGTAGAGTTCTTTAGTCAGGCAGTCAATACAGAATTATTAAGTACCTCCTATGTTCCAGATACAGTGCTAATAAACATTGGGGTTACCAAAGGAGACAAAAGACAGTCTCTTCCCTTAAGGAACTCACAGTCTAATAGTGGAGATATCCTGCAAACAATGTACAAACAAGATACTGACAGGATAATTTGGGGGTCATTACAGAGGAAGGCTCTAAGATTAAAGAGCACTAGGGAAGACTTCTAGCTGAAAGTGAGACTTGAAGGTTTACATATTTCTAAAATGCTATATATATAGATTATCACATTCAGTCTTCAAAATAACCCTGTAAAGTAAGGGCTATTATCCCTGTTTTATAGGTGAGGAAACTGAGACTGAGAAAGAGTAAGTGACTTGCCCAGGATCATACAGTCTAATAAGTATCTCAGGCTGGATTTGAACTCTGTTCTTCCTGACTCCAAGTCCATTGTTCTACCCACTGCACCACATTGGTTCCAAGACAAGGGAGAATTAGTATGCAGATTATCTGCTCTGACTTTTCCTCTTGGATGAAATCCATATCCGTTGGCTCTCATATCACAGGAAACAACATCTGTCTTTTTTTACTCGGTTATACTGTCTGCTGGTAAAACAGGTCTGACAGCTTGGAGCTTGGCATAGACAGCGAATCTCTTTTATTTTATCCTCATCCAAAACACTGCCCCAAAAGCTCCAAAAAGGTTTTTGGCTATTTATTAACAGTCACACAAAGAAGTAGATAATAGTAGTCTCAGTACGATGGAGGTTCATAGGAAGCCAAAGAGGAAAGTCAATTCAATTCAACAGGCATATTCAGTACCAGCTATGTGCAAGAATGTCCAACTTCTATTCTCTCCTCTCAAGCATCTCCATGCAGAATACACTTTCTTATTGAGTTCACCTGAGGCACCAAGGGGCCAAAATCCAAGAATATGTGTTTTTGTATCTTAGGGTCTTCCAGGTAGCTTGTTTATTACAAACAGTAAATTATTTTTAGACATGTTGCCCCTATAGTCAGGAATCATAGTGTTTGGGGTAAAAAAAAATACCCATTATTCTTAATTTAATTAGAAAAGTAAACACAGAGATGCCTTAGATAAGAAGAGGAATTTATTCCCTTTCCCCCGGGAAGAAAGGGATGCCCCATCTTGGATTCCTTACCTATGTTGCTGCATGAGGCTGACGGTCGGGAGAGAGAGGGCCCCAAAGATCAGGTCTGGGATTTTAAAGACCTAATTAGGACGTCCCCTCTCCTGGCCAACTGCCACTTTTCATTGGTGAAAAATTCACCTCCCCAACCCCCTCCCTACTAAGACTGCAAGGAGGACGACCCTCACCAGGGCGGGAAAAACAGACAAAGAAAGATAAAAGTAATTGACAGGAGAAAGGGGGAGGGTACAGCACTGGGGAGGGGTACATTCCAGACTGAGAAGCTTTTCACTAATTTGTGTCCCACATAATAGGATGGGCAAGCCAAAAAAAAAAAAGGGGGCCACAAAAACATATAAATAAGGGAAGCAAGAAGGTGGGCCAAGATAGCTGGAACAGCAAGGAATCGTAAGGAGACGTAGACATGTGCCCTTTCAACTACCTCCCTTAAGACTCAGAGATATCCCAGGACCCTGCACCCAAGAGCCCTGTGAATAGCAGTATCACTAAACCACTAACTCTGATTTGAGTTCAGCCCCACTAACCATAATAGAAGGATGCAACTGATTGGAGAAGGGACTGACATCTCTTTAACCACAAACTGCAGACCAACTGTCAGCAATGGGCAGGTGAACTGAAGAGCCCAGGAATAGCACAGCTGCCCAGACCACCCACCCTGCCCAAACCTCATTGGTGTAGGGGAGCAATCCTTGTGGAAATGCACCTAGCAAGCCCTGACCTCTTCAGAAGCCATAGCTACTGAAGATCCAGAAAAGAAAGTTCTTAATGCCAGAGTCTTTGGCATTGTGAATTAGTTCCACATAAGAGGGGATGTAAATGTCATTCAAGATATATGCATTGCCATCTGTTTTGCTTCTATACTCTGACAACCACTGGACTTTTCCATCCGACTTGCCACTGATCCTATATATGTTATGACTCCCATTGTAATATGATCTCTTTGCAAGCAGGAATGATCTTTGCAAACCTTAAAGTATTACTGTATTCTAGCTATTATGATTTTTATTTGAATTCTCAGGTCTTAGCACAGTGTTTTGCAAATGCTTTTTCATTCATTCTTAAAATATGCATATGGATTTGCAAAGTTGTTTCCCCCCCCAGCCTTGATTCTTATGGATTAATATAATTGTCTGATTTATTAATCTTGCCTGTCTTATGTGGTCTCTGGTAAACCCGATATCTTCACTTGTCTAACTCAAAGTTAAATTGCCATAGATTAGAGTGGGAGAAGAAATGCATCAGAATAAATCTAGCTGTAGATGTAAGGAAAGGAACAGGCATTTATTAAATGCCTACTATGTTCTAGTCACTATGCTAAGCACTTAGCAAATGTCATTTCATTTGATCCTTATAGCAACCCTGGTGGGTAAATGCTATTATCATTCCCATTTTATAGATGAAGTAACTGAGCCAAGCACCAGTTAAATGCCTGCTCCAGGGTCACACACCTAGTAAGGGTCTGAGGCTAGATTTGAATTTAAGTCTTCTTGATTCCTTCTGTCCACTGAACCACTCCACTGCCTCTCAGCAGAAGACAGATGCATTTCTCTTAAAGGGAAGAATTTGAAAAGAGAAAAAAGTTATAAAGAGAGACCACTGTCAAGGGGGTTCACTGACCAAGTATTTTATTGTCTTATGGATCATTTCAATCTTATTTCCCAAATAAAAATTCATTTATTCAACAAAATATTTAAAGTACCTAATATGTACAAAACCCTATGCTAGTTACTAGGGAAAAAAAGAGAAATAAGAGATATGCCCTGCCCTAAAAGAGTTTTCAGTCAAGGAATGGAGATAATTTATATATTCAGTTACAATATGATGTGTATGGATTACAGCTGCAAGTCATATGGTTAAAAATCTAGAGTTGGAAGGGACCCCAAAGACCAGTCAGGCCAACAACCTTATTTTACAGATAAGGAAACTAAGACCCTCTTATACTAAGGTTAGTAACTTGCTTATGATCATACAAATAGTAAACAAAAATTGTAAACAGTAGAATTTGAACCCAGGTCCTCTAACTCCAGAGCCTATGCTTTTCCCACTGTACAACATCACAAAGTCTTGCTCCACTGTCTTGTTGTAGTTTGGAGGTGATCTTAGGTTCCTGAGGACTGCCAGGAGAGCATAAGCTTTGTCAGGTTCTACCATGCTGGAAAGGCTTCAAGTAGTGTCCTAGCAACAGAATATGTTGACTTTTCAAGGACCAGTCTGACTAAGTACAGTGTGGCTCATTGCTGAGATGCTGGCCTCTTACTGATAAATTCTTTGGCCTTGGCAACCCATGAAACAAAGGAGAATACAAAATGGCTTCCAGTCCTATGCAGCCCCTTTCTGTAGTGACTTGTTGCTTGTCCTTTGTTCTTGAAGAGGAAGGTAATGCCGTGACTTGCAAATGAATTGGATTTAAGTGAGGCAGGACTGTGTAGTCACCAGCCTCACTCTCTCCTCCAGAGCCATCTGAGTATCTATCAGGACAACCGCAGATGGCCTTTGATGCAGTGGGAGATCATGATCTTTTTAAGGTCTCAGTTTGTCTAAGTCAATACCCATTCAGTGATTGAGGGTATGTAAAAATTAGGCAGAGAATGACCTCTTTTACCTAGTCAAAAAAATCAACCTGGGAGGGGAAGACCCTTAGGTTTTCTGACCAAAACAGAATCAATTGCTATTTATGCTGACTCTGAGCCATCAGAGGCAAAACAATGAGTCTAGTGACAAAATGATAGAGGAATAAGAGCATTAAGAAATATAATTTTTAAGCTATCTATAAATACTTAGCAGTTGTCATTCTTACTAGGATATCCTTGACCGGTGACCAGTTGGATACACTATAACCAGAGGGACTAGATCATAGAATCTTGACATTCTGGGTCAAAAAGAGGACAAAAGAAAGTTGGAGTTAGATGGAAGGCTGCTGGCTCTTGGTTACCTTTGGAGAGGCAAATAAAGGAGTTGGCAAATTGGTTTTATTGTCAATCTGAAGGTAACAAGAAACATCACAGGTGTCACAGGACACCTGGTCACCTGGAATTGCAGTGCTCATGATAAGTAATTACAAAAAATCTATCATGAAGTTAATTGCAGCTTATGTGCCAACATCTGTTGCAGAGGAAGGAAAAACACATAAATTCTATCTCCTTGATAAGACCCTCTAAATTAAATTGACATGTAGTCTGATTAGTTTTATGCAAAGGTAGGCATAGAGGTAAAGAAAGAAAAAAGTTATAAACAAGAAAGACTAAAAGATTGTATACTCAGAAACCCCAAGCCTGGAATTCAATGAAGAATTTATTAAAGAGGAGAGTTTGGAAACACTAGACTTGTGAAACACCAAGTAACATAAAAAATGAGCTTATATTGAACTTGTAGAAAATAGTCAGTTATTGCTGTGAGAATCCTTTGCAGATTAGCTGTCTATGTATAGTCAGTCTGCTAACTTAATAGTGCAGAGATTATAATCAGTACCAAATTAGGAAAAAGAATGAAAAATGAGATGATGTGAGAGACATTTGAGATATCTTCAGTCTGGCAAATTTAAATAAGCAGTTGTTGCAGAAAATGGGGAATAGATAAAAGAACAGATATTGACATAGACTATGAACATTCTCCTAAACAAGTTTAACTGCTGTAAATTAGTTGTTCCAGTGAGAGGACTGAAAGATCTCAATCAGCAAACATTTGATCACTTTGCCAAATGGAGAGAAAAAGAAATGATAAGCAGCAAGGTTTAGAATAGGGGTTGGCAAACTACAGTCCATGGGCCAAATCTTCTTGCTGCCTGTTTTTGTACATGAGTTAAGAATGTTGTTACATTTTGAAATACCTTATGATAAAATATAAAAACCATTCTTAGCCTGCAAGTTTTACAAATACTTTAAAATGCAGTATTTAAAAATGTAAAAAGCACCTCACAAAACCATTTTTAGTTTGCAGGCTATGCAAAAACAGGAAGTGGATTGTATTTGAACCTTGGGTCATAGTTTGCCAACCCCTGGTTTAGAATATAAATTCATTTTTAATATCTTAAGGGGGAAGGCAGTGGAAGGTTTTTTTTAGCAATACTGCTTCATAAAACATTTAAGGCTAAAACGAGTTTCAGAAAACTTGGTGAGAGAAAGCCAGACCATCCCATGGGTATTTAAGGATGAAATTGAAAGGAGGTCAATGAACAGACCAAAATGGAAAAGATCTGGAAAGATTTTCACAGTAAACCTTAGAAATATGTGGTTCAACACTTAAGCACAGTGACTGGCACATAGTAGGAGCTTCATACACATTAACTGATTTTCTGGGAAAGCAGGTGAAGTAGTCAAGTAGCAAGAGTAAAGAATAACAGTTAGATGGATTGTCTCTTGGCACCTGTACAATTCCATGAGATCTAAATGAAGAACCCTACAAGATGGGTGGACCCTAGGCGGAGGCTTCTTAGGAAGATATAGACAACAATCCCATAGAAACAGAAGATATGGGAGAGTTGCAATCTGTACTATAGAGGGAAAGCCCCACATGGATGAAATCAGTGATTGATAAAGTATGAAAAAGAAGGACAAAGTGATAAATAAGAGTTCGGAAGAGGAACAAGTAACTATCATGCCTCAATATAGAGAGAATATACTGAGGAGTGATATTTGAGCTACTCCTTGAAGGACTAATCATAAGAGGTTTTGAGGTTGGCAGAGAAGGCATTCCAAGCATGACATATGCCATGTAAAGGACATATTTCCAGCAGGGGCTGGAAAACAGACAAGTAGCAGGCATGCTCAGAAGATAGCCAGCTGACTTGATGGGGAATAATTTGTAATAAGACAGAAAATGTAGATCTGATCCAGGTTGTTCAGAAGGCTTTGAATGACAACATAATGAATTTAGACTTTATTCAATAAGTAGAAAGTAGGCAATGAAGGTTTTTGAGTGGAGGAATGGCATGATCAGAGGTGTATTTTGGGAAGATTAATTTAGAAATGATGTATAGAAATGATGTAAATGAGGTATATAGGATGAACATCATCTCCTCCATGAAGTTTTCTTTGTTAAGTCTCACATTTTGTTTTGCATGTATATTTTTTCCTTTTTTTTTTTGAAGGGGCAATGCAAGGCAATTGGGGTTAAATGACTTGCCCAAGGTCACAAGCCTAGTAAGTGTTAAGCATCTGAGGTCAGATTTGAACTCAGGTCCTCCTGACTCCAGGGCCAGTGCTCTATTCACTGTGCCACCTAGCCACCCCAATGTTTGTGGTGTTTTTTTAAATATGTGTCATAGTTACCTACTAGATTATAAGCTCTATGAGGATAGGGCACATGTGTTAAATAAACTATCTCCCTCATTAGCTGTATAATGAATGCATACAATTTGTGCTTAAATAAATGTCTGAATGAATTGAATGATTAAAAAGAGGAGAAAATGGGTTAACAATCCAGGGAGACCCCATGAGAACAGAAATGAAGATACAGATTTGTAAAATAATCTCTTTTACTCTACCATATAATTGATCAGACATTCATCAATTATTTATTGAATAACCACTATCACCTCACTTTTTTTTTTAGGAACTCTGGGGGAACCAAAAGAAATATAATTATCTTCAACCTCAAAAAGCTTGAGATTCATTTGGGGGACAAAACAATTACTTAAGCAATAGAAAACTATTAAGTGCAAAATTGTACGACCTGAAGTAGTTTAAAAAATTATGGATCATAACTTGAATTGAGCTTTGAAGGATGCATAGGATTTGGTTCAATGAAAAGGCAAAAAGGAAAATGGACATTCAAGGGTGTTAAATAGCATTGGCATGAGCTTCAGATAGTGAGGAGACCAATTGATCTAGGACAGAGGCTAAATGCTGAGGAATGGTGAGAAATTAGGTCCAATGAACAGGGTTCAATTAAATTACAAAGGATTTTAAAAACATGGCAAAGGAGTTTGAATCTGATATAATTACTAGTCAATAGGGAAGCATTGAAAGTTTTTGAGTGGAGGAGTGACATGAAGGAAATTGTGTTTTAAGAATGCTTTATGATTGAAAATGCTATCCACATCCAGAAAAAGAACTGTGGAGTCTGAATACAGATATAAGCATACCATTTTCACTTTAAAAAATTTTTTTCTTTCTCATGATTTTTCCTTTTGTTCTGATTTTTTTCACAACGTGATTAATGTGAAAATATGTTTAATATAATTGTACATGTATAACCTATGTCAGATTGCTGGCCATCTTAGGGATGGGGAAAGAAAGGAAGGAATGGAGAAAAAATTTGGAACTCAGTGGTCATTTTTTCCTCTAGAATTCACATTTCATTTTTATTATACTTTTTAACTCTACAAAAAAAATACCTCTCTCCCTTCCTTCCTTCCTTCCTTCCTTTCTTCCTTCCTTCCTTCCTTCCTTCCTTCCTTCCTTTCTTCCTTCCTTCCTTCCTTCCTTCCTTCCTTCCTCCCTCCCTCCCTTCCTCTCTTTCTTTCTTTCTTCCTTTCTTCCAGAAATTAGAGTTGACGTTGAAGTCAAATTGGGTTTCTTTGTTTTTGTTTTTTAGGCTTTGTTTGTAGGAATTTGCATTGTTCTTTTCTTCTGGATTTGGGCCTGTCTCCAAAATAGCTTTTATTATCACTGCCTTTTTTTAATGCACTTTTTCTTCTAGCCTTCTGAACTGAAATTTTGTATTAGAATCAGGCTCTGGGTACTTCTGGAGGGAACCCTGGAATTCTACATGGTACTGGTCTGTATTATCTGGGGTATTATCCAGGTAATTGAGAGCTGTGTTCTTCATGGATATCAGTGACACCTCCGACTAGAAAACTGCAAATTTTCAGTTTGTTCTAGCTCCTATTTAGGGCATGGAATGACTGTTGCCTTTCTTGTTCGAACTTTGTAGGCTCTGGATCCTGTTTTTAGTCTGAGAAACACAACTGCAGGGCTTACCTGGTTTGGACTCCAGTAGACAGGTACTGGCCCCACTCTTGTTCCCTAGCTAAAAGATCTTGCAGGTAGAGGAACAGAGTGCCATCCCACTTCTATTTTGTCTGTACTTGCAAGCTGAATCTTTCTCCTGCTCTGGGGTCAAAGCAACAGAGTTGCCCACCATAGTGCCAATGCAATATTAACAGAGCCCACAATCACAATAAAGACCATGACTATGAGTATCACATGACATTTGATCACAAAATATAAAAGATTCTCCAGATAGAGGATAGAACTGAAGCATTTATTTAGACACCAGAAAACCCAACCCCCAAAACAATAAGCCAATTCCATCACAGTACCAAAGATATTCAGAAGCCATAATAACACTGAGAGCCACGCCATCCTTCATCCTTCCCACAAACCAATACAAGATCAATATTTACTCACAAACCTCTCTATCTCTTTAATGAGCATCCTCTGCCCCCAGAGTCTGGCTAGCTCTCATTCTCAGCTTCTTGTGGGCTCTGCTTCCCTTCAGCAAACTCCTCCCACCGCAGGCTCCATGTGACTACATTCAGCCTATCAGGGAGCAGCATTTACTTTCAAAGCAGGGGAGGTCTTCAGATTTCCTCCTAGGTCTATTAAGGGGCAGGGAAGATCTTCAAATTCCCATTCCCATTACACCCACCCATCCCTATTCTGAACTTCCAGTCCTGGTCACTTGCTTGTTGGCTGATAATTATGATCACAATCCTGATCTTGGACTGGAAAGAAGCTGACCTACTGTTATTTCTCCTTGGATTTCCTGATTGCTACTCAGTCTCATTAGTCAGGCGTTCTTCATGGATCTTTGCTGGAGTAGTTGTGGGAGAAAGCTGGACTGTACGGTTTCCTCCTACTCTTTCTTCTTCAAAGCATTTATTTTAATGATCTAGGAATAAAGTAAAGTGATAGACTAGGATAGTGGCAGTGGAATTGAGACTTTCAAGAAAGAATCACCATCAGAATTATATAAAGGGTAAAAATAGAAATATCCAGGTTAAAATGAGGATAGCTCTTCAGGCAAGAGATGACCACTGTCCTTTATTTGAGGTCATAGGTCACAGAGTTACAGTTAGAAAGGACTTCATCCCCTATTTAGACTAACATCTTAATTTTACACATCATAGGATCACAGCATCATAGATCCAGAGCTGGAAGGGATCTTAGAGGCCCTTGAATACAACTCCTACATTTTACAAATGAGGAAACTAAGGCACAGAAAGGTTAAAAGATTTGCCTAAGATCACACAGTTATTTTATTTCTTTGCTTTTTGGAGGGCAATTGGGGTTAAGTGACTTATCCAAGGTCACATGGCTAGTTTCTGTGCTAAGTGTCTGAGGCTTTATTTGAACTCAGGTCCTCCTGACTCCAGGGCCAGTGCTCTATTCACTGCACCACCTACCCACCCCTGATCATACAGTTATTAAGTCTCTGAGATAGGATTCAGCCTCAGATCTTCTGACTCCAATTCCAGTTCTATACACTATGCTACCTGGATCTAGAGAGGCTAAGTGATTTTCTCAAGATAACACAGGATTTTTTTGTATTTAAAGAAATGAGCATCTATTTATCTTGCACTGACTTTAAATAAACATTGGAAACACCAGATATAATGTAATAAAGGCCAAGAATCACAGGAAAAATTAAGCAGAATTACATAAATATACAGCCATGTATCACAGGGGTGCGAATCTGCTTTTTAGGTTCATTTGGATTCCTAAAATTCCAAATTGGAAAATTGCAATGATTTTGGTTATTTATAGCTCATTTTATCTTAAGTTCCTCCTAAAATAGCCAAGGAAGTAGTATAAATTTGGAATGATAACGACAAATATTCCGGGGGGTTAATAGCATCTCTAAAACCCTGCCAGATACTCAAAACAGAACAGCTACCACCTCCACCAAATCTTCCTATCATCTTGCCTAAAAGCCAACAAAACAGTTCAGAAGGAAAATAGCATCTGCAGACAGACAATACAATGAACCTTGAAAAGACCATATCAAGTTTTGTGGGTTAAACTTGGTCAGCAGTTAATTCATAAAGGTTAGGGCCCCACACAGTGATTATTTATTGTTGTTTTAGATTTATTAATTAATTTATGACAGTGTTCATTGTAATTTAATTGTGCTTTATAATAATTTGCAAATATTTTATATGATACTAAAAAATCCAATCAAGGCCATCACAGCAGAGTTTTTGTTGGTCCAATATAGACAAACTTGTGCCTAATTTCTGGGGTCAGATCAGCATCCTTGTTTTCCTGCAGAAATTACAGGTGAAATTACAACTTTTCAAGTTTAGATGTGTTTATAACATGCTATGTAAACATTTATTTGTGCTTAATGCATATAACCTCCCAAAGTTAATCAAAATCTCACTTGAATTAGACACAGAACAGGCAAAGACAGCCAATGTTGCTAATTTCACCTCAGTTGATTGAATTTTCTGAGCCCTGCTGCCACTGAACATTTTCACAAAATCTTTGTAATTGCAGATTCCTCCTGGCAGTCCTTGGGTTGGTAATTGGAAACACATCGCTCTCCTTGGTTCTGATTCTTGAGATAAACCTGGGACAGTGAGAATAATAATCAGAGGAATGACAAATCAGAGACTCTTCCAAACCCTACTCTGAATGATACGTTTTTGGTTTTTTTTGTTTTTTTTTTTTACAAGGGGAACTGAAAAATGGTCATTGGCTTGTGCGGGGGATAAAACTGCTTAATTTTCTTTCCCTTTCACAACCAGCGTCCCAGAGTGTGAATATTACCCACTCCTATTTGCAATACATTTTTGCAGACTTTGTCCTGGCACCCACCCTAGAATCTCTACTTCTCTTTGCTCAAACATATATAACACAGGGCAAATTTCCTCCTGTTCTGACTTTAAAATCTTATGCAAATGGATGCAAATCCTGAAGAGCAGCTCAGCAGATGCTAGGGTTGTCTGAGTTCTGTTCCAGAAAGCCAGATCTGTTCCAGATCCTGAAAGCACAGAGGTTATTTTCCAGGGAGCAGTCAAATACTTCTCTCCTCTTTGCCACCTGGCACAGAGCTCAGGCCGCCTGTTTTTGTTCTTTTGGGGATTTTTTTACTCCTCTTTTCTTGATGTTTATCTCTGTGGCATTGGTCTTTTATTGTGTATCTCTCCATCCATGCACCTAGCCAGCTTTTGCTGAGTGCCCATTATATGTAAAACATGATAATCCAGGATTCTATGAAGGAAACCAAATATAAGGCCTGGCTCTTGCCTTTCAGGAATTTACAGACTACATAAGGAGCTCTTAATCTGGATTTTATGAATTTAAAAATATTTTAATAACTTTTTCAGTAAAATTTGTATCTTTTATATTTTTTTCGGCATTTAAAAACATTATTCTGAGAAGAGATCATGAAAGAATCCGTAACACAAAAAAGGTTAAGACCCTGGGTCTGGATGGAGAAATAAGACATAATACAAGGAAAGATAAATAACAAGATGAGATAAATGGCAGTTCAGTATATGGGTATACGAGGTGTCATGAGGCAGAGTATGATGAATCATCGTGAATGTATGCAGATAGTAAGCCTTAGGAATTCAGAGGCAGGAGAGACCTTGTTGAGGGCTGGGAGGGTCCGAGAAGTCTTCCTTTTGGAGAATTAATGCCTTTATCTTGAGGGATGGGTAGAAAGTACGTAGGTGAAGAAGGAGAAAGGATTCCAGGTAAGGAGAAAGGATTCCAGGTAAGGAGAAAGGATTCCAGGTAAGGAAAAGGGGAGAATGAGAATAATGGTAGTATTAACAGAAAACAGAGGGGACGAGAGAAACTGGTTCAAGAGGAAAATATGATGACTTTGGTTTTAGATATGCAAAATTTAAGATTATAAAACACACCAACATATGAAGGATCAGTGATTTGGTTAATGTAATGAACTCCTTCTAACAACCAGAACGTTGCATGCAAGTTGGGAGTTGGATGAGTCATATTAAGTGACTTGCTCAGCATCATAGAGCAGAGGTATTTTGAAACCACACTGCATATTAAAACTGAGCTAAAAATCAATGATTGCATTTTAAATATTTATAACTTCCTGTTAATCTGAATATATGTGACCATTTTATGGGAATTCATTATTTGTACTAATCAGAATATAGCTCAGGATTTGAACCTAACTACTATCTATCCATTATGTCTGTTTGCCTTGATAGCAGAAATATTTAACCTGGAGACTGTGAATTTAAAAAACAATTAGAATTGTATTTCAAAATAACTGGTTTCATTTGGATTCCTATGTATTTTGTCTCATGCATTTAAAAATATTTCTCTGAGAAGGGTCTTCACTAGACTGCTAAAGGGGTACATGATACCAAAAAGGCTAACATCTTCTGTTTTACAGCAAGACATTCAAATAGAAATGTCCAGTAGAAATGTGGGAGGGAGATGAAAACTGGTGAAATAGGTGAGGAGGGGATGAAATCTTATGGGGACCTTCCTTACCCTAGTTCCTATGTTATAGTGAGTCTGAGGCAGAGAGTAATGATTCAGAATAAAAAAAAAACCAATGAGTTTAATGAGACTTCTTTGACTTTATTGGGACATATAGCAGGCAATCAGAATGTTCCATTCCCCAAACCCCATCAAGAAGGGGTTCCCAGTCAAGTTCAGGAACACAAGAGAGCATGATAAGGCTTGGGAGGAGAAATGAAGAGGGCATCCAAGGAGAAGAGTGAAAAATTCTAATTACACACCATTCCACAAAACAGAACTACCTGTGTTTCTTTCTGGCTGCTTGCAGTATTTTTTCATTGTCCTAGAAGCTTTGGATTTTGAAGTTTTCATTTTGGAATTTCTTTCAGGAGCTGACCTATGGAGTCTTTCTGTTTCCACTTTGCCCTCTAGTTCTCAAGAGATCTGCCTTTTCTGAGCCAGGTCAAAGTCAGATCCTCTGACCCCTCAGGTCTGGGATCTCTAAGTTCTTGACTGGACTTGGGTCTGAGTGACAGTAGACTGGAGCTGGGCTCAGTCACTATTGGTCAGCTGGCAAGTTCTGTTGGTTCAGAGAGTCAGATCTGAAGATTTTCCTTGGGTTTTGAATTTCTTCCCTGGTTATTCCTCTGAAGGCTTCAGAGTCGGCTAGAAGCTGGAACTGAGACCTGTTCTCTTCCTGGGGTCTGAGCCACACTGTGCCGGCTTTCTCCTTTGTCTGCCCCACTCTATACACAGCCCCACTCTATACACAGCCCAGGGCCTTCCTCTGCTCCATACTTGGTGATACTACCCCTGGTCTCTGGTTCCCTCAGTCTGCCCTAGACCTGGGTAACATGCAGCAAAATGACCAGTTGGTACCAGATCCTGGTATGGGTCTGGGACCTCCTCTTGCGCTGGTACACAACCTCTCCCTGGGAACACATGTGGCTGAGTTTCTGGCCAGACACCATTACACCATCCCCAGGGTCTCCACACCTCTCTGTCTGACTTCCTATGCCTGGAAAAATGAGTCATAGTAGCTTGTTCTTGAATCTGCCCATCAGGATTCCATCTGGGGGAGGGTGAAGGTGAGGGTGAGGTGGGGAGGTAGAGGCTGCTGTACTTCTTCCTTCTATTCATCCATCTCGGCCCTGCCTCACTCATGCTTCTTTCTAAGTATGCAATCAGAATGAAGCTTCTCTTCCTAAATTTGGATTGGGGTGGGGGTGAGATGTATGTGTGTTACCAAACTTTGGAACTGCCAGGGACCTTAGGGATATTTTAGTCCAACCCCTTCATTTATAGATGAAGAAACTACATTTGTAGAGAGATTAAATGATTATTGTTTCCATCCAGGACAACTAACTTAGAGGCAGGTAGGTGGCTCAGTGAAGGCAGTACTGGACTCAGTTTCTTGCTAGTTATGTATGTGTACCTGTGCAAATTACCCAACCTTTCTCTCTCTCAGTTTTCTCATCTGTAAAACAGAGACCTATCACAGTGTTTTCTTTGAGAACCAATTGAGATACTGTATGTAAATTTGCTTTTTGCAAGCCTTAATGTGCTAAGTAAAGGTTAGTTATTAACTTCAAGATGAAAAGGGTGAAAGGAGCATGCTTCACACAAAGTGGAGGACCAGGATAGGTGAGGAAAAAGGAACATTTTGTTGTTCTACAGGAGTTTTCCTGGCTTGGATGAATTATGTATTTCAGGACACAGAAAAAAAAAACTTGGAGTGAAGATCTTTAAATTATTATTATTTTTTTGGCAAGTCAATTGGGGTTAAGTGACTTGTCTGAGGTCACACAGCTAGTAAGTGTGTCAAGTGTCTGAGGTCAAATTTGAACTCAGGTCCTCCTGACTCCAGGGCCAGTGCTCTATTCACTGTACCACCTAGCTGCCCCTTAGACCTTTAAATTCTTGTCAGTAATGGTGGAAGAAGAAGCATAGGGACTTGAAGAGGTACTAGAAAACTGGGGATAGTCAAATATCCCAATTATCCAAAAGGGTAAAAAGGTGTAATGCCTAAATATTGAATTTAGCATCCATCCTTGTCAAAATCCTAATAATAATAGCTAGCACTTATGTAGTACTTTAAGGTTTGCCAAGCATAATTACAAGTATTATGTAATCTTATCTTCACAACAATCCTGTGGAGGTAGGTGTTATTGTCGTGTCCATTTTACAGATAAGTAAACTGAATCACAGAGCATTTCAATGACTTGCTTAGGGTCACACAGCTTGTAAGTGTCTGATGCTGGATTTGAACTCAAGTCTTCTTGACTCCAGTTCCAGTTCTCTAATATAGTTTATAGAATTTACACATATATGAATACATATTTATTAAGAGTTAATATTTAATTAGCTATAATTAGTACTGCCTGCACTGGGCTACCTACCTGCCTCTAAGTTAGTTGGGTACCATGGTTCATTATTATCTACATTTCTTCATCTAGTCCAGAGGATATCATGAGAAACTTTGTTAAATGAATTACTGAAATACAGACATACAATATCTATAACATCTTCCTGAGTCCAAATCTGACCTCAGACACTTACTAGCTATGTGACCCTGGGCAAGTCACTTAACCCTGTTTGCCTCAGTTTCCTCATCTGTAAAATGAACTGGAAAAGGAAATAGCAAACCATTCTAGTGTCTTTGCCAAGAAAACCCCAAATGGGGTCATGAAGAATTGGACATGACTGAAACAACTTAACAACAACACACCAAATTAACCAACCTTATTTCCTTTTTTTTTGACTCTTTGGAGGGGGCAAGTTAGGGCAGTTGGGGTTAAGTGACTTGCCCAAGGTCACACAGCTAGTTTTCCTTATTTCTTTTTTTGATGCTATTACTATACTGATAGAACAGGGAAATGTTATAGATATTGTATGTCTGTATTTCAGTAATTCATTTAACAAAGTTTCTCATGATATCCTCTGGACTAGATGAAGAAATGTAAATAATAATGAACCATGGTACCCAATCAATTTCAACTTGTGTCAGGGTTCTATGACCCCTGACTGCCAGGATTCCATTACTTCTGACAGACAAGTGTTGAGAGAGAATTAAGGAGATCAGAAGGTGTCTCTAAGGACAGAGGTATCATTAAGTTCATGACACAAAGATGTCGCCCACCTTTTGAAAAGTTTGGCTTTCTTCAAGGCTCAGTTCAGATACCACCTTCTTGAGGAAGCCCGTCCTGAACTCCCAAGTTACTAGAGCTTTCTATTTCCTCATATTATTTTGTATTTACTTGTCTCTTTCAATGTTATATCTCTCAAGTAAAAGTAAGTATGAAGAGCCTGTTCATAATGCCTTGCACATATTTTTTTAATTGAATAATTTTCTTTTAAAGAATTTTATCCCTAAATCACTTTTTATTTCTGATCTCTTCTCTTGCTACCCAGAGTCATACCTTGTAATAGAATTATAAAAGAGAAAATGAATCAACAATAATTTATTAAGTATCTGCTCTATGTCAGACACTGTGCTAGTCACTGACTTCCTGATTATGTTATATATCCTGCTTTTCTAAGCTTCCCCTTCCCTTCCCCTCTGTGGTGTTATGTGATATGGCTTCCCTATCTGGACAGAATTGGCACACACCTGCTAGGCCATTTTCCCTCAGTGATTGCCAGTGTATTTATTTAATTTTTTTAGTACATTTTTATTTTGTTAAATACTTTCCAATTACATTTTAAAAAATTTAACCTTCATTTAAAAAAATTCACTTTCCAAATTCTCTTCCTCCGACACCTTGAAAATCTCCAATGTGTTTATAATTGACATAGGGGGGTACTGAGATTGGCTACTTCTCCCAACGTTTGCTATTTGAAGGAAATTAAGGTCTATTCTTTGTGTAATGTTCCTTGTCTAGTCTCTGTATCTTTTTCCCATAGATCTTTCTTCCTTGCCCTTCTCTTTTTTTTAAATAAATTTTTAAATTTGTTTTCTTGTTTACATCATTCATTTTCATGAGATTTTTGAATTACAAATTTTCTCCCTGTCTTTCCCCTACCCCAACCCTAAAA
>CM053599.1:140478936-140496536 GCA_028646575.1 Pseudocheirus occidentalis | reverse complement strand
GAGTGAGGATGGTAGAAGGGGGGGCAGATTGGGGGAGAGGGTAGTTAGAAGCAAATACTTTTGAAAAGGGACAAAGTAGAAAATAGAATAAGTGGGGGGCAGGGTAAGATGAAGGGAAATATAGTTAATCTTTCACAATATAACTGCTATGGAAACGGTTTGCGTAACTACACATGTACAACCTATATTGAATTGCTTGTCTTCCCAGTGGGGGTCGGTGAGGAGGGAAGAAGGGAACGAATCTGGAAATCAAAGTTTTAAAAACAAATGTTTAAAAAATTGTAATTTGATTCTTCAACTCAAATTAATGTTACCAATTCATTAAAACAAAATACTTTCATAAGAACTTAAATATTGCTGATTTTCCCCTCTGGTTTTGTACTACGCACACACCACACAAATTCCAATTTGTACTTTATTACATGGCCTGCATATGCAATCCATTTTTAAGAAATATTAATATTGTTAAATGCTTGTGGGGCTAAAAAGAGGGATATGTGGTCTAATTTTGGTCAGTAATACCATCTGCATAATGCTGATTCAGAAGGAGAACATTTGTTCGCTGCAATGAGATACAAAATAGATCAAGTTATGAATCATACTGTATGAAGTAAAATGTTACTATTATTAATGCATTATATGCTAAACAGAGTACAAGATATAGAATAGATATAATGTCTGACCAATAGACCCGTGCTTCAAATTATACCTGTAGAAGGATGCAAGGAATAGTATTACAATACCATGTTATCACAATACATTGTGATTATGGTCAATGGAGAACACAAGATTAATGTGAAATACTTCAATCAATGTCATCAACCTACTGAGCCATCTCTGAACAATATAACTAGCAATTTCATTGTTTAGCCATGAAAATAAAAGTACATGGGGCAAGAAATGGAAGCAGCCAGCCATGGCTTATAGACAGATAAATAGATGTGGTCCTTGCTTTAGAAAATGAGATGCTGTCTCGCTAGCATACAAAATTACACCTAAACAATTGGCTGGGGTGATATGGGCACACATTGTCTACACCCTTTTACCCTAGTAGAAATAGAAGAATGAACTTTTTAAAGTGAATCTGTCAGACTGTGTTAACATAATACAAAATCAAGAATAGTTTTTGTCATCTATTCAATTAATTTACTCGGTAGTATTCGGGTCTGCCTAGCTAATGACTCAAACTTTTTTTTTTCTTGAATCCTCTTGCCTGGGTGCAGATTAAGACCCTGCCCTTATCTCCACTGGGTACAATGGTCTGATGTGGGCATTTTTCTAACCCACAATGGTCTTTAATTCAACTCAGCCTCAGAGATTTGGTCAAAGTAAGTTTGATAAAGAAACAGGGGGGTCCAAAAGAGTCAAGGCTACAAATATGTGGTTCTACCTGGACCCGAATTACGCATACACATCAGGTTCCCAAATCATGACTCATGATTCTGCAAGATGACTGTTATTCAACCATGGACTGAAGAGGCAAAAATAATAGAGTCTGCTTTTAAAAGTGAGTTATAAGAAATGTCCTTGTCTACTATATAGTCTTAGTGAAGATTTAAGTTTTTACAGTTATCATACTTTAATATACTAGCCATTCCAGCTAATAACCTATTTATGCTATTAAAGCTTAAAAATGCACTAAGACTTTTGGGAAACCTCATGTATTTTTATTTTGAATAGTTGTCTACTATTTAAATAGGATTTTAAAAGTATTGATTAAAAGGGAAAAAAATGACCTAGGCAGAGAGAGTCAGACAGAAAGAGACAGAGAAATAGAGATTTGCAAAGAGTTTAGACCTTCCTTGTGGATAATGGATACTCTTTGATTTTTTGTTCATGTTGTTATTAGAGCTCATTAATGAAGGAAAGTCTCAGCGAAAACCTCTATTCATTAACGCAAACTGACAATTATTTCACAACTTATAGTCTTAGAGAGTTGCCTCAGGAAAAAAAAATTAAACTTTTACAAAGAGATGTTTATTTCATAGATAAATCAAGAAAAACCACACAAATATTTCCTACATTGCCTCAGGGATATACTCTCCCTTATACCACCTCAGTCTCTAAGGGGAGTAGGCTCAACTTATCCCTGTTCCTCCATAACATTAATTCCACCAATTTCTGTATCCAAAGGTGGCACTGATGCTGAATGACTCTCATCTACCACTGGACTGGAATCTTGAAGGTGGATTCTAAGATCATTGATTGTTCCACTGGACAACCTCTTCAAGGGCTGTAGACCAGGACTCTCAATTGCCAAATGGTGTCTTCTTGACTTTTAGAGACACATAAAGTGTGGGGGGGGGAAGAGAAGAGGGGGCAGAGCGGAGTAACAATCTTCTTCAATTAAATGGAAAAGAACAAATGTAGATGTCACGAACTAATACCTATTTCTTGGGAGCACATTTGCCTGGATAATCTTAACCATTTTATTTAAACTGGCTTTGATATCCTCTCTGGGCTAGGAATTTGAGAGATGAGACAAGCAGAAGAAAATTACTTCCTTCTTATTAGTGTAAAGGGAAAAAAGGGAGTTATCAGCCAAAATGCTGATCAATTTAATGAATTCCCTAATCAATTTAGTGTGATTATAGGGTATGGATGCATTGGGAGGACACATCTCAAGGAGATAAACACGTACATTGGCATCTTTATAGAGAACACAAGAAATTTCTCTTTTGGTTTCTAGTGGCTGGGGGGGGGCCCTCCAAGATGATTGATAACTGAAAATAAGAGGAATTAGACTCTTCTCAGAGGGGCTGCCCCTCTTTATAATCTACATAAAGCAAGTTAGGAGCTACTCTTTCCCTTCCATACTCCCTCTTTCTCTCAGAAGTGCAGGTATATAACAGCTCAGCTCCCAAAATTAATTCAGGAATAGTGTACATGAACTCCAAGCTCCTCTGAGTGGAATTTACCAAGTCAACATTATAGAATCTGTATCATATAATGCATGGAAAGACATACATTTTATATGACTGTTATATGTGTTATATGGTATGATTTGCAGGAACTGCATATTTTGGCCAGAGGAAAATATAACAATTGCTATGATATTCTCCTCTTTCCTCATTCATTTAAATAACTGTGGAAAAAGAAAGAGTTTCTACCTCAAGGTATGCTGGTAGCTGGGAAAGACCAGAGAACAAGAAATGACCACCAGGGGAATATAATAAATCATGGTGAGTATTGCCTTCATTTTGTTCTGAGAAGAAGGCACAGAAATATGAGAATCATTGTCACGTTGCCCGAGAAATCGATGGGTCATCTTGGCAGTGCTACCAATATTGGTATATGTGTCATGAGGAACAATCCAGAAATAGGAAAGAGAGAAAATTAAAGACATCGTCCTGTGCAACTTTTGCATTCTCGACAACCACCTTTTGACTGGCAAGAACTCATATTTGTGACTGCAAGTGACTCTGCGCTTTATTTATATCTTAAGACAATTGATCACTCAACAATTTTGGTCTTGCTCCTTTTAATCCTCTGAGCTTATTACGTGCATAGAAAGTTGGTCTAAATATACTGGGAATGAAGGCTACCATACCTTCCTTTCCCCTAGTTACCTGGGTAGGTATTGCAAGCCAAGTCTTACTTTCAGGAGACAATAATTACATTAATAAGCACTAAAATGTGTAATACAGACTCAAGTGTTGTGGGATTTCAGAGGAAAGAAGATAATGACAGTTGGATCACTTAGGCAAGATTTCACAGAGATGGCACAACTTGAACTGGGCCTTGAAGAATGAATTTAGTCTAAGTTGGTGGGAAAACGTGGAGACATTCCAGAGTGAACAGCATGAGTGATGGCATCGAACTGATAGCAAGTATGCCATTTCTTGGGTAACGCAGGAACATCTTGCATAGTTTAAACATCATTTTGAAATACAACTAATAGAGGCAGCTAGGTGGAGCAGTGAATAGAGCAATGGCCCTGGAGTCAGGAAGACCTGAGTTCAAATTCGGTCTCAAGACACTTGACACACTTACTACAAGTCACTTACCCCAATTGTCCTGCCTTCCCCCCCTCCAAAGAAAAAAAAATGCCACTAATAAGAAGCAACAAGGTGGTACTATTTGATCCTGGGTGACTGGTTTGCCTCAGTTCCCTCATCTGTAAAATAGGTTTGGGTATATATATTTAGTTATGCTTTTACTAAGCATAACTAAACCTCACTCAAAGGGCAACTAGGTGACACAGTGGATAGAATGCCAGGTCTGAAGTCAGGAAGATCTGAGTTCAAATTTTACCTTAGACATCATTAGCTGTGTGAATGTGGGCAAATCACTTAACCTTGTTTGCCTCAGTTTCCTTACCTATAAAAATGATCTGGAGAAGGAAATGGCAAACCATTCCAATATTTTTGCCAAGAAAATCCCAAATGGGAACACAAAGAGTCAAACAAGACTGAAATGACTAAAGACTAAAGGCCTCACTCTAAAGGTACAAAAATATCCTTTTAACATCATTCAGCCAGCTATCTATTCATAGTATCACTTCTATGGGATCAAACTCTGTGTTATTTCACCTAACTACATGTGTTCATAGAACTAATGAACATGGTCAGAAAGGAAGAGAAGGGAACCGTACATACGTCAGATTTTTTTTTCAATGTGTAAGGTTTGAAGAATTCATTTTACTTCTTTTTTCATTCTTTATTGTAAGGGACAGCTCTATACAGTGGGAAATATAGGTGATATAAAATTAATTTTTAAAAAGGACATTTCTCTTATGAAAAATAAGGTTGGAGAACTGGGTTTTATTTCAGTTTTCTTGCTCCTATCTCTTTGTATATATCTGTGAAAAAAAAACAATCGACTTTTCATTCAAACTTCGATCTATTTACAATACAATTTTGTCATTTATGTTTATATGTGTAAATATATGTTGAAAACTATTCTTCTCTTGTATAACTGACATTAAGTTGTTGAGAGAAATGACCCAAAAGGTATATGCTGTATTGCTTTTCGTAACTTTCTCCCAAGGGTTGAAAAAAGTTTATTTGCCCAGTTTTCTACTACTAAGCCCTATATAAAAATTCATATGCCATCCAGCGAGGTGGCCTCTAATGCAAATATCATCAGTTAGTTGGCCAAAACCCTGAGAATTTCAGTTCATCTTACTAGTATTTATCATTAGAGTATCATCAGTATGCATAAAAATTGACAGATCGCAATTTCTGCATAGCAGGTTTACAACTTATTCTTCAGCTGCACTAAATTAAGATTGTCTCTTTATCAAATTCTATGAATATTATTAACTATCACAAAATCCATATACAACTATATACAACTTTCACAAAATCCATATACAAGTGGATTTTTCCCTGACTTTAATTTTTAACAGAAAAGAGAAATCAGCTAAAATCAGCAAAAGTTTTTATTAGTACACATTTTCCTTCCCCATTTCTACCCCCCTCCCTCATAACAATGGGGTGCTATCCTGAAATTTAGCCTGGTTATTGAGGAAATAAGATGAGCAAGGACTATTTTTCTACTCTATCTTATACTTCCCTTTCACTTCCTAAAATGCAACCCTTTAGCAAGATACATTTGCACATATAGGATGATAAAAATGTTTAATGAGCCTGAAATCCAAATATGTTATTTTCTTCCCCTTGGTTCATACCCTCTTAAATGATAAATTATGGGAAAAGTCTGTAATTCAGGGGCAAATGTAGCAAACAACAATAATTCCAATGACAAACTGGTTTTAGAAAAATTAAAATTAATGTTACTGTGTGTATAGATACATAAGTGTGTGTAAGTGTGTGTGTGTGTGTGTGTGTGTATGTGTGTATGCCCACAGCTAGGTGGTGCAGTGGACAGAGTGTTGGGCCTGAAGTTAGGAAAGACTCAAATTCCTGAGTTCAAATCTGGTCTAAGACACTTGCTAGTTGTGTGACCCTGGGCAAATCATTTCAATGTTGTTGGCCTCAGATTTCCTCAGCTGGAAAATGAGCTGGAGAAGGAAATGGAAAATCACTCCAGTATCTTTGCCAAGAAAACCCCAAATGGTGTCACAAAGAGTCAGACATGACTGAAACAATTGTACAGAAACAAAAAAATGTGTGTTTATGTACACATAAAAGCATACATAACTATATATACATAAAAGTATATATCTAAACATACACATAAAATACATATATTATAAAAAATATATATGCACATAAAAGCACATATCTATGCAACTTAAAAGTATACACATCTTTCTATATAAAAGTATACATATATACAAAATCCAGACATAAAAGTACACATAATTTTACATATACAAGACTGCACATATCTATATACAAAAGTATACATGTCTCTATACACACATAACTCTCTCTCTATATATACATAGTATATATGCACACATAAAATCTATATCTACATAAAAGAATATATACCTATACATAAAATATATAGATATCAACATATACATGTCTATACATATCTATATATAAAAATTATACATATATGCACAAATATATACATATATGTGTAAAATATCTCTATATATACATAAAAGTGCATCTCTATAAAGTTTTTTTATATGTGCATTTTATACATATACATATATAATCAATTCCTTCATTGAGTGCACCTACGAAAATCTATTTCAGGCAAGACACAGGATCATAGATACAGAGTTAGAAGGGAGCTCAGAGACAATTTAGTTCAAACTACTCATTTTATGCTTGAGAAAAGTGAAGCCCAGGAAAGTAAAATAATTTGTTTTAAAGTCACACAGTAATAAGCATCAAATGTTGGATTTGAACCCAGGTCCTTTGACCCCAAAGCAAGTGTTCTTTCTCCTGTCCACATACAGAAAGTTAAAACAATTAAAGGAAAAAACGAAAATCTATTTGAATTGAGATGAAAAACTATTCATCTCAAAATACAAGGAGATGCGTTTCTCCATTTCTTACTAGACTGTACTCCAGACTTGTCTAGAAACTTCATCCCAGGAAATCACTTCAGCCCTCAACTTTCTGTATACTCTTTGCCCCTTGGGGCCACTCCCTCCAAGGGGAGGGCGGGTTCCTCCCATAACCTCCAGTTACAGAGGGCTCCCAGGCCAAACATCTTCTGCTTTTTTTCCATTTTTCAACAACCCGAATTCTGGAGTCCTCCATCATGTCCCCTTGCTGGGGACCTTCCTCCTTCCCCCCTCCCATTTTCAACTTCCTT
The DNA here is from genome assembly GCA_028646575.1 of Pseudocheirus occidentalis. Lineage (NCBI taxonomy): Eukaryota > Metazoa > Chordata > Mammalia > Diprotodontia > Pseudocheiridae > Pseudocheirus > Pseudocheirus occidentalis. The sequence continues at coordinate 140,489,351 of CM053599.1, read as the reverse complement.
CTCTATACTGTCTTCCCCATTAGAATGTAAACTTGCACCTTATTTGTGTTCGTCTCCCTAGCACTTACTTAGAACAGTGTCCAGCACACAGCAAATATTTAATAAATACTTGTCGACCAGCTGACTGAGCCATCAGAGAGTGCTACAAGCAAGGCCTACAAAGCCCTGCTTAGTACTATAACCCATGCAATGCATTTGCATTTACAACGTATTCTTCCATTTTTCTATTACATAAAGAATAATATTTTTGACAAGTTATCTAGAATCATCGCCTAGGATTTCATTTGTCAACATTTGGAAGAATTATTAAGTGACAAAGATAAGTGATCAGACAAGGAAAACTTATTGATGACTACATCAGATCACAATCTAAAAGAATAAACTGTGATGTTGAAATAAAGGGGATTAATAAAGATTTCCATTTGTCATAGAAGTCTAACCAATTCTTTTGCTCTATTTCCTAAAACATTCAGAATGGCTATAAAAACAATAACTTCACAAATCAGTTGCTGTACTTATGATTAAAATTTATTTTTCACGGAGACATAATAAAATGTGATTTTAATTTACAGATTTTATACAAGTACAATTGAATTTTAAAAATGTAATCAACTTAGCATTTCCAATGCACAACATTTTCTATTCAAGATGTTTTGAAAATTGTATTCTTCTCTTTCACTGTTCTGGTAAATATTATACCCATGATCAAATATGGCATTTTATTTCTAATACATAAGTACTTAAGCCTCATATCAGGTACTTAGCCCTACAGGAAACAACTGAAATCAATCAAGAGGTAGAGAATGAGTTGTTTAATATTTGCCAGGCACAGTACTAGGTGCTGAGCAGTGGCTTAAAAGAATTAGATATTATCTGTGCCCTAGAGAAGCTTAGAATCTAACTGGGAACAAATTTTGAATTTGTATCCAGAAAAGGACATAAAAGTATTTAATCCACCTAAAACCTCAAACTCAAACTCAGCTATCATGTTGTTTGGAAATGTCTGGATAACTACCTGAATTTCAATTTTTATATGGAGTTTAGCTGCCAAATAGACAGAGCCATGACTGGCCTCATATAGAAATGAAAGAAATTAACCCCTATGTATGATTTGATTCCTTTATTTATTAATATGATTATTTTTATTATTTCAAGTTGTGAAAGTTCCACAAATACTGGACTATATGACAAAATAAGCAAATCTTGCTAAGTGGGCATACATGAAGTTGGTGGATGTTAGTTAGCAGTTTGAGAGAAAGAGTTAGCTAGCTAGGCTTTTGGCCAGTTCCTCTGATCTCCCTAAGAAAGAAAATCTTTGGATTTCTGGACCTAAGATATCCCTGAGATTGGAAGTGGTTTTCCTGGGGGCTGGGTCCTGGTCAAACAGTAGCTTGGAGAAACTACTTTGTGAGTTTCAGCCTAACTCCCAGGAAAATGAGATAAAGAGGTGATTAGGCTTTAAGGGACTAGAAGCTGAGATTGGGGGGGGGGGGGGGGGGAAGAAAGAGAGAAAGAGAGAAAGAGAGAAAGAGAGAAAGAGAGAAAGAGAGAAAGAGAGAGAGAGGAGAGAGAGAGAAGAGCATCAATTCATAGGAGATAAAAGGAGCAAGGACCTACTGAATCACACATGAACATTCTAGGTCCCATAAATCAAAGGACTTGAAGCTTTCCTTTTTTAAAAGAAGGAGTTGGTCACAATCTGGTTCTTCTCTAAGCTGACTCTCCTATATATACCCAGGACACGATAGAGTACAAAGTTGTTCTTGGGTTAGGGTAGAGTAACCTATCTACTATAAAACTAGACTTGCTCACGTTTATTGAGAGTAGTCAAGATCAAAGTCACCCCAGTCTCAAATCCAGATCAGAAAATGGAGAGTGAACAATGGTTGCTTCTTCCTTCCATCTATAGCACATCTTATAGAAAGGCCTGAAGAAGCAAGTGGTATGTTCCAAGGGATGGCATAAAGGTACACCTCCCCAAATATCTTCCCCATATCATAGAATAGTCCTTCAACAAGACAGCTGTTTGGGTTGACAAGAACATAAACAAGAGAATGTTGAGGGAAGGGCTGGGAATTAGTTATCTATCAGTCACAGGCAAGGGTGGTTTGGTAAATATTTAATAACTGGCTCCTCAGAGAAAAAAAGTACATTAATATACAGATGTATGACACACTTTTAAATTTAATTTTCATTATTAACATTTTCTCTATTATTCCCTCAAATTTAGACAATCAAGCCCTGACTTGTAGCATTTGCCAATTTTTGAGGTGTCAATACACTAAAAATTGAACAATCCACTCTCCTAGTCTTGTTTGAGCTGGCTCCAGCACACCTCTGGGACTCATAGGATTTCACATTTAGAGTTATGAAGGATTTTAGAGATTGTTCTGATATTCCAACCCTATTCACTTTACAGATGAGAAATTCAACCACAATTTGCAGTAATTAGATTAATCTGGTAGTCTAGTAAAAATACTTATGCCATACTCTACTATTTACAGATCTTCAACTATTTTTCATCTTTACTCTTTCAGAAGTTTTAACCTGAATGGACTAATCACAACTGCCCACCAAGGAAGAAATTATTCTCTTGGCTTCAGCAGCAGTGATCAGCACAATACAACTTCATCAGCCTGATTCAATCAAAGAGTTAGTATCTCCCCATCTCTGGGTCATTCTTCCTTTAGAAGCTTTATATAAAGGAATACTTTTTTTAGAGACAGACTTTTATTAACTTGTATTTAGTCCTTTTCTGATTCCAAACACTTGTTATTTATGAACACAAAGTAAATGCAGGCACCAAGACGGCTTACTTAGAAATATTATCAGATGAACCCAATTAGTAGTACAAGAAAACCACTTATAGAATACATATATAGCTAAACCATTGATTTCTCAATACAAGTTCTTAGTGTAAAGAATTTTTCCCAAATGCTCTACCATTGATACAATGAGTGTTCAATTTCACTAAAAGGTTCATTGCAGGAAACAGAAAAGATTTTGGTATACTTTCAAATGGAGTGCAAAGAGATGACGATATTTTTTTTAATACGTACAATGGTCTGCTATGCACAGAAGTGAACTTGAGGCTATATTTTTTTAAAAAGTGCTCATTTGAATAGAATAACATCATTTAGAAAATCTGAATAAAGTTAGAAGTTCCAACTTTCAGTCTGACCTGATTAATAATCATCCCTGGTAAAAACTGTTAAAAATTATCAACACATCAATTTGGTCAATTCAGTCAAAATAGTAGCAATCAAATTATAGTCTTAAATATGCAAGTTGATCCATTTGAGCTAAAAATTTCAGTGTGAGAGGTAAAGGGACCAAAAGTCAATTTCTACACAGAGCTAAGAAAAATATGAAATTATTATCATTAGTGAAAAGCTAAAGTTGGAAAAATTGTCCACAATGATCTTAGTTCTTTCTCCTCTTCTCTGACTATTCAAATCCTATTACCTGCAAATCCCTCTTTCTCCATGAAGCTTTCCAGACCACTCCAGTTTACAATGTGCACTATCTCCTGTAAATTCATAGCACTTACTGTCTCTATGTTCATTTGGCAATTAATCTTTCATTGTTTTGTGAAGGTACATTTGTGGCTCAGTGAACCTAAGTTCGAATCTGGCCTCAGACACTTAACACTTACTAGCTGTGTGACCCTTAACCCCAATTGCCCTGCCCTTCCCCCTCAAAAAAAAAACCCCAAAACAAAATAAAAAGATAGGAACCATTTCTTATATTTCTTCTCATCACCTACAATAAGCTCTCAATAAAATAAAATAAAATTGGTTGATATGCTATCTTAAATGAACTAATTTCAGCTTTCCCTTGTAATATATACATATATTCTTACAATGGAAACTGAAGTATGTTGTTTGCAAAATTCCATATGAATATACAGTTTTAATGATGATTCCACTCTTTTAGTAAAGAAAGGTCTATACCCTTTTAGAATTTTTGTGAATATTATGCTTCAACTGTTAGTGTAGAAAAAGTTTTTATTCTGGAATTGTTCCCAAACTTTTAATCAAGGTAATGCAAGTACTATTCTTCCACCATATAAAAATAATTAAAAATCTAAGCCTAAACTATTAATAATATTTTTTCGCAAGAAGTCATCACTTTGAAAATACTTATTTTAGTTTTTTGCATTTCATACTGAAAAATAGCTTTACACCTGAAATAACTGCTACTGAAAAACACTACCAACAAGTCAAAATTTGGAAAGCAAAAAAAAAAATAATAATAATTTCAGAATTAATTTGTGAATTACCTTTTTGTTTTCCCAAGAACACAATTATTAACAATACTAAATTTTTCAATAGCTTTTTAAAAAGAGACACTGTATTTAGGTAGGTTAGATGATAGAAGTTATACTCCTAAGGAAGAGGCAAATATATTTTTGTCAAAAACTCAATGCCTCACATTTTCCAATTCCAGAAATACTTGAAGGAAAGCAAGAAGTTTACGGTTTCTTTCTTACATGAATTTTGATTAATCTTTTTTGCTTCATTTTATAAACACACAATTTGTAAACTACAAGTTTTAGATGTAGATGAACCTTGAATAATTTTAAAATACCTGAATCAAAACTATTAAAGTTTATTTGAAACTGTTGATGTTCTTAAACACAAATTTAATACCAGTATTTTGGATGTTTTTACTGAAACCCCTAAATTAGTTCTTCTTGACCAAAAAAAGGGAAAATATATTCAGCACATTCTTAAAACTTTCAATTGCTTTATCTCAGTGAAATATATGTGGAAATGGAAAACAGAAGTTCTAGTTATAATTGAAGCTATAATTTGAAGCAAGAATTATCAGATTCGAAGAAGTAAAATGTAGTAAAATACACTCGACACTAAAGCTACTTCACAATCTTTTTCTGATGATTGAGATATTGCAGTGCCTTAGTTCATCATAATTATTAATTATCTATGGTATTCTGGGGAAAAAATCAGTTATTTGATCTTTCTGGTTATTTGGTTTCTGTATACATAGGACTTTGTTTAAGGCCACTCTTGGAACAGGGGACTATGAGCCTAAAGGAATAGATTGAGAATTCAGTATCTTGAGTTTGAAAAAAAAAAGTATATATTATGTGTATACACACACATGTACACATATATTCTTTATATATACACATACATATACATACTATATACACACATATGTAGATCCCACTACTGTTTTTCTTATAACAAGTTTTTTTAATCTAGTATTTGTATTTTCATAATACTTTTTAATCAAATTATAAGAATAGCAAAAAGTGATGTAATTGCTTTATTAAGCAGCGACACTTTAAAAATTCATATTAACTAAAATATTAAATAAATAAAATTGACAATAGCCCTATCCCTTTTGTTCTTTCAAACAAAAATGAAAAGACATTTTGATAATAAAATATATGCAAAACTATTAATATTAAAATTTCTTCTCCGTGGTACAATAATACTTCATAATGAAACATGCTATATTTAGAAATAAGAATTATTAAATAACATTTACTTGGTTCAACTCACTGCATTTTAGGAAATAAATTTTGGTCACTTGATGAGAACAATTTGTTTAAAAGTGATCATTCCTCTGGGGTCCTTTCGACTTCACTGGCCTCCTTTTTCTTAAGCCATGAAAAAACGGATGACACTGTACCATCACCCTTTTGTTGTGAGTAGCAAAGGAAGGTAGCCCAGACAAAGCCACAGAGTCCTGTATACGCTGTTCTCAAGTGAATGGGAACAAAACTGAAGTTGGTAAACTGTGGCAGAAAGAAGAAGAGTTTGTTATTGATGTTCTGCATAAACACACTAAAATATTAGCATAGAAAGTAGGTTTGAAACTCACCTGTACAAAAGGCCAGTATAGGAGACCAGTCTGCAACAAAGGAGAATTCTGTTATTACGCTTTTCAACTACATGGATTAATTTCATCGCTGAGTTAACAAAAGTCTGGGAAGTACATGGCAGAGGCTAATCATGTGGTATTGGGTTTAAGCTAAGCTGTTCAAATTAGATCTCACTAGTTAAGTAGAGAATGAAATAAACACGGTAAATTTTGTTAGTCATACTTATACTCTGAGAATAGAATGCTAGCCAGTATCAACAATGAATATGTAAAAGACAAACATTTCTTAAATACAAAGTAAAATAGATATTGTGACATTACACTGTAATGTATTATCACACAGTTCAATTGACTCAAGAAAGTACTTATGAAATATGACATCAACTCATAGGAAAATATTTTGGAAACAAAAGGAGCTGCCACTCTGTGTAAAGACTATCAAATGATTCTTTGATATGAATATAATGCTTTAAGAAGAAAAAACTACATTAAATTGAAATACATTGTTTCCCTGCTTCTTTAGAGGTTCCAAAATGCTTCACGTATATCTTTTAATAAAGTTCAGTTGTATCTTTCTTGAAAGTTTAACACTCATGAAGAATTTGCTTTTTTTTTTTTTAAGTGTCTTAAGTATTTAAGAAGACAGAATCTTAGATCTAGTCACAGAATGGACTTCAGAAGTCATCCATTCTCATAAGCTCATTTTACCAGATAAGGAAACCAAGGTCTGGTAAAATTAAGTGATTTTCCCAAGGTCACATAAGTCATGACAGAGATAACATTTGAACACCAAGTAGCAGCAGGTAGCTTCAGAGCTAGTGTTCATTTCATCATACCACAAAGTTCATTTTTTTAAAGAGGAAAATGGAAAGTGATATCTTTCACAATTATAGAAAAATGTGTAAGCAGATACAGAATTGAAGATACAATAAGTCACACAGGTGGTTAAGCATCTGAGAAGGAGTTTGTACCCCCTCCTCTCACTTCAAAGCTATTCCCCAAAGCTCCAGTCAAAAGACATAAATAAATGGTTTGCAAATGAAACAGAAATGATCAATAACCACCCAAAAAATGCTAAAAATCACTAATCATCAGAGAAAGGCAAATCAAATAAACTTGTTTTTATAATCTCACCCCAAAACTAGCCAAAAAAATGTTAAAAGATAGGGAAACATCACTGGGAGGGCTGTGAAAACGTAGGTACATTAATTTATTCCAAGTATAATTATGAATTGGCTCACCTATTCTGGATAAATCTTAAATTATACAAGAAAAATTACTTGATTTTTCACATGCTTTGACATGGAAAGTCACACATACTACTGGAACTCTTGAATTAAAAAGTGTGAATCATTTAATATTTGATCTTTTAAGGAGGTTATCTGCAAGAAAAGTTTCATAAGCCAGTTTCTCAGATAAGATGTGATTGGGCTGGAATATTGCTATGGTGTAGGAAATGATGAGCTGGTTAATTCAGAAAAACATGGAGACGTATACTTATGAAAGAAGATATTATCCACATCCACCTTCAGAGAAAGAGATAATAGGAGGAAATAAGCGTAGTATAGTCTTACATATATGTGTATGTACATAGATGCCTCTGTGTGCATGTATATGTGTGTGTGTCTGTGTGTGCATATCCACACTTAATTGTAGCCTTCTTTAGGCTGGTGGAGGAAGGAAGGGAAGGGAAAACAATAAAGTAAAAACCAAAGAGCAGAGAACAAAAGAAAACCAACAAGGAAACAAAGAAAAGCTGGGTAGCTTTGAAAACAATGTATAATATTTCTTATGTAGGTTTTCTTGGAACAGAAATGTATTGTTTTATTTGAATCCTCTCTTATGGTCTGCTATGTAGATGGCAATGATTTTTTTTTCCTTTTCTCATTTTACATCTAAGTTTTAAATAAAAAATTTTTCAAAAAAAGAAAATGTAATTTTCTTTCAATATTTGTAATTTGTAATAATCTGTAATTTGTAAGAATCAGAAGTAAATGTAATTACAGTTTCACTAGGCTCTTCCACAGAGACTACAGGTATTATTGTATTTTTAAAAGCCAAGTGGAAGGTTGAACAAAAAACGGTTTAGATTTCCAGTTTGGAATGAGAACTATAAACATCCTTCTATGAGGTACTTCTATACTGTCATGAAGAATGTTTGTGTTTTATCTATGAACTATAAGAAAATCTATGGAAAGGACAAAGAGGAAAGGTGAAGAGAAACTTCTTTCTTGTGAAAATGATTCTATTATTACGAAGTATCACAATGAATCTATAAGGAACTGATAGTTTATAGTGTACTCCAGAGTCATAACTTGGGAATAGAAGGGACAAAAAAAGGCCTAACATGGGGGCGGCTAGGTGGTGCAGTGAATAGAGCACCAGCCCTGGAATCAGGAGTACCTGAGTTCAAATCTGGCCTCAGACACTTAACACAAAAAACTAGCCGTGTGACCTTGGGCAAGTCACTTAACCCCAACTGCCCTCCAAAAAGCAAAAAAAAAAAAAAAAAAAGGCCTAACATGATTTATTTCTGAACAGGCTAAAATTAACTCATCATTAGGAGAAATATTAAGAGGTTCTTAAGAAACTTCAGTAGATATTTCAAATAATGGAAATATGTTTCCAGAAGTGAAAAACTATCAGCTGTTGTTCTAGCAAGGGTTTGAAGTGACTCTGGCTGTGATCTTTGATAGGGACAAAATATTGTAAATATTTATATGTTACTTTTAGTGTTGATTTCATGTATGAATGATTTATGTACTTGGTAATCTTAATATTTATTTAATCATAGCAGATTAAGGGATTTAATATACAGAGATATATGAATAATTGCTATGGGAGAAAGCAGTTTCTCTGGTTTATGCACAGTAAATAACATTTATTGAACTGGTAGAAGACTGAGCCTACTGATTAATAGGAAAAAGGCTGCAGGTGTATTAATTAAAAAGAAATATAAAAACATCCCCCAATGGCAGCTAGGTGGTGCACTGAATAGAGCACCAGCCCTGTAGTCAGGAGGACCTGAGTTCAAATCCGGCCTCAGACACTTAACACAAAAACTAGGTGTGTGACCTTGGGCAAGTCACTTAACCCCAATTTCCCTCCAAAAAAGCCAAAAAAAAAAAACCCCCAAAACATCCCCCAGTTTCATTCTAGCACCAAGGATGATAAGATGAAATATGGAAACACATCACATGGCAAGTGATGATTACTCACCTATAGGTTGTATGGTCAGTTCCCTCAACCTTGCTACATATAAACATTAATGCAGCATTAAATTATTAAAAACAAAACAGAATCAGGACAATGTTCATAACAACAATAATGAAAAATAAAATAACACTAAAAGCCAGCCCCCTTCAGATTGATTATCTGACCAATCTTGGTTCCAGAGAACAGATCTGGAAGCCCCTCTTTTTAGTAGAGAGCTGGAAAAGCTGGAAAAAAGCATGTGTACAGCTACTAAGGGGCAGCTGAATAAATGATGAACTATATTTGTGCAAATATGAAGTATCCAAAGAAACAACGTATTGCCCAGACAATATGCACAGCAACTGAAACGATGCAAATAAAATCAACACGGAGAAGCAACAAAACCCCAGACATGTAAATAGTCAACGATAACATAGGGTCAGACATAAAAGGCAGAGTCCTCAGCAACGGATAGACTTTTTTACCCAATGGAGGATTTTTTTTTTTAAGGGACGTTGTTAGTATGTTTATTGGGAACTGTCTGTGATCACAAAACAAAATGTATCAATCCATTTTTTAGAACTTTTATTTATGTCTTGTGTTTTTATATCCTTTCCGTCTAAGAAAGAAAAACAGTTTGGCAAAACCTGACTGTCAAAGCAACCGTGAATGAAACATTTTGAACTGGTGATTCCTCTTCTCTCTGCTTGAAAAGAGGACTTGTGTTTCAACAGTTCACTGGACTCAACAGAAGTCATATAATTAATCTGAATCTGGCTGCACTTTATGTATGGTTTTAATTCTAATTGAGTATATTGTTCTGGTTCTGTTTGTTTTTAATAACTTTTTTTGTAATTATGAACTTGACTAACACTAATAAACACTAACACTTTCATATATAAAGAACAGAAAAAGAGGAATATATTATGTATATACAGTGAATTGCTATAATATATAGCTTGTTTTTAAGTATATAATAAATTTGGCACATTAATTTCAAAGCTGTCCTATGTCTCCCTTTGAATTTCCTTCTGTTGTATGCTGTCATTAAAAAAAAAAAATTCAACCCCGCTTTTTTTTTTCATCATTATCACTCCCCTTTCGTCAAATTTTAAAACCCTCCTTTGCAACAAAAGAGAATGGTTAAGCAGACCATACCGTGGCCTTACTGAAAATGCACATAGCTGATTTCAAGAGATCAATGGTAAAGAATGCTACCCACATCCTGACAAATATGCAGTGAGACACACCACACTTTTGGACATGGTCAATAATGGTATTTTGTTTTGCTTGTCTAAGCTCATTTGTTAAGAGACTTTTTTTTTCTTTTGGGGGAGTGATTTGAAAAGGAGAGAAAAATGATATTT
>CM053599.1:140438525-140470002 GCA_028646575.1 Pseudocheirus occidentalis | reverse complement strand
GCGTGAGCCCCCCCTGCTATCTGTAGGCCAAGGGCTCTGAAGCAGCCCAGTGGGGGCTGCTGCGGCTCTCAGCTGTTCCTGCTGCTAAAGCTGCCTCCTGCTGCTTCCTTGCCCTGGGAGCAGTTTGGCTGGACCCGCTCTTCTCCTCCCGAGTTAGCAAAATCCACTGACCTTTCTCTTAGCCTTTTTTTCTTCTGGCCTGATAGATGTGGTAACTGTGCCTCCAGTGTAGCCAATCAGCTCTCCTATAGCCACGGTTCCCCACCCGATGCCCCAGGGCTTGACCCGGCTGGGTTTCGGCTGCGGGTCCCAGACTGCTGAGAAGAGCCCTGCCTGCTGCGCTGCCTGTAGCAACAGACATGCTTTCTGTCTTTTGGAGAGTTTTGGAGCTTGAAAATCTGTTTAGCGTCCCATTTTATGAGTTTTTAGCGTGTTTGTGTGGGAGCTGTGGTGCTTTGCTGCTTCTATGCTGCCATCTTGGCTCCACCCCCTCATTGCTACTTTTTTAAAGAAAAGAATCAGAAGGCTTTGCAAGTGGGGAGCAGCTAACAGTATGGTACAAATGAAATTGATTTTATTGCAACAGAGAAAAAATAACTTATTATTGGTACAGGAAATATTCCTGAATCAGATATGAAAAGTTATACTACCAATTTGTTAAAGCAAAAATTAAAGTCAGTGCAAAGCTAAAAGAATATGGATGAGGAAAAGATATGACATTATTAAAATAATTCCATCCAAAACAATTAAATCTAATTTTAAAAAAACTGGCTACCAATAGAAGGGAAAAAACTATAATAATTTCATGCATTTAAAAAAAACCTTTCACATCTGTAATTTCATTAGTATTGAGAATTCCTGCTGAAGAAACTTCTACTAATGCAGATAGGTACCTACTTTGCAATTTATGGTTTTAGAGAACAGCTTGGGGCACGGAGAGTTTAAGCACAGAGTCAAACAGCTAATATGTATCATAAGTGGGACTAAAACCCAGGTTTTCCTATAACTAATGCCTGAACTCTATCCATTACTGCCTGCTCAAAACTATGAAAGTTTAGTTACTGTTAATCAGTTGCCATAAGGAGAACAAAAGAGCCTGAAGCAGTATCTCAATTATCAAACACTGGACTTAATTACCCAGTGGAAAGATATGGTCATGTAGGATAGCTTAGAATATGAATTTACTTGTAAAATGTTACAGAAAAGGATGATGGAAGGTTATGAGCAGCATCATTTCATAAAACAGAGAGTAGTAGAAGGTAAAAACTGTTTTTAAAGCTTTTTGAAGTAGGGAGAGTTTAATCTTAATAAACAGAAAGAAAACTGCAGGCCAATTTCCCTAATGAATATTGATGCAAAAAAAATTAAAGAAAATACTAGCGAGGAAATTACAGAAATATATAACAAGGATCATACACCATGACTAGTTGGAATTTCTACCAGGCATGCAGGGCTGGTTCAATATTAGGAAAACTATCAGCATAATTGATCATATCATAACAAAACCAACAGAAATCATATGATTAATCATCTCAATAGATATAGAAAAACTTTGACAAAATAAACACCCATTCCTATAAAAACATTAGAGAACATAGGAATAAATCAAACTTTCCTTAAAATAAGTACTATCTATCTAAAACCATCAGCAAACATTATCTATAATGGGGATAAGCTAGAAGCCTTCCCAATAAGATCAGGGGTAAAGTAAGGATGTCCATTATCAACACTGTTATTCAATAGCAATAAGATAAGAAAAAGAAACCGAAGGGAAAAACTTTTTGAGAGATACAACTAAGTGAAGCTATCATGAAGCACCTAGGCTGAACTGGAGTCAGGAAGACCTGAGTTCAAATCTGACCTGAGATACTTGTTAGCTGTGTGACTAGGGCAGGTCATAAAACCTCTGTTTGACCTAGTTTCCTCATTGATAAAATTCAGAGAATAATAATGCTACCTCCTAGGGTTATTGTGAGGATAAAATAATATTTGTAAAATGCTTTGCAAACCTTAAAGTGCTTTATAAATGCTAACTTATTATTTAAAGATGAAAATGAAAGGAAAGCAATATGCAGAAGAAAAAGGTAAAAAAATCTGGAAAGATTTTTATACTGATTTGTTTACCACCAAAGACAGTGAAGTTACCATATTTGGATTCTAACATTGTATAATAATGTTAGCTAATATTTAAGTAGTGTTTATTATGTGCCAGGCCCTGTTAAGCAATTTTCTTACTTTATCTTCACAACAAGCCTGGGTGGTAGGTGTTATTATTATCTTCATTTTACACATGAGGAAACTGAGGCAAACAGAGGTTATATAATTTGCCCAGGGTCACACAGCTGGTTAAATGTCTGAGGCTGGATTTGAATTCAAGGTCTTTTTTACTCTGGACTCAGCTCTCTATTCACCACATTCTTTAGTTGCCCCAGATGTGCTTATAGAGGAAGTAGAAATAACAAGTGAAAAAGACTGGGAAAAAGATGGCCTGGAACAAGAATACAGAGAACATCCATGCTGGAAGCAGCACAATCGGGAAGTCATTAATGAATGTGTTAACAAGGTAGGGGAAAATAATAGACAGAAAAATGTCTCAGGTCCTACAGATACCAAAAGAAGAAAAAGCCACAAATCTATGATAGAAAGAATATGAATAACTAATCATCTATATGCCTATTTTCACATGATATGTAATTTTATATAAATAATCTATATACACATTGAGGGCATCTTTGATGAGGGAATTAGTAAGGAGCAGAACGATTTTCACAATTGACATTGCACAATAGATAGCATTTTTACCATTAAAAAACTGACTAAAAGATGCAGAGAATGTAGGATCCAATTGTGCTTATCATTTATGCATTATAATAAAAATATTTCCCTGTGGAACAAAATAGGATTCTCTTCCAACATTCTGTGCACAAAAATTCTGTGCACAATATTCCAACTGCATATAGCAATAAAGATAATCTTGTTCCATGATTCTGATTCTAAACATGAGGTGAGACATAAAACAGGGCACGTATGTTTGCTGAGGGTGGTTGCCACCAACATGAAGGAAATCCAGCTTAGAGTCCAAGTAGAAGAGTGTTATGTAACAATGGACAATGCTGTTGGCCCAGGAGGGGACCAAGATACACTCATTCTCTTACTAAGGAGTCCTAACTTCTGCACTCAGGTAGATCAGATTTAGTCCTGAGAATGTCTAGACTCTAAAGAGAGGGTTTGAAATCTCTTTGTTACAAATATTGGATCTTTATATTACTACTTGATACCTCTAAGAAAAATCACTTAAAGCTGAGCTTTGGATTATGCCTCTCATCAAAGGGAAGTACAATGGAACTATGCATTTCCTCTATACCAGGAGTGAGGAACCTGTGGCCTCAAGGCCACATGTTGCCCTCTAGGTCCTTAAGTGTGGCTCTTTGACTGAATCCAAACTTTACAGAACAAATCTCTTTAATAAAAGGATTTGTTCTGCTAAACTTGGACTCTGTCAAAAGGTTGCACCCAAGGACCTAGAAGACCACATGTGGCTTCAAGGCCACTGGTTCCCTACCCTGCTCTACACAAAAGAAATGTTTAAAATGCCAAAAATAAGAATTTGTAATGGAGCCTGGAAAATGCTCAGAGCCCCTGGGACATTGTCTTTACTGTGTGGAAAAGCTGAAAGGCCTGCTTCTGCAAGAGTTATGATAATGTTGAATGGAAATGCCTGGAGGAGACTGTGGAGCATGTGCGGACATTGTTTAGCATGCTAACCATGGGATCAGTAGGTCAATTCAGTAGCTACAATTCAGTGCTTCTTAAACTGTGGGTCGGAAGCCCATATGGGATCATATAACTAAATGTGGGGGTTGGGAAAAATTTGGCAACAGTAAAAGGTTTCTGAACACAGAACCAAAAATTAATTAAAAATCAAATGTGTAATGAATCTGAGGTGTTTCTGGCAGGGCTTGCTCATGTTGCATTGTGCAACTTCGCTGCTGCCTTGGTTCTGAACATAAAACATGTACATGCACCATGCATGCCATCATGCCATGCAACACCAACAAACACTGCCTGAAACACCTTTGCTCAAATTTGAAGCTATGTTATGAATTACAGTGTTTTTACTGTACAAATAAATTTTTCTGCTCTTACAGAAATATAATAGCTTAATTATGGAAAATAAAGACAATATTTTCCTACTGTCATTCCTCAACATATAAGTATCAAATTAGTATAGATTTGGATTGTACTGTTAGAATGCTTGATTTTTAAAAAATTGCTATTATCTCCTTCTTTTACAGAAACATAAATGTTTAATTTCAGCAAGTAAAGACAAAAGCCCTTTAAAAATATTTCTCTACCATCACTGCTATATGTGTATGTAAGTATGAACATCAATTTTTTAAATTAAGCATAAACAAATGTAATTTTGTAAACTTAAGCTAATATTTATCTGAGAAATTATTAGCAATATTTTTTATATTTTAGGACAAAACTATTTTTTGGTTATGGATAAGTGGCTAAATTTAGGCAGATGAGGTAAAATTACTGATGACAATGCAGAAGAGTACACCTATATTGACAAGAAAATAGGTTGAATCATTTTTGCAATATGGATTTACTTCTAATAATAATGATGGTGTTGGAAAACCCCTTTGCTTAATTTGTGATTAAATTTTGTCTGTGGAGAACATGAAACCAGCCAAAATAAAATGACATCTTAATACCAAGCATGCAGCATAAAACAAAGAAATATTTTTAATGACTCAAAATCTTCAACTAAAGAAAAAACAATGTTTTGAGAAATTTGTTAGTCAACGAAAAGTATTTACTTACATTTTGCAAAACTTCCTATTTAATTAATTACTTAATTGCAAAAACTAAAAACCGTGATAGGCGAAGGTCTTGTGTTACCTACTGCTATTAAAATGTCAGGAATAGTCCATTGGGAAAAAAATGGGGATGAAATTTGTAAAATTCCCTTATCAAATGATACTGTTTCCAAAAGAATTTCTGAAATTAGTAATAACTAAGTCCATTAGCTTACTACCAAGTTTAAGGGCAGCCCAAAGTTTGCAATTTAGTTAGATGAAACAATTGATATTTCTAACTTGGCACTGTTGTGATATGTTTATGAAGGAAACATAACTGTAGAATTACTGTTTTGTCACTCTTTGGAAGGGCACTCAAGAGGGAAAGATATATATATATATATATATGCATATATTTCTTAAAGCTGATGAATTTTTCACAAACGGAGGTTTACAATGGAAAAATTGTGTTGAAGTCTGTACAGAAGGTGCTGGAGCAATGATGGGTGAGAATATTGGATATGTAGCAAAAATTAAAGCTGGAGGCAATAAACATATCACTTTTACTCACTTCGTGATCCATTGGGAGGCACTCATAGCCAAAAAAAAAATATCACCCGAGTTAGATGTTGTGCTTCACGATACTATCAAAATCATTAACTTCATTAAAAGCTGTGCCCTTAAAAATTGTTTGCTTTCAAACCTTTGGAAAGACCTGAACTGAGATTATAAAAGCTTATTGGGGGTGGCTAGGTGGTGCAGTGAATAGAGCACCGGCCCTGGAGTCAGGAGTACCTGAGTTCAAATCCGGCCTCAGACACTTAACACACACAAAAAAACTAGCTGTGTGACCTTGGGCAAGTCACTTAACCTCAACTGCCCTCCAAAAAAGCAAAAATAAAATAAAAAATAAAAAAATAAAATCTTATTACTACTTGCAGAGGTAAGGTGGCTCTCAAGAGGATAAAGTTTAAACAGATTATTGAAACTGAAAGACGAAATTGTTATATTTTTGACTGAGCAGAAATCTAATTTTGTTAATGTTTTTCATGATGACTTACGACTTTCAAAATTTGCTGGATATTAAAAAACCTCAATGATTTAAACATGTTGCTTCGAGGAAAAATTGTAACATATTTATGTTAAAAGATAAAATAGAAAGTTCTACTAAAAAAGTTAACATATGGAAGAATAGGGTGGAAAATGGTTCTTTAGAAATGTTTACAGTTACAGATAATTTTATAGCTGAAAGTAACCTTCCCAAAGATTTAATTGTAAGAGTTACAAATGATCATCGGAAGTGCCTGGAGATAGTTTCAAAAATACTTCCCTTCAAGTTTTGATTCTAAAAAACTAAGTTGGGTTCATAAACAATACTCAATTGAAATTTTAAAAAATGCGTCACTTAATGTTAAAAGTTCAAGAAAAATTTATTGAATTATCAAGCAACACAGGTTTAAAACTTCAGTTTCCTTTTAAAAAATCATTAAATGAATTTTGGCTTGGGGTTAGAACAGAATTTCCAACAATTTCTGAAATGGCCCTAAACATACTTCTGCCATTTTGTACTCTGTGTGTGTGTGTGTGTGTATATTTGTATGTTTGTATATATGTATATATGTGAAGCAGTGTTCTCTGCAATGATGATCATAAAATCAAAATACTGATCAACTCTGAAAAAACTTTGAAGATGCTCAATGTCCTGCAGTATCAAATATCTCACCAAGTCGTAATTCTTTATGTAAAAATAAACAAGCACATCCGTCTCATTAATATGCAAATTTGCTTTTATCTTTAATAAATGGTAAAATTAAATGTAAACCAAAGAATTGTTTTAAAATAAATTTCTTTATGATTTATTATCAGTAAATGTTTGATTTATACACCTATATACCTGGGGTCATGTAAAAATTTCTCAGGTGAAAAGGGGTCACAAATGGAAAAAGTTTAAGCTCTGGGACACATAGCCTTCACTGGGAGTCTTCCAAAAAAGTCTGAGTTAGCTTTGGCCTGGTTCTGTAGCTAATACATCATCAATACCCCAAAGAGCAAGATCAAGTGATCTTCAGCAGTGACCTTCTGGATGCAGACCATCCAAGGAAGATGAGAGGAGGACTGAATTGGCAGTCAGGCCACATCTGGATATGAAGTTAGGGGGACCAGTGCTATGTAGGAATTTATCTAAGACTGTGTCAGTGAGGGAATATGCGTATGTTATTCTTTTTATCTTTGAAATAAATATCACTTTATAGAAGCTATTAAGTGGCAAAATGAACTGGGGTGTAAGTGACTGGCATTTAATAGTGGGAGGACAATATAGCTAATGGGGGATTAAGCTAATGGCAATAGACATTCCCCCAAACATCTTAGGGCACCCTAGAACAGAAATGTCAAACTTGTAAATCACATGGCCTGCCTGTGGCCTGCAGAATACCTTGAAACCAGATTAAAATGTAATTGAGAAATTTTTAACAAGATAAAAATCCAATAAAATATAATGTTAATTTGTGGTTTTCTGAGTCATTATGTGGCCTGTAGAGATCCATTGCTATTTGGAGTTCGATACCACTGCCCTAGAACATGAAAGGCAGCTGTAGCCTGTCTGACTCCGGGAGAGAGTGTCGGAGCATATTCACTACATTTGTACTGATAAAGCCTTAAAACAGGACATCGAAACTCCAATTACACTATCTCAGGAAGACAATATTTAAAACATCAAAACATGAACCATTTTGCAAGACTTCTTAATAACTATTTCACTTTCACCTTAGCTGTGCACTGTCCAAACTCCAAGGTCCATATCACAGGTCATAGCTTGGGCTCATTTTCTGATATTCGTCTTTTTCTCTGAGAAGGATACAATTACAGAAAACTCCTCTGACTGCTCTAACAGGAGGAACCAGATGCTCCTCAGTTTTTGGACTAACAAGGATCGCCTCCAAGGCTGAAGGTCAGTCCTAGGATCTCTAATTAGTTACCTATGCTCAGGGAAAGAAACCCAAAGCAGAAGAGGCAGTGCCTTGAGATCCAGGTTCAAGCTTACCTGGGCAGCAAATGGGTTTGATGCCACTGGTGAGCAGCTACTGTAGTTTGCCAAGGGGGCGAGAAGCCTCCCCACCCATCTCACAGGAAATCTAAGGGTCTCTAATATCAGAAGAGGTATTAGATAAATAACAACTTCAACTCAAGACAAAAAAGAGGAGAAAAGGGGGCTGTATTACTTTCAGGAAATTGCAAAACTCCTTTCATTAACCTCAGACTTCCCTCAGAAGCAAAGATCCTTTTTTTTTATCCTAACCTTTCTTTGATAATATCACTATAGTTACTATAATTCTTTGTAGTTCTTTATTTTTAATATGTTACAGCCTACTCATACCCACCACACCCCTCTCTGTCTCCCTTTTGGATGTTTTTCAATTTCAATTTGTCATAAGTCGGGCAGCTCATGTGGTGAAAGTGAGAAATACTCAGTGAAGAGCCCTGTCTACTTGCTCTTAGGCTATTCATCTCAAGAGAAATCAAGGAAGTATTGTGTGGATACCCTGTAGTAAACTTAGAAGAAAATATGGCTAAGAATTTCATAGGATGGAAAGATATAAATGGGTTGCAATCCCAGTTGTTGGAAATGTATTACCAATGCATTATTTACAGTGCCCATGATCAAGATAAAGACTGTGACTATAAATATGGCATGACATTTGATCACAAAACATACCAAACTCTCCATATAGAGGACAGAACTGAAACATTTATTTAGACACCAGAAAACCCAATTCCAAAAACAATAAGCCAATTCCATCATAATACCAAAGATATTCAGAAACCATAATAACACTGAGAGCTATGCCATCCTTTAGCCTTCCTAGAACCCAATACAAGATCAATATTTACTCACAAATCTCTCTATCTCCTTGCCTGAGCACTTCTCTCTCCCACTATCTCTCTGGCTCTGGTTCCCAGCTTCCTGTGGTCTCTGCTCCACCCTTCAGCTAACTCCTCCCACCACAGGCTCCATGTGATTACATTCAGCCTATTAGGGGGCAGAGTCTATCTTGAAGGCAGGGAAGCTTCCTGTGGGTTCTGCTGCCCTTTATCAAACTCCTCCTACTATAGGCTCCATGTGACTACATTCAGCCTATCAGGGGGCAGAGTTTATCTTCACAGCAGGGAAGCTTCCTGTGGGCTCTGCTCCTCCCTTCAACAAATTCCCTCCATCATAGGCTCCATGTGATTACATTCAGCATAATGTAGGGGACAGAGTTTGCTTTGAAGGCAGGGGAGGTCTTCAAATTCCTCCCTAGGTCTATTAAGGGGTAAGGAAGATCTTCACATTCCCATTCCCATTACAGGAAGGAATATCCATAATTGATAGGATCATAGACCCATTTGAGTATATCTGACAGGCTAGAAACCATAGATAATAACAATAATGTTTAAAGAAGAATAGTGGGCAAAACAGTCAGTATGTGCACTGGCAACAAAAATCCAAGAAAGGAGCTAGCAATGAGACTCAGCCTCACATGTGTATACACAATTGTACAAAATTTGGTTCAAAATAAATAACTAGAGATCTTATTAAAAGGAGGTAAATTTGATCTATGAGTCAATGAGAGGAAGCATGGTCCTAAAGAGAGCTGACCTTGGAGTAAGGTCATACATACACATACACATGCATACACATAATTTCAAGTCCTTCTGCTGACAAGTTCTGACTATTTTGAAACTCTCTGTACCCTAGACCAATGTTGACAAACTCATATAGACATTGGGTCACTAATTCATACATAACAATCCACAAGGGCCACATTATTGAAAGTTTTAAAATGCAAATATTATATGTTTTCTTGAATTTTAATTTATTTTGTTAAATATTTCCCAATTGTATTTTAATCAGGTTTGGGCCCACTTGGGAATGTTGTAGGTTTCATGTTGTCTAAGGGCTAGGTGCTAGACACTTCTGCCCTAAGTAGCTCTCTATAAATTACAAAGAAAGTATGATTTTCATTGGATGGAGGAAGTTCCTCCCCTAAAAAACCTATCTCTGGGACTTGGGGATGAGATCCATGATTAGAATATGTCTTTGTATTGAAGGGCATGATTTATTCAAAAGGAATAGGATAGGCAAAAGGGCAGGGTGGAATGTCATGGTATGTTAAAATGTATTATTCCTGTGAGGAAATGCAGGAAGCACGGTGTTGAGAATTTGGGTAATATTTAATGCAAGCGTAGAAAGAGGCCATATTGTTATCAGAATATGTGGACAGAGAAAGGAAATAGATGAGCTTAAGAAACAGATCATGAGCTTGGCATAGAGTCATGATATAGTAGTGATGGGAAACCTCAATTATTTGAACAGCTGCTAAAGCACTTTCTGCTGCCAAAAGCACGGCAGCTACTAATTTCTTGACTTTCCTCAATGATAATTTCATCTTTCAAACTGTGAAGAAGTCAACAAGGGAAAATTCTGTTCTGAATCTGATCCTCACCCACAGGAAGGAGCAGGTTGCTAGGGTGGAAATGATGGGAACAGTGAGGGGAAGTTAGCATTCCATCTTAAATTTATGATAGAGGAGATCTGACATACATTCTGGATTTAAGAAGCTGTTAATTTCAAAGGATTCAGAGGCAGGATAGGTAGGACCCCATGGACTAAAATTTTGCATAGACGTTAGCTTACAATGGTCAGGAAGTTCTTAAGAACAAAGATGAAGAACAATAATTGTGATATGGTAAAGAAAGGAAAATTGTTTCAAGATAGTGTGGGTGCCACAAGGAACTTGCCAACAAACTCAGGTTTTAAAAAGCCATGTGTAGAAGATAAAAACAAAGACAGATAACAGAAGTTGGATATGAAAATACATCAGGGTCCTGCAAGAGTATCATCAGGAGTGCTTAAGCTCAGAAGGAGCTAAGGACAACCCAAAAAGTTATGTTTTGTTTTGTTTTTTTTTTAGTGCAGCTAATGTAATTGAGCTTCATTTTCAGAGGATACATATGTCCTCCCTTCCCCCTGCAAGATTTGAGGGGGTACAGGTGTATGTCTCCACTAAATCTTTTGATTCAAGCTGCTACCAGTTGTGCTCTACCCTGCCACACTGTTAGCCAACTGTTAATGACACCTAATCCCAGGGCCATCACCAGTTTTCTTGACGCTTGTCTTGCCACTGGACTGCAGAGATTCTGGAGGAAAACGGTGAGACTGATAACTTTGGGCACTACTGCCTCACTTAAGTCCAATCCACAAGCATGTTAAGACATCACCCTCATGAAGTCATTGGTATTCTTTGGGAATGGACAATAACAACCCTAGGCTCATTTAGATAACTACCCTCATTTAGCTTTTAGAGAAAGATATATACTTCAAAGATAAAGCAGGAATAAAAGTACAAACATTCCTTTTGCTTCCAACTCCTAAGGGACATACTTTCCCCTGTATGACTTTGTTCTCTGGAATGAGTAAGCTGAGACTTAGCATAGTTTCTATATAATATTGGTCTCACTAAATTTACATTCAGATGCAACATGACTTCCAAATGATTCCTAGTCTACCTGCCTAATATATTCCTAGCTACCAGTGCTGGACCTTGAATATCACTCCCAAAGAGGTCAATCCTTGTCCAAAGGGGCATCAGTGCTGACCTGGCTATAAAACTGGGATACTAGATGCCAGATGCAAGACACGTTTAGTACATCTATTCTAGAAGAATACTCTTCTGACCACTTAGGACTAAATTTAAATTTTTAATTTTAAAACTGTAAGGGTCAGAATCTCTAGTCCCTTCACCTAAACCAGTAAAGAATAAATGCAGAGATCCAGGACTGAGACCTGTTTTATGGGGACACATCAGTCTAAGAGGGGAAAATGCCCAAGGCCTCTTCACTTACAGCATTTATTTTCGCTGGACACCTGTTAAACCAAACCAATAGAGAGCAGCTCATGAAGAATGGTCAAAGCTCCCTGATGACTTTTGAAAGCATTTTGAGCTCTGGTTCTGCAATAATCCAAAAAGGCTCCTCCTCACCTTGTGGTTAGGAGATTGGAACCAGTTACCAAAGGTCTACCCATACTCCAGTCTCTCCAAGGCACTTTCATTACGCCAGGTTACTCCACATGGGGAGATTCAGTCAGAGGCATTCTGCACAGTTCCAGTTATATTAGCTATATTTTGGGAAAAGAAAAGGACCAAAGAAGGGATAGAACTGCTGCTCTGAATGGATAGGATAATGATACCTGACAACAGGGAGAAAGCAGAGCTACTCAGTTCTTATGTTGCTTGTTTTCTTTGCCATGGAGAATGATCTTTGGACTGGAAAGGAGGTGGTATATAAGAACAACAACAAACGGGGGGTGAGGGTGAGGGGTGGCTAGGTGTCGAAGTGAATAAAGCACCGGCCCTGGAGTCAGGAGGACCTGAGTTCAAATGTGGCCTCAGACACTTGACACAATTACTGGCCCTGTGACTTTGGGCAAGTCATTTAACCCCAATTGCCTTCCAAACAAACAAACAAGTAGGTGATGGACAAGTTAAGGATATTATAAGAGAACACTTAGCTTCCTTTAATGAGTTAAAAATCACCTGGCTCAGGTAAATTATATTTTCAGGTACTTAAAAACCAGAAGTTGGGATTTCTGAGACATTATTAATAATCTTTACAGTAGAGGGGCAGGTAGGTGGCACAGTGAATAGAGCACCGGCCCTGGAGTCAGGAGGACCTGAGTTCAAATCCAGCCTCAGACACTTAACACAAAAACTAGCCGAGTGACCTTGGGCAAGTCACTTAACCCCAACTGCCCTCCAAAAACAAAACAAAACAAAACCAAAAAAAATAATAATAATCTTTACAGTATTTTAAAAATGGGAGAGGTCCTATCAGATTGGGGATGGGAAAATTTTGTCCCAGGTTTTGAAAAGAGGAAGGGGATGGAACTGTAAACTACAGGACAGTAAGCTTGATTTAAAATTCTAAAATAAAGATTTGGTATGTGACCTTTTAGAAAAGGAAGTTGATCAAAAAGAACCAGAATGGCTTTATATATGCCAGATTGACTTTATTTCCCGTTTTGACAAGGTTACTAAAATGGTTGATAAGGGAAATGATATGGTTCACTAGATTTTAGCAATGCGTTTGATAAAAGTCAATGATGTCATTTTTGTAGAAGAGATGGGTATATGTGGACTAGATGAAGCACAACAAAACAGGCATGGAATAGTTTGGATGGTTAGGCCCCCAAAGTAGTCATTAATGGTTCAGTGTCAAGATGGAGGGAATACCCCAGGGATCTGGAATTGACCCTATTCGGTTTAATATTTTTTTAAAGAATCAATGACTTAAAGACATTAATGTCATGCTTATAAATTTTCAGATAGCATAAATCTGGGAAGGAAAGCCAACACATTGGATAAATGAGTCAGGATTCAAAAACTTCTTGATAGGCTAGAACATTAGACCAAAGTAAGTAGATGAAATTTACTAGAAATAAATATAAAATCTAATGCTGGGGTTCAATCAATTTTATATCCACAAGAATGGAGAAATTTAGCCAAAAACAGAAACAATACAAAGGGCTTTAGTGGATTGCAAGCTCAATGAGTCAACACAAAGTTATAGCACTCAAAAGGCTAAATGCAATCTTATGCTACATTAAAAAAGACATTGCTTCTAGAATAAGCAAGTGACAGTCCTTTTGTACTCTAATCTAGGTAGGTCTCTTTTGGAATATTGAATTAGATTCTTGGGCCTACATTTTAGAACAGTGGTAAACTGGAGAATATTCAGAGGATGACAACCAGGATAGTGAAGTAGCCCAAGTTTATGATATATAAACATTAGCTGATGGAACTGAGAATGTTTAGCCAAGAGAAAAGTGGAAGAGGGATAACAGTCTTTAAGTATCTGAAGTGGAAGACTGATTAAATATGTTCCCTTGGGTTCCCACAAGGTAAAACTAGGAGAATGGTGTGTGTGTGTGTAAGTTGTAAAGAGGCGAATTTTGGCTTCATACAAGGAAAAAAACTCCTTTATGATTAGAGATATCTACACGTCAAATGGGCTGTCTCTGGAAACGAGTTCCTTGTTTTTAGAGGTTGGAGAAATTACCGAAGGAATATTTTTCAGTTTGGGCTTGGATTAGGTGGTCACTGATGTCCTTTCCAAATCTGAAGTTCTTTGAGTTTCTGATTTTGTTCATTGTTGTATATATGTCTTATATAGACACTTAAGATGGATTATAAATTAGTTTTCAAATCAAATAACACAATTATATTCTGTGAAGCCACAGTGCTTTCAGTTTTTCACAAGTTCATCACTGATATAAAACCCCACTATTTTAAGGCCAATATTCTTTCAGTGATGCTTATATTGCTGTGTCTATGGAATACCTTGATTTCAGAATGTAAGAGGGAATATTATGGTATCTTGTTTTTCTCCCACAAAAGTTATTTGGAGATAATCAATAGCTTATTTTACTAAGCTTATTTCACTAAGACAATGGCCATCTTGGCCTCATGGGGAACCAGAAAGGTGGGGGTGTGACAAACAGCTCTGTCCTAGAGGTCATTCCCCAGTCCCAAAAATCCTTACTACCATGCCTACCTAATCTGCATAAGGAAGGAATGTAGGGAAATAAAGTGAGGAATTTGAAGAATTTCAACTAACCCTAACTCAAACAGGCCAAACAGGACTGTATAACCTCACTCCAGTTCCAGTATAGGTGTGGGTGTTTCTAGTGAGCACCACACCAGCTTCTTCTTTGGAAGCATAATAAATGCCTTCCTTTGCCCATTCTGTTTCTGAGGTTTTTCAGTGGGTAGGGGTTTGCTGTTTTAGGGACATATCACACGCTCTTCCTAAGGGCACCTAGAGAAGCAGTGGATAGCTGAAGCTCATCTAGGGTAACTCCCTGACCCTGTTTGGAAAGTCTTGTGATCCCCACAAGCATGTTTCTTAAAGAACACTGAAGATATTATAATAATAATTAATAAATGTTTACATAGTACTTTAAGGTCTACAAAGTGCTCTACATATATTACAGCATTTTAATTTCATCACAAAAGTATGAGGTAGGTGGTACTCTCTTTCACAAATAAAAAAATTGAGGCTGAAAACCCGATGTTACATAGCTACCAGATGTAGGTAGAATCTGAACCCAGGTCTTCCTGAAGCCAAATTGATCACTCTATTCACTATACCTTGATTTATATTGCTAGTGATTTAGAGGGAAATAGAGAGATGAATAATATAAATACTTGTTGATGGAATAGTTGGCATAAGTCAGTCATTCAATTGTTGTTGTTTCTCCTTCATTCTAGAAGAGGACCATGACATTAGGAAGGGGTGATGCCATGACTTGCAAGTGAATTGGATTTAAGCGAAGAAGGGCTGTGCAAAGTCACCAGCTTCACTCTCTCCTCTGGAGCCATCTGGGTCCAGCAACAAGATATAGAGATGACTGAAAAAGGCCCTGGATGCAGTGGAAGACCTTGACCTCTTGAAGTTAAGAGCTTTCTGAGGTCTCAGTTCATCTGAGGCAATGCTGTGATTAAGGGTAGATAAGAAATGAGACAAAGAATAGACTCTTTTACTTAGTCAAAAAAAAAAAATCAATCTGGAAGGGGAAGACCCTTAGGGTTTCTGGCCAAAACAGAAACACTCACTCTGAGTCTTCAGGGCCCAAACAGTGACTAAGTGAGACTTGGGCTGGGGCCTATTTTTGGCCAAATGGTGAGAGCCTGAGTGATTTGGGTTTAAGGCTTGGCCCTTAAGAAAGAAATCTAACTTGTAAACCTCAAGATGTGTTGCAAGGTTTCAGCAATCAAAATTCATATTTCTTTGGGCATTCAATTAGTAAACTCCAGGGGCTCCCTATGACCTTCAGCGGGCAGCGTATTATTATTGGTCTACTAAAGAACTGGCATACCAGTCCTGTAGCAACAAAAAGACTATTGTATTGTACTAGTATCTACAAAATATTAGAAGATCCAGGGCAGGGGTGTGTTGGAATCAACTAGAACAGGCTCCCAATGCCAATAATTAAATTTTTCAGTTTGAGGATTAACATTTTGGAAATCTACAAATGCTACAAATCAGGGCTTGATTCATTATTTTGTCAGTTGTCTAGACTTAAGAAAGTTATGATGAAAGTGTTAATAATGCAGATTAGTTTTTTTTAAAACTTTTGTTAACTTAAAAAACTCTTTGGTTGTTAAATACCAGAATACTGCTGCAGAGGAAGACCTATATTGATTAGCTCCTTCATGGAGCATTTAAGGACACTTAAGCATAGATAAGAATGACAAAAGATAAAAAGGTACTGTTTTGGTCTGTGATCTTCACAACTGAAAGGAGTGTTCACATGGATGAAATCAAAGAACTTTTCAGCTACCAAAGATGTTTAAACTTCATAATGAAGAGACTATGTATGATCATAATAGACCATGTAGCTACAAGGGTCTTTAAAGGTCATCTAGTCCAATTCCCTTATTTTCCAGATATGGTAAGCAAAAAGGAGAGACGTTTAATGACTTGTCCCAGGTCATACAGATAGTAAATGGCATAGATGGGATTTGAATCAAGGTCTTCTTACTTTATACCCAAGGCTCTTCCCACTGCACCATGCATAGTCTAGCCGGGATATAGACTTATTTAGGTTCAAGGGCTCCAACAATCACTAGCTATGTTATCCCAGGCCAAGTCACTTAATTTCTCTGCTCTTTGGTTATCTCTTCTATAAAATGAGCAAAATTCTTATGCTACTTTATATCCAGAAATAGTTGTGAAAAAATGCTTTGTAAACCTCCAAATGTCACATAAATGTAAATTACTGTTATCACTGTATAAAAAAGTGAATATGGTAGTTGTTACTACCATATCGGGATTCAGGTCTCCTAGAGGCCCCACTCAGCAATTAGTCATCCTGACAATTGAGTGGCTTTCTACAACCTTCAAGATGAACAATTCAACTAGGAGTTATCAAGTGTGGCAGTCAGGCAGCTAGGCCTGGGAATACAAAGAAAGTCTACCCTCCCCCTCAAAAAATCCCTAACTAATGAGGGAGACTGTGGTAACCTCCATTTTAGGAACACTTCCCAACCCCCTTTCCTATCAAGCTCCAGCCTAACACCTCTACTCTTGATCCCCCAGGAGACTCATCAACAAAACAGACCTAGCCCACCAGAAAGGCCCTCCAATTCAAGCTTGTCCAAGCCCACCACAAAAGCATGCCAAGCAGAACACCACAGCCCCTCACCTTTACCTAGGAACCTATCAAGGGATTTTTACTGTTTGGTAATGACAGGTGGTTAATCAATGCTACCTTTTGGCTTCTGTATTTTCCCTCTTGCATAGCAACTAAGTTGTGGTTTCCCCCTAGTAACAGTTATATTGTGACTTTTGTCTATATAACCCCGAGAAAATGCATCTCAGGGCTGCTTGATTTAGGTAAGCTTGACCCCTTGCAGTCACCCATTCATTAAACTCCACTTAAAAAGAATAATGGTCTCACTTGTTAAATTCCCGTTACAAGACCACAAGCAACTAGGAACAAACAAAATATATGCAGAATATAAATTGGAGATAATCTTAGAGGAAAGGCACTAGCATTGAGGGAGGGGGGATCAGGAAAGGCTTTTCACAGAAGATGGAGTTTGAGCTAGGATATAAAGGAAGCTAGGGCAGCTAGGCTTTACAGTGATGGGCCTGAATTCAGGAAGACTCATCTTTTTCAGTTCAAGTCTGTCCTCAGACAGTAGCTGTGTGACCCTGGGCAAGTTTCTTTAACCCAGCTTCTTCATCTGTAAAATGAGTTGGAGAAGGAAATGGCAAATCACTCCAGACTTTTTGCCAAGAAAACCTCAAATGGGGTCAAAAAGAGCTGGAAGTTCTGCCATAGCCTTGGGAGTCACTCAGTCCTGCTGAACTTGACCTTTCCATTGAAACATCTGGGACAGACCATTTGGCATTTTGTTTGACATTAAGTAGCACTGGACCTTAACGTGGCTTAGTAGAGATTTAAGGGGAGTTGCATTCTAAGGTGGAGCATTGTCTGCAATGTGTACACAAGCTAAATAAAGACGATGAAAACCAGAAGGAAAAAAAAAGAAAAAAAGAGTCCGAAGTGATGAAGGAAGCCAGGAGGCTAAGGTGAGGAGAGTTGTGAGCCTAGGGGCAACTAGTGGAATTACAAGTAGTGGGAGATGGTCTACTGCAACCTGGGACTGGTCTGTTTCCTTTTCTGTAAACCAGAAGATATTTCCCCTTCTTTCTCCCAACACTATGTGGAAGGGTTGAATTTCTTTTTGTTTTTAATCTAACACGGTTAATGAGGGGTCCTGACCCAAGCACAGGTTGAAGGGCCTATGGGGTGAGTGCTGCTTGAAAAGCTGGACAGCTCTCAGCCTAATTTCAAATCTGCATATCTTCCCAGCTCCACTCACTTCCCCAATCGTCAACCGTGCAAGAAGATGTTAATCCCACGTATGTGCAGGTGGAAGCCTGATGCTCTCCCATCCTCTTCCAGCGAGTGATCTATTCCATTCTTGAAGGAAAGGAAAAGAGAGGCGTTGGGAACTGAGACGAAAAGAATCGACATCTTATTATAGCAATCTGCCACTTAATTTTTGTAACAAATATAACTATTTTTAAAAAATGGATGATGGTGACAATTCTAGAGTCCCACCTTGGAGATTATGCTCAGAGACATGCCATCCTTTCTCCTCCTCCCCCTCCCCCCTTGGACCCGCGAATAGTGGAGGAGGTCGCGTTGACGTCACCGACATGGAAATCCGAATGGCCCCACCCACTTCCGCGTCGCTCGGGCCTGCCCCGCCCCTTCTGGACATTCCTTGTCTCCTCCCTCTCCCCTTCTCCTCCTCCTTATCCCCCTCCTTCTTCTTCCCCCCCCCCCCCGCTCAACCCCCCCGCCATGGAGGATTGGCCGGGACGTCAGCGCTGCCAGCGTGGAAACGGCAGCGGAGGCGCAGGAGGCGGAAGTGGGATGCGGGACCGTCCGGCTGCCCTCGGAGCCCGCGGTTCGTCCCGAGTCATGGACATCTCTCTGGAGAAGGTTCGTGGGGAGCCGGAGCCGAGGGGAGGCGGGCCCCTGGCCCCGCTGGAGGGGAGACCTCGCTTCACGCCTCCCGGGCTGCGCTCGTTGATTATCCGGGCGCTGGGACGATCTTTCCCCGGGGGCGGCGGCTGCCGGCCGCTGCTGGCGGCGGGCCCGGGCCGGGCGGGGGGCGGGGCTGTACCTGAGGAGGGGGCTAGGGGTCGAATGGGCAGCGAGAGCCGTCTGGCCGGGGCCGCGCGGTTTGTTCGGATTGTGAGCCCGCGGCGTGCGTCACGGGCGGCGGCGGCGGCTGCGGGTACGAGCTCCGCCGTGCTGCCCTCGGTCCGCGGGGCTGAGGAGCCGGGCGGGGGGGGCGGCACATGGACGCTCGTTTGGGTCTGGCCCTCGTGTCAGCACGTGATGGGCCGTGGCTGCAGAGCCGCAGGACGGCGAAGCCGAGGTTTCTGTTCCTCCGTCCCGAGACATTGATTAAGCGCCTACTGTGTATGGGCCGGGCACCTAGTAGGCTAAGCTCTGGGGAGAGAGCGAGAAAGGTCAAACACATTCTTTGCTCACCAGGAGCCTCCAGTCTACTGGGGTAGCCCCCGTGCGAAGGAGCTGTGTGGTCTAGGATACATTGGAAATAATCAATAGAGGGAAGGCACTAGAAGCAAGGGAGGGGTGGTGTGTTGGGATACGAGCGCCCCATCTCCCCCTCCTTCCCGATTATGGAGGAAGGGGTTAGTGAAAGGACTGTCTGTTCCTGGCATCATGAGACCCAACCTCAGGGTCGCTGCTGTGGCTGCTGACGTCCCCGAACCTCCCGTATTCCTTCTTCTAATCCCCCCTCCCCCCAAGGAAAGAGCAGCTCAGAGACCCACGTGCCAAAAAAAGACATTATGACAAAATAGGAAAAAGAGCTCCCCCCCCCATCTTTTCCTCTTCCAATTTAAATCTCATCTAATAAAGTGGAAGCTAGGAGTTTCGTCTTGGAAATGAAGACCAATTTTGGATTTATTTAAAATTGTGCCTACTGTTAGTCAGTGTACCTGCTTGTAGTAGGTACACAATTAAGTATTGTGTATCTGTAATAAATAGTGCACTTGTACTACAGTTACCAACGATCTTGTTTCCCTCGGAGTATTCACAACACTTTGCTGAGAGATTCTTGCTACTCCAGCTCAGTACTGACCAGATTTTTATATGGTCTGTAGTTCTTACCAGTCTTCTACTGACCTTTTTCTCTTCTTTTAAATTTCAGAATTAGTTTACTTCCTTATTAGTTCAGATGCTGAAATAGTTCTTGTAGACTTGTTCTGCAAGTCATAAGAGAATTGAAAGGAGTAATTGTACAGGTAGTGCCAGTCAGTGAGTGCCTACTATGTGCCAGGTATTCCCACACAATGTATAGTGTCAGTCTTTCAGAATAATCGTAGCAGAAGGGAAAACAAATGTAAAATAACATCTCATTTTTAAGCTGTTTCACTTGTGGATATCGTAACATCGTGGTTGTGGATAAAAGAAAATGTTCAGGCCACTGTTTAGTGTATAGTACTTTCTTCAACCTTTACTGCTTACATTCTCTTTTTTCACCTGGGCATCACCTGTGATGGAGTAAAGGGATGGTAAGAAGCAATTCAGTGTGAAAGAGTTTTTTCTTAGGTATTATGTTTTGCACAGGTTTTAAGGGAGAGAGAACAAACTTTGGGAGGGCTTGTGTATAATTTCAGTGGGACATAGGGGAGTAGGATGATTTACTTGCAAGTCTAGTATTTTTTAGGCCAGACCGCTAAAGGAGGTAACCCCCACCTCCCGTCCCCAGTGTAGGACCCAAATTCAAATATTACTTTCTCACCATTTGATTAGTACTTAGATCTGTGTGGGTGTTTGATAAAAGTTAATTGGTCATGATGGTAGATCTTATACTATCTATGTTTTACTAGGCTATGTTGCCTGCAAAAAGTTTCAGCATTATTTAAAACTCAAAACGTATGGAAAGTTTTTGTATGAAGCCAGTTTGCATGTGAATTACAAATATAACATCCAAGAGAGTACTTAATTCCCTGTATTCTGCCCAGTAAAAGAGGACCTCACCTAAGGTCAGCAATTCTTCATGACATAGTTTTGTCAAGAGAGAAGAAATGATCTAGTAGTGGAAGGAGTGTTAATCTCAGACTCAGGACACCTGGTTTTGAGTCCTGGCCTTGTTACTTAGAGTGTATTGGACAAGTCACTTAACCTTTGTGAGTCTCATTTTCTTTATCTCCAAACTTTGAATGGGTTAATCAACACAGCTTATACAATGAATTGAGAGCTGACTGTCAAGTCAGGAATATCTGGATAGTACGTTCCTGCCTCTGACATATACTTACATGATTATGGACAAGTAAGTGACTTAAGCATTCGGTGTTCCAGGCAGCTTTCTGAGACTTTAATTTTCTGGGGAGGTACCGGCCTGCGGTGATAAGGAAGTGTCCTCATTGAGCAGAGTTGCTGTATGTATACCAGTGAAGTTAACACAGTCCAATCTCTAGCCTGGTTTACCCTATCCTATTTAGCAAGCACCTGCTAATTTCCAGACACTTTGCTAGATGCTGGAGACTCGGAGACAAAAAACAATTATTCCCTGCCTGGTGGAAGTTTAAGTCCTACTGAAGGGATACAACTTTTTACAAACAAATAAGTACACAATATAGGCAAAACAAATATGAAGTGATGTGACCGGTTTCTTGAATAAAATCTTGAAGAAAATAAAGGGAGGAGAAGGTTGTTAGAGCGTTCCAAACCAGGGAGACAGCCTGTACTAAGGCTTAGAATCTGTGGGAGATGGAGTGCAGCTTGTACCTGGACATAGTTTGATAGGAATGTGGACTGTGTCAAGGAGACATCTGTAAGATAAAAGTCACTTGGAAAATGGAGTTAGAGGCAGATCTTGCAGGGCTTCCTGTGCCAAACCTGAGTTGCTTTTTAATCCTCCAGGTAATTGTGTGCTGGGTGCTCTCGTACTTGTACTGAGGAGGCACTGGATTAGGAGTAGCAGTCGGCTTGTTGTGTGATTTTCTCTATAAATGTGCAGTTATTAAGTGTGCAGAAAGGAGATGTAACCCTGATTCTTGACTGTTTCTCGAAGTGCAGATGTCAGCAGTGGTAGTGTGAAGATTTGAAAAGCTCTTTGCTTCCAATCTCCACCTTCACTTGAGGTAATAGAATAAATTGCTATAAGATCAGAGATTTAGATCTTTTTTTTTTTTTAAATTTAAATTTAGATCATTCTTAATGATTCTGTTTTATCTGGAACTTTAACAGAAAGCCCAAGGTTATTTATCTCCTTTATCATATGGTTTTTTAAAAACTTATATGAACTCAGTTAATGTAATTTTGGAACAGAAAAGAAAAGCAAATATATCAGCTTCTACAGGAAACCTTTTCTGATAACCAATTGTTAGTACTCTCTCCTTTCTCAAATTATTTTGCATTTATTTACTTGCTTACATATTATGTGCTCTTTGAAGCCAAGAACTGTTTCCTGGGTATTTTTGGTGTGTTATTAGTACCTAATATCTAATACAGAACCTTGCTCATAGTACCAGATTTAATGCTTGTTTAATTGAGTTCTTAGTTTAGAAAACCCATTGTTTTAAAGTTATAAAACTGTACAAATATATTTAATATTACATCTGATTTTCTTCAAGGACTATCTATTATGAGAGGGTGCCCTGCTGCTTGTTTTGTTATTCAGTTTAATTCCATCTGTGAACAACTCTTGGATATTGTTTTACTTTGCTGATTTAAAGAGACAGGCTTATTTTAATTGTTAATGTACTGGGTAGGTACCCATCTCCAAGAGTAATTTAAATTCTCCTTATCTGAATAATTATTACCAAGCTGCTTTCCATTGTCTTTGGGGGAGTATATAGGGTTTGAACTCATCTTTGTTTGTAGTACAATATTTCCCCTTTCAGCCTTCATTATTAAAAACTCTTTTCCTTGTTGTGCTACTACCACCTAAAGTGTTGTAGCACCTGCCTGAGTGATATGTTCCAGACCATTACCTGCCAGTAGGAACTGCCTTTATAAATCTTCTCTGTCTTCACCTAGAACCCAAAGCGGATCTCCACATAGTCTTGAAATCAGCCAGGATGGCTTTGTAAATCTTCTCTATTGCTACAGAGTGGGAAAACTTCCTGTACAGGGTTGTGGGTTATGTAATTTTCCTGCTGCTTCAAAGACTCTACCAGATACCCTTTCATAATACACACCTTTTTCATGAAGGCCATGAAAGGATATACAGGGCTAAACTCAGTGCTGGGCAGTGTGGAAAACTGGTGGGCTGCAAATATTGTACAAAATTCTTAACGCCAAGAGTTTATTGCCTTATCTTTAGTTAAGGGAGAGAAGTTGAATTTTGGATTTGCCCACTAATCATGACTCCACTGTAACTTTGAACCATGGGTTTTGATTCGGTTTTTGTTTTTTCCTTAGCTGAAAGGGATTGTAAAGATCATCTGAACAACCATCTTAATTTTACAGATGAGGCCCAGAAAGGTAGAATGACTGACTACCTACCCCTAAGGTCTGCTAGTTCATATTAGAAAAAGGGTTAGAATTCAACTCTCCTGGTTTTCAGATCACTTTTCTTTCTATAGGGGAGAAAAATTGCTTCAGTTAATTAAAAAATCGTCCCCAAAGTACAGCATTTTTAGCAGATCATTATTTTGAGGGGAGTGGGGTGGAACCAGCTACTTAAAAGGTATTGATTGTTTGGTACTTGCTGAGGATAAAGTGATTCTTGCCCTCTTGGGTAGGTAGTAGTTGTAGAGATTGGACTAGGAATTATGATACTAGGCAGTAGGTGAGCTTTTTAGTGGAGAACTTGGGTCTGTTGAAGAAGAAAGGTTTAAGAACTCTTGGATTAGAGACAGGTTGGTATAGTTGATATACCAACTAATAGTTAGTATAGTTGAGTGCTGACATGAGAATTGGGAAGACCTGAGGATCAGCGTTAAAGTAATTATAAATACTAGATAAGAGGGCAGGGTTATGTAGTTTAATGTTGCAGTAGTTCCTAAAGTTTTTTGATTAGATACCCTATTGGTAAAAAAAAGTTTGAAGATAGGCTCTAGTATATGTGTATGCACTTATTTATAAATTATATGGCTATTAATAATTATACACATTATAAAACTTAGACAAAAATAGAAATGAGAAAAACATAAAAGG
Source organism: Pseudocheirus occidentalis (assembly GCA_028646575.1). Lineage (NCBI taxonomy): Eukaryota > Metazoa > Chordata > Mammalia > Diprotodontia > Pseudocheiridae > Pseudocheirus > Pseudocheirus occidentalis. The sequence goes on along the minus strand of CM053599.1, from coordinate 140,445,933 downwards.
AAATGTAAAAGTATTAACGATAGCAATGTGATTTGCTTTATTATTTTTTAAAATCTTGGTTTAACTGTCTTGCTACTTTAATTTGAAGGTCTAGTTCTAAGTTCAGTTTATTTTGATACTTGGTCTAACAGCTGTTGCAGTTGAAAAAGATACTTCACTAAAACAGGTAGATCCAAATGGAAGAAGTGCGGGGCGGCTAGGTGGCGCAGTGAGTAGAGCACCAGCCCTGGAGTCAGGAGTACCTGAGTTCAAATCTGGCCTCAGACACTTAACACAAAAACTAGCCGTGTGACCTTGGGCAAGTCATTAACCCCAACTGCCCTCCAAAAAGCAAAAAACAAATGGAAGAAGTGCATTATAAGCTGTGGTCACTAAATCATGACATTAATTTTTTTGGTCCCAGCTGACAATTATTCAAAAGGTTTTGTTGAAATTCGTCCAGTAATTTTCTTCCCTCATTTATTCTTACAAACTATTCAAAATATACTGCATTTTTTGTTTTGTTTTGTTTTTAGCAAATGGGTTCAAAATCCAAAGAAATTAATGAGAGAATTTTTAAACAAGTAAATTCTACTTCCAGGTTTTTTATGTATGCAGATATGAGTATTTATAGGTGGCACACAAAATCCTTTTCAGTAAACTTGAGAGGAACAAGAACATACCAAGAAGAGAAAATGGTCAATAGTGTCCGATGATCCAAAGAAGTCAAGAAGGACAAGGATTGAGAAAAGGCCATAAGTTTTGCCAGTTGGATAAGATTTGACGCTTTGAGTGAGAAGTTATGGATTACTTGGGAGACTAGAAGGATGATGGTACTTTTCATGGAAATAATGAAATTTGGAAAATGCGTGGTGAGCTTAGGGGAGTGGTGAAGGTAGGGGAAGTACTAGGAATGAGATTTCTGATGTGCATCCTGACCCATCACTCCTTTCTGGGGGGAGATCAAGGAGGGGGAAGTGGTCACTCTGAAAGCACAGAGCCTGCCTATCTGTAGTAGCTCAGTAATTGCATCTGTAGTAGCTCAGTAATTGCAAGGCGGAGTGTGGGGCTGCAGCAGGGCAGCTGAGGAAAACTTCCAGGAAAGGCATGGTTTGAGGAGTATTGGCCCATAAGTGGTTAGTGTGGTTGTGTTGGAAACAAACCCATGGATTAACTATGGCAGGAAGGGTGGAATTCAACCCATCTTCCTACTCTCCATTTAATTGATCAGTTATTGACTTAAGGTCCCCACTTTGGAGATACTTCTGGTTTTGTGGACAGCTGGAATACCTGTATTCGAGTCCCACTGTTTGTAGAACTGTGAGTTAGTTTAGTTATTCTGGGAAGTAATTTCAAGCTACACCCAAAGAGCAATTAAACTGTGCATACTCTTTGACCCAACAGTACTGCTTGTAGGTCTGTAACCCAAAGACATCAAAGGAATTGAAAAGAACTGATATGCATAGAAATATTTGTAACAGCTTTTCTTTTTTTTTTGTGAGGCAAAGAATTGGAAACTGAGGGGAAGCTCATCAATTGGGAAATGACTGAATAAGTTGTGGTATATAATTGGAACGGAATATTTTTGTGCTGTAAGAATGGTGATGGAATAATTTCACAATAGTTTCAGAAATACCTGGGAAGACTTATGTGAGCTGCAAAGTGAAGTGAGAAGAACCAGAAGAAAAATTTATACAATAACAGTATTGTAAAGATAGTAAACTTTGACAGTCTTAACTGAACAACACAATGACTAACCACATTCCGAATTCTCTGTGATAAAATGTGGTTTCTCCCTCTGAATGGAGAGCTAATGGAGCTGATTGATTCAGAACGCTTCAAATTATTTTCTCTTTCTTCCTTCTTTCCTGTATTTTCTTTCTTTCTTTCTTTCTTTCTTTGTCTTTACACTCTCTTTTCTCTCTCCCCTCCCCTCTCCTTCCTTCCTTCCCTCTCTCTCCCTCCCTCTCTTTCCTTTCTCCACCCTCCCTTCCTCTCTTTTCATACTGTGGGAATTTATTTTGCATTAAATATTTGTAAATAGATTTTGTTTTTCTTGCCTTAATGGATGGGGGAAGGGGAAGAGAGGAGGGAAAGAATTTGGAACTGAAAATAGGATAAAATTAAAAGAAACGTCAGGTTATTGTGTCTTGTTTGAGGAACAGCAAGGAGGCCAGTCTCAGCAGATGGTAGAGTACATGGAAAGGAGGAAAGTACAGAAATATTGGAAAGATAGGAAGGGATCAGATTATGAAGGACTTTAAAAGCCAAACAGATGAATTTATATTTCAAGCTGGAGATAATAAGGAATCACTGGAGTTTATTGAGTATGGGGAGTATTGAGTATACAGGCAGACAACATTTTAGGAAAATCAGTTTGATAGTTGAATGAAAGATGGATTGGAATGGGGAGAGATGAGGCATAGAGACCAACCCAAAGAACTGCATTAGGCCAGCATGGTTCTGTGAGTGGTAATAAGGGGATATAAATGAAATAATGAATTAATTCCATTATGGAGGCAGTGAGGTGACACATTAGATATAGTACTGGGCCTGGGGTTGGGAAGATGTGAGTTCAAATACAACCTCTTAAAACTTATAAGCTATGTGACCCTGGGCAAGTCACTTAACCTCTGTCTCCCTCAATTTCCTCATCTATAAAATTGGAATAATAATAACAACTTACAGGGTTGTTGTTTGGGTAAAATGCTTTGTAAACCTTATAGTACTATATAAATGCTAGCTATTATAATTTCATTCATTAATTCATACTGACCAATCAAATTCCAGACTTGAAGTACATTGTATAAGTAAAAGCTGATCTAATAAAAAAAGTTAAGACCCTTTGGTAACATTTTCTGATAGTATTTCTATTCTTTGTGATTGCATTAATTAAGGAGATAATTAATTTATACTTGAACACAGACCTAATTATGATTTTTAAAGTTGAAGTGTCATTTGCTGTTTATAGTATAGTCTTACTGAGAACCTTGGTGTGACATACTGATCCTTTCTACATTTTTTTTATAATTAAAAAGTTTTTTTAAAAAATCTCTTTTTTTAAAAAATGTCTTCATTTCCCAATATGTCCCAGTAAAATTACAAACAAATTAAAGGACAGAATTACAAGTGACACTATAAACTCTGGGCTGTTTTTAAAATATTTCAATAAAAGAAAAATATAAAACATAACAATAATATATATAAATATAATATATATTATATATGTATAATATATAACATATAAAATATAAAACATAACAATAATAATAATAATGACATTTTCTTGTAAAGTTTTGTTGTCTTGTTTTAAAGTGGTAATTGTCAAATCTGTTCAGGGGTAGAATAGGCTAGGATGGCTTGCCCCTGGCAGATTAAACATTCTTTTTAATGACCCACAACTTGTCCTTGCAACAAAAGCCTGATTTTTTTTTAACACTATGTTTCTTCCAGTGATATCATAATATGATCGTCATAGAGTACTTAACTGGAATGCTCTTCTTCTTCCTCCTCTCTGACTGCTTACTTCCCTGGTTTCCTTCAAATCCCAGCTAACACCTCACCAAACCCTCTTAATTCTAGTTCCTATTCTCTGTTGGTCATATCCTGTTATTTATCCTGTATATAGCTTGCTTTGTATGCATTTGTTTGCTTTTTGTCTTTCCCATTAGATTGTGAATTTCTTGAGCTCAGAGACTACTGTCTCTTGCCACTTTTTGTATCCCCAGCATTTAGCACAGTGCCTGACATATAGCAGATGATTGATTAATTGATTGGTAAGATGCTCCCAGAATCAACTAACATGGCATTTGTTAAACATTTGCCATGTACCAAGCTCTGTGCTGATTAGGAGATACAGAGAGAAAGATGAAATAATCTCCATTTTCAGGGGGCTTAATGGAGAAGACAATGTACACACATTAGTATATACCAATGAAGATTTATTTATTGTGGTGGCAGGGTAATTGAAGACAACAGCAGAAGAGAATGGCTCTAAAACATATATAAGCAGTGCTTTAGAGAAAAACAGCTTGGGCACAAACAACTGGAAGAGGGGGCATGGAGAGAGAAGAGCATAAGCATTTATATGGTCACTGTGCTACGTGCTTTTACAAATATTATTTCATTTCTGTCCCCAGAATAACCCTGAGAGGTAGGTGCTGTTATTAACCCCATTTTACAGTTGAGTAAACTGAAGCAAAGAGGTTAAGCGACTTGCCCTGGATTACATAGCTGTTAAATGTGTCTGTTAAAAAAAAGTCTGAGACTGGGTTTGATTTGGGGTTTTTTTATCTCCAAGCCAATCTCTAGGAGATGAAGCAAGAGTTTAATTCAAACAAAAAAAAGTTTTAAAATTTCTTTGTGAATGAAATGAGAGTGCTTGTGAAAAAAATTGGTAAATAAAGAATTATGGAAAAAAGAATTGGAAAGGAAATTAATGGTTTGTTGGCACAAGAGACACAAAATCTTGCCCAAGTAACAAAACTCCCTGAAAATTAGAATGAATCAAAGAGAAGCCAGTGATTCCATAAGACAACAAAAAACATTAAAACAAAGTCAAAAGACTGAAAAATTAGAAGAAAATGTAAGGTATGATAGCAAAAACAATTGACCTGGATAATATAGATCAGGGAGAAAAAAATTTAAGAATCAATTTAAGAATCATTGCATGCCATGACCAAAAAAGAACCTAATATCTCATTTCAAAGAAATCTTAAAACTGCCCAGATCCCTTAGAACAATAGAGCAAAAAGGAAAGATGTAAAGATGTGAAGACATAGAAAGGATCCAATGATCACCTCCTGAAAGAAACACCAGAATGAAAACTTGAATATTTGATCACAGACCAGATACTGAGCTTCTATTACTACAAGCATCCAGAAAGAGGGAATTCTAGTACTGAGGAGCCACAGTCAGGATCATACATGATTGAACAGCTACCACTCTAAAGGATTGGAGAACTTGGAATATAATATTCTAGAAGGCAAAGAGTATGGGTTTATAATCAAGAATAATTTACCTGGTAAAACTGAGTATAATGCTTCAAGGGAAAAAATGGATCTTTAATGAAGGAGGGAACTTCAAGCATTCCTGATAAAAAGATCAGAGCTGCATAGAAAGTCTGAAGTTCAAACACAGGGCTGAAGAGAAACAAAAATGTAAACGTTAATGAACAAGGCCAAGGGATTAGACAAGAATAAGCAGCTTACATTTGAATATGTGGAGGTGATCTGTGGGGTCTGCACCCTGTCTCTGGGGATTGTGGAGGAAGTCTAATTAGACAACCAGCCATTGGGGGTGGTTCAGTTATGTCTTGATCTTAAGAGAAAAGTGGAAAGAGTAGGAAGAGGAGTACAATGTTGGGGGTAGGGATGGAAAGGAATGAAGGTTAGAGAAAATTATCTCATATCGGGTTCTACAAATAAACATCCGTAAAAATAAAAAGGAGGGAGTGATGGGAGAAGCTGACACTTGAACCTCTTATCTGAACTGGTGAAAGGATGAAAGCGTGCGCGCACACACACACAGAGTTGAGCATAGAAGTACAGTTCACGCAATAGGGCAGTAGGGAAAAGGTGGGGTGGGGGAACTGGAGGGAGGATAGATCAATGGAATGATTTGTCCTAAACTAAAAAATAAATGTGCAAAAATAGAGCTCCTTTTGAGTTGGCAAAGAATAGGGGATCTGAGGGGGTGCCTATAAATTAGGAAATGGATGAACAAGTAATGGTATATTAAGCAGTGGTGAAGGAAATGGTTTCAGAGAAACCTGGGAAGACTTGTCTAAACTGATGCAGATTGAGGTGAACAAAGCCAGGAGAACAATTTAGACAATGACAACAATATGGTAAAGGCAAACAACTTGGAAAGAATTGGGAACTGTGATGAGTGTGATGACTATCCTTGATTCCAGAGGACTGATGATGAGACATACTACCTACCTCTTGATGGAGAGATAAAAGTGCAGAATAAAATGGTTTTGCACATGTTCAATGTGAAATTTGTTTTACTTGGCTATATGTGTTTTTAACAGATTTTTTTCTTTTGTTCTCATGGTAGGGGAGGGGAGTTGGTAAGTGAAGGAAGATTTTTTTCTGATTGAAAATATATTTAAAAAAAATTTTTTTCCCCCAAAAAAAACTTGGTGAGAGATTCATTTAAGCAAAGTCATTCACTGGGCACTTGAGGATGACTGTGAGGGTAACAGAGATGAAAATTAGAAAACTTCTGCAAAGGTTTTTAAAACAAAATCTTCATAGTGTTACATTTAGTAGAATAACTATAATTGGACTTTAACATCACAATTCCAGATGTATTTATAGAAGAAAAGAAAATGATGCACAAGCAGACAAATACAAGAAAGAGCTGAACTAGATTAAGTATACACAGAGGCAGTCCATGCTGGAGGTGACAGATATGAAGACATTGACAGATTAAGTATCAAGTATTTGAGAGGATGATAAAATTATGAAGTAAAAAAAGATCTCCAACTTTATTACTACTCAGAATAGAGCATCTATTACCATTAACCCATATACCCACTTTTCTGTGTGTAAAATTATGAAAATAATCAACACATGTATTGAGCATCATTGATAAATATAATAGAACTGAAGAGATAGGCATTCACAAACTGTTCCACAGTAGACTACATATTGACCATCATATAGTTACTTGAAAAATGCAGAAAATATAAGATTCCATTGTGGTTAGTATTAACTATGAAAACATTTGACTTGTAGACAAAAATATCTTAAATTCTTACCTTTCAACATGGTATTTGCTGTGCATGTTTTAAAATCGTAAAGTATTCCTTGAAAGAGATAATAATAACCGTTTCCAGTGCTCTCATCATGGATAATAGTGGAGTAATAAAGTATAGAGTATAACGCATTCATTTCACAAGTTCTTAATTCAGTCTGGGTACTACTACTCCACCCCTAGACAGTACATGCTTTTAGTCAGTCAGGGGGTCTCCACTGTCTAGGGGTGTAGTACCCAGACTGAATTAAGAACTTACTTGTGAAATGAATGAGTTATGCTCTATTTTGATTTTCCCTGTTTCGTGAATGTTGGCTGAATAAATGGGGTTTGCTATGCTGGTAATCTGAACCTTGGAAGTTGCCTTTGCTTGGCATTACATTATAGTATAGTCGGCAGGATTACAAAGCATAGCGCCTCTTTGTTCTAGGATCCATGGCCATTTAGATTGAAATTCTAAGGCCAAGGATCCTGGAGGGGTGGAATGTAATGGTAATGGAATTTGGAGATGCCCCTGAATTGACTTGGCTTTTGGGTTGAGTGTTAAGACCCAGAGCTTGTGAATCCCACTTGTGGGATGGACTTGTTGATGTGAAGAGAGGGGGCTGACCTGGGAGAAGCCATGAATGGAAAGGAAGGCTCAAGCCCAGAGAAGGCCAGAAGAAGA
>CM053599.1:140425485-140438025 GCA_028646575.1 Pseudocheirus occidentalis | reverse complement strand
CCTTGTTATGGCTTAAGGGTGGATGGCCTTTTGTGCTCTCCTGCTCCCTTTTGAGAAATGCTTGTTGTTAATGAATGGTAATTACTTTGAGTCCAGGGGTGGGAAACCTTTGGCCTTTTTATGAGTATGCTTTGTTTATGATTGGAAACTGATCTCCATTTGAGAAGAACTCTCTCCTTTAGAGAAGAGACTTTGACTGACTAAAAGAATGTACTGCCTAGGGGTGGAGTAGTCTGATCTCCATTTGAGAAGAGACTTTGACTAAAAGCATGTACTGTCTAGGGGTGGAGTAGTACCCGGACTGAATTAAGAACTTACTTGTGAAATGAATGAGTTATACTCTATTTTGATTTTCCCTGTTCTGTGAATGTTGGCTGAATAAATGGGGTTTGCTATGCTGGTAATCCGAATCTTGGAAGTTGCCTTTGCTTGGCATTACAATGTCATACTGATTATATCAAGCCCCAGAACAATGTAAATAAGTATTCTAAAATGAGATCCTCAGTTACTCTAAAGAGTTTGGCATAACTGTCCACACCAGAAAAGCACAGTGGATGGATGAGTGATGTTTAGAGAACTTGAAGAGCCCTCTCTTCTACCCTTCCATCCCTAGCCAGTTAGGTACACTCTCTATGGCAGACTTCTGAGAAGACACACATCAAAGACACACAAGATGGTGGGCTTACATGGGTTCCATCTGCATCATAAGAGCTAATGTCTGCATTGTGATTACAGCTTTTTTGGAATAATTGAACATTTGGGTATTTCTTAATGATACTGCATTGTAATATTGTCATTTTGTTTTTAAGGTGTGTAATAATAGCTGGTATTTATATGGTATTGTAAGGTTTATTAAGCACTTCAAATATATTAACTTTTATTCACCCTCACAACACCCCTTTGCAGTAGTTGCTTTTGGAATTATCCCATTTTAAGGGTAGGAGAAAACATTTTATTTTAATATCATGAACAACTCTTACACATGGGAACAAAGTAATATGCCAGAGGAGAATAGAAAAGGGGTAGTATTATTAAGGCAGAAATTAATGAAGTGGAAAACTGAAGGGTTGAAATAATAGGAATAAATAATCATAGGTTTGGGAGCTGAAAGGGACCTTTAGGGGTCATCTAGTCTTACAGTCCCTGTAAGTACAGTCCCTATGGTTTAAAAGGGGCATTGATTAACTGGAGAATATCCAGAGAAGGGCAACCAGAATGATGGAAGGCCTTGAGTCTGTATTATGTGAAGATCATTTGAAAGTACTGAGCTATTTATCCTGAAGAAAAGAATGAGGTGGGACATTGTAGTTGTGAGCATATGAAGAACTGCCGTGTAAAGGACGGGATTAGCCTTGTTCTGATTGACCCTGTAGGGCAGAACCAGAAACAGCAGTGTGAGAAAGATGCAAAAAAAAGATTTTTAACAAGGAGGAGAGGAATCCCATTCCCCCAGGAGTAAAATTGAACATACAAAAATCTTTGCATCAAATAACTGAATCTCTGATAAGGGTCTAATATCCAAGATATATTTGGAACTAAAATAAAAATGTGAAGAACCACTCCCCAATGATGATAAGTGGGCAGGGAATATGAATAGATTATTTAAATCACTAATAAGAGAAAGGTCTTTTAAAAAGTCAACTAAGGTAGGGGCCGCTAGGTGGCACAGTGCCCTGGAGTCAGGAGAACCTGAGTTCAAAGCTGGCCTCAGACACTTAACACAAAATCAGACACTTAACACAAAAACTAGCCGTGTGACCTTGGGCAAGTCACTTAACCCCAAGTGCCCTCCAAAACAAACAAAAACAAACAAAAAAGTCAACTAAGGCTTTACCACATACCTAGCAAATTGACAAAAGATGACAAAGGCTAGAAGTAGTCAGTTTTGTAGGCACTGGAAAAATAGGCATGCTAATACATTGTTGTTTGCTTTTTTTTTTTTGGAGGGCAGGGCAATTGGGTTAAGTGACTTACCCAAGGTCACACAGCTAGCAAATGTCAAGTGTCTGTTTTGAACTCAGGTCCTCCTGACTCCAGGCCTGTGCTCTATTCACTGTGCCACCTCGCTGCCCCCACACTAATACATTGTTGATGGAATTTTGAATTGGTTCAGCTATTTTGGAAAGCATTTTGAAATTATGCTAAGTGACTAAATCAGTGGTTCTCAACCTTCCTAATGCCGCGACCCTTTAATACTCGTATGTGGGCAGACCTGCCTGGAGAGAGATAGAGGAGCTATGCCTTGTTTCCTAAGACCATTGGAAATATGTGTTTTCCGATGGTCTTAGGCTACTTGTGTGACTCCTGTGAAAGGGTCATTTGACCCCCAAAGGGGTAGTGACCCACAGGTTGAGAACTGCTGGACTAAATTATTCTTGTCTTTTGACCCAGAGATCCCACGGCTAAGCATATATTAGATCATATAAGTAGATCAAAGATAGACCCATCCACATCAGAATAATATAGCAGCATTTATTGTGATAACAAGAATTGAAAACAAAGTAATGTCCATTAATTGGAGAATGGGTAAGCAAATTATTATACGTGAATGTAATGCAGACACAATGAATATGAAGAATTAAGATGAGCATTAAAATTATTCAGAATGAAAGAAATAGAACTAGGAAGAAAATATTCATAATGACAGTAACAAAGTAAACACAATAAAAATAACAAAGATGAATTGTCTAATTATAATGACCCAGAATTGCTCCAGAAAAAAGTTGAGAAAACGTGGTTCCCTTTCACTGCAGAGGTGGTAACTCTGGTGTAGAATACTGTATATAATGTCCAGCATAACTGATGTGTTGGTCTTGCTAAACATTTGCTTTTTAAATGTTCATTAAAAGAGATACCTCATTGGATAAGGAAGAGGGTTATATTTAGAAGTGCATGTGGTGCAAAAGAAAACATAAATTTTTAAAAGTTAACACAGTTCTACCTGTAAAAATCATCCCATTTTTGTTTGTGAAACTCTTAAGAATGTTGCATATTGCCCAGATTATGACATGAAATTGAATGGGCAGGCTTTGGACTAGTGCTGCAGATGGATGGTGAGTTGGGTTTAGGATTGGATGGTATGAGATTGGGTTGGATTGCATAGGACTTCTGATTATTATTGCCACTCAGTGCTGTAGAAGTTTTTTTTTTTTAACATTTCTATTCTTGTGGGTGGTTATGAACATCTTAGAACCATCTTAGAAGAACCAGTGACAAGAGTGGAGATGATAAAATATGTTGTCCTAATTAAAAAAAAAAGGAAGAGGGTGGAGTACTCAAATTATAGGCTTGTGAAGCGGACATTTGCTACTGGCAAAATTCCAGAACAAGTTATTAAGGGGATGGTTTTTCACCAGAAAGGGAAGTAAGAACTAGTTCATTAAGAATTAGTATGGCTTCATCAAGAACAGGTCATACAAGACTACGTTTCCTGTTTTGAAAATATTACTAGACTGGTAGGTCATGGAAATATTATATATGTAGATTGTTCTGTGTCAGTAAAGCATTTGACAAAATCTGCCTTGCTGTCTTTGCATAGACAAAATGGGATGATGCAGGCTGGATACTAGTACAGGTAGGTGGATTGGATCTGGTTGAATAACTGAATGCTAAGAGTAGTTCATGAATCATTGTCTTTGGGGAATGGCAAACAGAGGAGGTCTCTTATGGTGTGTGTTAGGCTTCTGTCCTTGGCACTTTTATTATTTAGTGTTTTTTTACCATTGACATGTTTATCAAATTTTCAGATAACAAAAACATCTCAACATTCAGGAATGATAGTACAAATCTAAGGAGAGAAAATTTAATAATAGTAAATGTAAAATCTTAACCCTTGCATTCTAAAAGTCAACTTTTCCATTATAGGATAGGGGAAAATATGTCTAGGCAACAGGTCCTGGTAGAAGATTGGGGGTGAATTGTGAGCTTAATGCGAGCTTAATGCATGTTGGTAGTAGAACACATAAATAAATACAAAAAGTTGATGTGATCTTAGGCTTCATTAATAGAGGCCAGGTGACCAGAATGAGGAAAGTGATGGGTTCATTGTGCTCTTCCCTGGTAAGACCTACCTCTTGAGTATTGTGCTTAATTCTTGATGCCACATTTTAAGAATAATGTTGGCAAACTGGCATGTTTCCAGAAAAGGATGACCAGGATGGTGAGAAGATGAAGGAACTGGTGATGTTCAGCCAAGAGAAGAACTTGGGGGAGGTATGGATGACACAATAGGTATCTTCAAAGTATTTGAAAGGCCCTCATTTGGAAGAGGAATCTTGCTTAACTGCAGAGAGCAAAACTAAGAAATGACAGAAAGATTGTAGCTCAGTAAAAGGAAAGCTGCTGGAAAATTAGAACTGAAATATTTTGAGAGGTAATGTTTTGAGAAGGTAAACGTGAAATGTTTTGAGAGGTAATGGGTTCCCCATTGCTAGGTCTCTTCAGGCAGAGGGTGACTGATCATTTGTCAGGAATATTGTAGACTTGATTCCTGTTCAGCTACCTGATAGAACAGATAGATTTTCAAAGCTCTTCCAAGGTCTTTTAAGCTTCTGTGATTGTGGAAGTAGGATGTATCGTATTATCAACATCAACTTGTAAAGAGAACATGGCATAAGAGACCTCATGAAGGACACAGATGTACAGAAAAGGAGGTGGGCTGGTCAGGCAGCAAGAAGGAAGCATAACATATGAACAGATCACATACTGCACTAGTTTTCACAAATATTAAAATTGTCAGAGGTAGCTATTGCACAGGTAGTGAAAGTGTGGGGGCATAATGATCTGCATTAATAGAAGAAGTGCCCAGAGCACTAATAACACAAATCCATCCGATAAATTTAGAGTATTGATCAGGTTTAGGTGGTACTTGATGCCTCACTTTCTTTCTGAGATCTTGAGCATACCATGCTAACAAGTATGGATATTCTCCTGTGTATCATTCATTCAGCAAGTAGCAGCACTCTGCTAAGTGCAAGGTATCCAAAGACAAACAAAATAGTTCCTAACCTTAAAAAGCTTAACTACTGCTCTAAATGAAATAATCTGTATAAAAAACATAAACAAAGTCATCTGGAAAGGAGGAGATGGGAAGAGCACTGCCAACTGGTGTAATCTTATATTTCTCTATCTGATCACAATTTTGTGTTGTTCCATCTCTCCCTTACTCAGTCTCTACCTTACTACTGCTAAACTTTGATCCTGATTGTGACCTCCAATTCCTCTGCCCCTCCCCACTTTCCCATGCCATCAGTCCTGCCCTGGGACACACTCTCCTCTCGTGCTAATCATGACCCTGTAGCTAGCCAGTTCATTGCTACTCGAGCATCTGCTCTGGAATCCCTTGCTCCCTGTCCCATTGTTGCTGTCACCTTGCCAAGACCCAGACTTGAATTATTCCCACTATTTGCCCTCTTTAGTTGATTGGGCCCTCATTTCATCAAAGCAGTCCCATCTACTGTTTTTCCCTAATTGAATCCCTGTTCTACTTAACCACAGAGGCTCTTCTAGATTTTTTTTTTTAGTTTATTTTTTTGAAGTTTGCCTCAAACCTCCCACAATACCTCTCCCTTCTTACCTAAGGACTTTGATTTGTACTTCATTTAAAAAAATAAAGGCCCTTTGCCTTGTGCTGTCTCTTTTCCCCTTTCCCTTCTCTTTAGCCTTTAACAAAGAGATGGCCATTCTCCTTGTCAAGGAGAATGCCCTTTTCTATGTACCATTTGTCCTATCCCTTCCCATATTCGTTAACAGGTTGACTCATTCATCCCTCCCTTTATCTCCAGGCTCTTCCTATCTTTGATTCCTTTCCTGCTGCCTAAAAACATGTCCCCAAGTCTCCTCGATCCTTTAAAAAAACAAACCAACTAAAAACCCCAAAAGTTGTCTATACTTGGTGCCTTCATTTCTTCTCTTTTAAACCATTTGCATTCTGCCTTCTGAACTTCTCCTCCCACTGAAGCAGCTCTCTCCAAAGTACCACTGGTCTCTTAACTGTTAAATCGAATGGCTTTTTTTCATCTTTCTCCGTATCTTTGCAGCTTTGAACATTGCGGACACATCCTCCTCTCAGATACTTTTTGTTCTGAGTTTTCACGATTTTGTTCATTTGTGTTTCTCTTTCTGCCTATTTGATTACTTATCCTCAGCCTCCTTTTGCTTGATTTTTATTCATGTTACACATACACACACGTATGTATGTATATAAATTTTTTTTAACCTGTCGCTGTACCTCAAGATTCTGTTCAGGTCCTTTTTTATCTCTGTATTTTCTCACTTATTCTTTCGTGGGTTCATTTATTATCTCTATGTGCATGACTCCCAAATCTGTTTGTCCTACCCTGATTTCTCTCCTGACCTTCAGTCCCAAATCACTAAGGTTAGACTTAGACATTTCAAACTGGATGCCTATCAAGTAAATTCAGCATGTTTAAATCAGAATTTATCAATCCTGTCCAATCCTGTCTAATCCCGTCCCTCTCCTGAACTTTTCTATTAGTGTTGAGGTTACTGCCATTCTTCTCCTTAACAAGATTCAAAACTTTGGTATTATCTTAAACTCTTCACTCATCCCACATGTCAAGTCAGTTGCCAAATCTTGTCATTTCTCTCTTCACATCTGTTGTCACCTTCTCTCCATAGAACTATTGTCATAGGTGATGGTGTAGGGGGATTGAGTGTTGGGCCTGAAGTCAGGAAGACCTAATTTTAAATTTGGCCTTAGATTTGGTCATACATTTAAATGTATTTGGTCATACATTTAAAGCTGTATGACCCTGGGCTAGTTACTTAACCTCTACTGACCTCACTCTATTAACTTTAAAATGGGGGGTAATAATAGTACCCCCGGTCCTTGTGAGGATCAAATGAGGTAGTAATTGCTATGTACTTAGCATTATTAATACCTGGTTTGTGGTAGGTAGGAGACCAATTAAGAGTCTATTGGCAGACACATACCGGACCCTTGATCCCAGATCACCAGATTTTGGTTTTGTTTTGTTTTTTGCTTTTTGGAGGCAGTTGGGGTTAAGTGACTTGCCCAAAGTCACACGGCTAGTTTTTGTGTTAAGTATCAAGGCTGGATTTGAACTCAGGTCCTCCTGACTCTAGGGCTGGTGCTCTATTCATTGTGCCATCTAGCCGCCCCTCCAGATCACCAGATTTAAAAAAATATATATTTTTAGTGTCTTATAAGGATCTTGATTGCATTTATGTTTTGTATGATAGTTTAAAAGTAGTATTCGTAAAGTAGTTGTCTTAATAGGGACTTTTAAAAATAGCTCCTGTGTTAGGTAAGAAACATCTTTTTATGACTTACAATACTTTATATAGCTATTTCCTAAAGTATTTCTTTGACTTAAAGTAATCTACTGATTGAAATATCTTTCTAGAAGGGTAGAGGGTTATTTACATGGAGTTTATCTTTTTATATAATAGATGGTTGACCCTACCCTAGCTGAGATGGGAAAGAACCTTAATGAAGCCATGAAGATGCTTGAGGACCATCGGAGGTAGGCGCCTGGAGCTGGGCCTTGAGAATCTGGGAGACCCGCAGCGCTGCTTTCCTCCTCTTGGGCCTCCCTCTCATGCTATTAGCCATGTAATGCTTAGTTTCTTCCATGTCAAAATTGCCTTTTGTAACAGGTAAAAGATACTATAAATAGAAGATTTTGAATGTAGGTCATTTTGGTCATAAATTCATTTGGATTTCTGTCTTTTCATTTCCTCAGCATCTTTATTTGAATCTATAAACTGTTCTTCCTCTGTATTCATTTTTTGTGTGAAACCAGCAAAAACCACCATCCTGCTAACTAAACAAAATATCTTAATTTGCTTTCTCTAGAAAACCAAACTTTTGGGGGAAAAGGGGTGAGGGGGAGGAAGGGGAAAATGTTTGATTTCTTCACAGTTAGGTTTGCTTTAATAATCTGAACAGAAATCTCATAATATATGTGCCACTTGTTTGCATAATTAAATATTAACAGAAAGTGAAGTTTTCAGGGTTTTTTGTTTTGTTTTTGTTTTATTAGAAAAGCAGAGGAAGAGAATGAGAAGAAGTATGCACTAAGAGATATTCCAGGACCACTCCAGGGCAGGTAGGTAGTCTGTATTTTGTTGGATAAGCTTTTTTAAAAAAACCAAAATATTGGCACAGTGAGGTGGTGGTGCCGTGAATAGAGTACTGGCCCTAGAGTCAGGAGGACCTGAATTCAAATGTGGCCTGTGACACTTGACACTTACCCCCAATTGCTCAGCCTTCTTCCTTCCAAAAACAAAAGCCCCAAATGTTCAGATCAGTGATGTAGTATTTTTGCACTTAACAAGACTCTAAAGTAAGTTTGAATCAAGTTGTGCTACTGTCTTGACACTGAAGTGGTAATCCTGATTCTAGAAGGTCTCAGATTCCTTCTTACTGAGAGTGAACCATAGCTCATCCTTTAAATAAAAACCCAACCCACTTCATCTGATCCTGCTGTCCTCAAGTATTTATCCTATAGTTCTCCTTTTTCAAAGGAAACTCTTAGAAATTCCACTTCTGTACCTTCTCCTGATTTTTTTTTTTTTGGTTGCTTTTTGGAGGGCAGTTGGGGTTAAGTGACTTGCTCAAGGTCACACAGCTAGTTTCTGTGTTAAGTGTCTGAGGCCGGATTTGAACTCAGGTACTCCTGACTCCAGGGCCGCTGCTCTATTCACTGCGCCACTTAGCCGACCCCTTTCTCCTGATTTTTTAACCCTTAAAAATTTGTCTTCCAACATTCCTCCATTTGAGTAAAGCTGTTCTTATAAAGGTTGCCAGTGATCTTTTAACTGCTATCTCTATGGCTTTGACTTTTCATTCTATTTTACTTCTTTGTAGTTTTTGATGCTTGTCAACTATCTCCTCTTCCTGAATACTTCTTATTCCCTTGGCTTTCATTATCCTGATTGATTTTGGTTCTACTTCCTCTTAGCTGAGAACTTGAGAACTTTGTGCAGTCTCTCCTTTTTAAATATCACCTATATGCCATTACCGCTCTCTGCTCCTTGACCTTATCTCATGTGGAGGTGGCTCTTCTCTTTGCTCTGCTTGTATGTGCTGTCCTGTTCCATCCCACTTTCTCCAGCAGATTGCTGCTTTCTCTTATTCCCACTTTTCTTACCAATCTTCCATATCTCCTGGTTTGCTGGCTGCTTCCCTGCTACCTCCTGACGTTCCCACATCTCCTCCATCACTCTGACTTGATCTGTCGATTCCTGTTGGGTATCATTCTGTGGTCTCTCTTTGCAGCTAAACTCCTTGATAAGGCCTTCTATGATTGGTGACTACTTCTTTACTCCCAGTCTCTTTTTAACTTTCAATAGACTGGCTTTCAAATTCATCATTCAGCTGAAGTTGCTTTGTCCATAATTATCTGATGGCCTCTCCTTAGTCCTCGTCCTTTCTGACCTCTCTGCGGCCTTTGACATTGTCGGTCACCCTCTTCTCCTTGATATTCTTTTCTCTCAGGTTTCTGTGATACTACTCTGTCCTGGTTCTCCTGCATTTCTAACCTTCTCTTTTTCTTCTTTATCCATGTCCCACACTAACTCTGGTCATGCCCCAAGCTTCTGTCCTGTACCTTCTCTGCTCCTGTACTATTTTGTGTGGTCTTCTCTTTTCCCTCTATATAGTTTTGCTTGGTAATCTCATCGGCTTCTGTACATTTAATTATCATCTCAATGTTAATGCTTCTCAGATTCATTTATCTAGTCCTAGCCTCTCTCTCGACCTCCAGTCTCACAACTTCAACTGCTTAATGGACATCTCAAACTAGATATCCTATAGACATCTTAAATTCAGATTGTCCCAAACTGAACTTATCTTTACCCTCAAACTTTTCCCTCTTCCTGACTTCCCTGTTATTGTCAAAGGCACCACAATCTTCCCAGTCACCCGGGCTTGCCCGTGAGTGTCATCTTTGATTCCTCCTTCTCACCCTGCTCCCCACATCCAGTTTGTTGATTTTACCGTCAGAAGTTCTCTAACATACACCTCCTCCTGCCAGACTCTGCCACCGCCCTGGTGCAGGGCTCTTGTGGCTTCCCAGCTGTGTCTCCTCATTCCAGTTCATCCTCCACCGCCAGAGGCTCAGACCAGACCGTCTCTCTCACCCCCTTCTCCTGTTCAGTAAACTCCATTGGCTCCCTTTTACTTGCAGCATCAACTGTGACATCTTCTGTTTGCCTGTGAAAGTCCTTCATAACCTCTTCCTCTCCCGCCTTTGCATTTTCTTACCCTTCTTCCCCGCACACGCTCTGCTGTCTGATGACTTTGGCCTTGCTGTTCTTGTCCTCAGCGTTCCATCTCTCAAGTGTTTTTACTTGCTGTCTCCCGTGTCTGAAACATTCTTTGCTCATCTCCTTCTGCAGGCAGTCTTTCTTGAGCCGCTGTGATGCTGGGGCCTTCTCTCTGAAACTGCCTCCACGGTTCTGTTTGTGTCTAGTTTGTGATGTCTCCTCCATTAGACTGTGAGCTCCTTGGAAGCCTGGACTTTCTTGCCTTTCTTGGTATTCCTGCTGTTTAACATACTGCCTGGCACCTAGTGGATGCTTAGTAAATGCTGCTGACTTACTGATTTCAGAGGATTCTGGGTCGAAAGCTTGCAGGAACCTTGGGCCATCCAATACCACCCCTTAATTTTTTCAAATGAGGAGGATTACATGATTGATCCAGGATCATGGCCAGGACTCCTGCCCGTGTGCTCTGGCTCTATGGCCAGTGCACTCTCTTGCCTGCAGTATGCTGCCTCCTCCCACTCTGACCACACCTCACTCTCCTTTGCTGGATTGTCATCAGTCTCTTATCCTTTAAACTTAGGCACTCCCCAGTTCTGTCCTGGGTTCTTTACTCTTCTCTCTCTATGTTCCCTTCCTCGGTTCAGTTATTAGTTGTTTCTCATACATTCAACCCTAATTTCTCTTGATCTCCAGTTCCATGTCGACTTAAACTCAGCATTTTTCAGATTCAACTCATTATTTTTCCCCTTCTGCACATCTTCCTCCAAATTTCCTTTTTCTCTGGAGGGTACTTCAGCTCTTTGAGTCATTGCTGTTAGCAGCTAACCTTCATGGGCTCTTTGTTCTCTCCCGTGTCTCATCATATGTCACCTCTTGCCTGTTCTGCCTCTGAGGGCATTGCTGACAGTCACCTTCTCTTCACATTCCCACTACCCTCTTTGAGAGTCGTCATTTCTTACTTAGGTGACCAGATTAGCTTCCGTAATTGGGCTCTCAGTTTGCAGTCTCTCCTGTCTCTAATCCATCCTCTGTACAGCAGCCAAAATAATCATTCTCAGGGAAAGATCAGATTGTGTTACTCAGTGGTTTCTTATTATTTTTATGGTAAATTCAAATTTCTCAAAACTGGTTTTTTACAAACCTTCATAATCTGTCTCCAACCTGTCCCTTCAAGGGTTAATTTATCTTATTCCCCATTTCACACTCAGTTCTAGCCATATTAGAAGTTGGTTACCATATCATGCCCTTTATACTTCTACTTTGGTTGAGTCTGTCCTCTTTTTGGGAATCTACTGTCTTCTCACCTCCACCTCTTAAAATCCCTGCCTTCCTTCAAGACTTGACTCATAGGTCTTCTGATCTACTTAACATCCCTCCAGGACATTAGTTTTCTTTCCCTCCTCAAATTATCTTGTATCCCCTCCTCTGATCCCCCAGAATGTATGTTCATCAAGGTCTAAGACTATTTCTTTTTTAAAATTTTCTATCCTCCATCACCTAGCACATTGCCTTGCATGCAGTAAGTACATAATAATTTTTTAGTGAATTGAGTGAAAAGCCAATACAACCTCACAAATCAAGTGTATTAAGTGGATTTTTAAAGTGAAATGGCCGTTGTTTACTTTGACTGAAATGTATATATTTACTTGATTGACTGAAAGGAAAGTTATTTTGAAAGATTCTTTGGAGAATATACTTTTTTCCCAGAAATATAGCCAATGAAATTTCTGTAATAATTTTATTGGTAGAATGAAGTCTATATCTATACAAAATAAGCCTGTTGAGTTTTGGTACTTGAGTTAGGAAAATAAAAACCAGCCATGTAAGTGACCCACATAATATTGCTTCTATTACACACATTTTTAACCTATAATAATAGCTAACATAGCCCTCTTACTGTGTGCTGGGCACTTTACAAATCTTATCTCATTGGATTCTCAGCAGTGCTGGGAGAAGGGTGCTGTTATTACCCCCATTTTACAGACAAGGAAACTGAGGTGTAAACAGAGGTTAAGTGACTTGTATCGGTTGCCAGAACTAATACATGTCTGAGGCTGGTTTTGAATTCAGGTCTTCTTCCCTCCAGGGCTACATTCTATCCACTGTGCCACCGAGCTGTCCTTAAAAACCTTTGCCAAAAGGCAGATCATTAAAACAGCTACGGGGCTTACTGGTGAGAAAAGCCATCTTTTTACAACTATTTTATAAATGTGTCTTAAGAACAAACCCCTTCTGCCCCAAGACAGTTTCCTTATGCTAAACCTAACTTTATTTTTGTTTTATACC
>CM053599.1:140412270-140425385 GCA_028646575.1 Pseudocheirus occidentalis | reverse complement strand
TGTGTATGTGTGTATATACATATATATACTGTATAGCATATATTATACAGTGTGTGTCTGTGTGTATATTTGTGTGTGTGTGTGTGTGTGTGTGTGTGTGTGTGTATAAGCAAGTTAAGCTAACAAATTTAATTATCTATGAAACAAACCCAGTAGTAACTTTGATGTTTTCTTTCCTGTATCAAATTCGGTATAAGACAGGGTGGTTGAAAGCAACTCGATTAGGAAACAACTCTAAAGACCTCCTCTATTCTACACTTATTACTAGAGGGGAAAAAAAGGGTTGGGAGTTTGTGTGGGTCTGACTCATGGAGAAGATATTACCAAGAGTTTTGAAAAGAATCTGGTGTTCTGAATGAAGCAGGATGATATGTATGAAAGCACTTTTCAGCAAGGGTTTGTGCTTAGCCATTAGCTTCTGTGCCCCGTAGAGGAAATGTTTGGGAAGTTTATTGAAAGGAACTTGTAAAATTAGCCCATTTTATCATCCTGGTTGAGAAATCATGTATTTTTATTCATTATATACTTTCAAGTGACCTTGCTGACACGACGCTGCTCTTAAGTTTTTGCCTTGTTTTGATATCCTCAGTGGGAGCAAAGGCCATTCACCAGCACTCCAGGCAGATCTTCAAGTTCCACACTAAAATAAAAAGAACAGAAGGGTTCCTCTCTGGGAGGTGAAAGATGGCTATAAACCAAATGTGAATGAGACTTCTACAAGAGCCAGTTGATGTTACTGTATCTTCTCAGCACAATCTTGTTCATTAGTATTTATAGCATACAACTCTACAAAATTATATAAAATTGATTCTATCCTTCACGATAGTTTACAGATGAATAGTGTATGTCTGTAAAAACACTTGATTCAGTAAAACGCTGGCTTACGTTGAAAAAAAACCCAGCCCCAAAATACTACTTAGCCAGGAGATTAACTGATTTTAGTTAGCTAACTTCCAGGGTCAACTCACTTTACAATTTACAGTTGTTTTTTAAAATGTATACTGTGTCTAAACAAAATGTATTGTTTCTTTTGCAACTACACTATTAAAAATATTATTACACTAATTTTGGAGGCTAGCAGCAGGGGTGAAGAGGGAAGAGATTTTTTTCCCATCCATCTTCTGTTTCTTTTTCTCTAGTGGGCAAGATATGGTGAGCATTCTTCAGCTGGTTCAGAACCTCATGCATGGAGATGAAGATGAGGAGCCCCAGTGTGCCCGGTAGTGATTAACTTGTATATTTACTGTTTTCTCAACCTCAGCAATTGTTGGGTTTGGGAATGTTCTGAAAGTTATAGGTTATTTCATTTCTTGCAGTACATCTTATTTGAAAATCCCATTTTTTCTTTTCAAAGTGACATTTAGATGCTTTAACTGTAGTTTTTATAAATACTTAAGACAACATTATAAAAGCTAATTGTAAAAAAATAAGCTAATTGTTAAATTTGGTAATTTTCGTAATTTGTTATCTTGGACTGGTGAGTTGGATTCACAGCACAGCTGATACTTTAATTTTGACTGACTGTGATTGGTACTTGGTGAATTGACTGAGTGTCCATCTGCATTGTCTGTGGTGCATTTTTGTTTTTAATGAAGAGTTATAGTTTTTCTCTCTTAATTAATTATGAATTTATTGTAAATTATGATATAGTTATTTGTAACAGGGAATTCTTCCTGACCCACTAATTTCAGTTTTTTAAATTTGATTTCAGAGAATTATGTTTTAGTTAGGCCAGTATTTTCTGGTTTTTAAATTGAAAACCAAACAAACAAAAAACCAAACAAGCTCTATTCTGCAGTTGCATGCATATATATATATATATATATACATATATATATATATAGTAGGAACTTAATAAGTGTTCAGTTAATGAATAAAATGTTCAATGAATAGAATAAGATTATTTTAATAATATTTGGGTAAAAAAAAGATGCAAAATGTAATATTGATTGGACAGCATAATTTTTCAGCATTCTCTAAAGCTGTTTTCCACAATATATCTATATCCCATCATTTACTGATTAGTTTCCTACTTTTTTGCCCTGTATTACATGAGATGGATTTAACCTCTGATCCAGAAATATTCTTGGAGAATTGTGTGGCACATTTGGGATCCTAATAAATATGTTTCAATTTCTTATTTCTTATTTAATAGACTCCAAAATGTTGGAGAACAAGGCCATATGGCTTTGTTGGGACACAGTCTGGCAGCATATATTTCAGTACTGGATAAAGAGAAGCTGAGAAAACTTACAACTAGAATACTTTCAGATACCACATTATGGCTTTGCAGACTTTTCAGGTAAAGACGTTTCCACCTATTGATGAAACTGTTGTGCAAATCGGTGCATTTAAAATGAAGAAATAATTATCTCGATTCTAACACAAGTTTTACTTTACAAGTAAGCATAGAATTGTATGACATTACAACTTATTTTACTATGAGGTGGTGATCTTGATAAGGAATTTACAGTTGCTATAGTAAAGAGTTACATGGCCAACTGAAATCGAGTAGTTTTATAATTTATGATTTGTCCTGGAAGAATATCACTTTGACTCATTACCAGACTTTTTTTTTTTAACATGGAGAATCCCTTTTGGTTTTAAATAGCATCTCTCTCCTCTTTGTGAAATACTGCTTCCTTTCTTGAGAAGGTTGAAAAAAATAAGACTCAGGAAAGATTGAACCTGACACAGAAAGCAGCCGCTCCGTTTGATAGTTTAGTACTTCTTGAGATGTCCTATTAGTGAAACTATCTGGTTGTACATAGGAGAGCTATGATTCAGTTATCTGGACCTCTTACCTTCCTGTAGAATAAGGTTAAACCTACTAAAGGATTTCAGGAGGCCTGTGAAAAATGTAGAGAATGTAAAACAGACCATCACAGTATTGGCCCATAGACTGATTTGGTGGGCTGCAAATGGCCCTTGGGCCATATGTTGTGCAGGCCTAGAATAAGGGGTGGGGATGGGGAATCATTCTCATCAGACTTTTGTGTACCTATTTGGTGCAGGAATTTCTGTTACTGTAACATTAAGAGGAAATTGCTGAGTTAAGGTAAAAGGTGAGAAATGTCTGGGATTATTTTCTTACAGGTATGAAAATGGCTCTGCCTATTACCATGAAGATGACCGTGAGGGCCTCTTAAAGGTCTGTAGGCTTGTTATTCATACGCGCTATGAAGACTACACAGTGGAAGGATTCAATGTGTTATATAATAGACAGCCTGTTATATATATTAGTGCTGCATGTAGGCCTGACCTGGGCCAGTTCCTTTGTAATCAGGTAAGATGGATTAAGATTGAAATTTTTAGGTAGATGCAAATATTTTCTTTGCTGGAGCTTGCAAAAATTGCTATGAGTATAGGGCTATTTTGGTTCATTTGGGAGAGACTGGCTTCGTTTCAACCTTCATGAAGAAAATTCACTTCAAAAAACAAACCTCACAGAATTATATGGCAGATAAAGTGTGGGAAAAATAATAAACCTTAAAATGCTATGTAAATATGAGCTACTGTTAGCAGTACTAGTATTATAATTACCACTACTACTGCTGCTACTTTATGCCAGACACTGGGATTTATAGAAACCATGACCCTGTCTTTATGAAACTTAGTTTAGTAAGGGAATCTGACAGAAGCACAGGCTATTAAGTGCTTATTCATATTATAGTTAGTACATATGAAATGTATGCAAAGCGCTATGTGAGATCCAAGATGAGAAGAAGCCGTTGTAGGTAGAGAGCTTAAGAAAGGCTTCATAGAGGAGGTAGTATTTGAGTTAGGCTTTAAAGTGTAGATGAGGTTAGGAGTAAGACATTCTAGGCATAGGAAATACTGGACAAAGATACAGGAAGTTTAAGGTTTGCAAAGTGAGTAGTCAGATTGGTTTGCTCAGAGGGAAGAATGTGAAAAGGGAGAATATAAAAGAAATATAGAAAAGTAGGTGTGTACCTGATTGTAGAAGATCTTAAATGCTAGGTTAAGTAATTCTGAACTTTACTTGACAGGTAGTTATGTGATATTTCAGAGTTTTGAGCAGAGAAATAATATGGCTAGATTTATGCATAATTAATATGTCTGGCATTGGTTTAGAGAATGGATTGGAAGGAATGAGACTAGAGGAGGAAAAGACTTGTTAGAAAACCATTTATTCCAGGCAGTGATAATGAAGGCCTATAAGAAGGTGCAGTGTGAATGGAGAGGAGCTTACAGATGTGAAAATGGTTTGGGAGGTAGAATCAACAGGACTTGGTAACTAGTTAAATATTAGAGGAGAGGTTAGAGAGAAGATATAAGATCAACGTGGTCGATGGTAGTGATATCACTGATGGAAATGAGAAAATCAGAAGACATTGGGGGAAAGGTAAGTTCATTTTATTGCATGTTGAGTTTGAGGTGCCAGTGGAACATTGAGGTGACTTGTAAACATTTGGCGATGTAGGAATGAAGATCTAGAGAAATATTAAGTCTGGAGGTAAAATCTTCTGAGAGTTCCTTACATAGAAGTGATGCTTGAAGCAATGTGGTTGCATAGAATGAGTATAGAGAGAAAAAAGGAAAGGGCCATGGGAAATCCAGTTTATTGAATTAGGAAGAAGAACCAGAGAAGGAGTGAGTGAGTAAAGGGAAGGGAAACTGGATTGGGAATGGTCAGGGGAGGGTGAGAGGCAAAGGAGAGCCAAAGAGCTTAGCAAAAGAAGAAGCGACTGGTTAATTTTTTATAGACAGACTGCTTTCTTTTTTCTTTTTCATGTCAGTTTATTGGTACCTTTTGTTCTTATATCATAGTCCTTTCTGGATATAGGTCTCCCCTCCAAATCCCAATTTTGACCATGTCTTATTTCTTGTTTCCCTTGCTATTTGTGTGGCATATTTTTCTAAGAAGTTTTACTTTGGAGGGAAGGAAAGAGATAGGATAGTAATAAGGCAGAAGGGTCAAAGGCAGATTCTTCTTTTAGGATTGCAGAAAACTGGCCATATTTTTAAGCAAATGGAGATGAGCCGTCAGAGAAAGGTGGAGTTAAGATGGATGATTGTGAGGGGAAAGCTGGGATCAAGTACATCAGTAGAAGGATTAACTTCAACATAGACTAGGGACACATCTTTTCTGAGACATGAGGAAAGGAGAAGTGAATGATGATGATGACAGTGAAAAGTTGTGAGCAGTGAAGGGAGATCCTGTTAGACGTCCAGTCTTCTTGGTGAAGGAAGAGGCCAGGTTATCAGCTTGAAGTGTGGGGAAGGAAGGTGGTTAAACCTTGAAACAGTCTCAGTAGGCAATGAAATAAGTGGTCAGTAAGAGTAGAATAGAAGGGCTGTCAAGCACAATTGAATACCTAGATGAAGTTAAATGTCATTTTTATTCCAAGTGATTTTTCTGATTTTGTCCAGTGAAGATTAACAAACAGCAGCAGAGAATGAGGTGGTGGGAGTTACAGTTTTGACTGAACATTACTAGGCAGGGAACAGCAGAAGGTTGGGAGTGGAGCCGGGTTTTTTAGAGCAGTTGTAGACTGTGTGTAGATGGAGTTGAGACTGGTTACGGTGTCAGGTATGGACTAGATTATAGAACAGACAATCCACCAGAGGTCATGATGAGAACAAAGAGCAGGATCAACGTGAGAAAGGTGGAGGACAGACGGGAAGTTATGGTAAGATAATAAAAATTTTAGTTGGCTATCTTTAAGGCAGACCATTTACAAGAGATGGTCCAGGTCTGAAGTACAACTGTTTTTGTGTATGACTGAAGTGAATTGTTCAGAAGGAGATACGAAGTTAGGTAATTGTATGGTCAAAATGTTAAAGGAGACGTCAAAGTTAGTATTGAACCTTTTGAGAATGCTGACAGGGTTTTTGATAGAAAGGCATGCTAGATGCCCCCGGCCAAGGAAGTTGATTGTAACCTGGAGGTTGGTAGATGACAGGGACACATATCTCTGTTAATCTGAATCTGTATTTATTGCTGCTTCTTTGAATACGGTGGTGTTGATTCACCAGTGATGCTTAGGAGAAGTGGGAAGAAATAAAAAATTATCCCAAGAAAAATTGCTCAGGGATAATTATTTTCTTTTTTTCCCTTTTTTTGGGCTTTTTGGAGAGGGGAATGCAGGGCAATTGGGGTTAAATGACTTGCCCAAGGTCACACGGCTAGTTTTTGTTTTTGCTAGTCTTAGAAGTGTTTGAGGTCAGATTTGAACTCAGATCCTCCTGACTCCAACACCAATGCTCTATTCACTGCACCATCTAGCTGCCCCAATAATTATTTTCTTTGTGAAACTTCTCATTATATTCTCTAAATAATCTGGCAGATCTTTAGAAGTTCTTGGTTCCCTTTTAAGATAGGTTATCTTAGGTTCCTGGACTGAGAGCCTATACTTTCCTGGTCTGAGAGGTTTTTCTCCTTTTTTCTTGGCGCAAAGGGAAAAGATTGTTTAGGGTTTCTTGTGAGTGCACAATTTTTCAAATGGGAATTGTGATTTTTCTCAGAACTCTAATCACTGTGTGCTCTATTGGATGGTCTCTTGAGGAAGTGATGATAATATGGACATATCTGATTCAGAGTTACTTAACTAAAAGTTTTATTCCTGCAGCTTGGCTTACCTCTATCCTGCCTATGTCGTGTACCCTGTAATACTATGTTTGGATCCCAACATCAGATGGTAAGTTTGAATAGTCTTTAGTCAGTTAATTTTGAAGAATAGTAATGAATCTTTTGAAACTAACATGATAGTTTTTTCACTAGGTTTTCATACTTTTTTGGCTTATTGACTATGATGTTTAAAATATATTAATCTCTTTATTCACACCTGAAAAACTCAGCATGTGGATGGCTAAGGCTTCCTTCTCTGCATGTGTATGCTCATGAATTTGGTTCATGAATTAGCTTAGTAATGCATGATTCCTAAGAAATCCTGACTTTTTCTTTTTAACCACTAAGATTCGTACTTAATTGGAATATGGGAGACCAAATTGGTATGACCCTTCAAGAAATTTGTGTTTAAAAAAAAAGTTGTCAACCTCTTATTAATACAATGATCCACACTATATGAAAGAACGAATGAAGATACATGGTGCCCACCTCCAAGCATTGAGGTCGTGGATGCAGGATGTAGAATGAGACATAAGTTTTTAGACATGGTGGTTTTAGGAATTTATTTTGCTTGACTGTTCATATTTGTTACAATGGTTGGGTTTTTTTTTTAATGAATGGAGGGTAGGAGGAGATGGGACATAAATAAATACTTGAAATAATTTTTAAAATAATAAAATTATTAGTGATGTAGGCACAATGAAAAAGTTCTTAGTCCTGATCTTAACTGAGGAATTTTAGAAATTTAACTAACCAGGTCTACGAGGTAGAATAGAACTACAAACTTCATTCCTGCTTCTGTATTGGGGTGGTTGTGTTCCTAGTGGAAGCTCATCCAGGCTAACTCTCTGACCTTGCCTGGGAAGTCATGTGGTCTACACAAGTGTGTTTCTCACATATATTTATCTAGCATCTAGTATTTCTCCATTATTCAGCACCTTCCAGAAAAAAACCCAATATTTATTTCTGTGTTAATTCCCTGATTTTCAAAACAATATGGTAATCTTATGGAAGAAGCATTAAGAATTTAGTGATGGTGTCAGTTTTAAGAATGCTGTCTGTCACTTTTAGAATCTATGGTTTTCTAATTCTTTAACATTACTGTTCTCTGCCTCATTTTTGGTTTGGGTTTTTTTGTGACAGGATGTTGCTTTATTGGATAGATTAATTAAAGATGATATGGAGAATGAAAAACTGCCTCTGTTGCTTGTTGCTAATGCTGGTAGGTATTTTGAACTCCATTTTGAAGTTTGAAGCTTCCATTTTGGATATCAGTAAATAAATGTTGCAGATTTGCAGGTATTGAATAGCTAGACTAAGTAAATAAAAGGTTTAAGGTTTGCAAAGCAGTTTAAAAAGATTATTTCATTTTTACCCTCACAATGACCTTGAGGTATAGGAGCTATTTTTATCCCCATTTAGAGACCAAGAAACTGAGGCAGACAGAGGTTAAATAACTTGCCCAGGGCGACACACCAAGTAATGTCTGAGGCTGGATTTGGATTTAGGTCTTCCTGACTCTACTAATGCTCTGTCTACTGTATGTCCTAGCTATCTTGAAAAACCATGATATATTCAGTGTGTATGATGAGTCTTGTCTACAGTAGAATTTCAGTGAGAAAAAACAATGTGTAAGTTAGATTATTTGGACATATTTATTGGATTTATTTGGATTGGTGGAGGGAATAACAAATTCTCCTAAATTTGCACTCCAAATCTAGAGAGATTCACAGACTTTGGGAGAAAGATCATGTGCTTAGAACTTAGAACATCCAGATAGAGGCATTCAGTAGACATTTGGAAATAAGGTACTGTAGGTTAGGATAGTAGTACATAGATAACATAGAAATCATAGTTCAAAAATATTCTCCATTGACTTTGGCTCTTTTCCCTGTATTCTCTTCTTCATTGATGATCTTAATTGTTCCCCCAGCCTCATAAGTCTTAATTCTAGTCCTGGATAGAGGAAGTAGTAGGAGCTTTGGGAATAGTTGAAGTTGTCATAGGAGAGAGTCTGGAGAAGAGAAGAGAGACAGGGACAGTGCAAGGTTTTGTATCATTTGTGAAGAAACATTGATAAATATGGAAGAAAAATTATAGAGGGAATGTTTACTAAACCTTCTAACTAAACAAATTGGTAGATACTTTGAAACTTTAGAGCAGTGGTTCTCAACCTTCCTAATGCCACAACCCTTTAATACTTGTATGTGGGCAGACCTGTCTGGAGATGGAGGAGCCGTGTCTCAGTTCCTAAGACCATTGGAAATATGTGTTTTTCGATGGTCTTAGGCAATCCCTGTGATCCCTGTGAAAGGGACATTAAGCCCCCTAAAGGGTCAAAGCCCACAGGTTGAGAACCTCAGCTTTAAAGTATCTAAGGAAACAAATTGTTTAGACAAACCATTGTATTGCTAATTACAAATGGTTTCTTATCTATTCCAGTAGGTGTGTTAAGAACTTTTATTAGGTAACATTCTCTTAAACTAATTCTAACTGCTATATGTAAGAATAGCCAGTATTTATGTAGCATTTTAAAATTTACACCTTAGGGGTGGCTAGCACTGGCCCTGGAGTCAAGAGCACCTGAGTTCAAATCTGGCTTCAGACACCTAACAAAAAAACTAGCCATGTGACCTTGCGCAAGTCACTTAACCCCAATTTCCCTCCAAAAAGGAAAAAAAATTTACACCTCACTTTACATATGTAGTCTCATTTGAGCTTCACAACAGCTATATAAGGTAGGTACAACAGATGTCATTCCCATTTTGCTGATGGAGACTAGGAATTTCAGATAAAAGTTAAATAATTTGTCCATAGTTATAAATGGAAGTGTCAGAAACAATTCACACTAAGGTATTACTGATTCCTAAGTCCAACTGAGTTCACTAGAAAACATGGATTTCTTTTAAAATATTCTAGAATGCATTCTTCACAAATGACATAAATATTGTCCTTCACCCCAATAAGTATTAATGGTAGCTCTTAAATAATATTACAGTAGACCTGAAAGTCTCATGATTTTTTTCTGTTGTATAAACATAACTTCAGTTAGTGAAGTATTAGTCTTTCTGGGGGAAAAAATTAGTTTTTGAAGTTTATATAAAATACATGTTTTGTATAACTTGAAATATATAACTCTTTTGTGTTAAACTTGGACTAGGATCTTTAATTATTATTGAAGCAATTTGAAGAAATAAGAGGGTGGGATTGGTTATTAGCAGGTAGTTATGGCTCCTGATTATTATTTAAGACAAAAAATCAGAATCTTGACAATGTCTTATTTCCTTCATTGTAGGTACCCCAGGAGCAGGGCACACAGACAAGCTCGGACGTTTGAAAGAACTTTGTGAGCAGCATAATGTGTGGCTCCATGTGGAAGGGTAAGTAGAATAAATTTCTTCAAGCCTAGGTTAATAGTTTTCAGAAGAAAGACATCTTGCCTATCAATTAATAACATAAAATATACAGAGGTATTCTTTAATTTCTCTATGCAAGAAAAGTAACTTGAAAGACTTTTTATAAAGATATATTTTTAATTTATCCATCATCTGAGAGAAGTTTTGATTAAAATTCATTTTCAAGGTTTTGTCTAAAGTTTGGATTCTTAGTCTTTTTTTGTGTGTTATGGCAGTCTGGTGAACCTTTGGGCTCCTCAAAATAATGTTTTTATAGGCATAAAATAATATACATAGGATTACCAAGGAAACTACTTTTATTGAAATACAGGTATCAGAATATTAAAAAACAAAACAAATTAATAGATCCCTGTTGAAGAATCTTGGTCTAAACCTTATAGTATAAACTAAATCACATTTTCTGTTTCTTATGTGGTAAAAAGAAAAACACTTTGACAACATTATTTAAGCAAGACCATTGCACATTTGTACTTTAGCTAATAATAAACTATATAATTAGTTGCTAAATTCCTGTTTTCTTTTCCAGAGTGAATTTAGCAACTTTGGCATTAGGCTACATCTCCTCTTCAGTACTGGTATGTTGTGATTTTACTAAATGGTAAAAGAACAAAACTAGCCCTCTTAAACAGAGCTTTCCCATCCCTTTAATAAAGATTCCATATTCTGCCTCTTGGCCTTTTCTAATGGAGAGATTTTTGAAATTTAACCTCAGACTCTGGAAAAATAGAAATGAATTCTTATTTTCTTGGCAGGCTGCAACCAAATGTGACAGTATGACTCTGACTCTGGGCTCCTGGCTGGGTTTGCCAGCTGTTCCTGCAGTAACACTTTACAGGCATGAAGATCCTTCTTTGGTAAGCTTACTCACGTGGTCAGTTTTTAAAATACTATTTAGGTGGTAAGAACTTTTAAAAATTAAAATGCGGGGAATTTCTGTTTATGGTTTGTTTAGAAACAAGAACTTGTGAAGAAAGCTCTATTTAAGTACTCTTCTAATGCTTAATTTTGTATTTTACTGATAATAGGTTGAGTATTATTATGATTTTTTTTTTCCTGCAGTCACTGGTTGCAGGGCTTACATCAAGTCAGCCAGTGGAGAAACTTCGTGCCCTACCACTTTGGTTATCTTTACAGTACTTGGGACTTGATGGGATTGTAGAAAGAATCAGACATGCCTCTCAGTTGGTGAGTAGATGTCCTTAGGGTAAATTAAGTTTTCAAATTCTTGAACTTAATAATAACTGCAATAAGTTATGATGCACTTTCAGTCTTCACAACAAGCCTCTGAAGTAGGGAGTGCAGGTATTGTCTCTGTTTTACAAATGGGAAGTGAGGATCAGAGAGATGATTGCATGTCTAGAAGATGGGGAACTCAGGACTCAAACTCTGCTTCTCTTATTTCCAAGTCCAGTGTCTTTTCACTGTGCCATGCTACTTACAATGAGATGTTTTCCATTCAGTAACTTAATTTGTATATAGATTTAACAGTATTAACCAGCAAGAAGGTGGATCTCCTTTTGTGAATATATGAACATTTTTAATAGAGGGAAACATATTAAGGATGCTCTCAGTGTTCATTTTAAAGGGGAAAAAAGTCACAAAAAAGGCAACATTTAGCTGGAAAGGAATGAATATGAAAAGGAGTCCTACTCATTCTAATTTACTCTTAAGTAGGAGTTAAGATAATTTAATTTAACATATTTAGTGCCTGTTGCTGGTTTCTAGGAATACAAAAAGGAAAACTAACATGGTTCTTGCCCTCAGAAAATTTATAATCTGTTGATCAATCAAGCAAATTTCCTACGAGATGGTCTGTATGAAGAGAGCAAGATTAAGTTCAAAGGCCACTTAATAAAGTTAATCTGACTGAAATAAAGCATATATAGTAGGCATAGTGTAAAAGGACTAAAGATAAAATGGAGCCAGATTATGGAGCTCTTTAATGCCAAGCTAACGAGTTAATACTTACTTTGTAGATGGTGGGGTCCTCTGAATTTTTTTTTTAGCAGAATCATGTCAGACCATAATAGGAAATAATTTTGACAGCTTTATGAATGATGACTTGGAGATGGATAAGACTGAATGGATAACAAGAAGTTAGAAGACTGTTACCAAAGTCCTGTAATTGTAAGAATCAATGACAGCCTGAACTAGAGTTGTGGTAGAGTGAAGAGAAAGGAAAGATGGTTATGAGTGACATTATGGTGACAGAATATACAAGGATTGGCAACTAATTGGACAAAGTGGATGAGGTAGGAGTCACAAATAATTCCAAGGTTACCAGCTTTGCTAACTAGAGTAATGGTGGGGCCATTAATAGAAATTGGGAAGTTTGAAGGAGAGGCAGATTGGGGAAGGATGTTGAGTTCAGTTTTAAATATTGTTTGAGTTGTTGGCTAGTTAGTCATTCAGATGGAGATAGCTTGTACCAGTTAGGAATGTGGGGTTGAAGGCCAAGGGAGAATTAAGGGCTGAATATCTGTGTTTGAGAGCCATCTCTATAAACATGTAATGGCAGCCACACTGGCATACCCAGGATAACTGCTAGCACAGGTTCTTTGATTGCTTTACTAGGAAAGGTAGCTGTTTAAAGGTTCAACAGTCTCTTTTTAATCATATTCATTAGTTGGGGAAAAGTCAGCACCCTAAATTTCAGAGAAAATACAAAGAAAATCCAAGCAGAGAAATAAAGACCAACAGACAGGGCTCTGACTGCCTGAATCAACTATATACTTTACATATATCCCTGAATTGAGAGAGCCTTTACATCTGAGCAGTTGGGGAGCTCTGAACACATGGCCACTCAGAATCTCAACCATGGAATCACAAGATCCTTCTCATAAGTGAGCCCCGAAGCTAAGTACCAACTCAGAGTAAAAATACACTTTTCAGAACCAGAAGGCATCACAACCCTAGAGATTCAGGGCTTAATTAGAAATTAGCAAAAGGGATACAACCCCAAAAGTGGTATTTTACTGGGTCAAAGGGTATGCTATTATTTGTAGCCCTTTGACCCAGTAATACCACTTTTGGGGTTGTATCCCAAAGAGATCACAGAAGTGGGAAAGGGTCCCATATGTACAAAAGTATTTATTGCAGCTCTCTTT
>CM053599.1:140382888-140411770 GCA_028646575.1 Pseudocheirus occidentalis | reverse complement strand
GAACTTGGCCTTAATTATACATTTCCTTTTTTCTAGTCTGCATATTGTTTTGTTTTTTTGGAGGGGGGAAGGCAAGGCAGTTGGGGTTAAGTGACTTGCCCAAGGTCATACAACTTAATTAAGTGTGGCAAGTGTCTGAGGTCATATTTGAACTCAGGTCCTCCTGACACCAGGACTGGTGCTCTATTCATTGGGCCACCTAGCTACCCCATGAATATTGTTTTACACACCAGCTTCTCACCATTGTCAGAGTGGGTTTGTCTGGTAGTGTGCCTTTTTCTTTTTTAAGGTTTTTGTGTGTCTTTTGACAGCATAATAAAAAATGAGGTATGAATGAACAAAGCTAGCTAGGCTTGTGAATTCTTGCTTTCTTACCTGCTATACTTGTGTTAATTCCAGTTTTTCTTCTCAGCAATCCCACGAATTAGTTCTTTCTTGTTGTTTCAGGTAATGGGGCTACCTGCATGACACATTGTGATGGATCAGACACCCAAACTGAAGTCCCTCTGATCATGAATTCCTTAAAGTCCTTATCTAAGCATGCCCAGAATGGAAGGTGAGCTCTTCTAGAATAATTTTTGTATGTTTTAAAGGATGGTTGGGATCTTGGATGACTTTAGAGAAAATTATCTCCTTGGTAAAGTGCATGTAACTGCATAATAATACATCAGAAGGTCATAGGATTCTAGACTTAAAACTGAAAGGGGACCTTGGAAGTTAGCTAGTCCAACCCCCTCATTTTACAGATAAGGAATCTGAGACCCCAAAAGTTAAGTGACTTTCCTAAAGTCACACGAGTAGCATGTGGAAGAGCTGGGATTTCAAAGCCAGGTACCTGTTGCTTCCCAAAGACTTGTGTCAAAATAGTATATGACTGATAGAGAAATATTTGTATGACTGATAGATAGGGCAATATGACTTTGTAACTGCTATTTTAAAATGACTCATGGTTCAGTTTTTAGAGAAGAGTTCCAGAAACAACACAGCTTTATCTTTTTTAAAAAAAATTTTTTTGGCTTTCTTTTATTTTTGGAGGGCAGTTGGGGTTAAGAGATTTGCCCAAGGTCACACGGCTAGTTTTTGTGTTAAGTGTCTGAGGCCCCATTTGAACTCAGGTCCTCCTGACTCCAGGGCTGGTGCTCTATTCACTGTGTCACCTAGCTGCCCTAACAACACTTCTTTAGGTTATTGGGATTCTAGTGTAGCGTAATAAAGCCAATTGAATTGTTTATCCAGGTATTGTTCAAATTAGATTTTGCCAGAGTCCTAATGAACAGGTTATGTGGGTTTGATTTCCTTGTGAGTTTTTAATTTTTTATTCAACTACTCATTCACTGACAGAAATTAGCCATTGTGATAGTCTTTACTGAAGACATACTGTGTGATTAACTGAAATAATTTTTAAAAATTGATTAAAACCCAGAGATTGTTTCATTTCTTTTTGTCTTTTTAATCACTCAGTCCAGTGCTCAGCACATAGTAGACTCTATATGTATTGATTGCAAAGGAAATTGCCACAGTTATGACATATATTGTAAAATAATTTAACAGTAAGTACTGGGGCAGCTAGGTTGCTCAGTAGATAGAGCATTGGTCCTGGAGTCAGGAGGACCTGAGTTCAAATGTGGCCTCAGACACTTACTAGCTGTGTGACCCTGGACAAATCATTTAACCCCCATTGCTTCCTTCCCCCGCCAAAAAAAGAAAAACATTACATGAACATACAAGTTCCTTCATAGAATTTCTAAAAGATAAAGGTGTACCCAAGATCTTAAATCTCAAATGATCTTATACCAGAGTATTTAAAAAAACATGTCTGAATATTATACTGCTTTAGATGGAGAATGTGGTGTTACATAATCTTTAATTCTGTAGTGCTGTAATTCTGTAGGCTGATAATTATTTTGATTGAAACTCAAAATGTTAATCCAGTTTAATATTAAAATATTAAGAGAACAGAGTACAGAATGGATTTTCGATGGCATTGCAAAACTGCTAACTTGTGGGTGCATTTGAACTGTTGATTGTTATTCCATTTTTGTTAGGTTAGAAGTCCATCTAGTCGGAGGTTTCAATGACGATAGGCGATTGTCACAAAAACTTACAAATCAGCTTCTTAGTAAGTGCATTTTTTTCTTTTTTACCTTGGGCAGGAGGGCAGGGATGGAGGGGGGGAAGACTGGTTTTTCTTACTTTCTGTCCCAGAGCTCTCAGTTTTGTTTGAGAGGGGACGTCCAAAGATCTCACCAAGAAATGGTCCCTGGCTTGATGCTGTCAAGCTGCCAAGTTAAGGTTGTAGCATGTGTTAAAGTTTGTTATCTACTACAGGATGGAGAAAGATTTCTGAGAGAAAATTTGGAAACAGTATTTTTCTAAAACATTATATTCTTTGAAAGGATTAAAACAGAATCGCCTTCTTGACCTCAAAATGAACTGCCTATTTAAAGTACAATTGATGGATATATAATTAAATGGAAGAAATAATCATGTCTTCAGCCAGATGGCCCAGAGCCCAGCATGCTGAGCCTGGATCAGGGAGACAAGTTCAAATCCAGCCTCAGACATTTAATGGCTAAGTGACCCTGGGCAAGTCACTTTCCCTCTGCCCCAGTTTCCTCAACGCTAAAATAGGAATAAGAACAGTACCTACCTCCCAGGGTGATTGTGAGGATCAAAGGAAATAATCTTTGTGAAGCACTTAGCCCAGCGCCTGCTGTGGTAGACACTTAATAAATCTATCCTTCTTCCTTCCCTCCTTCTTCCTTTCTTTCTCTCACCTTCTCCTTCTCTTCCTTTCTCTTCGTGAAAGGAAAAAAATTAGTTTCAAGTACCCTGGGTGTCTCCTTACTCATTATGAGCAGGAATACCTTGTCATCTAGAACTAAGGGTTCTAACTCTATCTCCACTTGCTATGGGTTTTCAAGCACTGAATAATTGCTACGCATTTATTGTGGGGACAGGATGCTGCTTCTCTGGTGGTGACAGCCTGCTTGGTTAATGGTCTCAGGTAGACAGGATAATTCATACGCTTTCTGCCAGGCATCCTGCCCTTGTGTTCAGTGCATGCACTGCCAGTCTAAGTCATTTTAATTTCTTTTAAAATTTTAATTGTAGATGAATTTGACAGACAGGAAGATGACATTCACTTAATGACTTTCTGTGTGACAGGTAAGTACATGTGCTCCCCACTACAAAGTAGTAGTGCCTAGCAAAGTGTCCTGATTTAGTAGGCTTTCAGTAAAAGTTTGTTGAGCATAATGGTGTTGATGAAGACCCAGGTTTTTACTCTGTTTCCCATGTCAGAATTAGCACAGATAATTGGAACGGGTTTGTGTATCCCCATGATGGTGTGACTAACTCTCCCTGCTGTTGTATACTGTACAGCTGGTTTTGACAGCAGCCATAATGGCATTCCTAAAACCCAGACCTAAATATATATAGCACCAGAGCACTAGCGGCCACTGTAAATATGCCAGCATAGTGTTCAATCACAAAATATATAGAAGACAGAAGCAAAACATTTATTCAGATACCAGAAAAGTGAATCCCCAAACCAGTAAGCTAGTTCCATCATAGTAGCAAAGAAGTTAATAAGCCACAGCAGCACAGGGAGCCACAGCATCCTTTAGCCTTCCCATTTACTCACAAGCCTAACCGTCTCCCTTCAGTGCGTCCTCTCCTCCCTCCAGTCTCTAACAACTGCTCTGTCTCTCAGCTCCCTGTAGGCTCTGCCGTACCCTTCAGCAAACTCCTCCCACTACAGGCTCCATGTGATTACATTGAGCCTATTAGGGGGCAGGGAAGATCTTTAAAGCAGGGAAGGTCTTCAGATCCCCTTAGGCTTATTAAGGGGCAGAGAAGATCTTCAAATTCCCATTGCCATTACACTATATCATCCTCCTACTCACAAATCTCAGACTCTCTATTGCCTCTAGAATAAAAAACGAAAATTTTCAGTTTGACATTTAAAGCTATGCACAGTCTAGTCCCCTTTTCAGTCCTATTTAATTCTAATTTCCCTTTCATATCCACCCAGTAGAAAGTAAGCCCCTTGAGAACAGAAACGTCCTTCTTTTGGTCTTTGTATCGTAGCAGCTCCAGCAGTTCTAAAAGTCACCGTGTGTTTGGAGATAGATCCAAACTCCCCAAGACTTAGCAGGAAACATGAGAGCAGAGATTCTGCTTATGTCCTTCTAGTCTTCGCCTTTGGGAGATGGGGCGACCTTCTTGTTCTCTTTCACAGGACAAAATGGAAAGTTTTCTATCTTCCCCTCACACCATGTTATGTTTTTCAAAGTTGCTGTAATTCTTTTTGTTGTTGTTGTTGTTTTCCTCAAATAGAATTAAATGATCGAGAAGAAAATGAAAATCACTTTCCAGTCGTTTGTGGGATTGGTAAGTACTAATAGTAACTAAAAAAAAAAATGCAGCAGCACTTTATAAACTCTCTGAATGTGGGGAT
Source organism: Pseudocheirus occidentalis (assembly GCA_028646575.1). Lineage (NCBI taxonomy): Eukaryota > Metazoa > Chordata > Mammalia > Diprotodontia > Pseudocheiridae > Pseudocheirus > Pseudocheirus occidentalis. The sequence goes on along the minus strand of CM053599.1, from coordinate 140,407,308 downwards.
TATTGTCTTTTCAAGACGGATCAGGGCTAAGTGTGGGAGTCTAAGGGTGAAATCTGGTCCAGCAAATAGCACTGAATCTTGTCTCTGCTGTCTGCTATATTATGTTATAAACCATAGTGCTCTGTGATCAGGGATATGGGTCACAGCTTTCTGGGGCACTAGTTGGCTTTGCTTTAATCCAGGGTGACAGACAGACTGACCCACACACCTTAATTTAGCCATTATGCAGCAGCAATAGTCACAAGAACAGTTATCCCATATTGTTTACTACAAGACTGCTGGCAGGGGGCACTGGCCAATGCCCTCCCCCACCCCAGCACAGTTGTGGGAGGTCATAGGTGAGGGTGGCACAGGATGGACAGGCTTGGGAGGCTTGTTGTCTTCATTTCAGAGGAGACTCTCAGATCAATGAGGTCACAAATCCCATTTGACTACCAGGACAGTGATTTATTTATAGTAGATTGCTTAATAATTTTGCTTTATTTTCCAAATACTGTCTTTTCTTTATGGACGTAATGTCAAAACATGAGAATTTCTCTTTTTATTCAACTGCCTTTTAATTCCAAAATATCTTCTTGCTGTCACAGCTATCAACATTAAAACCGCAGAGATTTTCAGGGCCTCATTTCCAGAGAGAGGTCCAGAAGAAGAGCTGCGTTCTGCTCGCTCTTTGACTGGAGGACCAGTGAGTGAAAAAAACTGTTTTTTTCCTGTTAAGGGTTTAAATTTTTAACATGCATGTGTCTCATATGTTACATTGGAGCCTCTGGCCTCCAAGATTTATCAAACCACAGGTATGTCAAGACAAATATAACCTTGGAAATGAGAAAATGCTGATGTGTTCACTAGCCTTGTGAAGTGAATTGGTATCAGGACATGGAAAAAAGTATATATTGAGGTGCAGCAAACAGGACACTTGCACATAAGTTTCTCCCTTTCTGACCCCCAAAGGATAAACAGGCTGGTGTAAACATATGTTGCAGTTTAGATAGCATGCAAAGCCCACAGCCTCCCCACGAGTTGGTTTTTTTTTTTCTTTTCCAGATTTTTTTCTTACTTCCTGAGTTCTGAAGGGGAGCCTTCTACTGAGCCAGATTTCTTTTCCTTTTATATCTAGGGATTCATTATTTCCCAGAGGAAAAAAAAATGGTCTACAGTTATTAAGTGCCCTTAAAACACATAATAATTGCTAGGAAGGAAGGTGTGGTGGGGCAGGGTTACATATTTCAACAGAATTAGTACTTACCTTTCAGAACTGTGTCTGTGGAATCAATCTAACAACTAAGAAGTAGGATACATCGGATCTAAGTTAGAGCAGGATTGAGCCTTAGGTTTGTGGGTTTGAGCTTCCTGTAGGCTAGTTAGTTTGGTTTGATTCTGTGGTCAATGACCAACAATTCTCTTCAGCCTACCTTTGTACCTTAAAGGGTGATTATCTATGCGTTGAAATTTTGAAACATCATAGTAAATCCGTTTATTACATGTTTCAGGGCTTTAGGGGGTTTTGTTCTTAATTTTTTTTATCCTGAACTTCACAAACACCAAATAAAAAGGACATTTCCACATACAGGACAGAAAATAAGGATTGTACATGGAACTGTGTTCAGCTCGCTTTTCTTTTTATGTATATAATAAATTTAACATGTAACTTTCAAAGCTGCCAGTGCTTGTCTGATTCCTTCTGTTCTCTTCTTTTTAAAAACCGTTTGAATACTTTTTTTTTCTTTTTTGGGGAGGGGCAAATCGTATTCCCATGCTCCCTTCTCTCATTTCCTCCTTTTCAGGCACTTTTGGGGAATAATAATATTGCTGCTGCTGAATCAAATGTAGTGTAAATCAGTTCAAAATGAACTTGCCAGTAGGTCTTGAAGTTTTAACCTTTCAACTTCCTGTCCCTGATCCATCCCCAGATTTTGATAAAAACAATTTTTTGTCCTTTTCTGACCAATTACTGTTAAGCAAAGCTTTGCTCTAGACACAATTAAAAATGTCATTTTCTTAAGTCTTATCTTTAGAGCCCTCTTTTCCCTTCACCTCCCACCCCCCCCAATCCAATTCAACAAGCATTTTTTTGTTGTCTCCATGTCTTGCACTGCGGTCATTACTGAGAATTCAAAAGACAACAACAAAATATTCACTGCCCTCAAAGAGTTGACTTTCTTTTTTTGGGTTTTTTTTTTTTCTGGAGGGCAATTGGGGTTAAGTGACTTGCCCAAAGTCACACAGGTAGTGTGTCAAGTGTCTGAGGTCGGATTTGAACTCAGGTCCTCCTGACTCCAGGGCCTGTGCTCTATTCACTGTGCCACCTAGCTTCCCCAAGAGTTGGCTTTCTAACAGAAATTTTATATCCAGTTCTAGGAGTAGTGGGTAGAAAATATAAAGAAAACAAACTTGGGACAGACGTAAAGAATTTCATAATTAAAACTGTGCAAAAGTAGCATTAGACCAGGTAGTAAATGCTTTTCCTTTTGAGAAGTTTTCAATTAAATGTTGTTTGACTCTTTTAGGGTATATTTTAGTGAGAATTCTGTTTCTGGTATAGATTGTACTAGGTGGCTTCTTGAAGCCCCATCCAAATACTAGAATTCTGTGATTTGCCATGAGTGGTGCATTCCTTCCAAGTTGAAATTTTATGCTTCTCTCTTGAAATTTATATTAGATGATTAATATTTATGATGCAAAGACAGAACGACTTCATATTGGACCTTATTTCTGGAGGCCCTTTCCTCGTGTGGATTTTTGGCTTCAACAAGAGGATCAACAGCTATTAGAGGTAAGACCTGATACAGTAGAGAGGACCCCAAGCTTGCTGAGAGCTGGAACTCTGCCTTGCTTTTTCTTCTGGCCGGTTGTGTGGTCTTGATCAGTTCTCTTCCCTTTCTTGCACTTGTTCCCTCATCTGTAAAATGAGGGCATTATACTAGGTGATCTCCAAGTCCTTTTCCACTCCTAAAATTCTTCTCTAACTACCTTTTCCATATGAATTATAATTTAAGTGGGCCTTGGACAGACTCCTTTTAGCTTCCCTCTTTAGTAACAAATGATGTTTGGCATCAGAAGCAAAACCTTTCCAGAACAATTGTGTAAGAAGAGTGTGTGCAGACTGTCTGCTGTATCTGACCACTTACTGACCCTTACCTTTGGTTTTCCTGTTTGTATCATAAAAACTTGACTTATTAATTTTTGGAAGGAACTTGCATATTTTAGTTTATATTCTTGTCAAAAAAAAATAAGGAAACATAGCAAGGCTTATCTTTCCTCTCACAATATCTTATTTTCCAGAATCTTTCCACTTCGCCTCTTGCCGAGCCACCCCACTTTGTTCCACACATCAGATCGACGTTGATGTTTTTAAAAAAATATCCATTTCCAGGTAACTCACTGTTTCCTGGAAATAGGGCTCTACTCTACAAAAAAAACGAAGGAGGATTATGGGAAAAGATTTCTTCACCAGGAAGTTAAATGTAGGCATTAACAACTAAACAGAGAAGACTTATAAGGGTAACCCTGGCAAAGGCAACTGGCTGAGTGGAGAGAACATGAATTTTGAAACCTGTCAACGTGAAGTCTGATGTTTCATTCCTCAGTGTCTTTTAAGTCCTTTTAAAAATAAAACCTTATTTTGGCAGAGGTATTTGTTCATATTATTGCTTTATGAAAAAAAACAACCAGTAAATGTCCAGTTTTTTAGAATGCTAAAAAAGTGACGCTTTTTTCTCTTTCCAGGCCTTTGTGTCTTCTCTTGTTTCTTTCTTGATCTAGAGTAACTATTGGTCAGAAATTTTATTCTTCTTCCACAGCGGATAAGATAAAGATATTGAAACTGCTAGAACATTTTTTTAAAGTATCTTAAATACTGTATGGTATAGTGTATAGTATGTGCTATTTAAGTATGGTGTTATTTATGTAGTATGGTGCTATTTAAATGAGAGGAAAATTCCTAAGTAATGAAGGGAGACTAGAGGTTCTGGAGGAAGAGTTGAGCCGGTGGATATAAAGAATTAGGAATTACCTGCATAAAGACAGTTAAACTTAGGGAAACTAAGATTACTACAAGATTACTGTGGAGATTGCAAAGAGAAAAAGAGAGACCAGCACAGAATCTTAGGAGGTAGGAGATGGATGCATGAAACCAAAAAAGAAAGTCAGACAGGCAGGAAGAGAACCAAAGAAAATAGTCAACAGTGTCAGAAGTTGAGGAGGGAATCTTGTGCCTTCTGGGATCCAAGATGACTAAGTATGGCCTGGGTTTTTCAGAGCAAAGTTCCACATTTCCTTGGGCACCCCAGTAGGAGACATCACCAACTGTGTTGATAGGGCCAGTGCCAAGAATGTATACACCATCTCTACCTGAGCAGGCTTCCTAAAAGCTGGTGTGGGTGACACAGTAATGGTCAGTCAAGAAGGGGAAACCAGAGCTCCAAGAGATGGTGTATCCACTAGTGACAATCCAGTAGTAGGAGTCACACCACAGAAAAAAACGTTCCTGTATTTTGAAGACAAGACATGGGTCACAATAAACAATAATAGTGGGATGAAAGGTTTAGCTATCACAGGGCCTGTTTCCAAGGAGGGTACTGGGATTGACTCTCCTACAGCTCATAGTAAAAATACCTCATTAAAGTGTCTGCCTGTTCTTTCTCAGAAGAGCAGTGATGTCATCTGTTGACATCTAAGGTCCCTTCCAGCTTTAAGTCTTGGAACTTATAAGAGATGGTTGGCATTGGGAGCCAGAGGAAAACATCCAGCACAGATGCTGTGGGGATTATGATAAAGAAATGCCAAATTAAATTAGAGAACATGAATCTGTAGTAGACTCAGTTCCAATAGTTGTGTGACTTTCTGCACCATTCAGAATTTGCAGAGTAGGGATGGAAAAGGCAAATGGATATTAGGGGGAACCCAGGGTTCAAGATAATGGAAGGAAAGGGACCTGGGTCAACTACGTTGAGGAAACACATAAAGGGCTGGAATAGAAGTAGTCATTATGCTCATTTACTTAATAGTAAGGTTTATTGTATATGAACTGAATTCATATGTAACAATTTCAAGAACCTTTATTGAATCCAACATTCAAATAGTTATCTAAAGGGTGAAGTTCTATTTCAGCAAAAACAAACCATTTTAACAATTCCAAATATAAAAACATTAAAAATTAATTTATTTATAGATAATTTTATCCCCCAATTCTTATGAGTTAATATACTTCATTGCACCAAATAAACTGATAAGGAAGACCATTTGCCTTTTAATCATCTGCTCAAGTAAAAAATTGTACTTTTAAGACAAGTGCCAAATGTTAGGAATCACATTAAATCAGAAAGTAATTATAGGTTTAATATGGTATAACTAAGGCTCCCAAAACAAAAAATCAACAAGCCTAATATGAAAAATGAGTAAAGGAATACCTTAAGAATAGTTTATGCTGCCTGACTCCAGAAGGCAAAAAGGCAAAAGGGCCATCAAATACATAAATGAAATATTCAGCAGTTTTAAAAAGTTAGGGCGAGTAGTATGTTGTAGGCTGTTTCCATTTTATATTCAAGAGTAGACCAGCTCTCATCTGGGGCAGATCACGCTTCTGTTCCTTTTTTTTTTTTTTTTTTAATTTTTAAAAAAGCTTTTGTCTTTTATTGATGAATTGGGTCCAACAAGGAAATGTTAACTAAAAAAAGCCTCTGAGTCAACTTGTGGTAACGGATGAAGTTCTATTTAAATTAAAATTATAGGTTGTGTGCTATAGCGCATAAAGATTTGGTTTTATACATCTCTATCGGACTTTTAAGTTAATCAAAGGAAAAAAAAACTAGCACAATCTGTGTTCCAGTTTTAAGTTATAACTTCCACCTGTAAAAATATACATGGGAAAGAGACTTCAGTTATGTTTGTTCTATACATTTAATAATCTGTTTACAAATAGTGCATAGGGGAGAAAATGGATTTATGGCAGAGAATAGTCTCCGACTGAAGTGCTGCCCATTCTAACGTGCTTAACAGTCTTGTCAGAACACAGCTGAGTGGACACAGTCCCTACTTGAGTCTCCAGGACACACAGCAGTGGGGTATGACAGATGGGGCTCAGGCATTCATATTTACAAGAGTGTTTAAACCCATTCTCCTACAAACAAAAGACATGTTATGAGACCAATTTGGTATGAAAATGTTACAATTCCATAAAACAAAACCACCAACTAACCAGAGGCAGCCAAGAAGGCCAAGTGAGTTTCTAGCAAGTGACATGTTATCTTGGCCTGCAGGATGAAAGTCCAGTGAGCGGCAGCCTGGAGTAGTTACAAAAGAGAAGTGTTTGGCAAGAAGTGACCATGTGCAACCCAATCACTTAAGCTATGTGTTGGAAGGAACAGGGCAATTATTTCAAGTGACACACCTGAAATTATAACTGTTGCTTGTAAATAAATAGCAAGTATTTAAAGCAACTTAAAAAAAAATCTTTTTCAGCTTCTTAGTGTTGCTAAAGATGTGGAGGGTTGAAGCAGCAGTCACAAACTGGCCTATAAACAAATGAGCTGACCACCACCGAGAAAGCCTGGTTTGCAGCCACACCTTTGTGCAAGAATCCCAGTTAATTATGAATTGCAGTAGTTCTTACTGTCCTAATGTGACACCATTCACATTTTCTATGCATCCTTACTATCCCCAGAACATAGGGAATACAGTCTCAATCTATGGAGTCACAATTTTATCTTAAGCTTTCTGGTTCTTCTGCTTGAGTGCAGTCATTGTCCGGGTGCTGAGATCCATCCCTCGGAATTGCCTCACTTTGGTTTGTTGCCTGTGAAGTGGCATCCCCAGTCTGCTGCTCGGTGCTGCTTAAGTTTGGAATCCCCTGCTCTTCCCCACCAGAGAGAGCTGAGGCCTGTTGATCCACCTTTTCTAAATCTTCAATATGAGTCACTGAACTTGTCTCACTGAAGGCATCTGAGCCTCTTAAAGACCTTTTAAAAAGTTTTTGACCTGGAGTAAATTTGAACAAACACACTATTAAAAGACAGAAGACATTAAAATATAAAGTCTTTACTTTTAAAAAGCAAACAAAGAAAGGTAAAAAACTGCTTTATTTAGTAGAGAGGGTAGTTAAGTTGAAATCCCTGCAAAGGTAATGGAGCCAAGAGGGAGAATTTCAAGCATGAGGATATTAATAGTAACGTGGTACAAGAACTGAGGAGCTAATCAAACTAGTCAATTAGTGAAAAGTATGAGTTTTCCTTTGTTCAGTTCAAACAAGGAGGAGACTTACCTGGAAGTCTTCGTTTGGTGCGGCTGGCTAAAGGGGTTGGAGGGGGAGTGGCTCCTGTACCTTGTGCCTTAGAAGCATATGTGAGCTCTGTGGATTCCAAAGAACCTGCCATTTGAAAACAGCATGGGATGGGTGGGAAGGTAAAGGCAGATCACAAGTTCCTGGCAAAAACTGTCTAACTGCAAACATGTCAATAACTTTTCAGTTCATCTCTACAGGCTTTTCAAGTTATCAGTGTTAATCAAATTTGCCTACTTAATTCTTAGCCTTCTCATAGGGGTCCATTTCTTTAAAACTCAACCACAAAAGAACAACATGACTGGGGGCATCCTGAGATCCCAGAGTATACAGTACCCTGAATTCAGATGCACTAACAAAGTGACCTACCCACCCCCTGGAGGACTAGGTCATAACAGAAGAATTGTCTATCTAATGAGAAATTAACTGGATTTCAGTTTCTCTACCGAGGGATAAACTTCCTATTAACTGACCAATGTAGCTGCTACTGTTTGGAGGAAAATGTGTAGTCCATGTTTCAGGAAACAGAACCCCCAAAAAGACATATTTTGATAGGGTCAACCTACCTAAATTCAAATCAGTGGCATTTCTGCAAGTTTTCCAGGTTAGAAATCAAGTAATTCGGGTATTATTACAACAGTCTTTTCCTAATAAATACTTGTGAGGGGGGGTGGCTAGGTGGCGCAGCGAGTAGAGCACCGGCCCTGGAGTCAGGAGTACCTGAGTTCAAATCCGGCCTCAGACACTTAACACAAAAACTAGCCGTGTGACCTTGGGCAAGTCACTTAACCCCAACTGCCCTCCAAAAAAAAAAATAAAGCAAAAAAAAAAAATAAATACTTGTGAGGAAAAAAGCAACAAACTAACCTTTTTCATTTAAAGAAATGTAAGCCTCCTCTGTTTGTCAGAGGAAATTCTGCTTTCAAACTCTTTCAACATTCACAGAACAATATGGTCATCTTATAAGGGGGCCTAGCATAGTGTTTAATGATAAAGAAAGGCAAATAGAAAGTATTTCTCTAACTAGGGTCAAGAGTATTTGGCTAAATCTCTCAACACAACAGATTTTGGTAGAAGTTATTTAATCCTACCTGCTGTTAAGTTAAAAGTTCTTCCCTTCTGTGAAGCTTGAACTGGAGAAAACCAGTTCAGTACTGATCCGACAACAGGGATCTGCCGCAGCACCCCCTGTGAGACACAAGCGAGACCTCAAGGTTAGTTTGGCGATTTTAGGGCTGAGGCGGGAAATTCAATCTGTGGGCTCACCTCTTCCAAAAGGCGTTCCTCGTTTGCTTTCTGTAGCTGAACCTGGGCTTCCTGGATTCCCTTCCGAACAACTTCAGTCATGTTTTCCAGTAGCTAATTAAAACCAGAAAAGGCATTGTTTGGTAATAGTTACTAACAGGGTACTGAGGGCATTTTGCCAAAGTCAGTCGGTGAAAACTAATTTTGCTTTAAACTAAAACTATACAGGGGAAAAAAAACCTATAAAGACCTAAAATTCTGCTATCAGATATATGTAGTAGGTAACGGGCAGGAGAGAAGATCAGACTACCACCTAAAATTTTACACTGGTACTTAAACTGACAATGCTGAGTCAAGGAAAATAATCCTCACCCCCTGCCTCTTCTATGTTCCTATAAATGCATCCAAACGGTTACAAGTAACCTGAAGAAATTAACATACAAGCATAAACTAAACCGGCACTTTTCAGTCTAGGGGATTGGTTTGTTTTTGCAAAAGACTATAAGTTATATGATGAATGGCTTCCATTACTTTTTTTCAAAATTAGTTGAAAAATATTGGCTATTCTGCTTTGGTTCCTTTCTCCTCCTCTTGAATGCTTCTATGACTCAATTGTTTGATCTAGATAATGTGCCTCAGACCATCTAGTCTACCTCCACATTACCCTTTAGACCAGCATACTTGGTTGATTGGAAGATCAGATACACAGTTCCAAGTATAGTTTAGGGAGGCAGCTTCTTCTCTTACGACTCTGGCCAGCTGGCTTTACAGGGCACAATTCTCCTTCCCTTTCTTCCTGTTGCCCCAAACCTGGATTAAAAACCTTAAATCTGCAGAACTATCAAAAGGCTGCAAAGAGGAGAGGGGAAAAAAAGTGGTCTGTTTATCTTACGAACCCTCGAGTTTTCCTCTATTTCTCGGCCTGTAGCTGCAATGGTCTCTATTAACTCAGAAATATCAAGGTCCTCAGTCGCCATACCGATATAAATACAGTTCTTCTGTCTTCCAAACTCAGGGCCTTAAGAGGAATAAGTAAACCAAATTCCTTAGCTCCACATCATTATCAAATTTTAGCTCTGCCTTTTTCTGTATTTCCCCCTGTATCCACATTTGGTAGCTATCTTTGCTAGCCCGCAAACAAGATACCAACACAGGGAGCAGGGAATGGGAATCAGCTTTGCACATGTGATTAGTTTTAACTGGGGCATTCAGGAGTGGTCTTCACCTGGAGGAGCTGCAGCCACAACAAGCTGCAGACAGACAAGGGAGATGCAAGGCTATGTGAAGAGCTGTACTTTCACCCAACTTTCTCCTGGCATCATCCACATCACCTCATGGCTTTAATGGTCAGAATTATTGACTTAAAAAGTAGGAGTTACCGAGTGAAAATGAAAGGTCAGATTCCAGTTCATTTAATTTTTTCAGGATTTCAGTATTGATTTTCTCTACTTCTGCTTCTGATTTCTCATTAATCTTCTCTTCAATTATGTGTTCATACCTACAAAATCACATCAGATAACAATACTGCAGCCTACAGGATATCTTCATATATCATAGTGCTATAAAATATGAGCTGCTTAACAGAAACGAAGGCAGGCAACAGGGAGGGAAAAATCATTTCATGTTCTCCAAACCTGAGCACTTTGAGGAATGCAGAACAGGAAGCACAAGTCCATAAATCTATATGAGCTTAGGCCATTTTAGTTCTCTTGATACCAGAAGTTTAAATATAGTGAAGTATAAAAAAGTCAGAATGTAAGCTCTCTGGGAGTAAGAATTGTTTCATTCTTTGTATTTCTTTTCCCAGCACCTACCACAACATCTAACGTGTAAGTAGGTGATTAATAAATGCCTGCTGATTGGTCAAATAGCAGATTAGAGTCTCTAGCAAATAGAGCCAAAGGTGACCGAAGTGCCAGACAAATTTGTCATGAGGTCATCTTTCAACCTGGGTTTACTAAACAGCTGCTGATGGAGAACTGAGCCTGTACCTGACTACACCTAAGCCAGGCCAGCCCCAGTCCTCAATGTGTGAGAGGCCTGCTGTTCGTCCCACTTCTTCCTTGAACTCTTCTCGGAGTTGTATTGTACAGGTCAGAATTGGAATCTGGGTTTTTAAGCATTCTATCAGCTGATCAACGTCATCTGCTTGAGTTCCTAGAACTGAAAAGGCCCAGAGGTTATCATCAGAAATGTCACAGCAACAGAAACACATCAGAATACAGAGAAACAACATTCCCCTTTCACTATCAGAAATGCTCCCACAGAAGTTCCTTCACCTTCAAATAGCCAGAGCTGTAAATGTTAAAAATGCCTAAGTTTACTGAAGGCTGACTAGAAATCGCCTAAAACTATTTTAGAAAATGAGCATTAGAAAACAGACTCCTGTCCCTGAGTCAGAACTCATTAATGCTGTTATTCCCAGCAAAAGGATGATCAAAATAAATTCACTGTATTTCCCTCTAACCCACTGCTTTTCCTCAATTCCAGCCAAATGAGTGAAGGGAACCAAAGACCTAGGTTCAAATCACCTTTGTGGCCTGGGCCTCAATTACCTCATCTTGGGCTGGATGAATGTCCTCTGAGGTCCCTGCCAGCCCTAAATCTGTGATCCCTATTTCTGTTAGTAGCCTGACCATTCTCCCTAGGACTCAAGCTGCCTTTTGCTTTTCCCTTAGCCAGTCCAGTCATCCCAAGTCCTGTCCCCTCCACCTCCCTGATTCTTCCTTACTTTTTTATCACTGTGGTCCTCACTCCCCTAGTTTAGGCCTTTTGTTTCCTCTGCCACAGCAATCCAGGTCATATCCCAGTTTCCAAGCACCTTCTCTAATCCACCTTATCTGTAGCCCTGATCACACTGTTAACCTCCAAACTCCTCAGCTGCCAGCCTGCCTCTTATCTACCTTTATATACATATGTCACACTACTTAACATGAGCTCTACACTCTAGCTCTGCTGGGCTTCCCAAAATTGTAGCACACCTAAGAGCTAAAAGAAGCCTTAGACATGAAAGGTCTAGAGCAGTGGTTCTCAACCTGTGGGTTGCGACCCCTTTGGGGGGGGGTTCAAACAACCCTTTCACAGGGGTCGCCTAAGACCATCGGAAAACATGTATTTCCAATGGTCTTAGTAACCAAGACACTGCTCCTCTGTCTCCAGGTGGGTCTGCCCACATACAAGTATTAAAGGGTCATAGCATTAGGAAGGTTGAGAACCACTTGTCTAGAATAACCTAACCAAGGAGACTTTCTACAAAATCCCAACCAAGTGGCTGCCCTGCTTCTTCTCAAAGACTTCCAACAAAGGAGGACCCACTACCTCCCAGTGCAGCTCACCCTGCTTCTGAATAGTTCAAATCATCAGCAAGTTTTCTTTACAATGGACCTACATTGGCCCATCTGTAATTTCCATCTATTGTCAGCTTCAGGGGCCAAATAGAACATGCCTAATCATTCTTCTATAAGAGGAGTATAAAAAGTAACTAGAAATAGGGGTCGCTGATCTATACATAAGGATTTCCATGGACCACATACTGGCTCATGTCATCTATGTTTCATTGTATTTTATTTATTTTGTTAAATATTTCCCAATTACACTTTAATACGCTTCCAGTCACACTGTGGAGTGTTGCAGGCCACACATCTGACACCTCTGTTCTACACTATTGAGCCTTCGAATCCTTGAAGAACAGCTGTCCTGTGTCTTCTTAAGTTTTCTGTCTTCTAAGTCAAAAATGCCTCGTGCCTTCAATCAATCCCTTGTATGGCTTGTTTTCCACCCTCTCACCATCTTGGTCATCCTCTTCTGGACATGCTCCAGCCTATCTTTCCCAGAACATCACAGTCAGAACTGCATACAGTAGTACAAATGTGGTCTGATCAGGGTGGAATATAGCAGAACTATAACTTCACTATGCCTCTTACTGTAGCTTGTAATAATAATAATGTTAGCTTGGGTTTTTTGGCTGCCACGGCACAAAAAAGGAATCACAACACTAAAACCCTGAGATCTCTTCATAGGAACTTCTTTCAGGGTAAGATGAATTCATCCTACAATTTTCTGGTGTGTGATCTTTGTTCACACTTGTCTCCTACATCTAAAACGTTCTCTATTCTACTGGTTGAAATCCTATCCTTTTAAAGACTGGTTCAAATGCCACTTTCTACATTAAGCCCTCTCTAATTTCTCTCTCCCTCTAACAATCTGGAAATAATTTCTTCCTCCACTGCCCTTTCCAGTGCATCCTTGATACCTTGGCAATAACACTGTTTTGTATTAAAGTTACTTGTATACACTGTCTTCCTGGAGGTTACGCAAGATAACCAATAGAGACAAGGAAAAGACTCAGTGAAACCCAAGTATATTTCATGACCTGCCCTTGTTCTTTTGGGGACAAATGGATGATGTTTTCTTACCATCAAGAGTCTATGTGAGAATTATCCCTTCCTCCCAAAAAAAGTTTTCAAATCCTCTCAAGAGGAAGATTCAGAATCATCATAAAAATCACCTCAATATTTTTATTACTTCAGAATTTGTCAGAAAATGAAACATTTAAGTCACATAAACATCTAAATCCAAGTGAATGTTATATCCAATATATGGAGAAGTGAATCAGGAAGGCTGATCCACTCAAATCAAGTTGAAGAAAACTAACAATTCAAACCATCAAACACTGATTACTCTAAGCAGAGCTCTCACTGCGTTAGGGCCTGAGAATGAGAAAGAAAAGGCCTTGCTCTAGAAGAAAGGTTGATAAGCAAAGGAAAAAAGGGAAAGAAACTTGTTAGTAGTGCATAGCAAAGCAATGTTTATCAAACTCCGACAGCCTATACATTAACCATGAACTCTCGTTATTTCTTTTTTTGGTGTGCTTTTTTGGGAGGGTGGGGGGGTGGAGGGCAGTTGGGGTTAAGTGACTTGCCCAAGGTCACACAGCTAGTTTTTGTGTTAAGTGTCTGAGGCCCGATTTGAGCTCAGGTCCTCCTGACTCCAGGGCCGGTGCTCTATTCACTGCGCCACCTGGCCGCCCTCTCATTATTTTTTCATCAGGACAAAAGCCCCTATATAAGCAGAATTCAGGGACAATAATTACCTGCTGATGTCATGAGCGGGCTGAACCGTACACATGTGCCCTCATCTTCCAGTTCCACGACATCAACTCCACTAGCAGGAACCAGCTGAGCCAGCTGCTCGCCAAGCTGATGGAAACAGGAAGGCCGAGGGGTTGAGCAGAAAGCGGTCATCAGGGCCCTCAAGCCCTTTCCTCCCAGCTCATCCCAGGCAAGGAGCTTTGTAGTCCCCATCAATGCACAGAGAAGGTCAATAAATGCTGAGCTGGGGAGGGCTGTTTGCTGATGTTTAAGAAGGCACGCTCCTCCTCCCCATGGTGTAAGCAATGCTTTGTTTGCTGCTGGCAATCAGCATCAAGCCCCTCAATAAGCAGGCCCATGAAGCTCGGCTCCCACAGCTTTACATACACACACACACACAACCTCTTGGAAATCATTGTTGTTGTTGTCATCAGCCTCACCTGATTACTGAGGAGCTGCTAAACTTATCTCTTTTTTTTTTTTTTAAACAGACCATTATTACTATTTAACCAACACTCATATTTGTGTTTAAAAGCCTCATCAGGCAGACCTCACTGACATATAGGAAAACTGAAACAGAAGACGGAGAAATGTTCTGATTAAACCACCTCTGATGAATCAAAACACAACATGCCAGTATTTCTGCAGTGAGTCGCTCATTACTACAAATGCAAACTCCTGACGCGGGAAGGAGCACTTACAGAGTGCCTGCTGTGTGCTGAGGATGCCAAGCACTTTTACAAATATTGTCTCATCTGATCCTCACCACAACTCCACAAGGGACATTTTACAAACAAGGATCCTGAGGTTTCGGGTCACTCTGCTAGAAAGCGCCTAAGACTAGATTTGAACTTGGGCCTTCCTAACTCCAGGCCCAGCGTTCTACCCACCAAACCACCAGCTGCCTCAGGCAGCCAAAGAACGGGGATACCGGCTCACGGATAAACAGAGTGGACAATGTCCCTGGCTCTGAGAATACAAGGCCCCTGAAGAGCAGGGCTGTCTCCCTGCACAGTGCTTTGCTTCTCTCATTCTCCTCTTACCCACTGGTTAAATGTGTCATAGATGTCTCTTTCCTGGCTGGTAGCCATGGGCTGCACGGTGGGCACCATTGCTCCATGCCCGGCTTTATCTGATCCTGAAACACAGAAAGAACAGTTACTCCCAGAACATCAAAATGTTTCAAACTAACTGAAAAGATGAAGTTGAAATCAAAGTAAACTAAGACCACAACCACAGTTTATTCCCCTAACTAAAGTTTTAGATCAGTTACAATAATCAACAAATATTCGCAATGAGGACAGTCCTAACAGATGCATTTACACTGTGCTTTTAACAAATACAGGTCATTTCACCCGATCCTTTCAGGAGGCCTGTGAGATGATCCCCTGAGGTTCAGGAATCGATTGATCCAACCAAAACCATACAATCAGTGGCAGATTTTTTGTTGTAATGAAACAGTAAAAACATAGCGGGTGCCCACTGATTAGAGAATGGCTGACTACTTAACGTAAAGGAATAATGATGAGAGTAGCTAACACTTCTTTAGTGAGTAAGGAGGCCAAAGCCCTTCCTTTCACTGGATCTCCACAGGAACCCTGGGAAGTAGGTGCTGTTTTCTCCTCATTTTACAGATGAAAAAACAGAAGCAGGCAAAGGTTAAGTGATGTGAACCGTCAACCAACTAGTGAGTGTCTGAGACAGGATGCAAACTCAGGCTTTCCCAAGTCCAAAGTCAGCATTCTATCCACTTTGCTGCATATTAAACCAAAAGAAAGAACAAAGAGGAATTCAAAGAACCATGGGAATTTACCAATTGTTAAAGAAGAAAGCAGAACCAAGACAGCATTACATGATGACTGATAATACAAATGAAACCAACAGCCACAAGCAACTGAATTAAGGTTAAAAATACAATTGCTAAGACTAGCTCTGAGACATATAACAAAACAGGTTCCCCATCTCACAGTAAGCAGGAGTGGCTCCGAATGCCAAACTTCAAATATACTGATATACTGCTGCTGTTTCCATTGGTTTTGCTTCTTTTTCTTTGTTATAAGGAGGGTACTATTGGGGGACGGGGACGGGGATGTTATGTTGAGAAATTACTCAAAAGAAAAGGTACAAACAGTATTTTAAACAACAAACAGTGGCAGGGTGCTGTGACCTGAATTTAGGACTGCATGGGCAGTGATTCTTCCCATTATGCCATGTTACATGTACTTTATTATGTAAAGACAGCCAAGAAATCATAATTAATTAATTACATTACAGAGGCATTTTCTTTCAAGATATTCCAGAGAGAAGTCTTATAGTGTAATGTTATCAGACAACACCTAGTACTGACTGGCTGTCTACTGATACCACAGCTACATCAATGAAGAACTGCAGAACACTATGATTGTTGGAACAGTCATCATGAAGACTATTATAAATAAGATTCTCATGTAAATTATGACTCAAGATGTAAATGAGTTAGTTTATATACCTAGGCCTTAAGTTGCTCATACTAACTTCCTCTCTAAGCCACTCACCCAAAGTTGAAAGTTCCTTGGAAAATTTGAATACCACCACTGGAGAGGTGAGTTCATCTTCCACCTTAAAACCAAATGTGACATTATCAAGCAATATATTAAAATTACCCATAATTAAAATGTTTGCACAAAAGCATCCATTTTGTTTACAGAGAAACAAAAGGTTCTAGGTTTGATTTACCTCATTTACCTAATGAGTGGAAAAAGTGGTGGTTTTGCTATCTTCCCAAGGTTTATGATAAAATATTCTACACATTTTTCACATATACTTAATTTTCACAATCTGCTTAACTGCAATCTCAAATATTAATTTAATGTTTTACTCTGGTTCAATGAAAACCAGGAAGAAATTTCAAAAAGACAAATTAAAAAACAGATATTCATCCATATATTCAAGACAATTCTGAAACAAAGGAGCAAGGAGAAGGTCACAAAGGAACGTGGGGAAAAAAAAAGAAGGCAAGGCTTAAGGGAGACTTTGATCTTAGGATTTTAGAACTTATGCTGGCCTAGACATGCCTGATTTAAACTCCTCTGAAAAACACATTTATATGAAAGAAGTCTCTTTCTAGAATTAAACGAGTCCCCTTCTGTTCTTCTACAAGTTCCCCTTCCAAGTGGCCCTTAATGATGGTACTTAGAACAAAACTGCTGTGTGTCCAAAGTCTAACCTATAGATTTTCTAAACCAGAACAAGAAAATATACTGTATTAGGATTTTGATGTGGACTAACTAATTACACCATTAACAGATTGCAATATAAACACACGGACATACAATACAGAAAAAACTCATCTTACAAATCATAAGTCCCTAAGACTAGTGTGAAAGGCAACTCACAAGTAATTGGTTCCCATACTTTATGGTACTGAAATATGGGAGCAACAATGCTATAAAGCGGAGGAAGTTGTAAACATGAAACCACCACAGTGCTAGAAGCATTTCAGAAAGTCTCCATGGGGACAAAAGTAATGGAAGGCATCTTGGAACTGGCCTCTGCAAATCTCACCATAAAGGATAGCAAACAGCCTATGAAGCCCGCCTCTCTGCTGGGACAGAAGCAGCAAGAAGCTCTTGGAACTCTTTTTTGAAAGCCTTTCCAGGCTGGAAAGGAAAAAGTACATGAATATTATGGAAGAGGTGGAGCAATATATTCAAGCTCCTGCCCACTTAGCTAGCTTGATGATCCTAATTCAGAGGGTAGTGGGGAGTTACCGCCCGAATTCACTGACCTAAAAATAATTAAAAAAAACTAAACTAAGGACAAAAAGATCTAAGAACAAAACAGATCAAAATAGGACAAAGCCTTTCACAAACCCACCTGCAGAGTGGCTTTTGCCACTTTAGGAAAACTACCCAGGATCTAAGGGCTCACTTTTATCCTCCTAACCATAATATAAAAGGAAAACAATGAGAGAAGGATAAAAACTTAAAGGTTCAGAGACTGTGAAAAGAATTCTGACATAAAATACCTATTTTCACTTGGAGAGATTTTTAGAATATATTTTCTTTCAGGCATAGTATTTATGGATTCCTTATGTGGCTCAATTTTATTTTCAAAACTATCAAACCATAACTTTAAACAGAATTAAATCATAATATGATTTTAAAAGAGCACCTAACTCAGTACAACTAGGCTTTAACATAACTGCCTATGTCATGAATTACACGTATGGGACAGGATTTGTGAGTATTACCAAAGTCTCTTTAAAATGCATCAAAATGGGGACAAAAAGTACCCAACATCATTAAAAGTTTAATGTACTTTTATGGACTTTGTTTCATACAAACAGTGGAAGTATTTTATTTAATACCGAAGTTTTGATGAAGTCCAGTTTCTTCAAACTTTCCAGCAACCTTTGACTCTGCAAACAAGAAAAAGATTGTATGAGTTCATCAACTTGAAATAACATGTAAGAAGTGATTTTTCATAAGTCTGTTACAAACAGATGAACTCATCCAGATCTCCAATTAGAGGCATTTGTTTATGTGCTATTTATGCAACCAAAGTAAAACAAGACTTCGAATCTAATAAAGTCACTCAAAACTTGGCAATTTGCAAATATAACTGTCTATCAGTACTAGAGACTGAACTTTCATCCATCAATCTGTCTTAATTTCAATTAAAATTGACACTTGAATCACTCAAGCTAGAAAGTATTTCTAAAGAAACATAAAAGTCAGTAGTTATGTCTAACAGTGCAAATTCATTCAGTTACTCATTCATTCAACAACGACTGACTAAAATATGCAAGGTGTATTAGACATGACGGATAGACTATGTAAACAGTAAAGGTATGTTATTTATCTAATAAGAGAGATGAGTGACATGCACACAAATGAGTACCATAAAAAAAGAGTTCTAAAGAAAATCCAAGTCCTATAAATATAATTTTTGCTGGGGTGATCAGGTAAGTCTTGATGGAGTGGTGGCAGATCAGCTGGACCTTCAAAAATGGGCAGGAATTCCAAAAGGCTACTGGTAAATGGCAGGACACACTCATACAAAATATACTTTTCATAGGCCCACAATAGAAAAGTACTTGCTTGATGCTGTTAACTTTTTAATAGTATTAATGGCCATTTCCCCCCCCATTTCTCCAAGGGCAATACTTGTTCTGCAGCATAAAGTACCTCTGGATACAAATAATTACACTCAGAATTTGAGAGCTGGAAGTGAGCTCAGTACATCCAATCTGACCTACACCTGAAAGGAATCTTCCCAACAAGTATCCAGTTTCTGCTTAAAGACCTCCAATGAAGGGAAGCCCACTATCTCTCAAGGCAACCCTTAGAGCAAGAGAATTAGAAGAAGTCAGGTAGTTCAACCAATACTTTTACAGATAAGAAAACTAACTTTAAGTGGGAAAGTGTGTCCAAAGTTCACAGCCAGTTAGTAGCTGGGATGGACCAGAACCTGGCTCTCCCAATTTCCAGTCCAGTGGCCCTTCTGGTATATCGGTGCCTGCATGCACTAACCATCTGACAATAATCATAAGCAGTATGCCTGTTTTATACGCAGTAAGTGCTCAATATGTTTAGCTTGCTGAAAAAACATAATTAAGGAAAATTTTGAGTTTAAATTGTGTTTTCTGAGAAGAACCCGTGAGTACATTTGTGTTCCCCAAGCACTCCCTTCTCCCGACACACACACAGAGGTTCTGTGTTACACCAGAACCAATGAGACTGAATGGCATTTTCCCCAAGACATCCAGCTCTTCATACCGTCTGTTTTGAATTTTACAGAACTTATTTTTGGAACATTTTTCTTGGTATTTTATTATTATTATTATTTAAACGTCTTGTGTAAATCTCATCTCTTCAACCATATTATAAACTCAACGAAAGCAGGTATTACGTCTTATACGTGTCTACATGTTCCTGCAATATGTACCTGGCAGTGCCATGAATACGTTACAGCTTATTAAGCACTTTTCTCATAGCTCTGTGAAAAGAAGCCATCCAAGTATCGTCCTTAGCTTAGAGATGAGGAGTGTAAGGCTCAGACAGGCTGAAAACTTTGCCAACAAACACAGTTTGGAGCGACCCACTAGGCTCTGAACCCAGGGCTCCTCGTTCTAGGTAAGAGCACCAGAAACTCTTGGCCCGGGTCTCCTGATTCTAAATCCACTGCTTTCTCCATTCCACTAAGCCACCTTTTATATTTGTTTTGAAGTTTAAAAAAAAAAATTATGAATTTAATAAATTCAAATAAAAACAGCATTTAAATATGTGACAGAAAAATAGAATTACTCATGAAATTGTGGAACTCTATTGTGTAGAATATGATTTTCTTTTTCTTAAATCACCATACTTTCTCCAAATATCCCTCCTCCCCCTCCCACAGAGCCATCCATCCCATATGGCAAACAGTATTTTTTTGGAGAGGAAATAAGAAACTCAACACAACTGATCAATATACTGAAAATGTCTGAAAACATGTGGAATGTCTAACACTTGCAGGCCTCCCACCTCCAAAAAGTGGTGGGTTAGTGGTGTCCTCTTATCTCTCTTTATAATCTGGTTACATTTGCTTGTGATTGGGGGGGGGGGGTAAGCTGTTTCCATTTAGACTGTTACATTTACTGTGTACACTGTTTTCTTCACTCTTGCACTGGAAAGGCTGGACCAACTGACAACCCCACGAATCGCCCAGCAGTCTGTCCAACAGTCTCTCCAACAAATGTCATTCCATTTTTTGGTTATCTTTGATAATCTGATGGATATGAGATGGAATCTCGGAGTTGTTTTAATGTGCATTTCTCTCTCAGTGATCCGGAACATTTTTTCATATGATTGTTGACAACCTGGATTTCTTACTCTGAAAAGAGCTTGTTCATAACCTTTAGCCATTAGGGCACAATGCCTTCTAAAGGATTTTATTTTCTCATGTTCATCTATAAATGGCTTTATGAAGCTTGTAATTTATATACCCAGTCTGGGCTAAGCCTAAAGTTTCTTTAACTCCATTTACTGAACAAACATTTATTGAGCTTCACTGTGTACAAACTAAACGTGTCTGCATTTAACAGCCCTTACTAAATTAGCAATTAGGGCATTATTTAAGATCTCAGAAACATTTTAGATTCTGTCTCAGCTTTTGCTTTCAAGGATGTGCCGAACGGTGGTGAGCATAGGGGGTGGCTAATGTCATCATCGTCATCTGATCATTTCCTTTTGTCCAATGAGAATTTAAAAGCTCCCTGCTGAATGCCTGTACATTCCCAAATACACTAAGGGCAACATGTTAACCAGCCTTTGTAAATGATCTTCAAGGAAAGGTCTTCCAGTAACAGTTTTACTTTGAGACACTATCAGAGAGAAAAAATTTTTTAAAGTATTGGATTTAAAAGTTTTTTCCTCAGAGTACCTCCTACAATTAAAATCAATTCTTAGTAATGATTAAATAAATCATTTTTAGGATATAAATTACTATTTTATTTTTGTTTTGTTCTCTACTGTACAACAATTCAAGTAATTTCTTACTCAATCAAGAACTTCAGTACTGGAAGGACCCACAAAACTCACAAAACTCAACCTCTACTCTAACAGGAATAGATTCTCTAATACCTCCAATAGTGGTATAATCTCTGCTCAAAAACTACCTGAAACACCGAACTATCTCCCAAACCAGCACATAAAAGCATTCCTGGTCTACACTAATTGCAGGCAAGTTTGCTTGGCACTGAGCTGAAATCTGCCTCTTTAATTTCCATTCCCCAGTCCTCTGTCCTCTGGGTTCAAGACATCGACGCCCTCTTCCCAGGAGACAAGATGACATCCCTTCTGAGTCTAACCTTCTTCACATAAAACACTCCTAGGACCCCATATGCCAACTTCATAAGCCATAGTTTCATCTTAGTCATCCTCCCCTGCACATATTCAATTGTCCTTTCTAAAATGTAGGACCTGGACTAAAATGTTCACTCTCTTTGACCCAGAGATCTTACTACTGGCTGTATACTTCCAAAGACATACAGAGTAGAAAGATCTCCAACACCTTACACTGTATATACCAAGATAAAGTCAAAATGGGTACATGACTTAGATATAAAGACCGATACTGTAAATAACAGAGGCGAGCAAGGAATAGTTTAACTCTCAGATTTATGGAGAATGGAAGAATTTATGACCAAACAAGAGATAGAGAACATTATGAAATCCAAAAGGGATAATTCTGTTTATACTAAATTGAAAATTTTTTGCACAAAGCCAATGCAACCAAGATTAGAAGGGAAGCAGAAAGCTAGGAAAGAATTTTTAGAAAGGCCTCATTAATAAAATATATAGAGAACTGAGTCAAATTTATAAGAATACAAGTGATTCCCCAATTGATAAATGGTTACAAGATATGAACAGGCAGGCAGTTTTCAGATGAAGAAATTAAAGCCATCTATAGCCATACAAAAAATACTCTAAATCATTACTAATAACAGAAATTCAAATCAAAATAACTCTTGAGGTACCATATCACACCTATCTGATTGGCTAACATGACAAAAGAAGAGGCAGGAAAATTAGAACGCTAATGCATTGTTGGTGGAGTTGTGAACTAATCCAACCATTCTGGAGAACAATTTGGAATTATGAGCAAAGTGCTATAAAAATGAGAAAATTATCCATATGTACAAAAATATTTACAGCAGCTCTTTTTGTGGTGGCCAAGAATTGTAAGTCAAGGGGATGCCCTTCAATTGGGGAATGGCTGAATAAGTTGTGGTACATGAATGTAATGGAATACTACTATGCTATAAGAAATGAGCAGGTGGACTTCAGAAAAAAAATGGAAAGACTTACATGAACTGATGTTGAATGTAACGAGAAGAACTAGGAGAACACTGTATACAGTAACAGCAACATTGTGAGATGACTAACTTTGACAGACTTATCTCTTAGCAATGCAAGGAATTAGGACAACTCCAAAAGACGGAAAATGCCATCCACATCCAGAGAAAGAACTATGAAGTCTGAATGCAGGTAGAAGCAGACCATTTGCTCTTTTTTTTTGTTTTGTTTCTTCTTTCTCGTGGTTCTTCCCATTGGTTCTAATTCTTCTTTACAACATGACTAATGTGAAAATATGTTTAATATGAATGTATACAAAGAGCCTATATCAGACTGCACATCTTCTTGGAGAAGAAAAAGGGGAGAAAATTTAGAATTCAAAATTTTATGGAACACAATGCTGAAAACTAAAAATAAATGGATTAACTTAAAAAAAGAATAGAAAGGTCTCACAAATACTAAGCTATTCATAGTAAAACTTTTTTGTAGTAGCAAAGAATTAGAAATAAATTAGATGCCCATCTGTTGGTGTCTGGCTAAATAAATTGCAGAAAGTTGAAGAAGCTCTTGCTCCCAATTACAACTTCCAGACATGTCTTTTGTTGCCATCACTAAGCAACCTTTGAAAGTTCATTCTATGAAAAGTGACCACTCAACTCAGCTTATGGTCTATTCTGTCTAGTGGCCCCCAGGTCACTTTCCCTACTTTGCAGGAAATTCAGTACCTGTTCAATTATCTTCTCCATAACTTCTGCCCTTATTCTAAGGGACTTCAACATTTATGCTGATGCTCCTTCAAAGGTCTTCTATCAAGTTTTTTATTTCCTCAAAATCACATGGTACTTCACTCCACCTCAGCCACAGAGAGGCCTGATCACACCCCAGATCTCATCATCACAAGTACTCCATTTCCATGAGGGAAGGTTGGGGGAGATAGAGGAGGAAGTAAGTAAAGTAGGTCATGGTGAAAATGCTATCACAGACCTGTTGTTTCTGTTCAGTCATGTTCAACTCTCTGTGATTGCATTTGGGGTCTTTATGACTGCATCTTGGCAAAGATACTATAGTAGTTGGTCATTTCCTTGGCCAACTCATTTTACAGATGAGAAAACTGAGGCAAACAGGGTTAAATGACTTGCCCAGGGTAACACAGTAAGTATTTGAGAATCTGACTCCTGACTAGTCCTGCAGCTCTATCCATTGCATCACTTAATTGCCAGTCACAGGCCTAATTATGTGGAAAGTCCCATAACGAAAGCATCTGAGCAATAATCCAGAAAGACAAACAGTAGGAAAGATGGCCCTTCCACTTGGGGCTAAGAATATCTCTGAAGTTCATAAATACATAATCAGAAACTCCTAGCCTCTTTACACTTTTCTCCTAGGAGAAGTCTTCCATTCCAAAGCCTTAAGTTCTCACTTCTTCTAATGTTATTGGGATTTATATCTTCCCAGCCATTAATAAACCTCACATGAAGCCCATTAAGGGAAGCTTGCTTAGGGAAGGCTTTCACACCTTTTGCTAATTTTTTTTTTTAATTTTATTGACTTGTTTGTTTACTTTTAGGTTTCAAGATTCAGTTCCAGTCACCTGAGTTTCAGATTTTTCTCCCCTTCCTCCCCGCTCTCCACCCCCGCCATGGTGGCATACAATCATGTATAGGATCTGCAAACTCCTTCACATTGTACAATAGTCTGGTTGTATAGGTGTTACAGCCAATGGAGTGAACAATGAGAAAAGAGAAACAAAAGCCAAACATCGAAAAGAATGATAGCATGCATTGCTTCAGTCTCCTTTTAAACTCTGATCTTTCTGGATCTTTCTCTGAATGCAGACATCTCCTTCCATCCTGAGACTTGTAGAGTTGTCTTTTAACTGTGCAATGATGAGAAGTGTCCAGTTTTTCAAAATTGGTCGTCACACATATAATGTATCTGTGACTGTGTACAAATTTTTCCTGGCTCTGCTCTTCTCACTTAGCATCAATTC
>CM053599.1:140314476-140382388 GCA_028646575.1 Pseudocheirus occidentalis | reverse complement strand
CCCCCCAAGCACTCTTGAAAAAACCAGAACTGAATAGAAAATTTGACATTCAAATACAAGAAGCATGAGAAGGTAAACATGGAAAAGAAATCATAAGGAACTTATCAAAGTTGAACTATTTACTTGCCAACATGGAAAAACGATAATTGTAACTTATGAAACTTTTCTCAGTGTGAGAATAGTTGAAGGAAATATAAATGTATATACATGTATACATCCACATACGTCTATATAGGAGGGTATATATGCGTAGGAATACATATGTGAGTGTGTGTATATATATATGTACATAGTCAGAGGGCACAGAATTAATTGAATAGGACAGGATAATATTTTAAAAGGTGAAATTGAGAGGTGGGAGAGGAATAGTATGCGAGAAGACAGGGAGAGACAAAACAGGGTTAATCCTCTCATATAGAAGAGGCAAGGGATTAACTGTTGTAATGGAGGGGAAGAACAGGAAGGCAAAAAGGAATGGGTTAACCTTACTCTCACTGAATGTGGCTTAGGGAAGGAATGACATACTCTAAATTGCCCTACAGGAGAGTAGGGGGGACAGGGGATGAGAAGGGAGGGTATGTTGGGGGGAGGGTTGTTAGAAACACACTTCTGTAAAGGGACAGGGACAAAGTAGAGAACAGAACAAGTGGGGGGCAGAATAGGAAGGAGGGAAATATAGTCAGTCTTATACAATATGTCCATTGTGAAGATGTTCTGCGTAACTACACATATATGGCCTGCACTGAATTGCTTGTCTTTCCAGTGGGAGTGGGTGACAAGGGAGCAAGGCAAAGAATCTAGAATTTAAAGTTCTAAAATCAAATATTAAAAACATGTATGTATATGTATATACATATATATTATTATCATTATTATTATTTACATGCAACCGGGAAATAAGATATACAGGCACTGGGATAGGGAGATCCATCTTGCCCTACTGGAAAGTCAGAGGGGTGATGGAGAAGGATATAGGAGAGAGCAGATTGGGGGATGGGCTCTCCAGTGGGATCGCTGTTTTGGGGTGGTGGATTGGGAAAATATGGGGAGAAAATTTGTAACTCAAAATCTCATGGAAATGAACGATGTAAACTAAAAATAAACAAAAGTATAAAACAAAAACAAAAAAAAGGATAAAAAATGCCTTTGATTGATTCCCAAAAGAAAGAACCAAGAAAAAAAGTCCAAGCAACATAGCTAAAATAAAATATCAAACCTTCAAACAAACCAGTAGTGAAAAAATGATACAGTATTATTTATCCATCTTTGCAACAAACATGCAGACCTGTACTGTAAAGAAATCAGAACATTTCACATCTGAAATGAGTAGACTGCATTTTCTCACTTTCTTAAACAATATAAATACAATTCTTTGAATTCTAATTGATATCCAACCCATGTCTGTATGTATATATACATACTTACATATATGTATGTATGTGTATATACATACATACACATTTATCCCCTCCATCCTCCAAACAGTTTCTCTTTATTTCTCTATTCTGTCATTTTTTTGTACCATTTTTTACAAAGGCACCAAACCTAAAACTCTCATTTCTCTTTCTAGCTTCGTACTTTATCAGTTACCAAGTTGGGTCAATTCTTCTTTTAGTCAAATATTCCTTCACGTCTCTTAAATCTGTCCTGTTGATTTTTGGTTTCACGATCCCCCCAGCTTCAAGGCCTTTCTATCACCTTATAGGGAAATCACTGCAATATCTTTCTAGTCAGTCTCCCCCCTCCACTTCCCATTCACTGAAATCCATTCCACACTTTACCACTGTGTTAATCACCTTTCTGTGGTCCTATCTCTCCTAGGTAAGTTTAGATGCTGTCTTCTAGGCAATGGCTCCCCATTGTCTATAACAGCAGTTCTCAACCTGTGGGTTATGTTCAATTTGTAATGATGAAAATACTTCCTGCATATCAGATATTTACATTACGATTCATTAACAGTAGCAAAATTACAGTTATGAAGTAGCAGTGAAAATAATTTTATGGTTGGGGGTCACCACAACATGAGGAACCGTATTAAAGGGTCGCGACATTAGGAAGGTTGAGAACCATTGGTCTAGAAGATAACATCTAAATTCATACTGGAATTGAAAGCCCAGTAGAAAGCCTGGTCCTAAACATTCTTTTCACCTTACTTTGGCTCCCCCACTCGGATAAAGACAATCCTCTCCTGAAACTAAACTGGTTGGTTTCATTACCACCTAAACACCTTACACTTTCCCACCTCTTTTTTTTTTCTCCTAACTAGAATGTTCCCCTCACCTAACCATCCTTCAAAGGCCAACTCAACTCTCTCCTCCTTTACAAAGAACTCACACTCATACATAGCACTTAGGGTTTACAAAATGCTTACTTTACAGTAGCCACATGGGGTGTGTACTGAAATATGATCAACCTCATTTACAGATGTAGAAACTGAGGCAAAGAGAAGCCTTCCTTGACTACTCCAGCTAGAAAACATTCCCTTTAATGAATTCCTCAGGATTTAATATTTATCCCCCTCATTTGGCCTACTAGCCCCATCAACAACCAGACTCTAAACAGCATCTGGACTAGAACGTTGTGCCCAACAGTAACCATTCAAGAATAGGATGCAATATGGTGGAATGGTAAAGTCTGTTGGAATCAGGGGAACTGGCTTCAAATTCCACCTTTGCCACTTGGCTAAATGACCTTAGGCAAGTCACTTCCTCCTGGACTTCAGATCCCTCACCAATAAAATAAGAAGTATGGATCTGATGTTTCTAAGGTCTCTCCGACCATTAACACTGCAAGATGCCCAAAGGCCTTGATACTCCAAAGACTTGCCAGTGAGAAGCTAAACTCACAGTAATAATCTCTCATTCTCCAGAGATGCCAGTTGTCTAGAATACCTACACTACCATTCCTGTTAATTTGGGCATTCTCTGGTGGCTTGGGAATAAATAGCTAATAAAACAGCCATCATTTATATATCACTTACATATGTAGGCATAATTATTTACAATTATTATTTCATTTGACCCTCAAAACAAACTTGGGAGGTAGGTGCTATTATTACCCCCATTTTACAGACGAGGAAAACGAGGCAAACGGATTAAATTACTTGCCCAGAGTCACACAGCTAGTAAGTGTCTGAGGCTGGATTGGGACTCAGGTCACCCTAATTCCATGCCTGGCACTCTGTCTACAACTGTTGATTTAAAAAAAAAAATCAAGCAATAATCATTAATTTAGCCTTCAAGTGATAAATGAGCATTACAGAAGATCAAAGCTCTAATCCAGCTTTAAACATAGATGAACTATAGGCCCTCAGGCATGTCATTTGGCCTTCCTCAGTCTCAGTTGCCACATCTGCAAAACAGAAGTGGTAACAGCACCTAGCCCACAGAGTTGTCAGGGAGGATCCAATGAAAGAACATCTGTAAGGTATTTTATAAACCTTAAACCACTATATAAACGTAAACTGAAACAATAATAAAAATAATCTAATGCACGGCAAGTCGTCACCCTATGATGTCACTGGTCCTCTTCAAAACGAAGGACAAACAAAAATAATAATAATAATGATAGAGGAGACTGGGGCAGTATATTCCATACTGGAAGTGGGATTCAGAAAGAGTTCAAATCCTGCTTCAGACACTTCCAAGTTGTATTATCCTGGACAACCTCTTTCTCTAAGCCTCAGTTTCCTCATCTGTAAAAACCTACTTCTCAAAGTTGCTTTAAAAATCATGAAATGTCTGTAAAGCGCTTTGGAAAACCTTTAAAGGCTATATAAATGTAATGATGATTATTGTCATCATCACTAAGCCCAAGGAGTCCTTCTCAGGTCCCTTCACCCTGCCGAGCAGTCCCGGATTTATAATTTCATGAAATAAACCAATCAATCAAAGTGAGGCCGAGGGCGGGGAGGAGCGGGGCGGGGCCCGGCTCCGGACGCTCCCATTGCTACGGGCACAGGGGGAGCCTCTGTCTCGGACATTGGAGACTTCAGGCGGCCCCAGAAGCCGAAGAGACGCCTCGCGACCCTTGCTGGCATCCTCGTCGAGCTGGACCGAGGGCGGCGGCCCGAGCAAGGAGGCCGCCGGGGTCCCTGACTCGTAGCGACGTGCCGCGCCACGTCCCGGCCCCGGCTTCTTGGGCCCCGGCCCCGCTCACCTCCAGGGGCGGGTGGGCCCGCACGATTTCCCTGACGGATTGCGGCAACTGGACTCGCCGCCCCTCGATGAAGAGCGGCATCTCGGTGGAGGCCGCCGGGGAGGCGGAGGCGGAGGCGGAGGCGGAGGCAGTGAGAGGTGCCCGCCTCAGGCACCGCCCATCCTGGGAGGAGTGGAGGGGGGACTCCGGGCTCCGTCTCTGGTTCCGCCCCCTCCGCCCACCGCACCCGGACGGATGGCTGCTCCTTGCCCCGCAGGTCGCCGGGAAATGTAGTTGGGATGGGAAAGAAGCGGAAAAGGGCGTGGCCAAGGGGGCCTCCTGATTCGCTAAGTCTTTCCTCTCAGCCCCTACCTGTCCCTCCTTTTTCCGCCCCCGGACACGGCCAATGGATCACCTACTCCAGGTACTCGGAGAGAGACAGGGGTAGAGAGATGAGGGAGAGGGCGAGGAGGCGGTGCCAAGTATCGCCCAGGTTCCTCCTGATTTGCCCCGTGTTTTCTCCTTAGGTTCCCCTAACTCGCAACTGGATTACCTATCCGAGGCACCTGCAATCAGAGCTCCCACGCCCTTTACTTAAGGCAGACTTCCCCCTCCCCAAAGCCAAAATGCATACATTCAATTCATTTTTAAAAAATGCTTCTGTGTATATGTATATAGGAGCAGCTAGGTAGTGAGGCATGGATCTGGTGGAGTCAGGAAGGCGAGTTCAAATTCAGCCTTTGACACTTCTAGATGGGACTCGGTGCAGGTCACTTGACCTCTCAGTGTGTTTCTTCATCTAGAACATGGGCGTAATAATACTAACTCCTCGGGTTGTTGTGAGCATTAAATGAGTCTTGTAAAGTGCATTGAGAACCTTAAAAAGTGCTATATAACTGCTATGATTATGGTAAAGATAATGTGTAAGGCAGAAAGCCTTTCTCCACCCCCCCAACTCTGCCTCTCCCCAAATTCATCCTATTAAAATGTATCTTAGGGCTGCTAAGTGGTGCAATGAATAGAGTACCAGCCCTGAAGTCAGGAGGACCTGAGTTCAAATTCGACCTCAGACATTTGACCTCAGACCTCTGTGACTTTGGGCAAGTCACTTAACCCCATTTGCCTTCCAAAAAGCAAATAAAATAAAATGTATGTAATGGTAATGGAATTTGGAGATGCCCCTGAATTGACTTGGCTTTTGGGTTGAGTGTTAAGACCCAGAGCTTGTGAATCCCACTTGTAGGATGGATTTGTTGACGTGAAGAGAGGGGGCTGACCTGGGAGAAGCCATGAATGGAAAGGAAGGCTCAAGCCCAGGGAAGGCTAGAAGAAGGATTTTTGGGAAGAGCAGTATCCAGTGTCCTTGAGCCTGAGTTGCTGAGAGAGACTGCAAAGAGCCCATTGGAGCTGCCCAGGACTTTTGAGGACTGTCACCTGGAGCTGCTGAGAACTGAGGAGGCATGGCTGTGATGCTGGTATTTTGTCTGTCTGTTTTGATGTTGTTTTTCCAGATTCACCTGATGGTGGACAATGCTGCTGTTGTAGAGGTCTTGGAACCTGGCTGTTGGTGCAAAAGCCCTGAAGAAGGACTTTCTTGTTCTCTCTCTCTCTGTCTGTCTGTCTCTCTCTCTGTCTCTCTCTGTCTCTCTGTCTCTCTCTCTGTCTCTCCTTTTATTTCACTCAGCTGGTAGCTAGGCCCAGACTACCTAGCCGCAGCACTTTCTTCTGAATCTAAATCCTATGACACAGGAGAATACTGGTTGACATCAACAAAAAGGAGGAAGTTGGGAGAAGGGACAATTTTTTTTTTGGTCGGAGGGTACTATATTTCAATTCTGGATATGAAGGCTAGGTGGGGGTATCAGCAGGTAGGGATGGGTTTGGGTTAGCATCAGGTCCAGACTCAGATACATTGTAATGCCAAGCAAAGGCAACTTCCAAGGTTCGGATTACCAGCATAGCAAACTCCATTTATTCAGCCAACATTCACAGAACAGGGAAAATCCATAGTCTGTTTATTGCAGACCTATTTCATACAGAGCTGAAGATACAAGGTTTATATACCCTTAGCAGAATGCAAGGAACCACCCTTGGTCTCGATCTTTCTCTACCCCAGCCCAAAGCCAATCACTCGTTAAGCTCTTTATCCTGGGACCATGTCCAAAGGCACAAACAGGGTGTTACAATCAAGACTTGCAAATTAACCCAGTACTTTCTTTAGATTGAGAGCATCCACCCAACAAGATTATACTTTCCTTGCATATCGGCCTAATGACCTTTGTAGAACTGGGGAGCTAATGTGGCCAAGGACCCTGAAAATCTTGGCTTACAACAAGAAACCTTAGGAGATCATAGGCACAGAAACATTTGAGCTTTGGAGACTCACTTTTGAAAGATCCTGTCAATTTGCCTTCAGTATCATAGGATTATAGGTTTAGAGGAGGAAAGGGCCTTAGAGGCCTTTTGCTATTAAGGAAACTGAGGTATGGGAGTGGCAGAACTGTATTTCAAACTTAAGTCTAATATATATTGCTGAGATATAGTGCTATTTGCTTGGATAAATGGGTTTATTTGTTATTTACCATCTGATGATGTTTATATAACTGACATCTGGTAGAAAGGAGTCAAGCCTCTGGCTTGGAGCACTCTTTCCCTGTTAGGGGACAGTGACCCAGAACAGAGTTTGAGCCAAAAAAAAAAACCACCCCAACCATTTCCCTAGGCTAGCAGTATTTCAGTGGACAAATATTAGCCTGGTATTCCCTCTTTGAAGAAAGCAGAATAGCTATCCCAAATTCAAGATACCATATATTTCACTGCATAATTGTCACTCTTTTTTTAGTCCAAAAATTGGTTTATAACCTTTCATGGTGTAATCATTGCATGATATAATCCTGTTCTTCCCCTGCTGCTTAAAAGGTAAACAGAGAAGCAGTGGCACTATTCACTAGTGGCATATGGGTACACATTTATTTCTCATGCACTGCAAGCCATGAACCTAGAATAAATGCACACGCCTTGTCGGTACATTTTTGACAGCTGACTAACTTGGTCCCTCTTTAGAGTCTCCTCGATTTGTTTAGAGTGCTGCAGTATTGTCATCTGCAGGCGAGGCTGCCACGAAGTTAGTCACATGATATAGTAAGCCTTGCATCTTCCCTTGATAGCTAAACTGTACAACTCATCTGTCAGTGATACATTAACATGTGGAGGATGTCCTTCTAATTGTGAGTAAATATAAAAAGTATTCTTCGGATTTCAAGCTGCAAGTGAATGTTCACTAAACAACAGGGAAAATAGCTGCAGAAAGTTTTCAGTGAGTCAAAAGTTTGTGCAGGACTGGTGGAAACTAACAAACAATATCAGCACAATTTTTTTTTTTTTAAGTTTCACTTAAAGGTTGCAATCCACATTTTTTGCAAAAAAATCTGTCATGCAAAATCTGTGACAATTATGCCATGAAACATGGTATCCTCCTACCTGGGTGGTAATAGCTTGGGTCACACACACAATCCTTATCTGTGTATCACTATTCTGAGACACACACCCTCTGTCTGAGATTGACAATATCCAAGATGGATAATACAACTGCCATTTATGTAGTGCCTTAAGTTTTGCAAAGCACCCTCATTTGTACAGAGAAAACTGAGGCTAAACTAAGTGGCTTGCCCAATGTGACCATAAATAATAAATGTATTAAGTAGTTGAGCCAGGGTTCAAGTTCAAGTTCTCCAGGTTCAAATCAAATACCTTTTCCTGGCCCATTCTTCCATCATGCTGGCTTAACAACTTCCCATTGGTGAGCTCCTTCCTAGGGCTCAGTCCAGCCATGCTTTAGTTCCTGTTCCTGGGTGTGCTTCCGACTTTGAGGACATCTCCACCATGCCTCCAGGTGGGTACTTTCTCCTCCCTTCCTTTTTTCAACTCCCTTAAAGTGTAGTGTTCCCCTGTTACAATGTAAACTCCAGTAGGCAGGAACTGCTTTTTTTTGT
This sequence comes from Pseudocheirus occidentalis, assembly GCA_028646575.1. Classification (NCBI taxonomy): domain Eukaryota; kingdom Metazoa; phylum Chordata; class Mammalia; order Diprotodontia; family Pseudocheiridae; genus Pseudocheirus; species Pseudocheirus occidentalis. The sequence continues at coordinate 140,374,259 of CM053599.1, read as the reverse complement.
TTAGTCAGCACTTAAATGCTTGTTGCCTGGCTACCCATTCCTTTTTTTCCATGATACCTGACCTGACCTCTTTCTGCTTTCTTTGCCAACCTCCAATATCCAGTTGCTTAGTTCTAATAATTTTATCTTTGAAACAACTCAATTTTTTTTTTTACTCCCACTGCCATCACCCTTGTTGCATTAACCTAACTCAGTTCCCTCTGACCAAAATAATAGAACAGCCTTGAGATTTGAATTGGAAGGGACCTTAAGTTCATCTGGATCCCTGGAGACAGTAAAACAGATGAGATTTAGTGGCTTGCCCAGGTCCTCATGAATAGGCAGCAGTGAAGCCAAAATCTGAACTCGGCCCTGTGACTTGTTAAGTACAGCTTTATTCTGATCATACAACACAGCCCCCTCTAACCTGTCACTCCTCTCCTCAAAGACTTTCAGAAGCTTCCTATCATTTAGACAACATAAGGCTAGTCAGCCTGGCATTCAGTAAATGGATGATGAAATCAGCATTAAAACACTTTACCATTTGTCAAGCAGTGTTTTGTGCTGGTATATAAAAAGAAAATTAAGACATAACCCTTCTTTGAAGGAGTTCACATTTTAATTGGAGGGTTCAGCAGCAGGACAGCTATTAGGGTTTAGTGGTCTGCCATTTACCTGGAGGTATGTAATTCACAACTCCCAGTTCTTTGAAGCCCATGCTTCAAAGCCTGCCTCAAAGCCAGAAATCTGGAGAGATAAAGCCCTTACATACTGGGGAGAGCCCAGTGGGATCTGGGTATGTGATGGGCTTGGTTTGGTAAGAAAGCGTTCCTTTTGGTAAAGCTGCTTCTTCTAGTGGGATCCAGGCAGGCAGGCGGTGGGCTGAGGTGTTTAAAACCTTGCTTACAGGCTGGTGGGTTCTACCTTCTACAATTTGACTCCAGCCTTATTTTACTTCTCATCAATCTCTACTCATGACTCTAACGCAGCCAGATATACAGGAATGGGGAACCTGTGGCCTTGAGGCTACACTGGCCTCAAGGTAGCAGGTGCCCCACCCCTGCACAGAACACTGACTATAGAATCAGAAGATTTGGTTTAAAATTCTGCTTCTCACTTAATATCTTCAAACTTCAGCAAGTCAAACTTGATGAAGGCACAAAGTGTGGCTTTATTTATCTACAGAAAGACAAAGTTGGATTAGATGAGGGTGGGGAAATTAAAGCTTCAAGGCCACATATGGTCTTCTAGGTGCTTGGGTGTGGCCTTTGGACTGAGACCAAGTTCTACAGAACAAATCCTTTAAGGGGATTTGTTCTTTGAAGCTTGGATTCAGTTAAATAGCTGCACCTGAGGACTGGAACACCAGGAACACAGCTTGAATCAAAAAAATAAAAAATTCTCCTAGCCTCACAATACGTAGGGGGACAAATATAATTCTAGCCCAGTACTCCCTCTTTGAAGAAAGCAGAGTGATTTATCCAAAATTCAAGATATGAAACTCTACCACCTTTCATATGCACAAGTCACCTACAGGAATAGATTTCTTCCCTTAGGTTGAATTTCATATTGATATATTTGAATAGATGTAAGAAACTTCAGTAAAGGACTAAAATTTTATGAGCAAAGAAAGCATGTTTCATTGACAAAATAAATAACAAAAAATACACGTGTTGCTTTTTTATATTCTCAGAAAAAAATTATACATACACTTAAAAAACTAAGATAAGATACACAAATATTGTTAAGACACTAATTATTACATTGCAGAATTCACAATAAGGCTGAATTGCCTTATATCCAAGAGGAGTTTAGTTACAAGCTCAAAAGCTTATTTTTGTAAAATGCTTTCAGCTGTAAGTTATTTTTATCAGCACCAACTCCAAAGACAGTTACACTGAAAACCTGGTATATTTAGATGATAATAACTTCTACAAATAACATTTATAATTCAATTAACAACCTCATTTTTTCCCTAACAAATCTTCACAACTAAGAGGTCAAATAAAAGACATGAAAATATTTTTCTCTCAATTTTAGAAGCTGAATATCAAAATGTGAACATTATCATTGCTGTATTTTTATCCAAAACTAATTTGTTCTAATGCTACTATAGATTTGGTAGTACTGTTTCAAACATAACATTCCTGAAAAACGTACAAGTAAAATTCCATGTTAACAAATTTGAAAAGATATCAAAACCACTTTTGTAAATCTTAATTCCATTTAAATGGAAAGCAAATACAATTTCTGTACAGTATATCTTTTTTTTTAAACCTGATTTAAACAAAGCAAGAAAATTCTGCCTTCCTATCCATTCTCCCCTACCCTCAACCTACAAGCCCATATCCTGCAGTATCCCCAGACACCTCTCTAGCTTTTATTTCCCAGACTATTTTCAACAACCTCCCTCTTTCCCTATTATTTCCACTACAGAGATCCAAGCATAATGTGAATAAATAAACAAGCAGAACAGAAAATAAATACTGAACTAACGCAAAAATGTTCTAGTTACAAAGATTGACTTGAAATATGAAGAGACTTGTGAAAGAATCTGTTATATAGGATGTTTTGTTGAAACCATATAAACAAAGCACTGGGACTGTAGGACTATCACTGGAATATGAAAATGGCATTGACAAGCAGAAGTCTATGTTAAAATGCTATTAAATAAAATGGGATTACATATGTATTAGAACTTTCATAATAATTACATTATAAAAGATGTAACATAAAAGTTTTATACATTAAATGAAAACTCTGCAAAATTACAATAATAATAAACTATGCTATAAAATATTGCACGTGATATTCATTCAATTTTTTCCTAGAATTTATACAAAAAAATTATCAGTCTGGATACCATTTAAAATTTAACTTGAAACCAAGATGCCTGAGGTATGTCAATGGTTGAGTTAAATTCAACTTCCATAACCTATGAAACTTGGTATTCAAGTCTGAGTTTGTTTGTTTGTTTAGGGAAAAAGTCTCTTCACTTATTCATTCTTGTTATCAGAGGGGCTGGTCCAATAGATATGTGACCTTCGGAGACCCTACACTGCTTGATGGGCTCCGAAAACTTGACTCTAAAGAATTTGGTGTAATTCCAATCAAAGTGTCATTCTGTGGCAATTCACCTTTCAAAAAGTCATCATCTTCATCTTCTACTGTTCCCTGTAAAAAAAAAAGGAGAAAACATCAATAAAACTTTTCTCCTTCCCAAAAGGCATTACAATGAAATATACAAAAAACAAAACCCTTTCTAGGAAATTTAACACTAAGTAATCAACATAGAGCAAGGAGAAAATAATGTAGAAATTTTTCATTAAAAAGCTAATTAAATGACCAAGTCAAAGACCCTAAAAGAAAGCCAAAATTCAAATTCCCTATAATACAGTCCTTTTTCAACAAGAGAGCTAATATTATAAAGATATTTTGCTTTGTGGGTTCTATCAAGCCCAGAATACTACAGGGGTTCCTCGGTGAGATCCATTATTGCTCTAAGAAATGGACTTAACAATCTTTATGGGAAAAACTAAATGAATGAAAAATGCCTTTTGTCCAGACCATGACATACAACTGGATGACACTGTTATATGTAAGTACATATATCTGAGATAGACACTGTAGCTGGACAAGTTACTGGAGCCTAGCATCTAACAGGAGGAATAAAATGAGCTGGACTGTATGCTGCTTTTAACAATCCCCAGAATAAAAAGTCTTCAGAACACAAACATTCTCCAGAAAATGACATATGGTTCTGAATCAAAATTGTAAATGATTCATATGAAAAGACATATGGTGGGAACAAGTAGGCTGCAGAATACTTCCAAGGATAACTTATGCAGAAGCAGTGGCATAAGGTATGTCATCGAGGAAACATATGATAGGAAAAGGAGGTGGGTCAAATGTGTGGACAGATCAAGGAACAAATGGAAAACCTGACTCCTGCCCTAATAACTGGAAAATAAACAAGTCTAGAAAATAGGAATGGCTCCTGTATAGAGGAACTATAGGAGAATAGGGTCAGATTTCAATTAGTACCATTTGAGTGAATACCTATATCAAGAAGATCTTACATTCTTTGAAGTATATTACCATAATTATTAGATAGGGAAACACACACATTGACTCAGGTTTCACAATGTGAATGAAGACTCTAAGGAAGGCAGAAAAGGTAACCGAAACTATGAAACTGCAGAAAGAGACAGTATAGGATGATCACCTACTTGTGTGATGATATTCTAGCTGATACGCTGTAAGACTGCCTATTGATTTATCCCTTCAAGAGATTATTTCTAAATGACCCAACTGCTCACACAAATGTCAACATAGGGGCAACTAAACTGCAAAAGAAAGTTATTGGTAATCTTACAAAAACAAAAACTATGAAAATATTCTAAATATTTCTAAATTCGTGTCTTATTTAACCCTCCATATCCCCATAATCAGAGGATAAAACTGGTACACTTCATCTGATGACAAATTTCCATTGAAAAGAATATAGTGAACTATAAAATAGTGAACTTTGTAAAAACAGTAACAAACTTAAAATAAATAGAAAATATCCAATAATTAGTTAATTATTGCTAGTTTAGCATTTGGCCAAGTCTATTAATATTGATAATGAGGTTACAAGTAAATGGTGAATCAAAAAATTACCTTTTCAACAGGTTTCTTAAACTCTTGAAGTTCTTCAGCACTCAAATCTTCCCATGAGTGATAAATGGGATCAATGACTTTTTTGGATCTATTAACAAAAAGTATTGATTAAATCACATTTCAAGGTATTTGCATCAAATATCTCTGAAAGGAGTCTGTTATCCAAGATGTATAGAGAACAAACACAAATATGTAAAACCAAGAACCATTCCCCCAATGGATAAATGGCCGTCAAAGAACATGAACAAGCACTTCTCAAAAGAACCGAAAACTATAAGCCATAAGAATGCTCCAAATCATTAATAATGAGAAATGAAAACAGAAACAACTTTGAGATTTCACCTCATTCTTAGAAAACTGAAAAATATGGGAACCAATCAATGTTAGAGGGGCTACGGAAAGACAAAAATATTTAATTCATTGCTAGTAAACACTGGTGAACTGATTCAACCATGCTGGAAAAGTGATTTGGAATTATGCTAAGAAATTTACTAAAATATCCATGACCTAAAATATTCATAACCTTTGACCAGGAGTTTCTACTTTTAGAAATATATGCCAAAGACACAAGGACAGAAAGAAAAGTTTCATATATTCTAAAATATTCAAAGTACTATTTTTGGTGATAGCAAAGAAAAGGAAAAAAAGTAGATGCTTATCAATTGGGGAATGGCAATGTGATCAGAGAGAACCATGTGGAGACCTGCGTTAAAAGATGCAGAGTGAAGTAAGCAGAGAGGGGAAAATATACATAATTGTAGATGGGAAAGAACAACCCCCACAAGACAACCAAGAGTGAATATTGCAAAACTACACAGAAAACATCTGGCTCAAAAGAAGAGATACAAGCAGACATCCTGGCCACCCTTCTTTTTTTTAGAGGTGGGAAGGCCATAAGTGTCAAATAATGGCATGCACTTTTAGACTTTTTAAAAAAATGTATTTCATGGGTTTTGCTGGCTTTTTTTTTTATTTGTTATATAAAATGGACTCTCTGGGAAAAGGGAGAGATGGTGGAAGAAATTTAGGTGCTATAAAAACAAAAGATAAGCATAAAAATTGATAATTAGGTTTTAAACTTTCAAGATCACATTTAACACTTTTGGCAATAGTACACATGAAGAACAAAGTAATCCTATCATTCAAAAGTGCTTCTCATCTTCAAATTAAATTGTTTCAATAATTTGGATAAAAGAGGTATAAAAAAAGTTGAAGGAGAAATTAAAGAATTCTGAGTTACCCTTTTTATGCTGCCATTGTTTGTTTAGATATGTCAGGGCATGGAAATAATGTATGTAGGTATTTTACATAAGTCTCTTATTTGATATAAGTGAAATTAATAGGAATTCATTCATTTAAGATTTGAGGTCTGGGAGCCCAGAACTTAAAGAGAGTTTTCCTAGATTAGACAATAATAAGGAGCCAGTGGGTAACACAGGCTGTTAAAAAGGAAGTTATGGTGACTTGGTGTTATGGGAATCTGAAGATCTTTCCTGCCCCAAACCCTTTGTTTAAGTGGCTTAAGTGTCTGAGAATCTTCCCCGATTTGAAAGTATACTGTGCCCCCTAATAGGCTGAATGTGGTCACATGGAGCCTTTGGTGGGAGGCTGTTTTTTTGGGAATGCCCATGCCTTACTGCTTTGTGATTGGACAGTGGGTCAAGAGGGCTGTGACATTCTCTGACCCAGGGGAAGCCTATATGCACCCGGATGTGAGGTTTTTGCTTTGGGGCTCACTTTGGAAAGAGTTGTGTCATTTAGCCAGATGAGACTCTGGGTGGCTGTTGAACACCCTTCCCCACTCCCCACCCCCCTTTGAAAAACCCAAATTTGATGCTTCCCTCTCTGGTAACTTGAACAGGTATGGATGCGATGGGTCAGATGCTTGGAAGCCCGTCTGCTGATCTGTTTCCTAGTCTGCCTGTAACTTCTGTTTGTATTCTCTGAAGTTCAGGGTACTGACTTTTCCCCCTGAACTATGATATATGTTTGATTGATTAAAGTAAGACTGTTAACCCTCTTTGAGTTGCTTTCCTTTAGAAAAGCAGATCTAAGAACCTGTGCTAGTAGCCATCCTGGGCATGCTGGGGTGCCTGCTGATACACTTGGTGTTTTATTAGAATCAAGAGTATCTTAACTGTGTTTGTCCTATACAGTAACAAACAAGCAAAAGGGGCATCTAAGAGAATAAATGGTATTTACAGAAAAACAGCTATCTCTCTGGGGATTCTTTTAATATCTGGGAAAATTAGTAATCTCATATTAGATTCTTATTTGGCCAGTTAACAAGTGCTTCACAGGAAGGTATTAAAAATAACATCATTTTAAAAGTAAAGTGAATTTTCCTACAATACTACAAATAGGAAAAGGAAAAATCAACTAACTCAGGAAACTTTTATCAGAACATGTTACAATTGCCAAAGAGCTTCCAGATGCATTATGTGATTTGATCTCCAAAGCAATCCTGGAGGCATTCTCCCTAACTTAATGAGGAAAGTAAAGTTAAGGGAGGTCAATGCAGATTAATAAGTGAAATGGTTCAAAGTGTTAGAAGTAGGCTGTTTGCATCCGAATTCAGAGCAGTTACTACTCAACAAATAAAAAGGATATATACCACTGTAGTACAATTAATAATGCAAGAACTTACTGAGGAACACTTCCTACACAAAGCCAGTCCTTTTCTACAATAAGGAAGCTCAGAGAAAACTAACAATAGGTTATATGAAATTCCGTGACTTTCTAGATTGGGAGGTCTTCCAACAGTGGAGGCAGGAAGCCACATATCCTCTGAGTGAGCACTAAGGAGAAGAAACAAACCCCAGGGCAAGTAATCCCCAAAGGCCAAAGGTCAGAATTCATTAAAGATGAGACCAAGTCAAAGTAGGGAAATGAGTCCTAAAAGCACTGTGAAAGAATACAATGATTTTATAAAACTGAAAGAACCAGTTCAACAGCTTTGAGGAATTTATTTCAAAGTTTCTTTAGAAACTAAAAACCTAGAACACTAAGAAATTAAAAATAAACTTATATTTATATTTATTAAAAGTGCCTACTTTGTGCAAAAGTTTTGGCTGACATGGGTGACACAAGATAAAAGAATAAAAAAAGAACAAGCATCTGCTTTGGCATCAGAAAGCTTACTGGCATTTAAATTTGAGCTTTGACATTAACTAGTTATGGTTCTATTGAAATTCGACAACCTCTTTAAGCTTTGGTTTCCTAATTAGAAAGAATACTTTCTACCTTGACTTACTAAGAAAGTACTTTATAAATGATGAAGGCTTCATGTAAATTCATAATGCACAGCCCACACCCACACCCTCTTCATTCAAGGTTTACAGTAGGAATTCATTAAATATTCTTAAAAACACAAACTTTTAAAGGTGAACTTTGTCCCAACAAGTATTTATTCCATTTAAACTTCAAATTTATAACAAGCCTTTACCTCTTGAGAACACAAGGATCAAAGGGGAAGAATGTGTCAAGGGGATTGGTGCAGGTCTGTACTGAGCCACCTCCTGCAGTATTTCTAAGAACTGGTAGCATCTGTCGGTTGTTCCTTTCAATAATAGTGTAACAGAATACTAATTGGTATTTCCTTCAGAAAATCAAACAAATACATTTGTTAGCATAGTGGAATCTATCTGACCATAAGAGCTCAAAGGGTAGTAGAAAACTTGAGTTTAACCTATCCCATAATATACTAAAATACAGTACAACAAAAAAAAAATTTCATTTATAAACAAGCATAAATTTAAAAGTTCTTTTATACTTGTTTAAGTTCTCAATTTCTTGTATAAGGAATTCCATCTCTCTTTTATGTGTTTTTTGTCCCTTATGCCTATAACACTATCCCTCCCTCCTTTTGGAGATCCTAGCTCCCTTCAAGACTTAACTGAGATCTCTTACAAACGGCCTTTTTTTCTCTTTTTGGAGGGGGGAAGGCAGGGCAACTGGGATTAAGTGACTTACCTAAGGTTACATGGCTAGTAAGTGTTAAGTGTCTGAGGCCGGTTTTGAACCTCCTGACTCTAGGGCTGGTGCTCTATTTACTGTGCCACCTAGCCACCCCAAGAGGCCTTTCTGAATTCACAATTATTAGAGCCCTTTTCCCAAATGATTGCATTTATTTGTGTACAAACTGTATCCTCAATAAAAAGTAAATTCCTTGAGCGCATGGACTGTTTCATTTCTGTCTTTCTAACCTCTGTGCAGACAATATTCTAATAGTGATTGGAGAACTGATCTAAAATGAAAATTACAATCACATATCCTCCAATTAAAAAAAAAAATCAAGCCCAAACAACTTACCTTGTAATGGCAGCAAATAAATTAACTACAGAAGGAAGACAAATCTTCAAAGGATTTAGCTGAGACATAACTATGCGCTCAAAATTTAAACTCTGTAGATAAGCCAAACCTTTGTTAAAAAAAAAAAAACCAAAAAGCTCGGTTAACAGTTTAAGAACATATACAAAATCAAAGCTAGAAATAAATGATCATTTTATTTCCAATGACTTGTGCCAGGTGTTGGCACAAGAAAACACGTAGTTTAAGAGCTGTGGGAAAACCTGGGTTTGGTTCCTGAGTCATTCAAATTCCCTGGATCTCACCTCGTCTGTAAAACAAGGTTTGCATTAGATGACTTCTAAGGGCTCTTCCAGTTCCAGATATACTGAATAAACATATAGAAGATATCTGTTTAACTGCCATTAGAAATCTAGAAATTCCTCAAATTCATGAGAGCATGAAAAAATGTCAAGTTTCTTGACAATCCTCAAAATAATTTTTCACACATGAAATGGACAGGTCTTGAGAATTTTAACTGTTTTTTATTCATTTTTATGGATATAGTTTTTATCCATAGATGTTTAATTTTCTTACTTAGAAGGATCTTTTGAAAATCTGTTTCTATTTTGTACTTGTAAATGGAAATTTTTTCAAAGTTATTTGTGTGAAATTAAGACTGCAAAATTATAAAGGAAGCTTTTTTTAAAGGTTAATTTTTTTAAAGCTTCATTTATATTTTAGAAAGACCACTGAATAACCTGTTGTTATTGGGCAGATACCGGAATGCTCTGCCATTTCCTTCTCCAGCTTGTTTTACAGATGAGGAAACTGAGGCAAACAGCGTTAAGTGACTTGCCCACCAAGCTTCCTGACACCTGGCTTGGCTCTCCATCTACTTCACTTCTTAGCTGCCCACAAAATAAGAAAGGCTCCTTTTTGTGCTTGCCCTATTATTAGTTATGTTACCGAGAATGCAATCTCATTATCAAATGAAACTGTCAAATACTATACAAATGTAAGGTGCTTTTTTTTTTCTTTCTGATGGGCCTTCTGTTTTCACAGGCATAGACAGATAACTGCCAATGAGGAAAAGGCAACATATAATCTTAATTGCCTGGGGACATTAAATGATTTGCAGTCACATAGCCATGTATGTGTCAAAGTTGAGTTTGCTCTTCCCTATTCACTGTATCACGACTCAAGGTGATGCTGATACGTCATTTTACAGACTATAATTCTGTGTCACAAAATAAGAGAACATAATATAACAGATTACTATGTGAACCGATGATGCTGAAAATACTTGAGTGAAAAAAATGAGACATTGTTCAAGTGATTTATGGCATCACTAAGAATATGTACCTGGGGATGCCTTCCCTGGCTCCAAAGGCAGGGCTGGAGGATGGCCCACAGGTATAAATTAATGACTATATTGTCAGTTTTTTTCAATGGGGGTGTGTGTGTGTTTAGTTTTGCTGATGTTTTTCCTTCCCTATTATATATATATTTTTAAACAAGAGAGGGATCTCTGGAAAGGAAGACATATACTGGGAAATGTTAGTGACATAAAAATAAAAAAAGTGTGACCCTGGACAAATCATTTAACCTGTTTGCCTCAGTTTCCTTAACTAAAAAATGGGGGAAATAAGAGCACCCACCTCTCTAGGTGCTGTGAGGACCAAATGACATGATGTTTGTAAGCATACTTACCACAGTGCCTATCACACAGCAGGTATTATATAAATGCCAGCTATTATCATTAGCATTTTCATTATAGCAATAAAATGTGTTTTCTCAAACTTTTTAAAATAACAATTAGCACGGCCAAAGGTCCTGGCATTCCTTCTCAATTAGCTAAGCTAGCATACTTCCTTTAAAAGACAGCCTCCTTTTAGGTATCTGTCCAGACCTAGTCTATTCTGATGTGATGAAAGGTAAAGAAGAGAAGGCCTCAGTACAAAAACATGCACCTTTATTATTTATTAGCATGATAATCTCAGCTACTTAGGAAAAGAAGCACAAAAATTCTTAGTGTTGGTGAGCACCCCTTAAACCACTGACTTCCACATACAGCAAATTCCTTTTTTCTCCTAACTGCAGAAAAACATCCTTCAAAATTAGTGGAATCACAGACACAGAGATATACATAATGAGATTGTATTTATTAAATCATACTAGAAATTGTCTTCAATTATAATACAGTTAACAAGCTTCTTATAGATTAAACTAGAAACAAGTACAGAAGTCAGTAAAACAAAAACTATATTGTAAATATTGTATTTATTAGGTTTTCAATTGTATCTGAAGACAAAATCTGGCTAGACATGACAGCAAGTTTCGAATGACAACAGTAACACAGAAGACAGTAAATGCAAGCCAATCAATGTAATAAATTCCTTGTATGTCCTAATATACTTACCTTTCCTTAAGTTTCCTTCTAAAAGCTGCTTATGTCGGAAAACAAAAATGTAAAACACAGCCTGACATGCTGAATAAAATGGTCCATGAAGAGCAACATCACAGAAAGCTTTTGTTCCTGCATCCTGGTTATCAAGGTACATATGCAGCCAGTTAACCAAAAGGTCTAGGCACGCTTTTACAGTGCTGGAGAAAAGAAAAATTTCAATTTAATAAGCAAATTTTATTTATTTATAAAATGACTGACTAAAAAATAAGGTCGATATTAGACACTTCATAATCACATCAGCACTAAATATGAAAAAAAAAAAAAGATTTCAAGTCCTATCCATGGATAGAGAAGGGCCAGAAAAGCAAGAGCCAATAAATCTATTGCTGCTACCCCAGAAAATGAATTGACTATTCCTCCCCTGAGAGTAAGCTGACCATACCTCAGTTTCTTCCCAAGACTGGGTCTACCATTCCTCTGTCGTGATCACTGAAACTATGTTCTAGCCCTCCTTTACTAGTGAGCCTAAACCCATTGCCATGTATGTTGTAAGAGCACAACTTCACCAACCCATGTGAGAGAAGCAACAGTGTCCTAGCCCTCTATAACCACTGATACTTAAAACCCAGTTCTCTTGCTACCATGGCCAGAGGAGTCTAAGATACCAAGTCCAATGAAGAGCTGAGCATCTTTGGGACGAAGCAAATGAACTGGCCCAGATATGGCCCCCAGTCAGACTCTGGAGACCCAATGCCCAAGAATTTATAGATTAAGATACTGGTCTTATCTTTAGTATTCAACAGATAACTAATACCACCCTCTATCATCACAGGATTTTGAGGGTGGGAACCCCAATCATATGATGCACTTCTCTGTCCTGTGGCTTGTAAAACCCCACCTCTGCCTCTCTTCCTTTTGTGATTCAGTTACATACTCTTAGCTGTCTCCCCTGCCTCACTTGGATCAAAATTCTGAATCCCAAGTTAACTGGCTTTTGACTCAACTTGAATTAGGTCAAAAGGGCTCCTTTCTCCAAAGTTACCAGCCTTTTCCCTGTTCTTATCTATCTTGACTCTTCACAGCTTCTGACACAGCCCTTTTTTGAGCATTTTCTCTTGCAGACAACTTCCAAATCTCTGCATCAGTGATCTTGGTCTTTAAAAAGCATAATGTTAACACATACGCATAAAATTACTTACATGATGGGAATAAACTTAGCTCTTGCCAAGAGACTGCCAATATAATTTCCAGCAGCTTGCCTAAGGATGGCAGGATTATATGGATTCTGCAATTTTTTCCAAAGATGTTCCAAAAATGCTTCTGCAAATCCCTATGAAGAAAATAGGTTTTTCTAAGTCACTTTCAACAAGAGGGAGGTTTAAAAATTATCCCCTCATTTTCAGTAAATTCATCTGGTAGAGGGAAAGAAAAAAGTAATGTTTTAAAATGGTATTTCTACTTACCAATTTAAAGCTACAGAGGTAAAACATAAAAAACTGTACATGACAGGAGGCATGGGTTGGCAACACCAGCTTGTCAAAGATCCCTATTAAATCTCGATACAAATCCTTTGTTTTGTTGACATCAATCTCACCTACAAAGTAAACATAACTTTTCAGCTTCAAGAGATAATTAAAAGGAAAAACTGAGAATAACAAATTTTAAAACAGCAAAGTACATAATTTTCAATATTAAGAGATACATCCTCATCAATTAGACTACAAACAATAAGATAGATTACCTGTGACTCACAACAGTCATGTCTAATAATGCCAGTTTATTTTCACCTACCGGTACTTATTCTGTCTAAAAAATAATATCCAGAAAAAGTACTATACATCAATATCATTAATGAATACTGAAACAAAATATTAAAACTCTAGCAAAATGCATATAATAAATTACTATGACCAGGTTGGATCTATACCTAGTACAACATTAGGAAAAATTACCATAATTAATCACATTAAAAACAACCAAAATTATTTGATTACACAAAGAAATGCAGAAAAGAGGCCTTTGACAAAAACACATTATTAATGAACAGCACAGGTTTCTGTTTCATCGATGTGAGGGTTTACTCTCATATACAATTTTAGTTTACTGATAACAGATCTAGGTAATATTTACAGATTAGGATTTTGTTCATTACAGCTAAGGTACTAAGTCAATTATACTATCATGAAAAAATATCAAGCAGCTTCAAAATAATTCATATCTCTGGATAAAAATGACCAACCTCTATGCATATATAATACTGGGTTATCTTTTTCTTATTACCGTTTTGATAGCAGACATCTTTTATGTAAGAAAAGAGCAAGGACAAAAGAATATCTAAACGTTCAGCTGCTGGATGTGCCATTTGATCACTGTTTCTTGAAATATCTTTTGTTTCATTTTTAGTCTCTTCATCTTCATCCTGTTAAATGGAAAGCAATTAAGTTTTCTGTGAAAATCAAGAAAGAAAAAAATGCCTATGCTAAATTAAGTAATGTACAAGATAGATGTAATCACCTCACACCTCATGATGGTAGAGTTACAACACTGAGCTCTCAAAAGTTATGAAAGCAGAATCTGAGCTCCAACAGTTCAAGCTGAGAAAGCTAAACACAGGCCCAGCAAAAGCCATTGTTTGAGGGTCTGGCTAATTAGGTACTAAGAAACTACTCTTTAACAGAAAGTTGACCATCAAGTAAAAACCATCTTAGACACTGTAACTGATGTAAACTAAGATATGGAAGAGGCTGTAGTCTGCATGGATTAAAAGTATTCAAACCAAAGAAATTGCATATGTTCTAAATAATTTGAAACAATGGGAAAAGCAATTTATATGCTTTATAACTGGTCCACAATAAACTGTTATTGGTTCTAGAACAAAAACCTCTTCCAGACTAGAGCAGCAATAGTTAAATGTAAACATGCAACTTTGCACTCCAATTTAAAGAAAAACATAGTCGATCTATTAACAGGTAATAAATAAGAGCTGACAATAGCAATAACCCAGCCAGAGCTATATTTACATGTAAAGAGGAATTGCTTATAAAACAGACTATGCTGTTTTAACTCACAGATGATTAACTAGGGGGTTTTTTTGTCTTTTTTTTTTTCTTTTTGGAGGGTGGAAGGCAGGGCAGTTGGGGTTAAGTGCCCTGCCTAAAGTCACATGCTCATCAGTGTTACGTGTCTGAGGCTGGATTTCAATGCAGGTCCTCCAGACTCCAGGGCAGGTATTTTATTCACTGCACCACCCAGCCACCTGATTAACTACTTTTTTCCACCAACACCATGACAGAGAATCTATACAAATACTTTCATCTGACAGTTTATATTTTAAGTTTCATGTTAGTAATACAGACTGACCATATTAAATAATCTTTCCACTGTATCTGTTCCATTATCAGTTTGAACAGCTGTTTCTTCTGCATCTTCAACATCTTGTCTTGATGCACTCACCTATGTTACAAATGAAGGAAAAGTAAAATACATTAAACTTTCAAAAAAAAAACTGCTGTATTTCAACACAAGAGCTATTTCTAAGCCATATTTAATTAGATTAGTATACTTTTTAGCATTCACACTGCACACACTTATACCCCAAATCTATACAGTGAACTGGGCCAGTGGAAACTTATAATATCAATAACCATTTCTGTTATCACCTGAATACCATTGCCTTATCACAAATATTTCTATAAATATTCTACAAGAAGTTACTCAATTATGATAGAGCTAATGAAGCTAGATCCTAATTCAAATAGGACTAAGATAATTAAAAGCCAAATGCTGAAATTAAAATTATATTCGAATTTTAAAACATTATTAGAAAGGGACCCCTAGTATTGTCATACTTAAATATAAATATAAAACTAGTTATGTACTACTTACATGTACCATTTCAGTAAATAAATATCCTACCATCTGTGCAAGCTCTATTTCCCCAAACCAAATACATTAAAAAAACTACCTTTTAAAATGTAGGAAAAAGTAAATCAAGTGAATCCTGAATATTAACAAAAAAGAGGTATAAATCAGGAAACACAGAATATAACAGCTAATCAGCTCAGGAGTAACTTTTCAACACTAGCTTGTCTTCTCTAGCAGAATATCACCCCTATATCACCCCATCTTTCACGTATCTTCAATCTCACTTTTTCTGCTGGGTGCTTCCCTATTACCTATCCTCATAAAGCCCAACCTTGATCTATCCATCTTGATCTATCCAACAGCTATCTAACTGTGGTCCCCTACCTTTTCTCTCTTTGTGGCTAAATTCCTTAAGGTCATCTATAGCAGATGCCTCTACTTTCTTTTCTTTCATTATTCTTAACTGTAGATATTTTGATTTCTGACCAGTTCAACCAAAAACTCTCTCCAAATCAATTATTTAACTGCCAATCTTAATGGCCTTTTCTCAATCCTCATTCTTCCTGACCTTTCTGCAGTCCTGATACTCTTTTCTCTAGGTATCTGAGACACTACTCCTTCCTGGTTTTCCTGCCTAATACTTACCTGGTCTTTCTCAGTCTCTTTGGCTGAATCTTCACCCAATCTGCTAACTATGGGTACTCCCTTCCCACAGGGCTTTGTCCTGGGTCCTCTTCTCATCTCCCTCTATATGATTTCACTTGGTGATCTCATCAGCTCCCATAGACTCAATTATCATCTCTATGTATATGATTCTCAGATCTACTTGTCCAGTTCTAATTTCTCTGAGTCCAGTTTCCTATCTCCAACTGCCTAATATCTTGACCTGGATGTGCCACAGAAATCTTAAAAACATGTCCACAACTGAACTTATTCAAAGTATTCATGATTAAACATGCTTTCCACATCCAGATAGAGAGCTGATGGACTCAATTATGCAAATCAAAGAATGTTTTTTCTTTTCTTTTTTTTTATTAAACGTAGCTAATGCAGAAATTTGTTCTGCACAACTATACAGATTTATAATAGGCCTTCTTTTTCTTGTCTTCTCAATGGCAAGGGAGCAGAATGGTGGAAGAAAATTTGGAACCAAAAATAAAACTAAAAAAAAAAAAACCAAAAACATCAAAGTTCAATTCTGCATACAATTTACAATATGTTAAACATTTAATAATGAATGGTCATATTAAAGGTATAACATACAGGAAGTTGTTTCACTTCATAATCTGAATTTCAGCTTTGAATTTTAAAATCTCATTTCTAATGAATAAATCAAACCTTTTGCTTCAGTTCAATTAGCGGTAATTGAGTTCCCACAGATTAAATAGTGGTTGTAGTGGTACTGGTAGTAGTAGTAGCAATGTAGGTAGGAGCAGTAGTAACAGCTAGCATTTATATATGTCTTTAAGGTTGTAAAGCATCTTACAAATATCTAATGTGAGCCTAACAACCCTGGGAGGTAAGTGCTATAAACATCCCCATTTTACACATGATGAATCCAAAGCACGAAGGTTGAGGGACAAGGCCAGGACCATAAGAGTGGTCTAGTGTTCTATCCATATGGTGCCACCTGGATACCTGAAGGATCTGCTTTCATCAGGGCAGGAAAAGAGACTCTGCTACATTTTGCTTTGGCCCATCAAGTCGCTTCTCAGCAGTCTCCTTCAACCTCCCACCCCTGCAGACCTTCCCGTTGAAAAAAAGTTAAACCAAAACATCTAAAAGAGTGACCATAATGCAGTCATGACACTTTCCATTTTTGTAGCTGTTTAAAAAAAGATACATTCTATATTTTTGTAGTTGATTTCACTTACATTGTTGCAGTCATTTGTAACTGATTCTTTAATGTAACATTCCTTTGGTTCCAAATTCTCCACTCTACATGAGTTCATACCAATCTTTCTACATTTCTCTGAATTCTTCATAGTTGTTACTACCTTTTTTGATTCCAGACTCATTAGTATAAAGAGCTCCCAGTAACATGTCCTTTATCACTGCATTTTTGCAATTATTTTTAACATCTCAGAGAACTGCCTGAGGCACTGAGAGGTTTAAGTGACATGTCAAGAGTGCAGAGTCAGTCCTCCATCCATTATACCGTTAGCTCTCGTTTACCACTCCTTACAGAACAAGAATTCTTCCTCTGAAAACAGCTATTCTTTTGATTAGCTGTGATGTAATTTAAGGATATATGTGGTGCTATGTGTCTTCAACTTAGCTGGGCTGTTCTTGGACAAAAGACATTTAGCTCTTCATCAGGCCTTTATCTGAAGCCATTGCAGCTTGGCAGGCCCTGCCAAACCTTACAGTTGTTGGATAATCTTCAAGAAACCAAGGTCTCTTTCAGACCAAAGTATAATATTAGAACATTACTTCTGTGGCACATGGCATATAGCATTATATTAGGCACTAAAAGTCTTGGCTGGGCAAATACTTAAAGGTGATTTAATCAACCCTCTATTTCCAACAAGGGATAACGATACACTCTGAAAAGTATAAGATTGCTAGCAACTAATTTTAACAATAGACCGTTCAACACTTACATCCATCTTGAGCAGCTTTTCAACAACAAGTTCCAAAATTTCAGGTCGCAAGGTTGGAAAATATACACCAATCCTTAGCAAATTATGGACATAACATTCCTTAAAAATAAAAGCATTAAGAAGCCTGAATAAGTAAATGTGTACTTCATATTAATCTAATAAAACAAACAAGATTACTCTTAATTTCCAGGATTTACAACTATAGAAATGTAGGAACCATACTTGTAAATGGAGTAAGAGAGTACACATGAAGCTTATAAAGGACCACTAAAAACAAAAGAAAATGCCATACTGATCCCCTTAATGTTTCAGAAAAAAAAATTTGCAATCTTATCAGGATTTACCTATACCAGACAACAAGAAAAGTTGTGTCACTTTCCTGTCAAAAAATCTCTGTTGTCTTTCTCATTGTTCAACCCACTGGTTATAATCCTTTACAACATGACTAACATTCAATGTGAAGGTATTTGTAGAACCTATCTTTATTACATGCTGCTATGGGAGGAGAGAGAAGGAGAAAATCTTGAGACTGTAGAACTGAATGTTGTAAATTAAAAGTAAATAAATTTTTAAAAATTAAAAAAAAAAGAAATGTCAATAAACTGAATGTGGATTTAGTTTATATCCTGTCACTTTGTTAAATTTGTTAATTGTTTCAAGCATTTTTTTTAGCTGATTCTCTGGGATTCTATAACTGTAATGTTGTTTACTCCTTACTCTAATTCCTTCATTTTTTTTATCCGTATTGAAATGCTAACCTTTCCAGTATTGCATTGAATAACAGTTGTGACAAATGACATCCTTTTTTCACCTTTAATCTTATTGGAAAGACTTCTTCCTTATCCACATTACATATAATGCATGCTGATCTAGGTAGATACTGTCTATTAAGAAAAACCCTTATTCTTGTTCTTGCTAGCATTTTTAAAAATAGAAATGAGTGCAGTAATATGTCAAAAGCTTTTTCTGTACTGATTGAAATATTCACATGATTTTTATTAGTTTTGGTATTGTTATTGTTAAACATGCTTACAATTTTCCTAATATGAAACCAGTCTTACATGGTTTATTTAAATCCCACCTGGTCATGGTGTATTATTCGGCTGACAAATTGCAGTAATCTCTTTATCAATATTCATTCGGAAAATCTGTATATAATTTTATTGTCCATTTTGACTCTTACTGGTTTAGGTATCAGCACCATATTTGTGTCATAAAAAGGAATTTATTAACACTCCACTTATTTTTTTTCAAATAGTTTTTATAGCAATAGAGTTAAGTATTCTGTTTGGTAGAATTTACTTGTGAATCTATCTGGTCCCAGGAATTTATCTTAGGAAGTTCAGTAACGACTTGTTCCTTTTCAAAGGAGTTATTTGAATATTTTATTTCGTCTGTTAATCTAAGTAAATAGTATCTTTTGTAGAGATTCATTCATTTCATTCAGACTGACAAATTTACTGGCATATAATTGGGCAAAATAAATCCTAATAATTGTCTTATTTTCCTCTTCATTATTTTTGAACTGACCATTTCTTTTTTCATACTAGTAATCTGGTTTTCTTCTTTACTTTTTTAAACAACAAATTAACTAATGGCTTATATATTTAATTTTTTCATAAAACTGGCTTATTTTTTCTACATGTTCAATGATTTTCTTATTTTCAATTTTATTAATCTCTCCTTTGATTTCCAGGGATTTCCAATTTGATGTTTAATTTGGGATTTTCAATTTGTTCTTTTTCTAGTTTTTTAGTTGCTTGACTAATTCACTGATCTGTTTTTTTTCTCTATTTTATTGATGCAAGCAATTAGGGACACAAATTTTTCCCTAAGTACTGCTTTGCTCCATCAAGTAAATTTTCGTATGTTGTCTCATGGTTGTCATTTTCTTTACTAAAATTACAGATTGCATGATTTGTTAATTGACCCACTTATTTTAAGGATTAGATTATTTCTTTCCCAATTAAATTTTAATCTCTCTTAAAAAAAAATCTCTTGTCTATTGCCTATTAAATTGTGTTCAAATTCTGCTCCCTGGCTGCTAACTCCTTTTACAATCTACCATAATGCTCTACCTTTCTAGCCTAATGTTTTTCTCTTTTCTTCCCCTCCCCCAATATAGGTTCCACATATACCTTTACATTAAACATTAGTCAAGTTGTAAAGAATAATTATAACCAATGGGATGAACAACAAGAAAGAAGGAAAAAACAAAACAAAATGAAAAAGTGAGAGAGCAAATAGTTTGCTTCAATCTGCATTCTGACTCCATCATTTTTTCTCTGGGTGTGGATAGACTTTTCCATCATGAGTCTTTTGGAGTTGTCGTATAACCTTGCATTACTGTGAAAAGCCCAGTCTACTAAAATCAGTCATCACAGATATGATGTATCTGTAGTTGTGTACAAAGTTCTCCTGGTTCTGCTCTTCTCATTCAGCATCAGTTTATATACGTCTCTCCAAGTTATTATAAAGTCTGTCTGCTCCTTATTTCTTATAGCACAATAGTATTCCATTACATTCATATACCACAACTTGTTTAGCTACTCTCCAATCAAAGGGCACCCCCTTGATTTCCAATTCTTTGCCACCACAAAAGAGCTGCTATAAATATTTTCGTACATGTGGGTCCTTCTCCCACTTGTATCTCTTTGGGATACAGCCCTAGAAGTGGTACTGCTGGGTCAAAGGGTATGCCCATTTTATGGCCCCTTGGGCATAGTTCCAAATTACTCTCCAGAAATTACTTTCCAAATCTGTTTGCAACTCCATTGCTCAACTCAACAATGCATTAGTGTTCCCATTCTCCCCAATCTTCCCCAGCATTGATCATTTTCCTGTTTTGTCACGTTATCCAATCTGACTGGTAAGATGTGGCACCTAAGAGTTTTGATTTGCATTTCTCTAATCAACAGTGATTTAGAACATTTTTTTCATATGATTATAGATATCTTTAATTTCTTCCAGAGAGAGTATATCTTACAAACACGGGCTATCCCCCCTAGTTCCAGATAAAATGCTCTCAAAGCAGCAGGCAACTAGTAAATGTTCTTGCTGCTAATGTACACGAACAACATCAATATGCAGCAACTTTCAATAATTAGGGTCCGTAATAAACATTAGTCCTCTAAAAAATATCTGAAATGAAGATGAAAATTAGTCAAAAATGATGCCAGTAAAGAGCCTTAGCCTAAGATTATTACCATAACAATATGACTAATTTTATGCAAATAAAACACACAGAACTAAAATCTCCCAAGATGCTGAGTTTCTCTACCATACTGCTATGCAAAATATTCTTACCAAAATTCTCTCTGATTTTCGAATAAAAGGAAATTTTTCCACAAGTATTGGCATGAGAAACCATGGTGTACTATAAGAAAACAAACAGTCAATATCAGTAAAAAAATTTTTAAATTATCAATTTCAAACTCTAGGAATTGAAATTTCTAGTCTTAATTCCAGGGAGCACAGAGATATGAGTATATAATTTCCTCCTCAAATTTAAAAATCTCCCCACCATTTAACTACTTTATCAATAAAAGGTTTGTAACATTCTAGAAAAAAAGCTTTTTAGACTTAGAGGAAATGATTCAAATAAAAAAAAAACAAAACTGTCACACACAACTCCCACAACTATAAAAATAGTTCTTTATTAATGACATACTGATGGAAAAGGGAATGAGACAAGCTTACATTCCTTTATCTGAAATTTTCAATTCATATTGTATATTTTTACTAAGCTAAGTTTTAATCCGTATTTTATCTTTATTGAGAGGTTCATAATGAAAAACAAACCTTCCCTTTCCAGCTCGGCCTGTACTGCCTCAGCATTTGCCACTATGCCTCAGCCTCCCCTCCCCTACACATCCCCCAGTGCCTGGGGCTTCCTCCTGTCTGGGACATTTACTGGACCTTGCAATATCCTCACCATGGAACCTAACCCTGTTGGGCTGGTCCCTATTTCCCATTAGTGAGCTCCTACTGGGTCCTCCAGGCCTGCCAACTTTCATTTTTGCTGCAGCTCTGAGGCTGTTTCCCAATTTCTGGACTTTACCACCCTCTCCACATAAATACAACTTTTTTTTCTCTCTTTCAAGTGTTTTCTTCCTCCATTAAAATGTAAGCTCTTCAAGGGCATGGGATGTCTTTCTTTAGATCACATTTGTATCTTCAGTAATTTACACAGTGCCTGGCCCATAATAAGTACTTAATAAATGCTTGTTGCCTTGCCTTAAAAATAGAAAACATAACGCTGCAGTCAACTAAATGAAGAGGTAAATCATCTAGCGCTTAAGAGTTTTCATTTTCTTCAATGAGTTTAATGAATACTTCAGGTCAAAATCAAGTTGATAAAGTAGTAACACTAGAATTACCAAGCATGAAATATCAGAGAAAATCATGTAAATATTTTTGAGTTCTTTATTTATATAATTATCCAAAAAAATGTGAACATCTACTCTGATAGCTAATACATTTGCTACTTGATAGGGATATTAAGTTTGTTGAAAATAAATGGAAAAAGGTGAGTATTATGAAATTTCAACATGGAAATTCATACAATTTCTAAAAAAAATGCTAAAAGATTTTTTTCTTAAACTGGAAAATAGCATTCTTATACTATATAACCTTTCAGTTTTCATTACTAAAACTAGCTGAGACTGAGGAACCTGAAACACCACACATAGTGAGTGAACCAATAAAAGTGAAAGTAAAATTAGATCATATACTGACAATATAAAACTATACTGATATAAACAAAATTTAAAATCATGCTTTGATTCAATCACAAGACATAACAATTGTCTACTGAGCTTTAAAAAAGAATAAAATGCCACAATTTTTAAAAATGAGAGAAGAAGAAAATCTACTCACGAGGGGACATATCTTGCTATTAACTGTAAAGCTCTATGACATGTATCAAAATTTGCAGGAAGATCTACAAAGAGTGAGAACAAATTAGTACCTGTTCAGTTTACCAAATATTTATTTACTAAGCACCTAATCAGTGTAAAACATAGTGATACATACTAGAAGACAAAGAAGAAAAGTGATACAATCCCTGCAAGTCCAAGGAGTTCACAATCTAATAAGGGAAGGGGGGTAGACTTTTCAATCAATGCATTAATCAACATTTATTAAGGTGAGGAGTACAAAAAGTAGCAAAAGAGAGCTGTTTCCTTCATGGAATTTATGATCTAATGTAAACAGGACAGAAATGCAAAAATATTAGGAGAATATGGGGAGAGTAAAAATGACAAGGCCTGGTCAGAACTACAGAAATACATTCCTAAGATGTTAGGACTGGAGGGGTTCTAAGATGTCCCAGTCCAATTCCCTGACTTTTTCATAGATGAAAAAAACCCAGGCCCAGGAAAGTGAAGTATCTTTTTCTATCATCTTAGTAATTAGGTAATGGACCAGAAATGATGGGGTCAAGCAAGAAACTAAAATTACGTGTTTGAAGTTACTGTAGATCTATACAAATAGGTATTTTAAACTACTTCAAAAGGGAAATCACGTGTAAATGAACATAACCAGTTTTCCATTCACAATACTGCAAATAAATCCCAGTTACTTCACTGATTTAAAACACAAGTTAAATAGAACATAAGATCCTATCAAAGAGATCATCAATGCCCACCATATTACTTTCAGGAATAAATCAAATCTTGGAATTTCTAATACCATTTACTTCATATTACTAAAAGGTTTGGGTTTCTTTTTTTAATCCTGAGTTATATTTTAGGACTTACTCTCATCTTCATCATCTGAATCTGATATAGTCATATCACCTTCCTTGATGACTGCTCGAGCTGTTAGGGATATAATTTTAAAATGGTCTGTTACTTTTTTCTATTGCCTTGACACAGATGCTTGGACAAGCTCATACATTACAAAATAAAATGAAAAAAGCATAAAAGCTGTTTTTAAGCTAGAAAAAAAAAAAAAACCCTAGCATTAGGTGAAACTAATATGTTGATACTTTCTCAGAATTTAAGACAAAAGCCCTGTAAATAGCAAACTACTTTGCAGTTTATCAGAAAGTATGTTAACAATATATAAGTAGTTCCCAACATATAAGAAGATACTGCCATTTACAAATAACTGCTCATATGTATATATACATATATACAAACACACAGATATATACATATATACACACAGATACACACACACACAGATGTCTTTCTCTCCATTCCATGTTACTGCTGATATGAAAGCTATCAGAGAAAAAGAAGTGAAGTTTTAAGTGAATTCTTTTTTTTTTCCCTGGAAAACTCTCAGGCCAGATCAGTGTGTTGCCTTTGGCCACATGGATGTCATACAGCTTCTTTACGGCCTGCTTGATCTGATGCTTGTTGGCCTTGACATCCACAATAAAGACTAGGGTGTTGTTGTCCTCAATCTTCTTCATAGCAGACTCAGTGGTCAAGGGAAACTTAATGATGGCATAGTGATCAAGCTTGTTTCTCCAAGGGGCACTTTTCTGAGGGTATTTGGGCTGCCTTATAAGTCTTAGTGTCTTGGGTCACAGGAAGGTGGGGGATGCTCGGATCTTCTTTTTGTGGCTATGGACACCCTTCAGCACTGCCTTCTTGGCCTTGGATTTGGCTTCTGTCTTGGGGGGAACAACGGCTTCCTTCTTTGCCTTCGGCACCATCTTGGGGAAAAGCTTAAGTGAATTCTTAGGTTTAGAAAAGGAAGATGGGGAGAAGATAAAAAAAAAGGCAGCTATGTGTACGGGGACTCACGTCCCAGATTAGCCTCAAATACCTCACTGGTAGCCATCCTATTCTTCATCTAAGGCCAGATAAAGACTTTTAGATTGTAAGTTCTTTAGAAGGCAAGAATTTTGCCATTATGTATTTCTATATCTAGTGATTAAGCACAGTGTTTTGCCCCTAGTAAGTACTTAATAACTATAGGCTGAATTGAACAAGTACTGTTTTACTCTTTGTGAATCCTTCTACAAATTATGAAATATAATTTCACAGAGCCTTACACTGAAGAAGCCTAATCAAAAATATTTCTCCCATACCACTTGAAAATGTTTATCATGAGATAAACTGACGGCCAGTTAGAGATCGGACTGGCTGAAAATCCAAATCACAGGGAAAATTAGTTTAGTAAAACTGCTTTCCTAACATCTAGCCTTTTCATTTTCTCTCATCTAATCTAAGAGAATACAAATTTTGATTGAGAAGTTAAATAATTTCGGAGCATGAAATGTTCGAGAGGTAGCACCTACCCACCTTCTCAAAATTAGGACTACTTAAGGAAACATGAAGACACAGTGAAGATGGAGGGGAGAACAATATATGGAGCAAGGAACAGAAAAAGAAGTGGAAAATAGCAAACTTTACTTATTTCAAAACTATGGCTAGGGACAGCGGTGGACTCAATAAACAATACTTCTTATTCTTCCTACAACTCCTGACCTCCAAGACTCAGAAATTAGGCTAGTCCTTCACTTTGGGTATATTATGACCTTTGTGGCTCATCCTGGAAATGTAGCCACAATATAGACCATTGCTTCCATGGAGAAAAGTAGGCTGTTTGAAATGATTAATTCAGAAACAAACTTTTGGAACACAACTTTTTCATAAACTGGGTATTACCTTCATTGAATATGGTGATTTGCACTTTAATGAAAATTAGCAAGTCGTAAGTTTACTATTATCTAATTTGACACTCTCCTTGGATTCAGATAACTATTTCTCATACTCATTCAGCATTTTGCTGAAATTATTTCTGCTATATTTCAATTACCTATGAAAACACCAAATAGCTTTCCTTTCATTAAAATTCATTTTGGAAAATTTTAACAGAAAGTAAACCATATTTTCTAATATGAAAAATTATAAAAGGTCAAGGATTTTGTATCACATAAGTTCAACAATATCACAAAAACATACTCTATTCTTATGCTCAGTCTAAAATAGGCATATTCTGTGTGTGTGTGTGTGTAAAACAAAACATAAAGAGACTGATTATACAAGGAGCCCGATATATTATATGTATGTATAAGAAATACAATTTTAGGGAACCATAAATTTGACTAAACTTTATTACCATTAAAACTTAGAAGGACTTCATAGTAATGACTTGAACAGTTCAAGTCTCTTAAGAGGAATGTCCAAGAAACTTCAACTTTTTATTTTCTTGAGAAATTTCCTCACAGAAAACATTGAGTCATTTCAATGCCCTCTGAGTTACCTCGAAGTTTTTAGTAAACATTCAATATCTGCTTACTTTTGATGATGTTAACACTTTTCCAGCCAAAAAAAAAATCAGCTTTAAAAGGAAAAGCTGATATTCTGGAAAGCATTTTGCAACTACAATGAAAAAAAAAGTGATTAAAATGTCAACATCATAAAAATAAAAGAAAAAAAAAAAAAGAAAAATGTCCACATCCCTAGAATTAGAGATTCCACAACCAGGCATATGCCCCTAAAAGATCAAAGAGCAAAAGGTCCCACATATACCAAAATATTCATGGCAACATTTCTGTAACAACAAAGTAACAACAACAAAGACTTTGAAACAAACCAAATGCTTTGACTGGAGAGTAAGACAAATTATGGTACATGAATATGGGAAATTTAGACAGTTAAAAAAACATCACTGAATGGAACTGACATAAAACATAAAACAAAGGCTTGTTTTTAGAGGCAGTGGAGAGATGGTAGTAGAAGAGGATACTGTCTCATGATTTCAGCTATCAATGTAGAAATTTCCTCCAATAACTGTAACTGAGAAGTCTTAAAAAGCTGCCTGGGTAGGGGGTGCTAGATGGTACAGTGAATATAGTACTGGCCCCAGAGTTAGGAGGACCTGAGTTCAAATCCAGCCTCAGGCACTTAACACTTAGTAGCCCTGTGACCTTCAGCAAGTCACTTAACCCCAACTGCCCTGCCTTCCCCCTCCAAAAAGCAAAAAAACAAAACAAAACAAAAAAGTTGCCTGGGGCACTGAGAAGTCAAATCAATCAACAAGCATAATGTTAACTGGACTAATAAACAGGTAAAGACACAAAGAAAAGTCAGGCGTGCAAAACCCTGATCTTAAGCTCACATTCCAATGCAGGAAGACAAACATGAAAACAATTAGGAACATACAGAACAGATAAGAAGGTGATTTGCCCTTACATGTTAATGGTCTCACAGTTAATATGTCTGAGAAATTACTTGATGGTTGATACTCCTGACCTTAAGGCCATCAATCACTATGGCACAGTACCTCACTTGAGGTTAATACTCTAACCAGCACTGTAGCTAAAATATCCACTGAAATATTCAGTGGTTGTTAATTTTAAAGATGTTGAGAAATGTCTTAAAAGTTTATCTAAGACAGTTTTATAAGAAATAAAAAGGCATAAAAGGAAAACTGAGGTGAAGTGAAAGTATACACTTACAAGGTATAAAATGAGAAACAATCATGCTGAGACATGGTCTAAGATAGACAGTCTGTGCTGAAACAAGATTTCCAAGAAAAGCCAAATATTCCTCCAATACTTCGTGGCTCCTTTTTAGCCATGGCAATTTCTAGTTTGAAGAAGAGGGAAAATAGGATTTAGTTCATCTGAGGTTTGCATTTCTTTTATTTTTACTTAATTTTTTCCCCCCAATTATGTATCAAAAGAATTTTCAACATTTGTTTTTACAATTTTTTGAGTTCCAAATTCTCTCCCTTCCCTCCCCCATTCTCCTTAAGGAATCCCTTCCCCTATAAGGAAATCAATTTGATACAGGTTATACATATGCAGTCATCTAAAACATACTTCCATGTTAGTCATGTGTTTGTTCATATCTCTTTTAAAGATCAAATTACTAGTCAATGAAGTAAGTGTTCAGATAGTACTTACCAATAAAATGCTGATAAGCTGTTCAAAGTCTTTTGTCAAGTATGTGACTGAATTTCGAAACTCTAATAGCCAGTTAATAATCTGGGCATCCTGAAATTCAACAAATGAAAATGTCTCTCTAATTAAGAAAAAATATTTCCAAAACCTTAAATTCTTAAATAAGCATGAAATAACATGATAATGAAGGGTAAGGTAAGGACATAGCTATATCTTGGAGTAACAATATTCATGAATTAGGAACAAGTTCTTTTTAGAGACTGGCAAAGAGCAATGACGCTAAAATTTTTCAGTTTAAAAAAGGGTAAGGAAGATTCTCAGGTAAGCCTCTCTATTATAGCTACTTTTCTTATATTTGAATTTACATAATTTTTTAAACACTTCTCAGGATCACTGATTTTTTAACCAACAAATCAGAAAATTCAATAGCAAAGAAATTAGCAATTCAGAAGTTATAAAAATCTTTATTTAAATAATGAGCAACAGAGCCTCTTGGGGAAAAGGGAGGGCAAATTTTTAAATAAAAAAACAAACAAACCAGTATGAACTGTTTCCAAGACAAAGTTGTTTACATTTGTTCATAATTTGTCAATAAAGTGACAAAAAGTATCACATTTCAACTCAATTAAATATCTGTTAAGTACCTACAATATGTAAAGCAAAATTGCTGCAATCTCAAATAAACATTCTAAAAAGCCACCTGCCTACATTTTTCTCTGAATTCAAATTTGTCCACAAAACACATTAATATTAGAACCAGTTTCACAAATACTTTTCTGCGGTCCACTTTTAGAAACAGAGGCATGTTCTAAGAAAACAGAATAACAGGGAGAATTTCCCCCCCAAAACAACGTATTTCAACAGCATGTACTGTAGTAGCTACAAATATAGGCCAACTTTCATGCTTTCTAAATTTATGTATAATACATTATTAATGATTAAGTGATGTTCAGAATCTTGAATCAAAGAATTATGTCCCCCAAGCCTTGCACATAGCAGGGGCTCAATAAATATGTACAGACTACTAATTCATTGTCCAAAGTACCACCATCTGCTTCTCTTCTAATTTTAGCTGAGCTGGTTTTGTTTGTGCAAAAATGTTTTAATTTTATTTGTTAATTCATTAATTTGTTTAATTTCCTCAAAACCAAACATTCTTTAAAGAAGTTTAACTAGAGAGATATTTAGTGCTCATGGCTATATTATGCGTATATAATAAATGATGATATTAAATTATTTTAATTTAATACAATGCCAATCACACTATCAAGGAGCTACTTTATAGAGCAAGACAAAAAAACATAACAAACCTCAGTTGGAGGACAAAATATCAAAAATCTCAAAGGTAACAAAAAAGAAATGAAAAGGGAAGTGAACTTGTAGACCAGAAATTATACTATAAAGCAGTCATCTTCAAAACAATTTGGTACTAGCTGAAAATCAGTTTGGTGGAACAGCCCAGATGTAGGAAAAATCACTGTACTAAATTCAATGACCTAAAGTTCAATGAACCTGAGAACATAAATTACTTAAGAACGCCTGATGTAACAACTCCCAGAAAAAAAGAAAGCAGTTTGTCAGAAATGAAACTGAAATGAGTATCTTATACTATATACCACAATGCTCAAAACAGATACTTGACCTAAGCATTAAAGGTCATATGATAAAAAACATAGTCAAGGGACAGCTAGGTGACAGTGAATAAAGCACTGGCCCTGGAGGCAGGAGGACCTCACCAACTAGCCATGTGACCTTGGGCAAATCACTTAACCCCAACTGCCCTACCTTCCCCCCTCCAAAAGTGCAAAACAACAACAAAAAAAACCTATTCAAAGAGATCCATAACAGGAGTCAGAAATTCCAACAGGAGGATGTCAGGGAAGACTTCATGAAGGAAATGGCACATAAACTAAGTCCTGAAGGACTGGATGGAACTCAAAATATGGAGATAGGACATGAATGTATTTCAAATATAAAAAGCTCCAGGAGAAACAGGAAACCAAGCAGGAAAAAGAAAAACAAGTTTGAGGAATCTTAACCTTGATGGTCTGGCTGGAGTACAAGACACATTTAGCTAATTCACTAAATGTATGAAGAGGTATGGAAGGAGATAAAATGTTTTGCAAACCATAAAGTACTATGTTAGGTTTGAGTTCTTAACTTGAATGAGTTTAGACTATTCAAAAACCAATGAAGAAAGAACCACTGAAATTTTTTAGCAAGGGAACAACATTTGAGTTGTGAATTCTGAAAATTACTTCCACAGCAGTCTATAGATCCAATCTGAATTGAGAGAGACCAAAGGAAGGGTTTAATTTAATATAGATTCTTATAAAATACCTTACCTTTATGTCTGGATCTGACAATTGGTGCTTCAGCAATTCAAAATCATTTGTATCACCCTTAAGTAGGAAAAAAGGGAAGGATTTACACTTTTAGTTTCCTCCAAAGAATCTGATGTAATACAATAACATTCATATCATTCTCAGAATTGGTTTATAAAAACATTGGTCAATTCAATGCCCTATGATGAATGAAGGGAAGAATTGATTGTCCCCTACCAAAATATGGCAGACACCATATTTTAAAAGTTAGACATGATCTTTCAAATACCCAGATGATATCTTTGGCTTTTAAACTTTTATTTGAATATGGGTATGTCTTATATCCTTTATGTTTACAAAACCTGCAAACCACAGAAAAATACAATGTGAAACTAATTCAGAAGGTTAAAAATTATTGAGCTTTCTCCTATTGTTTCTCCTTTCTGTTAAGAATGGTACCACTTAGGGTGGCTAGATGGTGCAGCGAATAGAGCACTGGCCCTGGAGTCAGGAGGACCTGAGTTCAAATCCGGACTCAAGCACTTAACACAACTAGTCGTGTGACCTTGGGCAAGTCACTTAACCCCAATTGCCCTCCAAAATAGCAAAAAACTAAACAATTAAAATAAATAAATAAATACAACTTTCCAATAATAATAAAAAAGAATGGTACCACTTTCAAACAATTTTTTTAAAAACGCCTCATCTAAAACAAGGTAATTCATGGAATTTGTTTACATCTAAAGACCTGAAAGGGATTCTGCTAAAGCACAGGTTCTTTACAGTTTTTGTATGTCATGCGTACCTTTGGTAAAGACTATAGACTTCTCAAAATGTTTTTAAATGAATAAAACACCTATTGTTACAAGAAATCAAAGGTTAATGAAAATAAAGATCTAATTTTTTACCCACACAAGTTCACAGACTCCCTGAAATCTATCCATGGACAGATTTAAAAATCCACTGCCAATGTAAATATTTTGTTTGCATTAATAAAGGGCTTAATTCAAGCAAAGAACTGGCCTGTTCCTCAATTTACAGCTGCCAGGTATTATCTTGATGTAAAAAATTTTTCTAATGAAATAAGAAAATTGATATCATAATCTGGTTTGATTACTAATATGTATAGATACTTTGACATAAATATTACACTAGACAGAATGTCAACTCGAGTCAAGAAAATGTCTTGTTTGTAGCTGAAGTAACCTGAAAGAAGTGAAATTCAAATGCCACAAACTTTTTTTACCTTTTTGTATTTTAGCAAGATGTCTGTCACAGTCCCACCAAACCGAACAGTTTTTTTTGGTGGAGAACTGAGGAAGTCCTTCTCCAATGCAAGCACATCTGAAATTCTGAAAAGCAAAAATCCAAGACATTAAGGCATTGAAATAGAGAACAATGCAGGCCATTAAAAAGCCAAAACATTCTCATTAATTTCCTCACTAAATAATAAAATAAAACCTAACCCTTTTTTAGGTTATACATGTACGATCATGTTAAAAATATTTCCACATTAGTCATGTTGTGAAAGAAGAATCAGAACAAAAGGGAAAAACCATGAGAAAGGAAAACAAATGAAAATAGTATGCTTTAATCTGTATTGAGCCTCCATAGTTCTTTCTCTGGATGCGGATAGCATTTTCTACCATGAATCTTTTCGAATTGTGTTATATCACTGGATTGCTAAGAAGAGTTAAATCTATCATAGCTGATCATCTCACACTGTTGCTGCTACTGTGTATGACATTCTCCTGATTCTACTCACTTCACTCAGCATCAGTACATGGACATTTTCCCAGGTTTTCCTGAAATCTACCTGCTCATCATTTCTTATAACACAACAGTATTTCATTACATTCATATACCACAACCTGTTCAGCTATTCCCCACTTATGGGGATCCCCTCAATTTCCAATTCTTTGCCACTACAAAGAGCTACTATAAATATTTTTGTACATGTAGGTCCTTTTTCCTTTTTTATGATCTCTTTGGGATACAGACCTAGTAGTGCTGTATCAACGGGCATGCACAGTTTTACAGACCTTCGGGCACAGTTTCAAATTGCTAACTTTAAAGAAAATAAAACAAGAAGCAATTTGAAGAAAGAAAACAAAAAAATGTAAGTCATTCAAAAATTCTTAAAAATTTAATTGTTTTAGTAAAGCAGGCATTCTTTTTTTTTTTTTCCTTGGAGGGGGGAAGGCAGGGCAATCGGGGCTAAATGACTTGCCAAGATCACACAGCTAGTAAGTATAACAAATGTCTGAGGCTGGATTTGAACTCAGGTCCTCCTGACTCCAGGGCCAGTGTTCTATTCAGTGCCTCCTACCTGCTTCTAGGAAGGCATTCTTTTAAAGAAAAAGAAAGCCCATTGCACTCTCTGTACAGAAAACATCTAGGTAGCCATTCAAATTCAATTAACATTTTCCTCAACAACCTCAGTGCTGAAAGGCAATAAGGACAGAAGAGGAGGATACAGAATCACAGGCCTCAAGGATCATATACAATTTAGTAAGGGGTGGAGACACAGAAGAACTATAATAACCACTGGAAAAGTAATTTGAAGGCGCTCTTATGGATGAATAGATAAAGAGAGAGCCCTGAAGCCAGAAGACCTGTGTTCAGGTCCCACCTCTGCCTGGGCAAGTCAGTAAACCTCTCATGGCTCTGTCTAAACCAACTCTATTAAGTTGCAAAGAGACGGCAGACTGCATTAGCAGAGGATATTTCCTCACCTGAGATTCCCTATAGTAATGAAATTTCTTTCTCTCTCCTTCCCAAGTCTCATCAATTTACTCACAAGATACTACCCATGTTTTTTGCCTCTTGCCTGAACTATTGCAATATCCACTTAATTGGTCTCCCGGTCTCAAATCTGTCTTTTCCTTTAATACATATTGGCCCCCATAAAGGTACCAAAGTGACTTTCCTAATGTGTAATTGCACATGACCATGCCATTCTCCTACTAAAAAACTATTCATTATCCTATTACTTTTACCTCTAGTCAAATACAAATATCTGTTTAGTACTTAAACAGATTTAAAATTTAAAAATTAAAAATTTAATATTTAAAACTCCTCACAACCTGGACCCAAACTAGCTTTTCAGATTTATTACATTATTCCCCTCTCTACATTTTACAGTCTAACCTAACAGGACTTCTTACTGGTTATTTTTTATGGCTGTTCCTTATAAAACATTCAGTGCCTCCATACAGGCACTGTATTTGAAATTCCTTCCTTCCACATCCATGACTCTCAGAATCCCTAGTTTCCTTCAAAACTCAGATCAAGAGCAACTTTCTATATAAAGCTTTTTCATGACTGCCCCCTCCCCAACCCACCTACTTGGCCTTGCCCTTTCCTCCTCTCCCCCCAAAAGCAGGGTGTGCATATATGCTTTGAGAGGTTATGTGGCATAGTGAACAAAGAAGGGGCCAGCTCTGGATGCAGAAGACTTGGTTTCCAGTCCTACCTCTGAAACACACTTGATGTGTGACCCTTTGCAAGTCACATAACCTCTAGGCAATTCTCCAAGACTGAACTGTAGAAAAAGTGCCAGCCTGCATAGGTGGAGGAGAAATTTCACTCAATATTTATTATGCCCCCTACTATGTTCCAAGCACTGTATTTCTCATCTGGAAAGTTCTCTAAGTGTATTACTGTCACAAGTATGGTTGCTATCATGTGTACATGACAGTATATTATATATACATATATATTTGTATACACCTATACAAATACACACATACACATACAAACAGAAACAAGCTTAAAATCTCTGCGAGGACAATATATACAAGTTTAAACACTCTTCTATTCTGTAGGTGAGGTATGATTTTATTGCTAAATAGTATGACAGTTTCAGTGACAACTGTTCAAACATTAAGTTCCATTATAGAATACCAGTAAGCTTCTGGCTTCAAGACTGGTAGTACTTCTTGTTCCTTCGCGTCCTACTCTTTTGACTCCATTTGGGGGTTTCTGGGCAAAGATTCTGGAGTGGTTTGCTTTTTACAAATGAGGAAATTGAGGCAAACAGGGTTCAGTAACTTGCTCAGGGCTGGGCTAGAGGCAGGTCCCGCATCTCACCACCTAGCTGCCCTATATTAAATTCTATGGCACAGCAAATACAGACATTCTCCGTTCTCATGCACTGAAACACTATTTATAACAACATCGTGGACAATGCTTAATATTGGTATACATATATACGTGTGTATACTTTTATATGCTGTCTCCCCAGAGAGACTCTTAAGTTTGTTGAGGGATGAAGGTCTATTTCATTTTTATTTTTTGTGTCCCCAGCGCCCACCACAGTGACCCGGACACAGTAAGCGCTTAATCGATGCTTTTTGATTCAAGAGGGATCACCGGCCCTTTTAGGGATCGGACGTGGATGCGCGGGGGGTTAGGGGGGAAGGGGTGGTCGGGGCTGGGAGAGACGGACAGGGTCGCCAGGACCGCTCATAAGAGAAGCCACAACAACGGGCGTTAGGGGCTAGAGAACGCCCGGAAGCCCTCCCCGCGCCGTGGAAGAAGAGGAAACTCCGGGGAGGCGACTCACAGGCTGAAGCTTGCAGGCCAGCCCCCAGCTCCAGAGCCTCGAAGCCCTCTCACCGATCCAAAGTCTCCCGTTTCACCCGCAGGTCCCGTCAGCTCGGCCTGGCACCCTACAAGGACCTCCCCGCCCCCCAACCCGACGCTCTCGATTCAAACCTAGCGGGTCACCCGGCACCCCCAGGCGGGAAGGACAGCGGACCCCACACCCTTACCGGGTCCTCGAAGCTCCCGGAGCCTTGACTGCGGAACCCAGGGCTGGCCCAGCGCCGGCAGCTGTCCCGTCCCTGGGAAGCCGCGTGTGGAGCAACGGGGCCGCCATGAAAACAGCTGAGCGATACGACTGTTTGCCCCGGAAGTGGTGTTCTGCTCGTCTCGGCCCGAACTCGGAACTTGACTCGCTAAACTCCTCCCCTTCCACGTGCTCCCGTTCAGTCCAAGGAGCCACGAGGGACGGCCTCGGAGAGAATGCGATCTTCCGGGCTAGAGCGTCCGGTACACCTCGACTTGGCCCACCCCGCGGGGCGGGGCGGAGAGCAGTTGCGTTGCTTCCCTTAGTGGCTGGGCGGACGGGCCCGATCTGGGTGGGTGGGATGGATTGGCTTAGGGCGGGATTGATTGGCTGAGGGCGGGGCGGCGAGAGCTCTGCTCCCGGAGGGGCGGGAGCTGCCGAATGGAAGCTACAGTCAACCTGTAGGAGCGACTGGTACAAATTCCTCGCAACTGAGTCAAGACAGCAAAACCAGAAAAAAGACCTAGATCTAAAGCCCGAAGAGGTCTTAGATGCCAGAGAGGCCAGCCTTCTCCTTTTTCAGATGAGGAAACTGAGCCTCAGGGTGCTTAAGTGACTTGCCCAAGCACAGCGGTTTAACTGCATGAGTGGGATCTAACCCTTTAATTTTACAGATGGGGAAACCGAGACCCAGGGTGTTTAAATCGCGCAATGCACAACGATTGGAAAAGACTCCGAGACTACCCTCTCCAACGCCCTCCCTCCCCCGCGCATTTGAACGCTATGTCATCATAATGACCAATCCTGAATCCGCAGATGAATTGAGAAAATGTATCTCTCTTTTCTTTGCGAAGATGGGGCAGTAGGAGGATGTGGAACATTGCCAGGGTGTTTTGTTCAGTTTTGCTGACTAGAACTTTTTCTGTTTTTAAATAATCTTACTACCGAGGACTGATAGCTGGGTAGGAGAGTTAACGACGGAGGAGGGATACATTTGGGAAATAAAGGTGATGTAAACACAAAATAAACGGATAATCTTTGAAAAGAACAACAAAAAGTTAACCCTAAGCCAGAAAAGTGTCATTGCTTGTATTCTGATATGGAAATAAAGGCATCATCAGGGCAGTCTTGAACTGGGACATTTGAGGGACAGGCACCAATTAGAAGGGTTCCAACCTCAGTTCTTTACAATTTTTGTGCTCTATAGCAATCTTAAATTCAATCAGTGCAGAATTCTTGATAGGGCTTTGGGCAAGATGCTCTCAAGTGAAAGGGGAGGAGGGAAAAGAAAGGAGGTCAGCAGAACTGCACTCTCCTATCCGGGAAGTCTCTCCTCAGTCTTTGGAATAAACAAGCCTTTTGAGTATTATCTGTAAGAGATCAGTACTTCTCATACTTTTTTTTTTTTTTATCTCAGGACCTTTAAAAAATTGAGCCTCTTTCCAAAGAGCTTTTATTTATGGGAATTGTATCTATCAATGCTGTTTTAGAAATAAAGACATTATTTTGCAACTAGTTTTGACCTTGCAGAACCCCTGAAAGAGACCAGGGATCCCTGCATCACACTTTAGAACCATTGGCTCCGAGGAAGTCTATGGAACCTGCCAACGTCTTTTATTTATAAAATCTGTCCTTTATTGGTGGAATGCTCCTGGTGGGCTAGACTCCACATGCAATGTCTCCCCCTTCCGTTCACCGAGAACATCCTAGTCATTAAAGAGTTTAACATTAGTTAAACTCTCTTGGGGAGAAGGTACAGGACCAATTGGAAAGCATATTATTTTAGAAGGACCGTTGTATGAAAAGAACCCAATCTTAGCTGCATTTCTTAATTCTCTGTGTAAATATTATCCCCATTTCCCAAATGAAGAAACAGGCTCAGAGAGAGGTTGTGACTTGCCTAAGGTCACATAATTAGCTTAAATTCCTGCATATGGGTATACCATATTATCCTTGGCACACTTGAGTAAAGGCAGCCTCCCAGACTCACTTGGGTGCTGCCTTCTTTGTTGTTGTTGTTCAGTTGTTTCAGTTGTGTTCAACCATTTGTGACTCCATCTGGGGTATTCTTGGCAAAGACTGGTTTACCATTTCCTCCTCCAGCAGATTAATTTTGTCTGTCAATT
This sequence comes from Pseudocheirus occidentalis, assembly GCA_028646575.1. Lineage (NCBI taxonomy): Eukaryota > Metazoa > Chordata > Mammalia > Diprotodontia > Pseudocheiridae > Pseudocheirus > Pseudocheirus occidentalis. The sequence goes on along the minus strand of CM053599.1, from coordinate 140,337,344 downwards.
GACAGCTAGGAAGTCTTTGAGACTGGATTTGAACTCAGGTTTTCCTGACTCTAGACCCATAAACTGCTTTTATCTTTTAAGTCTGGGGAATGGCAGTATGTGGGGAAAGGCAGTGTGTCACTATATATTAATTATCTGGGTTGGGAGGGGTGAAGAATATCTAAGTTGCTCAGTGGCCTTCTCCTTGAGTGACCTTTCTGACCCAGGTGTGATTGCTGTTGTTCAGTCATTTCAGTAATATCTGACTCTTTCTGACCCCATTTGGGGTTTTCTTGGCAGAGATACTAGAGTAGTTTTGCCATTTCTTCCTTCAGCTCATTTTACAGAAGAGGAAACTGAGGCAAACAGGGTTAAATGACTTACTGAGGGGTGCACAGCTATTAAGTGTCTGAGACCAGATTTTTAACTCAGAAAGATGAATCTTCTTGACTCCAAGCCAAGCATTGTATCCATCCATCACCTACCTTCCCCACCACCTACCTTGCCCTATACCTAGCTCGTGGTATGGTGTGGAGTACTAAATGCTTGTAGTATCTCCTTTTACCACGAGAGGGAGCTCAGCCTATCATTTGTTCATTCTCATTTTTTCCTGTAGTGTCTCTTTGTTTACCCCTATAGGGTTTTCTTAGGAAAGATACTGAAGTGGTTTGCCATTTCCTTCTCCAAATGAAGAAACTGAGGCCAAGAGGGTTAAGTAATTTGCCCAAGGTCACACAGCTAGCAAGTATACGAAGCTAGATTTGAACTCAAAAAGATGAGTCTTCCTGACTTGAGATCTTGCACTCTGCTACCTAGCTGCCTTCAGCCCCCTGCCTACACTATTCCTAGACTGTTCCCCCACTCCCATAGCCACCAAACTGCAGGTAAGCAAGTTCATACTTTAGCTAAGGTATGATAAAAGAATAGATCTCAAAATATCAGGAATATAGAATCTGTGGGGAGAAGAATTCTTCCCTGAATGTGGAATCTCCTTCTCTCAGTCAATAATTCCATAAATCCACAGGACTTAGGTATTCACTATACACAAAGCTTATTGAACATAGCAAAAATAAAAGGGGGAAAATGTTGTGTTTCTACATGGAACCATCCATTTCCAACTATCTTCCAAATACCTCCTATTTATCTTCCCAGTGCTTTCAGAGTTCAGGGGAACAGTCCCAAAACAACCCACTCAGACATAGAGTGTATGTCTGGGATTCGATCTCAGGGTCAGAGAATCAAGGGAAAGGGGTGAGAAGTAGAGTGAAATACAGATCTCTCCACTCACTTACATAGCTGCCAGTCTCACTCCAAGGTATGACTCTTCTAAGCAGCACAGATTTCAAAAGTTTTGCCTTCAGGGGAACCCTGGTCGTGATCTTGGCTCTTTCTTTATTGGTTCTAAACATAGGCAGAATGAGTCTTGACCTCAAACTGTCATAACCCAGCGATCCGACTCCTCATACCAGGTGCTGGAAATTACCTAGAAAGAAGGATGTTTGGTTATCCAAGTCAAAAGAAGGAAGAGGACACCAGACCCCAGAACGTGTGTGTATGTGTGTGTGTGTATACATCTCATACTTCCTTACTTCCCTTCACTCAGAGTCATATAACTTCCCAACTGGAAACTTCTGACACCCTTTGGATCCTCACCAAGAAAAATCATCACTACAGCAACACCCAATAAATACAGGTGTCCTGACTCCAAGACCAGCATTCTTTCAATTATACCATACTGCTTCTCTAGTAGGTCAGTGTAAGATAGTGTAACTTCTGGAGGACATTTCTAACTCCAAGATAGCATGGAAATGGCTAATTATGAATAACATAATTGGGCAGTGCCCTAAAAAGACAACCCTGGGCTGTGTATGTGGAGGGAGACATGATGCCCGATTGTCTGAGGGAATACTGAATGGGAGGCTGTATACTTGCTGTAAGGGATTTACTTGAGTTGGTTGCTGAGACACTTGGGAGAAGAGAGGGAGAGAATAATGAACTGGAATTGTCAGAGATGTAATCTTATATGGAAAGCTGATCTCCCTAGAGCTTACAACTTTAGACACTACTGAGAGAGGACCTCCCCTGGATAAGATGTTCTCTCTCTTCTCTCTCTGTCTCTGTCTCTGTCTCTGTCTCTGTCTCTGTCTCTCTCCCTCCCTCCTCTCTCCCTTCCTCCCTCTCTACTTTTCTTTCTCTTTCTCTCCCTCCCTCCTTCTCTCTTTTCCTCTCTCCTTCCCTCTCCCCTTTCCTCCTTCCTCCCTCTCTCCTCACACCCAGCTGAAAAGTTCAGTGATGCTTCCGTATTCTAATGTGTAGAACTTTTACAATTTTGTTTACTGTTCAGCCTAGATAAATGGATTTACTCATTATTTGCTGTTTGAAGTGGAATTTGATGAAAGCATTGTTTGGTGGAGAAGGGCTAAGCTGGTGAGTATAAACTAAAAGCAATGCTAGCAATTAGGGAAGGAAGCAAGTTTCATTGTTCCCCTAAACAGGAAGCATTTAAAGGATGACAGATAATTCTAGTCCAATACCTTTCTTGGAGATGGGAGATCAGCCACTCTCTAAAGTCCTGGACACTGCTTACACCTCCTTAGAACTAGATTGGGGTGGGAGGGGTGTGTGTGCAGGCTCAATTCTTCTACTCTCTGCAAAGATATATCAGATTGAAGAGTTGTGGGGAGAGGGCTGTGTCTGAGTGGGTGTTTCTGAGGGATATCATATAATATCATATAATCCCTCCCGGGTTCTTGTCTAGAAAGAATTTCAAATAGGACCCAAGCTATCTTTTTGGCCAAGTTACAAAGTTTATTGATATGCTGGCTTAGTAGCAAGCAGAAGAAATAAGGGGGACCTGCAAAGTACAGGGATCTAAGGTAGAGTTATAAAGTTTTACGCTCTGCAGCAGGCAGGAAAAGGTTAAGGGATAACCTGCAAAGAGCTGAGGCTTGACTGACAGTTCTTATAACCCTAGAACTGTCAGTCAAAGGCTAATTATGCTAACTAGGTGGGCAAAGGTGGAGTTAGGGAGGAGTTTGGGAGGAGTTTAGGAGTGGTTAGTACTTAAAGGGACATGCATTTTTTAAATCAACTGCACATGCAAATCACCCACAATTCACTGGTAAATCCCCCTAAGGGGGGCTATAGGGAGGTGTGGTTTGGAGCTTGAAACATCACTAAGTTACTTTTGGTTAAGGATAGATGAGCTATGTCCAATATGGCTGTTTGGGAAGACAGGCTTGATTGTTTCCAAGTCTGGGAACTAGACTGATTAGGGATTCAGAAGGTACCATATTGAGATGGAGTTATCTCTTTTATAATGTTGCTCAAGGCTTTTGGGTGCAGCTGGCCACTTAGAACAAAGGGGCTATGCATTTCTCTAAAGGTTTGTTTATAGAATACTTATTGAAGCTTGTTTCTAGGCAGACTTGCTAGCTAAGGGTAAAGACTTTTAGGCTGGGGGAAGGGAGAGGCAGGGGTTTATGCCTTTATGTCTGAGGGAAAGTGTGACTTTTACAACATAATTGCACAGGCTTGTTACAAACTGATGTTACATACATAGGTACCCGAACACAAATGAGATTTTACAAACTGAGATTACAGACAAAAGCATCATCCCAGACCGCATCAGTTTTTCCAATGAGATATTTCACATTGCTTTCTGTTTTTTCATTTGTTTGGATTTGTTTTATGGAATTTTGATTTCTCATAAAGTCATTAGCTTCCATTTGCTCCACTCTAATTCTCTAATTAATGAATTCTATGAATTAATTAACTAATTAATTCACTCTAATGAAGGGATTATTCTCTTCAGTGAGCTTTTGAGATTCTTTTTCCATCTGGCAAATACAGCTTTTTAAAGCATTCTTCTCCTCATTGGCTTTTTGGGCCTCTTTTGCCGTTTGAGTTAGTCTATTTTTAAGGTATTATTTTCTTCAGTCAGGTTGTTGACCCGCTTTTCATCTTCTCTCATCTTCTTTCATCATTCTTATTTTTCTTCCCATTTTTTCTTCCACTTCTCTTACTTGATTTTCAAAATTCTTCTTGAGCTCCTCCATGGCCTGTAACCAGTTTGTATTTTTCTTGGAAGTTTTTGATGCAGGAGTTTTGACTTCATTGACTTCTTTTGGTTTCATGTTTTGATCCTTTTTGACCCCCAAAAAGGACTCTATGGTTTGATTGTACTTCCTCTGCTTGCCAGCAAATTATTTGACTTTTGAGCTGTTTGCCACAGTAGAACTCTGCTTCCAGAGTGGAGAGAGCTATGCCTTAAATCACTGGTGTTTTTGCAAATGTTGTCAGAGCTATGAGGAAAGTGCTCTCTCTACATACACCCCAAGCTCTGGCGTACTGGCCACACACCTCAGGATCACCACCCAAGACTGAATCTAGATCCAAACAGGTCAAAGCAAAAGCAATTACCCTCTGAATGGTCACACTTGGTCCTCTTATGATCTACAGGCAGGGAGCTCCAGAGGCACCCATGCAACCACACAGCAGCAGTTGCAGCCACTGCACCTCTACTGCCTCTTGCCCTGGGGGAAGGGGCTGAACCACACTCTTTTGTCACCCAGTTCCAACAGAGTTCCCCACTGACCTTTTACTTTCTCTTTGGAGTTAATGGGTTGAAATGTCTGGAAACCACTACAGTTGTCAGTGATTCACTCTCCTGAAGTCAACTCCAGCTGGTCTGTGCTACTGGTTGGGGCTGCCCCAGGTCTCTGACCTTGCGGCTCACGCGGGACTGTGCTCAGCTCCCAGCTAGATGTGATAGACCCTTCTTGTTGGCTTGCCAGGCTGCCTTCATCGGGAGATTTGTTTCTCTCTGTCACTTTGTGGGTTCTGTAGCTCTAAAATTTGTTTAGAGTCATATTTTACAAGTATTGGAGGTGGTTGGGATGGGAACTCAGACAGATTCTTGCTTTTATTCTACCATCTTGGCTCCACCCTGAGTGAATTATTTTTAAAAAGAGAAGCAAAAGGAAATTCAAAAGGGACACAGACAAGCAAGGCAGTGTGTAACTACTGTGTTAAATGTAATATTGTTGTTATTCATTCAGTCATGTCCAACTCTTTGTGACCTAATGGACAAGCATGCCAAGCCCTTCTGTCCTCCATTATCTCTCAAAGTCTGTCCACATTCATGTTGTTGTTTCTATAACACTATCTATCCATCTCATTCTGTGCCATCCCCTTTTACTTTTGCCTTCATTCTTTCCCAACATCAGTATCTTTTCCAATAAGTCCTGTCTTTTCATTTTATGACCCAAATATGTAAGTTTCAGCTTTAGTATTTGACTTTCCAATGAATAGTCTGAATTATTTTAAGTATTGACAGATTTGACCTCTTTGCTATCTAAGGGACTCTCAAAAGTCTTTCCAGCACCACAATTTTAAAGTGTTGATTTTACAATGCTCAGCTTTCCTTATAGTCCAGCTCTCTTAGCCATACGTTGCTATTGGAAAAACCAAAGCTTTAATTATACTGACCCTCATTGGCAAGGTGATATCTCTGCTTTTTAGTTTGTTGTCCAGATTTGCCATGGCTTTTCTTCCAAGAAGTAAGCATCTTTTAATTTCATGGCTGCACTCATGCACAGTGATCTTTGAGCTCAAGAATATTACAATAACCTTCTAATCAGTCTCCTGCCTCAAATCTCTTCCTGCTTCTCACAAAGTTATGTTCCTAAAGTACAAGTCTGACCATGTCATTTCCATACTCAATAAATTCCAGTGGAGTTCTATTACTTTTATAATAAGCTATAAGCTCTTTTGTCACTTGAAGCTTTTTACAATTTACCTTTGCAGTCTTTTTACTCATTTACTCCCATCTATGCACATAGTCCAGCCAAACATGTTCCTCAAACATGACATTCCATCTCCTGGCTGTTGCCATACCTAAAATAACTCTTCAGCCTCTCAGAATTTCTAGTTTTCTTCAAATATTCAGCTTGGGTGCTACCTCCTAGATGAAACCTTTTCTGGTTCCCTCTGCTACTATTTCCTTCCCCCTTGACCTTACATTTATTTTGTACATATTTAGATATATACAGATTGACTCCCTCAGCTAATTGGTAACCTCCTCAAGAACAGAGACTATTTCAATTTCCTTTTTGTATTCCCAGCACAGTGCCTCCCCCATAGTAGATGCTTAATGGTTGTTGATGGTATTGCCATCAACAGAAATAGGGATTTTAGAAGGAGGGGCAAGGTTTTTTGAAAAGTATTTTATAAATGTAAGTCATCATTATTAGTCTGAATTGTAGGTGAATGGTTCCAGACATAGGGTAAGGATTTCCAAAGGTGACATTTTTAGATTTTTAAAGTATAATGTAAAAATAAGCGGTATTGTCTAAAGTCCTCTGCCTGGCTTTCATTGTCCTCCATAATCATTCCCTACCTTATCTAGACAAACCAAATTTTTCACTACTCTTCAAATTGTATTCTCTCTTGTTTGGGGGCAGGTCTTTAATTTATCCCTTTCCTTAGCTTTGTGCCAGAGCTATGCTTTATACCCATTGTGCTTTTGACTGAGATGGTTGGCCCTGCTTGTCTCACCCTGAGTCACCCAGTTTCCACTTCCTCCTCTCTCTCTTTTCTCCCCCAGCTCTAGATCTTCAAGAGCCTCTCTGGTATCTCAGAACAGGGTGCTAAGAATCTTAGAGTTCTTGGATGCCCAAGATATCCTGTTCTATGTGTTACTGCTTTATTTGTTCATTGTTTGGGTTTTTATGGCTCAGAGTGAGTGTAAATAGCAATTGTTTCTGGTCTGGCCAGAAAGTCTGAGGGTCCTCCCCTCCCAGAATGATCCTTTTGTGAAGGCAAACTAGGTAATCTTTTGTTTCGCTTCTTACCTAGTCTTTAACTACCAAATGGACTTTGTCTCAGACAAACTGAGACCTGGGAAAGACCGTGGCTTAAAAAGGCCAAGGTCCCCTACTATGTCCAGGGCCATCACCAGTTATCTTGACTGATGTCTTGACACTGGACTCCAATGACATCACCCTGCTGATGTCATTGATCCTCTTTGAGAATGAAGTATGAACAACAACAGCAAGCTTCCCAGCACTTCCAAGGTTTCTACCCTGGAGATTTCTGACTACCCTAAGGGCTTTCTCAGGGTGTTTTCTACTCTCCCTGCCTCAGGACATAAAGTCTTGGAGGCCTCACATGTCCTTGGAAGTTTCTGGTTGTACTGTGAGATTGTCCTGCCCTGGTGCTACTGAGTCCTCTCTCCTGACCTTGAGCTTCTGACTGACTGCTTGTGCAGTTCTAGGAAGGAAAAAGTCTCTTTTGTCTGGTTTCTTGTTTGGTTTCTTAATCATTATTTGGTCTGGTGAAAACTACAGTTTTGCTGGAGTGGTCGCATGAGAGCTGGTGGTATATGTCCCATCCAGCCATCCTGGCTGGAAGTCTTTGAGTGGAATCTTGCAGGATCATACCAGAAGTATACATTTTAAAAGTAATAATTTAATCAGGTTTAAAACAATTACCAAAGGAATAGAATGAACACTTTCTATACCCAGTAAACCCAGGGGATTCATAGCTCCTCCTTGAGCAAATACTAAGGGAAGCTCTAGGAACATAATTCCCCTCCAACCCCATGCCTCATTTTAAGGTGGAAAATCTGTCTATTTTGCTAATGCACAGAATGAAGAAAAATAAGTTGTGCAGTGCTTTTCATCTCTCTGAACCTGCTGGCAGCTCAGTCAGCTTGGTCACGGATAGAGGTCCTTTCTGTCTCTCTTCATTCTCAGTGGCAGGGAAGAAGCTTCCATGGCTGACTGTTACCTAGCTTTTGTACACTGGGCAACATCATAAATGTTTTGTCTATGAGACTCTGTTTCATTGATGTCCCTTGATCTAAAATCTACATCTTCAGCCGCACAATTCCTGGGGAAAATGAAGTTCTGGGAGGAGAGGGTGAGTTCTTAATAAACAGTAGTATTTTAGGCTTGGGTATTATGGGGAGCACTTAGAAAGACCCTTTGAGGTCATCTAGGCCCACACTGTAATTTCAGAGCTAGGAAATTGAGGCTTGGAGAGATGACGTTACTTGCCCAAGGTCATACAGTTACAGCATAATAATGTGAATTTAGGGTCTATGACTTCATCCAAAGCCAGCAATTTGTCCACTGCCCCACATATGGTACATTTGTAACGCTTTTCCTACTAAAAAATTAAAAAAAAATCCCAGTTATCAAATCAATCATCTTTTAATTTCTTATAAATACAACAAAATAGAATGGGAAGGGGCAGGCTTTTTCTTGTTTTTCCTTTCTTTTTCTCCACGGAGCACTTTACGTGCCTGCCTTGTTCAACAGCTGACTCTCCTGCACCAAATCTATTGGCTCAGAGTCTTTTCTCCTCAGATAATGATTCTTGATTCTCCCTCTTAATCATTTTAAACAATAAGTTTCTAAACACTTTCTTTATATACTAACTTCCCTTCCCCTTTACCACGTGTAATCTTTTAACATCTCTAAAGATATATATTTTAAGGGGTGGTGACTATGTTACTGGTTGTATTAGTCCAATTGTATTACTATATTGGACAACCAGCTCTCTGGTGGGGTGGGGGGCATGTGTAACAGACACATTTTAAAATTTAGTCTGTATTATTAACATTTATTTTCTCCATCACTTTCTTAAGTCGACTATCAACAAAACAATAAATCAAGCCCTAATTTGTAACATTTGCTTATTTCCACAGTGTAAATTTAAGTCGCCTGAGTATGAAAAAAAGTATGAAAAAAAGGGAAAAGAACTTATATGTTCTAAAATATTTATAGCGGCTCTCTTTGTGGTGGCAAAAACTGGAAATTTTGGGAATATCCATCAATTGGACAATGACTAAACAATGGTATATGATAATGATGAAATACTATTGTGCTATGAAAAATTATCTTGATGATTAAAAAAACATGTAAAGACATGCAATAAATAATGAAAAGCAAAATGAGCAGAAACAAGGGAATGCTGTATACAGTAATTACAATATTGTTTTAAGAAAAACTATTATAAATACCCAAATTGACTTCAGAGGACCTATAAAGGAAGATGCTATCTTCATCCCAAGAAAAAACTGATAACTAGAAGTATGTATAGGATGATTTTACATACATATGTATATATATACATATATACACATGTCTGTCTGTATGTATGTATATACATATATATTTATACATATTTATGTCTAATGCTTGCCATCTTTAAGGCAGGAGAGAGGGAAGGGAACAGAAAAAAGAAAATTATATAACTTTATTAAATATTTTAAAGGAAAAGCAAGTTGTACATAATAGATTTGCAGTTTCTTGTTCAGTTCTCTTTTTTCCTATTCTACTTTGTTATGGAAATGTTTGTTTTATTTCTTAAGTTCAGAATCTAAATAATTATTTATTTAAAAAAAAGACAAAAAACCAGGTAACCTGCCCTGAAATTTTGACAATTGACTCTCCAGCAGGTATGAGTTGGCTCCAGCACATCCCTGTATTTATACCCTCATGAAATATTATACATTAAGATATAATTCCTTATTAAGAATTATGTAGTAGGAAGTTTATTGGACTCAGGAAAACTGGGTTCTAGTCCTATGCTCCACTAAATGATCTCCAAAATTCTTTAATTAATCGTTAACAAGTGACCAAGGTTCATATTTATTATTTCTGGAGTATGCGTTGAGTTGTATCACAAAGTAAATACAAAGCTTACAGAATATACACTACACACAAGCCTGGAGGTAAGTCAGGAGGAGAGAAAAAGGCAAATCTCCCTCAAGAATTAACTGGGTAGGTTGCCAGCAGTCACCTTTGAGCTTAGAAAAACCTAGGAGCAAGCCTGATGCAGTGTTTCTTAACTAACAATGTGCCCAAAATGTTATGTCTAACACTCATGCTATTCACATACTTCTAATAAGAATGTAGAAATACGCAAAACTTCATTGCGAAAGCAATAAATATAATTCTAAACCTTAGTTCTGCAAAAAATTTTTTAAAGATTTCTAATAGTTTCTAAAAATGTTTTTTTTATAGAATTTGAAGTGTCTTGAATTGAATATTGTATTCAGTCAAGGTGTGGTACACATTTCCATAAAAAAGAAGTAAAATGAGAAGTTTCTGTTTTTTTCATTAAGTCAAGGTGAGCATATCATGTAGCTGAGAGTTGTACTGTATCACTTGAGATTGACCAATCACAAATGGTCTTAGAAACCACTTCTATTTATTCAAGATAAAACCCAATCACATGTGTACCAATTAACTATTGAGAGATAAGAAATGTTGTAGGATCCTAGATGGAGCTGAATATCGAGTAAAAATCTGTATATGTCCTTTATGTGCCTTAATGTTTTAATTTCTAGATATCAGAATATATATGTAGAGGTATATATACACATACACATATACATATCTCACACACACACACACAGAATTATTGATTTGAGACTGGGTTTCCCTACTTTACCCATGATGGAAGTAGAGTCGCCATTTGTAGGACCCGCCCCAATAGTAAATAGCACAGAAGCTTTGACCTGTTCCATCTTTCCAACTTGAACCAGTTAGCCCCTCCTTTGGCAGGTTGGTGACCTTCCACTTCCCATAGGCTCGCCATATTTGTGCTAGAATTAGTACAGAAAACTCATCTCCTTTAGTTTTACTGCAGCTTAGCACTTCTTAGGTCAAGTAGTCTACCACCTCAGCCTCCCCCCACAGCAGGGCTCACAGGACTCATTCCCTGCCCCCCCCAGCCTTCTCTATATCTATTAACAGTTAAGCCCTTGTTCTTTAGGGTTGTGGGACCATCATACTTGATTACAACTTAAAACCTACTTTATGTTTTCCAAGTATATTTTCAATATAGAAATTGAAATCTAAAATAAATATATGGCACAGTGGAAATAGGGCTGGGCCTGGAGTAAAGAAAGAACTGAGTTCAAGTCAGACCTCAGATCCATACTAGCTGTGTGACCCTGGGCAAGTGACTTAACCACTGCCTCAGTTTCCTCACCTATAAAATGGAAAATTAGTAGCACCTATCTCTCAGGGTTGTTGTGGAGATCAAATGAGATATTTGTAAATCATTTTACAAATCTTAGAGCATCATATAAACGTGCACTATTATTAATATTATCATCATGTTATTTTAAAGGACAAGTGATCCCATTGGTGTGTTCTTGACCAATACAGAGTGTGACCTACCCTGGCCTTCTTATCTTTCACAGTTCTTGTTTGTGCCCTTTCATAAGTTCTCCAAATTGATGGAGACTTCCTTCTTCTCAGTCTTTTATTGTTTTAAGGATATGAGAATAGTATTTAAGCTATTGTCCCTTGTTCTCCAATACATGCCTAGATCACCTCTTTTTCCAGTCATACCTATCCTCAATGAAGCATTTTACAACAATTTCCATATTCAAAATCACCTTAGTAATATGTACTCATTACTCAGAAAAATATGTCATCTACTTAATAACTTACTAGTTTAAATGCAGATATTTTTTAAACTAAGTACCTGCAATGTACTAGGCACTATAACATGCCTCTCCAACTTGAGTAGCTGTTTTCAAATTATCAATCACTTCTATACTCACAAATCAGTCATTTACACTGTCTACAGAACCAAATTAAAAACTGGCCTCGTAGTCAAACATTCTGACAGTAAAGTCCCAATCTATCTTTTCAGTCTTATCTTCTGCCACCTTAAACTACCATGTACACTAGCCAAACAAAGTAGAGAGAGAACTCCCAGTTGTTCAGAGCCCTGAATACTAGATGTTTGAAAGTTACCATGTCAAAGAGCCCACAGTATCTCAGTCTACTTGGGACCTTAGGCACTATATGGTCCAAGTCTTCATATTTTACATGAGGAAACTAAAGCCCAGATAAAGGAAATTATTTGTCCAGGGTCACACTGATGGCAAATAGTAAAGCTGGGGTTTTGAACCTCTTCTGACTCCAAATCCAGAGGGCTCTCTTTCTGGTCACTTAAAGGGTTTTTGAGTAAAGGCATGATTATGCATAATAAAGATTAGTTTGGAAGCAGCTTTGTAAAGGATGGATCAGAGGTGGCATAGAGTGGAGGCAAGATTTTTTAGGAGGCCACTGCAAATCATGGAGGTCGAAGGAGAAGAAGAAAGTAGGGGACAGATGCCAAGAGACATTACAGAAGTAGACTATGTAGGATTTGGTAATTAATAATTTGTAAAGAAGAGAGAAGAGCCAGAGAATATGCCAAAGTTTCAAACATGGGTGTCTGAGAGAACACTGATGCCATTGACAGTATAAAGAAAGTCAGAAAGAGAAATTGGTTTAGTGGAAAAGCTAGTAAGTTTGATTTTGGATATGTTTGAGTTTGAAGTACCAAACAACATGTAGGCAGAGATGAATGAATAAATGAAAAAAGTACTTATTAAGCATCTACTGTGTTCTACACATTGTGCAAGTGTAAAGCCAAACATGATTAGCTCTTCTGAGGACTGCTGCTATTAATAACTTTAAGAATTTAATGACATAGTATAGTGAACTCCATATAATACTATATAAACTAAAGTAAAACATTCAAGAAACTAAAGCACAAAACTCACAAGAACATAACAACTTATTACTAAAGTAGCCCCATCTTAAACAAAACATATCATTCAATAAGTCACAATCTCTTCAATCAATATAGAGTACCCAAATCAAGTCTTCTTTCATCTTGACTCCAGGCTGGCTTCCAGTCATCCTTAAGCCAATCATCCTTAAGGGGTAGTGGAAAGTATAAAGGCCATCCACAGCAAGTTACAATATCATCAGTCAGCACTGAGTACCCAAGTAAAGTCTCCTTTCATCTTAACTCTAGGCTGACTTCCAAACCCCATGGCTCCTCTTCCACACTCTCATCTCTTGCCTGGATTCACCCAACTGTTGCCTGGATTCACATGTAGGCAGCTCTCTACTCCTGTTCCATATGCAGCTCATAGGGAGTGCTCCACTCCAAGCTCTTCATAATTTATGTTTCCAGGAAAACTCAATAGGGCTACAACAGTATTTACACACATTGCTGGCACTATCTTCTCAATTCACTTTTTGTCTGAGAAATCAACACAAATCAACAAAATGCTTCTATCAGACAAAGTAACACAATTCAACAGAATGCTTCTATCTGACTAAGTAACACCAACACAGAACAAAAGACAGAACAACAGAGTGCCAACATAACAAAAATTCTCTCTCTTAGCTCTGCTTGGTTCCAGCTCATGCTAGAGCTTTTATCTGCTCTGCTCCTTTCTGTTCCACCCTTCTTGTTCTGCCCTTCCTGTTCTGCTCTTTCAGCAAGCTCCTCACACTATGGGCTCCATGTGATGATGTAAGCCCTATTGAGGGCAGGGAAGGTCTCCAGACTCCCTTAGGCCTATTAAGGGCAACACAATGTTTACTATTTCCAACAAAGACTTGACACAATCAAAGGCAAGTCTCAAAGGCATTTGAATGGCTGAAACAAGCAGCTAAGTACTACTTTGCTTCCCATTATAGAAAGTCCTATAGACAATTAGAGTTGTAGAGCCCAAGAATATTGGATCAGTTTTAGATCTGAAAGTCAACCTAAAAACCATCTTAATCTGATCCCCTTATTTTGCAGATGAGAAAACCTTTTAACCTCAGTGTCCTCATATATAGAATGAAAGGGCTAGATTAGATGACCTTTGAGGCCCCTTCCAACTCTGAAAAGGAATGGTTAAAGAGGACAACAAGGACTATGATGGAAAGCCAAGGGAAGAGAGGATATTTGAAGGAATGAGTAGTCAACAATGTCTAATTAGTTAAAGACTTAATAATATGGGAGTTATTGGTGGCCTTTGAGAAAGCAATCTCAATTAAATAGTAGATTTTGAACTCAGATTGCAAGAGGTAGAAGCACTAAATGGCAAAGCAGAGAAAAATTAGACACAGACAACTTTTTCAGTTTAAGAATGAGAGATGGTTCAGCAATTTAATTAGGTAGAAGGATGGAAGGCTTTTTTTAAATTATTTTTTTTAGTATTTGTATTTATTCTGCATATTGTATATTATATCCCCAGTGTTTAAGACAGTTCCTGGCACATTTATATTAAGTGCTTAATAAATTATCTATCTATATGTTCTATCTGTCTATATGCTTTTATATGTATATGTCTACCCTAAAAGAATATATCCATAATGTTCCTTAAGTGCAGTCTTTTTTTGCCTTTGATTTCCTGGCATATAGTATTCTGCTTGGTCTATAGAAGGAAGTTAGTAAGTTTCTGTTAATGGATTGATTTTCCCTCTAAAACCTCCCCTTCCTCCTATCTTCCTTTTTTCTGTTGATAGCACGACCATTTTCTCAGTTACCCAGTTTCAAACATCACTCATCCTTTACTTTTCCATTTCCTTCATCCCCAATATACAATTAAGATGCCAGGTCCTCCAAATATTTTACACCCAATGTAAAAGTCACTTTCCAACCTTATTTCTTGTTATCACCTGCTATCTGTTCTCATCTTTTCCCTCATCTGACGATGACTTTGTGTTTGCCATCCAGGATTCCTAGAATGAATTTTACCCTCCTCCTCTACCTATTAAGATACTTCTCTTCCTACAAAGCCTGACTTAGTTACTACGTCCTCCAACTGTGGCTGATCAGACCAATATGAGCTCAGAATGCTCCACCACAGATTGGGCACAAATAGTCCATGTGAACATTTGGGGTGGATTCTCCAAATTTGTGCATCCTGCATTTCCTTTGAGCTATTTCAATTCTGCCTTGCTCATAGAGCACAGCACCTTCTCTGATGTGAGCATGCCACGCTGAACAGTCCTGTGCCAGTGTCTCCCATGTCACACAATCAATTCCAGAGTTCTTGAGAGAGACCTTGAATGTATCTTTGTATTGCTTCTTCTGACCACCATATGAACACTTGCCCTGTTTGAGTTTTCCGTGAAACAGTCTTTTTGGCAAATGCAAAATTTTCATTTGAACATATCCAGCCCATCAGAGTTGCACTCTCTGAAGAAGAGTTTGAATGCTTGGCAGTTTAGTTTGAGTAAGGACCTCAGTGTCTGGTACCTATCCTGCCAGGCGATCTTTAGAATCTTCCTAAGACAATTCAAATGGAAGTGATTCAGTTTCGTGGCATGGCGCTGGTAGACTGTCCAGGTTTCACAGGCATACAACAATGAGGTCAGCACAATGGCTCTGTAGACCTTCAGTTTGGTATTCAGTTTAATACCTCTTCTTTCCCATACTTTCCTTTGGAGCCTCCCAAACACTGAGCTAGATCTGGCAATGTGTGTGTCAGCCTCATTATCAATGTGTACATCTCTGGAAAGTATACTACCGAAGTAAGTGAACTTATTTGTTCTCTTTCTTTGAGTGTGGATAACATCTTCCTTCATAAGTTCAAGCCTTTCCATATTCTTCTAAGTCTACCAACTCTTCATTTCCTACACTACAACAATATTCCAACCTTATGCTATCTAGTTACTTTAAATAGCCTAAGACAATATTGATTAATATGACTGACATATAGTGTTGTTGCCCTATTTTTCTCTTCTGATTAAATCTATTTTAGCTTTAAATCTGTCTGCAATCATAACTACCCATTTTCCCAATAAAGTCTACTCCTGATCTTTGTTCATGTGTATCTCTTCTTTCCTATCTCTCCTGAGTCCTCTACTTCACTTCTACCCACTACCTTGTCCTGCTCTTAATTTATCCCCCTCTGAAGATCCCTCCTTTATTATCCCCCCTGCTTTTCCCCTTATCTTCTTGTTTCTATCTGAATTTAGAAGATTTGTATAGCCTTCCAAATATATATGTTATTCCTTCTTTATCCTATCCCTGTTCATCTAGGTACCCTTTTATACCCCTCTTATTTTATTCCCTCACCCTCTTATTTCTTTATACATTTAGAAGACTTTTATTCACTTCTAAATGTATATATTGTTCTCTTTTTAACTCTCTCTTAACATCTGATGTGAGTAGGGTTCCCTCTAAAAATCCCTCTCCCCCTTCCCTATCCCCTTAGCCTTTTATTTCTTTCTGAATTTAGAAAACTTTCATACCTTTCTAGATATATATGTATTGTTATTTTTTTTTTTTTGCTTTCTTTATGGAGGGGAGAGGGTAGGACAATTGGGGTTAAGTGACTTGCCCAAGGTCACATGGCTAGTAAGTATTAAGTGTCTGAGGCCACATTTGAACTCAGGTCCTCCTGACTCCAGGGCTGGTGCTCTATTCACTGCACCACCTAGATGCCCCTATTGTTATCTTTAACATATTCCTGGTGAGAGTAAGGTTCCAGAACTACCAGTCCTCCTCCCCCATCTAATTCCTCCATGTCACTTCTTCCTCTCATATTTCATTTGTGCAAGATAATTACTCTTTTCCTAAATGGTTTTACTTTTTAGAATCATAGCATACCCAGTTCTACCCCAATCTTTCTTTCAAACTACCCAAGTACTAATAATAATCCTAGCTGTAAGTTTTCTATCTTCTCACATAAAAAGTAGTCTGTCCTTATTGAATCCCTTGTAATTAGTCTTTGATGTATACCTTATATTTCTCTTAGATCTTGTACATCAAATTTTCTATTAAGTTCAAGTTTTTGTCCAACAAAATTCTGAAAGTCTGGCAATTCATTGAATATCCATTTTTTTTTCATTCAGGATTATCCTTAACTTTGCTGGGTATGGTATTTTCAACTACAACCCCAAGAATTTTGCTCTTTGATATATATAGTTCTAAGACCTGCAGCCTTTAGAGTTGCCACTGTTAGGTCTTGTGTAATTCTAATTCTGTATCCACCATATTTGAACTGGGTTTTTTTTTTCCTAATTGCTAGCAATATTTTCTCTTTAAGCTGGGGGTTTTGGAATTTGACTATGATATTCCTGTAGGTTTTCCTCATAGGATTTCTTCCAGGTGATGATCAGTGGACTTTTTCTATTTCCATTTCCCCCTTTAGTTCTAATACTTCAGGACAATTTTTAAAAATTATTTCTTATGTTATTGTATCAAGTTTCTTTTTTTGATCATAGCTTACAGGTAGTCTGATTATTCTTATGTTTTCTCTTCTTGATTTGTTCTCCAGATCAGTTGTTTTTCTTATGAGATGTTTCATATTCTCCTCTATTTTTTCATTTTTTATATTTTATTACTTCTTGGTCTCATAATTTTCACTGGATTCTCATTGCCCAATTCTAATTTTCAAGGAGTCACTTTCTTCCTTAAGTTTTGAATCTCCTTTTCCAGTTGGTTGACTTTACCCAAGCTCCAAAGACTTTTTTTTTCCAAGGGAAAAAAGATCAGGAATCCTACCTCCCAAGGCAGCCTTCCTCAAAAAAGTCCCTCAGTGAAAGATTAACTGAAGATCTCTAGGGAGTTTTCCTGGAAGGCTGTTGGTGGAAGTTTGGGTCCTGACTCAATTTAGTATGGCTCAATAAAAACTGTGGTGGGAGAAAGATAAAATGGCCGAGGAATCACAGGCTTGATCTTCCAAGCATATCTATTTATTAGGCAATGCATGCCAATTGCCCAACAAACCAAGAACAGACCTTCTCAGTTTGGACCTGAACCCCAATTACCAGGGAGAGAGATTTTTATACATTAAAAACAATCAAATAAGGTCAATTAACTAAAAGGAAACATTAAATAATCTTATTTCTAATTGGATGAAAGATTAAGGACTTTCCAAGTTGGGAGGGGGAGAGTGAACAGGTGCAATTTCCTGAATTCAAAAAAGGAAGTGTCCCACTCTCCAAAGTATCTGTTAACAATCAACAGAACATGGAAACAGTAACTGACTGATCAGTATGAGGCCAGTTTTTAGATAAGACATATGTGGGACATTTAGGTGGCACAGTAGATAGAACACTGACTCTGTAATCAAGAGGTCCTGAGTTCAAACTGAGCATACTTACTAGCTGTGTGACACTGGGCAAATCACTTAACCCTAACTTCCTCCAACCCTCCCCTCCCCCAACAACACATGGATTGTCAATTGTGAAAAAACTCCTTCCATCAGTTTTTGGATCAAGCATAACCTAGGTCCTTGGTTAAAGGTCTCTAAGCAGCTGGGAGAGATCATCCAGTTTTCCAGCCACGAAGGGCCAGGTTTCAACAACACAATAAGGTTTTTTTCCAGTGAGGTTTTCTCACAGGACAGAAACTTAACTAGACCCATAATTGAATAGAAACTAAGGTAGCTCCAGAACTGAGTCACAAGACAGAATGGAGTCAGTGTGGTTCACTCATTTAACACAATAAACCACTTGTCCTAATCTCCTCTATTCCTTCCTTATAAAGGATAGATAAGTTTTGATAGTGATAGGGAAAATGTAGAGCCTGAAGATGGAGAAGAGGGAGAGTATATACCAATATCAAGAAACACTAAGCACAAAAAGAATGCATGAAAATCCTAGACGTGTTAAAAAAAAGGTGTCCAAAGCTGTGTAGGGCCAGTGAAGAGACTTCTTAGTGACTGGGGTGGCTTCTTAGTGACTGACATACAGTTATATCCTAATTAGTACAAATCATGAATCTTGTGAAGTGGTCTCATTCTCTGGATTCACATTGCATATTTCCACTGGGCTCGATACAGTGACCTGGTTTTATACAATTATAAATTCAAAGAGTGAAAATTTAAATACAAGTGACTACTTCCTTATTCCCTCAGGTCAGGACCTAGCTGAAGGTGCTACTGTTATGATTATGCCATCTACTTTTGATTGCATAATTTTGATAAATTCTGCAAGACAAACTCAAAACATTTTCATGCAGAACCAAGGTATTGATGTCATCAAAACTATGGCCTTTCAAAATTACATATAATCTTGGTAGTTCTTAAAACTTTAATTGTGACTCAGGATTTTTTTTCCCTTTCTTTCCCTGGCTTTCCTTAAAGGCTAAATGGAGAGCGTGAATGAAGTTTCTTTAGACACTAAATATTGCACAGATTTCAACTTCACCTCCTGAGTTTCCTGCTAGTTGATTAAATCTTTTATCTCTTTCATAAGGATTGTTATGATAGCATAAAAATCTTTTTTTTTTTTACTCTTGTTTTTGTTTTTGCTTTTTTGGAGGGCAGTTGGGGTTAAGTGACTTGCCCAAGGTCACACGGCTAGTTTTTTTGTTAAGTGTCTGAGGCCAGATTTGAACTCAGGTACTCCTGACTCCAGGGCCAGTGCTCTATTCACTGCGCCACCTAGCCACCCTGATAGCATAAAAATCTTAAAGAAAAGGTAAGAGTAGTTGAAAAATTAACAACTATGCTTGATCTCTTGCAATAACACATCTGTGATAGCCCTTTTACTCTTGGGATTTTTATTTGTTTGTTGACCTTCCTGTTGACCTTCCATGGTCTTCCTTCCTCACTACCTTTTGTTTTCAGATCTGTATTCACATTGTAAAAGATAAAAATAACTACCTTGCTTTATTACCTACAGAAAATTTCAATGGGGAGGGGGGGAACAAATAATGTTTTCTTGGAGTAGATTGTAATGAAAACAAGAAATACTATAAGAAAAATCAAGTTAGATTTTGTCCAGTATTCAACTGCATACCTCGCTTTAAACTCAAATGACTTGGACTCAAGGTGCAGAATGGGACATGATTTCAGAATATAGGGATTTGTTCTGCATATTTGTTACATGAGATTTGGGTGTCTCCTCCTTGTCCTAGTGGACGAGGTAGAATTGCCTCTACTCCCACCATAAAAAGGGGGGGGGGAAGAAGAGAAATAGAAAAAGAAAAAAGGGTCATTACATTTTTTTAATGCATAGAATTTAACAGAAGAAAACAAAGGCAAACAGGACAGCTTGGCACAGTTACAATTGAACTATTTACTTAAAAGGGAAAAAAAAAGCTGTACATAATAGAAATTTGCACTTCTATGTAAAAATCCTCTTTTCCTATTCTACTTTACATATGACAATGAACTTTTATATCAATGTTGATTAAGTTCTGAATTTTCTGAATTTTCCTCCAACCTTAAATCATTATATGAGAAATTAACCAGAATTTCCTGATAAGGATATAGGATGAATTCAAAACAAGTGGAACCTCACAACAGCTCATCTCATATATGACTTTTGCCCCCAAAGTAGCCAGGTTTGGGTCAGATGAGGAAAAAGCTGGGAAATAGAATCTCAGTTAACACAGATATTTAAATCACACAAAAGGAAGCCCCACAAGCAAGCCCCACAGGAAGGTGAGAAAATATTTTTGCTGTGAACAAGAACTGGTTCCAACCTACTTGTATTTCTTCTCACCTTTTTCTAATAGCCATGCCAAGAAGTAGGATTAAATAGGACACTGAATTCTTGCTAGAAATCTCACTCCTAATACTTCAAATATCTATGATTTCATAGTGACTACCTCCTCTGATGCAGACTGAGAACTTCAGTCATTTAATGTTATATAGCTGCTGTGGCCAAAAAAATTCAGCAGTCCCTATCAATGGGCTTCTCCAAACTAGGCTTAGCTATATAACATCTATACAGCACTTACTATGTGCTAACATTATGCTAAAGACTTAATGTTGATGATCTCATTGGATCCCTCACAACAACCCTGTAAGATAGGTGCAGTTAATGATCTCCATTTTACAGAAGAGGAAACTGGGATTCAGGGATTTCCCCAGGGTCACATACTAGTGTCTGATGGGAATTTGAACTCAGGTCTTCCTCACTCCAGTCCTTCTGTGCCATGTAACTGTCTAACAACAGATAAATATTAACACTAGGCTCATACTTAAAGCTTTTGAAACCTTCTAGAGTTTCCATTTAATGGAATCCAGGATTATTTCCACACCTAGATAAGGCAATCAAGTAGGACTTTGATAGAAATCTGGCTCATTATAAATCTACTGAATAGAATCTGTCTATATATAGATTCTATAGAGAATGACTACTAGCCCATTTGATGTTTTTCTTGGCAAAGATACTGGAGTGGTTTGCCAGTTCCTTCTCCAGCTCATTTTACAGATGAGGAAATGGAAGCAAACGAGGTTATGTGATGTGCCCAGAATCATGTGGCTGGTAAGTGTCTGAGGTCAGATTTGAACTTATGAAGGCTGACTCCTAGCCCAGCATTTTATCCACTACACCACCTGGCTGCTCTGATGTAGCACGATGTATTCTAATCACCATAGGTCAGCCAAAGTCAGGAAGATTGACAACTACAGGCTGTGTGATGCTGGGTTAACCAACTGAATCTTTAAGACTAAAAATTTCAGAAGAGTTGCCAATCTGCTTTGATAGGAAGTTTCCTTTTCCCTGCATAGCAAAACCCACAGGTTTGGAACCCCTTCCCCCAAATCAGTGCCACTAAGATTAAATACAAACTCTGCTTGGCATTTAAAGTCCTTTACAATCTAGTTCCTACCAGGTTTACTATATATTACTAATTTTCACTTACTCTAAAGTAACCTACTTGCTGTTTACCTTACATGACATCACATCTTCCTTCTACAGATGCTGTTTGGGAATGGATTCCTTTATCACCTCTATTTCTTAGACTCCCTAATTTCCTTCAAAATTCAGCTCAAAAATCAGCTTCTTCCTACAAAAGACCCTTTCCTCACCTCCCTCCTGATCTGGTAGTTTTTCCACCCTTCAAATTAGTTTGAATTTATTTATATGTGAATGCTATTTTCCTCACAGAAAGTAAGTTGCTAGAGGTCAAGGACTTTCATTTTTGTCTTTTTGTCTCCAGTGCCTACCATAAAATGGGTTCTTAATGGATACTTACTGATTAATTAACATCTTGCTTTCTTAAGGATATGGATTCAATCCCAAACTTGGGGAAAGTGTGAACAGACTGGGAAATCCAGATTAGTATAGTTAATTAGTATTGTCTTTCTATGAAAATTTAGAGATTAGTTTTATGATTTAGTGGACTGGGCAGAAAAACTTAAATCTATCCACTGGATTAACTAAGAAAAACATATCACAATGGGCAATATGCCTGTTGAATTAATTCAGTCAGTATCTAAATCCCTTAGCCAAAAAAGTTTTCTGTTTCCATAACAAAAGAACAGGTTTCACTAACAAAGCCTAACATTTCTGAGATCTCGAAGGACCACAAGTTTTGAAACAAAGAATAATGCACTTTAATATTCTTCCGAAAGTACTCACTTGGAGAAGACGGGGAAAGAGTTCAAATAGAAGCAGCAGGAGGATTGTAGGAGCTACTTGTAGGTTCCCCCCCCACACACTTTTCTCATTGAGAGCATCAGTTGCTGCCAGTTGGTAGTGTGGTGGCAGGGAGTGGAGAAGGCGAAACTCCTTGGCTTAGAGGCTGGGTTTGATATCAGGGCCACAAACTGATACGGCTTAATTAAATCATATGGCTGGTCCTGAGTGTCCTGCTAAAGGATAATAATAAATAAATAAATGAACAAACAAACAAATAGATAGATGAATAAATAAATGAATGAATGAATAAATAAACAAACAAATAAATAAAGGGACCTTTACAAAGGATTCAGGCTCAGGGTTTGGGTGAGAGTTGAAAAGTTTCAGAATCTTGCAGCATTTGCGTGGGGAGCTCCTCCGAGTTTGGTAAGGAGTATTCCTTGATAATGAGTACAGACTCATGATTTCTGCCCAGGAAACATTCTGACTGAGAGGTTTCTGGCTGGGGGCTTTCTGGCAGAAGACTTTCTGATTGCAGGCTTTCTGGCTGACAACTTTCTAGGGGAGAGCTTTCTGACTGGAGGTCTTCCGACTGGAGGCTTTCTGAAAGGTCTTCTGACGGGGGGTTTTCTGGCCGGAGGTCTTCTGACGGGGGGCTTTCTGGCCGGAGGTCTTCTGACGGGGGGCTTTCTGGCCGGAGGTCTTCTGACGGGGGGTTTTCTGGCCGGAGGTCTTCTGACGGGGGGTTTTCTGGCC
>CM053599.1:140282459-140313976 GCA_028646575.1 Pseudocheirus occidentalis | reverse complement strand
TTTGGAGTTTGTATCCTCAGCTTCTTAGATGGGCCAGTAGTTGGAGTCTTCTTCGACTTTGGGGCACCTCTGGTAATCTGTTTTGGAGTCTCCAGAGCCACGGAGGCCTTTCTCTTTTTACCAGGACTTTTAGCTTGTGGTGTTTCAGGTCTGAGGCTCTCTTCTGTAGACTCCTTTGTTAGGGCTGCTTTCTGAAGCTAACAAAGAGAATGACCATCTAATTAAGCCTAGGCAATAAACTAGTAGCTCCCATTCCTCAGTGAGATAGAATGTGATTTCCAGCACATTAACACATGAAATTCAGATTAACCCAGTATATCACTCCTTGCCCCCCCCCCCACCATATTTCCATAATTAATCACAAAAGATACCTCTTGTCCCCTCCAAGTATGAATTGTCTTTTCATTTACCACAGGTGGCAGATACAGGGTCATATTGGATAAATGGATAGTCAGAAGATTTAGACATAAATTCTGACTCTACTCCTTTAGCAGCCTGATATCTCTTTCCTCAACCTTAAAACTAAAGCTCCCCATACACCAATGGATGCTATGTATATTACATGAATTAAGATTATAAAGCACAGGAAGGCCTTCCAAAGAAAGAACCAATTCATACTGAAGAACAAGGGCCTTAGTCTCTTTCAATGAGCGCACTTGAAACCTAAGGCAGGAGGAAAGTTATATAACGTGGGAGACAGAGCTGTAATAAAGGTAGCTAAGGAACCTATAATATGTAGCATAATTTAATCTATAATGTGGAAATCACCACACAGCCTAAATTCTATGGCTTCAGAAATACTCTAAGAGAGATAGAAGACATCTAAGGGGAATTTCCTTACCCAAAATTCCAACCAATCATTTTTGGAAATGGTATTTTAAATTTTCATAATTTCACTGCTGAACTATAATACAGAAATATGAACTCACAGCCACTGAAAAACTTCTCTACTGAACATTTTTCACTAAAGCTGGACATTGTAAAAGTTAAAAAAAAAACCACTGGACTTTTTTTCCACATATATATTTCATTAGCTAAAACCACAGGTGTCAAAACCTAAAACAAAACAAGGCAATCTTCCCAATGCCTACGCCTCTCTTCTCAGAGTACTTTTTACTTTAAAATCCTGCAGAGAAAGGTTTCTTTTTAAATAAATATCTATGCGTTTTTTAAAGTAACACAATTACCTTGGGGCGCTTTTGAGGAGATGTTGCTTGAATTGGAACTAGCTGTGGAATCTCATCATCAGAGCTGGGCTCTACTTTGCCCTCCTTTTTTGCTTCTAGTTCATGACCATCCAAAGCACACTCACTTTCAGGCTTCCCTGCAGTCTGAGCAGGTTTGGTGGCCACATTTTCGCCTTGCTTTTGCTTCAATCAACCAGTGAAAATAAGCAAAATTTTAGTCTTGAGCATTTCCATTTCAAAATTCATCTTATTCTAAAGTATTACTCTAGAAATCTTTAATACAAAGCCCATCAGTTGCTACTTGTAATAGTATCTTTAGGTGAATCTGTGGTTTATGAATTATTTAGATTCTATTCCCAAATCTTACCCAATAATTTCAAACTCATCCTCTGCCAGAAACAATAAAACAAATTCTTTCCCTGTATTACTTTGTGCA
This sequence comes from Pseudocheirus occidentalis, assembly GCA_028646575.1. Lineage (NCBI taxonomy): Eukaryota > Metazoa > Chordata > Mammalia > Diprotodontia > Pseudocheiridae > Pseudocheirus > Pseudocheirus occidentalis. Next base: position 140,312,353 of record CM053599.1, on the reverse strand, counting down.
AATACTAATGAACTCATGGAATAACAACTAATACAATTCACATATCTATCACTTTCCTCACAACATCCTGGTCAAGGATGCAAATTAACAGACCTATTTTGAAGATGAAAAAGCCAACCCAGGGTGGGTCAGTAACCTGCTCTAGTCACATGCCCAGTGAAAGTCAAGTGTCTGCATGCACAGCCTGTATTGAATTGCTTGCCCTTCCAGTGGGGGTGGGTGACAAGGGAGGAACTAAAAGAATCTAGAATTTAAAGCTCTGTAATACATGCAACTAGGAATTGAGATATACAGGGACTGGGGTAGGGAGACTCTCCCTGCCCTACCAGAAAGTTAGGGGTGTTGGAGAAGGGCACAAAAGAGCACAGATCGGGGGAGGTACTTTTTAGTGGGATCGCTGGTTTGGGGATGGGGGTTGGGGAAAGACAGGAAGAAAATCTGTAACTCAAAAATTTCAAGGAAATGAATGATGTAAACAAGAAAACAAATTTAAAAAATAATTTTAAAAAAAGAAAGAAAGTCAAGTGTCTGAGCTCAGTAAGGTTTCTTCTGGTGCCAAGACAAATGCTAACCCCAGGTTGCTTCCACATGGAGGAAAAAAAAAAGATGAAAGGGCTCTGACAACCCACAAAGTGGAAAGCTATCATCTCTTCAAAACCTAGAGACATTCCCAATCTAATGTGGTCTTTAAGTAGCTATCAACTTCCAAACCCAATTGATCCTGGTTGAAAAACAAATATCTCACACAGATGTTCAAAAATATTTTAACACTTAAATTTAAATCTTAACTACAATATCAGGGATGTACTGGTTGCTTCCTATAGTTAGAAGGAGTTCAACTCTAGCAGTTTTATATCATCTGTATGTAAAGCTAACTCTCAGATCTATTACTTACCTTACTTTCCTGAGAATCCAAATGGGAGACAAATGAAGAAAAGATTGGAAGGGAAAGAGATTTTTCTGTTTTCAGGTGTAGAATTTTCACACTCTCCCACTTCTGCAAATGAAGAAAAATTCAAAATAGTATGCCATCTAAAGAATTGATGTGAAGAACCCAGTAAGAATCAGCAGAACCAAAGCACGGTACCTCGGGCAACTTTTCTGAAAGCACATCTACAGCAGCAACGATATTTTCCACTAGGTGATCTACAGGCATTCCTGTGTGACCCACACGAGCTGTACTGAAATTAAAGAAATATTAATTATGCATTAAAATTAAAACTTCCCTCCCATTTTAATAAAAAGGGAAACTACTAGATAGTAAAGACACAAACTAAATATAATGCAGATTTTGAGAACCTGGATGAAGTGATTTTGATTCTGGGAATCAGCTGAAACTTCTGCTGAGTCTGAGGGCCAGCTGGAGCTGCCAAAAGACTGAGGAAGCTTGACTGTGATGCTGGTACTTTGTATTAACTCATTTGTGGCTTTGTTAAGCCTTGACTTTCTGGGGACAGAGACTGTGAAGGATTTGGGGTGGACTAGATGCTGTGAGCTTCAGCGTGGAAGCAAGACTGCATGGGGAGCTGGACAAGGACCTGGGAGCTATCTGCCTTTGAACCAGGTGAGTCTGTTGATACCAGGCAGGATCTGGGACCATGGAAGGGGATCCAGGGAATCTGAGAGACCACCATAAGTCAAGCTGAAAGAAGACTTTATTTGGATACTGTGTACTGACTGAGAAATTGTAAATTTATTAGGGACCTAGGGGTGGAGGGAGGGCTTGTGTATTTTCTGATGACTGAATAGTGATTGAATGACTGATTGACTAAATGATTGTACTAAGTGAATGATGACTGAATAAGTGACTGGGTTAACTTAGTGTACCCCATGAGTGGAGAACTCTGACTATTGTACTTTGTGTTCCTCGAGGAGGCAAACCAAATGATTGTTCTTTGTTGAAAATTTTGTGACTACTGTGGTGAAATCTATGTGGCCATTTTCTGTGACAAGTTGTTGTGAATGCTATATCTTGATTTTCTGTGATAAGCTATAACATTGTGAATGCTATACTTTGATTTACTGTGAATGTTTTGTTTTGATTTGTTATGGAACAGAGTGTTCACTATACAGTGTAATCAGAGCCTTAAAAGCTGTTCACAGAAGCATTCTTCTGAAAAGCTGCTCATGTTTGGCTTTACAAGAATATGAGATTAAAAATTGTGAACCTGTGTAAAAATGTCTAAAGAGATTGCAGTAAAAGAAAAACACTACATGTAAAACTTTTTAAGATGTAAAAAGTAGTAAATTTTAACAAACGAGCCAATATATTTCATTTTGTTCTGTCAGAGGTCATTCTCATACCACTGTAGCCCAGCCTGCTACATATTCAACTTAATTGTTTAATCATCCAAAGAACAGTTAAAGCCTAATCAGCTACACTAATAGATTAAAACACTGGCAAGGTGAATCTAAATGAACTCTATCTCCAAAGCAGCGTATTCTTAGGCTCCTAGGACCACTGATTTAGACCTAAAGTTACCTAATCCACTGCTCTCATTCTACAGAAGAAGAGCTTAATGGCCAGAACAGTTAAGAGCCCTGACTAAGGTCTTTCAGGCAGCAAGAAGCAAAAGTCAGGGCCCTTTCCACCATACCATGGACATCAAAGTAACCAACAAAACCGCACCATGAAGACATTAACTTGGTAACTTTTTAGTTTCTTGTTTCAATTGGTAGCTTTAAAAACTCAGCCAAAAGTACTGTCTTTGGACTTATTACCTGGACCTCGTTTCTATCTGCACAGGGAGAAAATTACTTATTTGACTTCAAAGGTCAAAGAGAAGTCACCAAGACATTTTAAAAAATACTGTTATTTTTAAAACTCTCTCTACATATTGCTATTTTCTACATATTTTATCTCTTTGACTTCTTCCCCCTCATTCAGAATCGGAAATAGCCTTTTTTGTATCTCCAATTCCTAGCACTTGCTAGAATGCTTCCTGAAATGAATTTTAGGCATAATAGATGACAGTGTTCACAGAAATGATAAGATTTTCCTTAAATAAAATGGAAAGCTGATAACTGGGAAATGATAATTGCATTCATGAATTTAAAGATGAGATTAAAAAGTCATAGAAATATTAAGTATTCTTTTCAAAGTGACACAGATTAACAATGAACACTTAAGTTACACTAAGCAAAAACTCTTAAGCAGTTAAAAATGGAACAAAATCTTTAATAAGTAGATTCTATAGTCAATGTGGAGAAATAATTCAATCTACAAAATATCCTAAAAAATTCACAAGATTATTTCAAGATAAATAAACAAACACACTTTTACTTACTTGCAACAACCATGATTAGTGACAGTTAATGAAGTTCCCTGGACAATTCTATTGATGTGTTCTGACAAATTCTTAGCTGTGAGGTCTACTGATAAAGGTACCCTATAAAGAAAACCAAACCAAACCATCATCATGAAATCATTTGAGGAAGGTCGGCAATAATTCAACAATTCACTAAAGAAAAACAACTTACTTCTTTCTACGATAGAAATGCTTTCCTATGTGTGAGGGTAAAAGTCGTCTAATTCTTTCATCAGCAAGGAAAAGGTCATAACTGCTCAAAAGGCGCCGCTTAGCTTCATAAGGTTTATATTCACGTTTCAATCTTGTGTAAGGGATAATCTAGAAAGTACAAAAAAAGGAATCAAGAAAAATAATTATTTCAACTACATTAGAAATTTTTACAGAGGGATTAACAGATTTCTCTCTCTCTCTGTCTCTCTGTCTCTCTCTCTCACACACACACACACACACACACACACACACACACACACTTCTGAAGTCCTAAGAAGCATTAACTTTCCCTTACCTCAGTAATGTTTGTAATCCCGTTCTTTTTCAAAAGCTGCCTATAGAAATTTTCTGTCTGCTCTGAAGTTAAATTGGATTCATCCTTAGCAAATAAACAAACTTCTTTTGTATCAGGTCTAATACCATGAGGCAAGGGTCTGTAAAAATAAAAGAGCCCTGGTGAAAAACTCAGCATCTCACCAATAGGTAGGTCAGCTGATGAACCTTTGTGTCTCAAAAAATGCAAAAAGAAACTGATTCAAGAAAATTTTTCATTCGTAAGATATTTCACTAAGCAAATACTGTCAATTCATTATTAAAAAAATACATTTCTCATTGACATAAGAAACAAAATTTAAGAAAACGATCACAAATAGATATCAACAAGTTTGGGGGTAGACAGCACACAACCAAACCTGTTTAAAATTTGTGTAATTATAACATATAGCTTAAAGTGGGGCTTCTTAAATATTTTTTGGTCATGGATTATTATGGAAATCGGTTATCAAAGTTTAAAACAATTTCAAAAAATTGGCACACTAGTACACTCTGGTAGAATTATGAATTAATCTAACCATTTAAGAGCAATTTGAAACTATGCTCAAAGGACTATAAAACTATGAATAATCTCTGACCCAACAATACCACTCCTATATCTCAAAGGAATCAAAAAAAGATTCCCTATGTACAAAAATACTTATGGCAACTTAGTTTTTGGTGGCAAAGAATTAGAAATTGTGATGTCCATCAGTTGGAAAATGGCTGAACAAGTTTTGATTGTCTGGGCTCTAAGAGGTTCCCCAGCTAGAGAGGGGTAGAGCCCGGGACTAAGGAAATCAATGATGAGTACGATAATTTCAGAAAAACCTAGAATACTTAAATGAACTGATATAAAGTTAAGTGAGCAGAAGCAGGAAAACATTGACAATGTACACAGTAACAATAATACACAATGATTAACTGTGAATGGCTTAGCTATTTCAAAATATAATGAATACAACACAATTCTGAAGGACTTACGAAAAATACTGAACTCAGAATGCATACTTTTTAAACATTATTTTTCTTGGTTTTTTTTTTAGGGGGTTCTGTATTGTTTTGCAACAAGGCTAATATGGAAATATATTTTGTACGACTGTACATGTATGATTTATATCAAAGTGCCTTCTCAAGGAGGGGAAAGGGAAAGAGAGGGAGGCAATTAGGAACTAAACAATTCTAAAAAAATGTTAAAAAATTATTTTTACAAGTAATTGAGAAAACAATAAAAACATTCTTTAAAAAAGACAACAAAAAAAGAAGACAAAAACAATTTCAATTTCACAGAGTCCAGGTTAACAACTCTTAAGTGACCAGACATATTATTTTCCTCAGAATTAATGATTTGGATATCTGCTTAGAAAGTCTTAGCTGGAAAAAGGCAGTACCTAAGACCTGAGAGACATATAAACCTATGTTTTAAGATTACAAAAAAAAAAAACCTACTCACTCAAAGTTGAGGCTGTGGAAGTATCCTTGAGACTAAAGTCTGTTTTCTTTGAATTACCTTACCAGGCAGAAGCACTGGATGTATAGAGTAAGCCTGTTTGCTGAAAGGAGCCAATAAAGAACCTACAGCGAGCCAAAGTCTTGCTCACTCCCTGATGCCCTTGCTAGTGTTTGCTGGCTGATCTTGCTGAGCTATGCCCCCCAAAAGTGGCCCAATCTAAGCTCGAGGTCAACTGTCCCTGCAAAAAATCCTACTTCCTCAGGGAAAGGCTGTCCATTCTTTTTCCACCCCTCCCTCAACCTCCCTTTTGTGGTTTTCAAGCAAAATATCCCCTGCTTCTCCAGGACTCCTTTGTACTTTTGTACATGGGTGCCTCAGTACTACTGTCTGATTTTCCTCCTAATAAAACTTTTGTGCTTTCAAACCCAACTTGGAATTCTCTGCATTTTGACGGGTGGGCTTCACCTAGCTGACATTTCTGGTGTCAGAAGTGGGATGCATCATGGTGAGAAGTTTCTTCACTATCATTGGGGAAATGATACAGGAGCTTTGGTATTGCCTCTGATCCTCTGATGTCCAGCTTGCCCTCTCCCTCTTGGGGGTCCAGTAAGTACCTCCTTGCTTGAATCCTGACATCCCATCTATCCTAGTTGAGTTCATTTATCATGAGGAAAAGGGATTTGGATACCCCAGGGAAAAGACAAGAGCTACTGGTAAAAGGATATCTCAGCAGGCAGCCCCAACTCCACAACATCCACACCCAGATGAAATTGGGCATGAGCTAATAAAATGTGAATTATCCTCAACTTGTTTCCTTAATATAGCAATTCCACTGGAACAAATTCACATTTTCAAAACAAGCATTACAGCAGAACTGATTATAACAGGGAAGCTCAAAAGAGAGGTGGGCTGAGAGGAAAGAAGATTCTGTTTTGCACATGTTGATTCTGAAATACCTAAAACAATTCAGATGATCAAAAGGGAGCTGGTCACACAGGACTGGCATTTAGGAGACTTTATCTGAGAATCATCTGTATAGAGAGGATACCTGAACCCAAGGGAGCTAATGAGTTCACCAAGTGAGATAGAATAGAGAGAAAAGGGAAAAGGGTCCCTTCCTCTGATACTCCTCACTTCTATCACTTAGATACACATAAAATCTTGGATTTTAAGTAGAAGTAGGAGGAGGCTAGAAGTCTAAGAATATTCACTGCAATGAAGACTGAATGGTTAAAATAAAGCAAACAGGACTGTGAAGTTCTGGCTCAGTCAAGTAAAAGAAGAGTCATCTTAAATCAGTCACTTCACATCTTCGTCATAAAGTTTCCACATTGGGACAGGAATGAAGCAAGGAACAAATAAGATAATGTAAATATAGCCCTCTGTTAACTATAAAGCACTACATATGTATAAGTTATTATTATTACTTTAAAAGAACTTACATTCTGATTTCTTTTCCATTTGCAGGGATTTTCCATAATGTCACCATTAAAAACACATTCTCATTCTCATTCAAAAGCAATGTATTAGCATTTTCTTTGTTCTTTCTATATCCCAACAAAGTTTCTATAGCCTTTTTAATCTGCAAAACAAAGAAAAAAAAAGCTTAAATTTGGTTCACTTATATAATTCAGCATCAGATTAATTTTTCTTCCAATATATGCCTTTATTGCTGTGCAGGTCCTACATTTTAACTTTGTTGTATAATCTGAGAATTGACAAAAACCTTTAAGCCATTTTATTCAGTTCAATTAATATTAAGCACCATTCTACACCCCAAAAGCATCTAAGCATTTAGCATTAAGTATTCCTTAATTACCACAGACTATATACTACTCATCCATACTCTTTCATACTGAGCAATTTTTGTCCATGTCCTTCCATAAATTCTGTATAGAAGAAATATTATGGACTACATCTGTTCACAGATACACAGATCTGGCTAATTGCATGTAAAAGCAATCCACCAATAAATGATTGTTTAAATAATGAAAACTTCCACACTCAACAAACCTTTAAAAGTAGCTTACAACTGTAATTCTCCCCTTACCACCCCCAACACCACAGCAATAAGGTAGTAATTAAATGGTAACACCAAAAGTGTAACCCAACATTTATCAAGTCTTTGACAAGCTCAATACCAGGCACACAGGTACAAGAACGAAAAATTATATGATACCGACAAATATGCAAAAAAAAAAAAAAAAAAAAGCAAATATGAAGTAAAATTTGGGAAAAGGCAAAGATTTCTTTAAAAACCGATCTCAGAAGAGAAAATATGCGAGAAGGGGTTATGGAAGAGCCAGTTCTTAGCTGATAATAAGAATGGCATGGCAAGGATAAAAATCGAGCGCACTTCAGGCATTCAGAGAAGTCTTTGTCACTACAGAATTGTAGATCCTAAAGTTTGAAGGACTTGGATCAGTTCTCAGACAGAAATGTCTATCAAGCAGCTGGGAGGTCCAAGAGTAGAGCTCAAGGAGAGAGAATGAATACATATACATTTGAAAATCATCCACTGTTTGTTATTCAGCTGTCATTCTCTTCAAGACCCCATTTGGGGTTTTCTTGGCAAAGACATTGGAGGGGTTTACCGTTTCCTTCTCCAGTTTATTTTACTGATGAGGTAACTGAGGTAGTAAGCTTAAGCCCAGGGTCACACAGGTATTGAGTGTCTGAGGCAGGATTTGTACTCAGGTCTTCTTGATTCCAAGACAAGTGTTCTTATCCGTGGAGCCACCTAATTGCCTCCTGGACAGTCTATGTTGGGGGCGTCATTTAATGGGGGAAGAGGAGAGGGACGAATAACACATAAAAGGAAAAAATAAAGTGTCAAATGTGCATTCAGGCCAGTCTAGTCAGCCCGGGGCCCCAAATTCTAGCCTAACCCGGCTACCTCTGCCGGATGAGAGACAGCTTTATTTAGGCCACGGACAACACGCGTGGGCAGCGACCAAGTCATAGGCCGGTGCCGCCGCAGCGGCGACAGTGAAAAAGACGAACGACAACCTCCCAAGAGGGACGCCCGCCCGCCCCGGACTCAGGGCCTTTCTCTTCCGCACCTTTGCCAGCTACGGGACAGGCGGACGCCGTGTCTAGGAAACGAGCTTCTTACAGGGGGAACCCGAGAGAGAAGCAGCGGGGGCTCCCATCCTCCCTGATTCCGGGCCCCGGCCGGCCCCGCTTCCCAACCTCAGTCTCCAGCTTGACCCGGAGTCTGTGGTCAGTCCCGGAATCCAGGCCCACCCTGTGGTCGCCCAACCGCAGGCCCAGAAACACAGGTCCTGCGTCGCCCGCCCAGTCCTACCTGCTCGTGGGACACGAGCTGAGGCTCTTTCTCCTCAGTCAGAACACCCATTTTCCCCGGCCTCACGTGTTGAAGGTACAGCGAACAGAATTGCAAGGGGGAAGTGGAAATGCCCCTACGCGCAGGCGCAAGGTGATTTCCGGTTTCTCCAAAGAGCGCCGGAAACGAGGTAATACGCCGCGCAACGCGACGTTCCCTGAGCGTGAGTCCAGATGTTACTTCCCGTTGCCTGCGCTTGCGCAATAGTTCACTTAGTTTTCTTGTTATGAATCAGGTACTCGCTAAAGTTGGTATTCGCTCCCTCGCCAGCCCCGCCAATGGTCTTGGGTCTTTAGCCTTTTAGTTGGTGAGCTCTGCTAACGCAGCGTTTATCCTTTAGTCCAAGAGAAGTCCTGAAGCCTCACCCCGAGGGCGGAGAGGGGGCCCTTGTGGTGTGAGCCTGTCAACAGATGAACTTCCAGTCATCCCATCTCTTAGGGTTTTTCTTTCTCCCTGGGCCCATTGGGAAAGAACGGTAACGCGTTAGAGATTTAAAGCTGGCCTTTAGGTTATCGAGTCTAACTCCCTTCATTTAAAGACGAAACTGTGGTCCAGACAGATTAAATGACTCGTTTACGGTCACATCGTCTTCCGAGAGAGGGTTCGAACCTGTGTCTTCCTGCTTCTAAGTCCTAGGCACTATCCGCTACATTATACTGACCTAGTTAGGGATTGGAGGGAGAGGACGAAGGCTTGGAATCAAGAAGACCCGAGTACAAATCCTGCCTCAGACACTCAGCTGTGTGACCCTGGGCAAGTCACTTAAGCTGGCTACCTCAGTTACCTCATCAGATCTTCCACTTAGTATCTGTGGAACCTGAGGTAAGGCGCTTGAAGGAATAGTTTTTAAGGTCCCTGCCAACTATATGTCTTTAAGTCTCGGGTTTGCTATGACTGTCATCTTGGGATACTAACAAGGTTTAATACTGATTTTTTTCTTCTCCCGTTGATGATGGAACTGTGGCTCTGTTGTAATGGCAATTTCCTCTTAAATTGGGAGTGGGAGGAGTGGAGAGCCATACTGGCTAAGTGCAGCATGAACTGAAGTGGTTTTTAGGTTTCTTTGAAACCTAACAGGAGCAGTTTCTGTGATCTGTGGACCAAAGCAGACCCTTCTCTATTCTTTTTGTTAATGGCATTACTATCATCCCCAGAATCTCAGGCTCCTAATCTTGGAGACTTTCATGATTCCTCTCTCACTCTATACATCCAAACAATTACCAACCTCTTTGTTCTCTCTCAATGTCTTACAATGTCCCATCATTTCAGTCCCCTTGAAATCATTCAGGTACACACACAACCTCAAAACTTTTCACCTGGACCACTGAAATAGGTTTGCTGCCCCTGAAGCAACTTGAATGTGCCCTTGACACTTCTGCCACAGATAAGAATAAGGACTGCACCTATGATTTCATTGGTGTAATTAATTCTTTTTGAGGAAGCCCCCTACATTTAGCTTAGCACCCTCATAGTTTATAGCCTTAGAGAGTTACCTAGAGCACTGAGAGGCTAAGTGACTTGCCCAGAGTCCCATAGCCAGTATAGCTCTGAAGTGGCACTAATCTGTCATTGACTCCTCATTGCCTCCAAAATAAAATATGAGCTGCCTGATGTTTTAAGGCTTTTTACAATCAAAATCCACTTTCTATCTGTCTAACCTTAATTCTCACTATACTCAATTCAACCCAGCAGGCATTTATTAAGCACCTAGTATTGAAAGCACTGAGCTAGGGATAAAGGATAACAAAAGCTAAGTGAAACCTGACCTAAAGGAATTTATAATCCACAGTCAACTTCACATATTCTTTAATCCAGTCAAACTGAAGGACTCGTTCTTAATCCCTGTCCTGCCATCTGTATCTTTATGCCTTTGCTTATGCTCTTCTTATGCATGAATATATTCCTTTTTGCCTCCTATTTGGGGAAGGCCCAACTAAGATTTGACCTCCATGAAGAAATAAAATCATTCCACCTGACTGAAGAAATACAAGTATGAAAATATTACTATCCTTAGTATCCTTGTTGTTACATGAACATGACACTCCATATATCAGCTCTGGTCATTTTCCCTGGCTCTCGTGTATGCCATGTTCTTTGTCATCTCTACCTCTTAGCTTCTCTTGCTTCCTTTAATTCCCAGCCAAAATCTCGTATTCTAAAGCAGTGGTGTTAAAGTCAAATAGAAACAAATATGGCCAAGAAGCCATACATGAAGACCCTTACAGGTGCATATTGACTTAGAAAACCACATAAGAACATTTTTTACATTTTATTGTACTTTTATTTTGTTAAACCCTCTCCCAATTAAATTTTAGAATGATTCAGGCCACACTTGTGATGCAGGGTGTGTGTTGAGCACCTCCATTCTGTAAGAAGCTTTTCCCAACCTCTCTTTATTCTAGTGCTTTTCCTTTTTTACTTATTTCATATTTACCTCAAATAGAGCTCATGTGTAAATGTTGTCTTCCCTATTAGATTGTGAGTTTCAGGGCAAAGACTGTCTTTGGCCTTTTGCATCCCCAGCACTTAGCAGAGGGGCTGGCACATAGTGGGTTCTCAGTAAATGTTTATTGACTAACTGGCAGAAGGATGAGGACTGAAAAAAAAAACATTAGCAACTTTGGTGAGGGCAGTTTCAGTTTAATGATGAAACCAGATTGCAGAGAGTTGAAAAGCAAATGAGAGGACAATAAATGTTGTCAGCCTTTCTAGGAGTTTGGCTGTGAAAGGGAGGAGAGACAGCACAATGGCTTGAGAGAATGGTAAGGTCTAGTAAAGTGGGGTTTTTTTTAAGAATATAAAGACTTGAGAGTGCTGACAGGAAGGAAAGAACCAATAGATAAGAGTTTGAAGTTTAGAAAGAGAACAAGTGACTCTAGGGCCAATCTGCTAAAGAAGATAAGGTGAGTAGGATCAAAGGTACACAGAAGAGCTGATCTTGGTGAGGAGAAGGGGACGTATTTATTATAGACTGGAGTAAAGTAGGAGAAAATGGAGGATGGTGTCAGGGAGTTTTGAAACAGAGAAGAGAAAATAGAGCTCCTACAAAATGGTTTTTTTTTTCCACTAAAGTTGAAGTCCTCAACTGAGAGAGAGCAAAGAAGTTTGATGTGAGAGACTTGACAGATCAAAAACTGTAAGGATCCACACGTGGAAATATGTTTATAGCATCATTTTTTGTGGTAGCAAAGAACTGGGGGTGTAGGGGGGGAGTGGATTCCTCTAAGAGAAAAATTGAATAAATTGTGATATGTGAATACAATGGAATATTATTAGCCCTTAAGAAGTTATGAATATGAAAGATTCAGAGAAACTTGGGAAGATGTAAATGAACTCACATAAAGAGAAGTGAGCAAAACAACCATGAAAGATTTAAGGACTCTCATCAATGCAGTAATCAGTCATGACCTTAAAAATCTGATCATGAATGGCCTATGCCTCCCATTTTATGGCAAAGAAGTGATGCTAGCAATATACCATTGTTGTTGAGTTGTTTTTCAGTTGTGTTCAATTCTTCAAGACCCCATTTGGGATTTTCTTGCAAAGATAATGGAGTGGTTTGCCATTTCCTTCTCTAGCTCATTTTACAGATGAGAAACTGAGGCAAACAGGGTGAAGTGACTTGCCCAGGGTCATACAGTTAGTAAGTGTCTGAGGCTAAATTTGAACTCAGGAAGAGGAGTCTTCCTGACTCTAGGCCCAGCATTGTATTTTGCACTACCTAGCTACCCAGAGATATTTAATAGATATACATTTTTAGATATAGCCAATGCATTACTTGACAATAATTACAATAAAAGACAGTTTCTACTTTGAAGTGGTAGGTGTTGGATGGTGACAGAGATTTTAAAAAGAACAAAAGCTTCAGCAAAACATTTAAAATACACAGAATAAAACAAAAGGTTCACAGAAATGGAAATTTTGTTCATGTCTTTTTTAAAAATCTACATAACAAGTTCATCACTTCATATTCAGATTTTTGTACTTCTTTGTTGAAATCTTTACCTTCAAAGATTGACAGCAGCCAACAACTTCAGTCATTCTAACCATACCTATCATTTTTTTTTTCTAATGTAGACCATGGGCACTGGAATTAAACCTACCTTACCCAGGGTCTAGTCTCTGAACTCTGATCACAATATAACTGCAAGGACTTCTTTGTCTGACTGCCATTGCACTACTCTCACTGTGCTTGCCCTTCTCTGAAACCAAAACTGCCATACTGAGCCTTTCCTTCAAAAGTTCTCATGTCCCTTCCACCCCAGGCAGAAGGAACTTCCATTGTCCCTTTTGGCTGTGATTCTCAGAAGTCCATGCAGCCATGGCCTGGAAGCCTTTTTCTGTGTGCTGGGAGGTCTACTGGCCTCAGAGCCTGGTGTCATTCCTCCTCATTGTTTGGAATTTTGCAGTCTCTTGCCAAAGCAGTTGTAGTAGACTTGACATCTAGAATTACATATCATAAGATTAAAATAAATATCAGCACTTCTTAAACAAGGATGTTTAGCCCAGTGTCCCAGGAACCTTAGGGCTGCAATCATACTAAATACATATCAACAATACACACAACTGACATAGTATACTGAACAGAATAACTCCTTAAAAAACACAATTGGCCAACTGGAAAAAGATATACACAAATTCACTAACGAGAAAACCTTATTAAAAAGCAGAATTGGCTGAATGGAAAAAGAGGTACAAAAGCTCACTGAAGGAAATAATTCCTTAAAAATTAGAATTGGGCAGGTGGAACCTAACGACTCCATGAGATATCAAACAACAACAACAACAATAAAACAGAGTCAAAAAAATGAAAAAAAAAAGAAAAGAAAATGTAGACTATCTCATTGGAAAAACAACTGACCTGGAAAATAGATCCAGGAGAGATAATTTTAAAATTATTCAATTATCTTAAAGTCATGATAAAAAAAATAGCCCAGATATCATCTTTCAAGAAATTATCGAGGAAAACTGCCCTGACATTCTAGTACCAGAGTATAAAATAGAAACTGAAAGAATCTACCAATCACCTCCTGAAAAAGATCCCAAAATAAAAACTCCCAGGAATATTATAGCCAAATTATAGAGTTCCCAGGTCAAGAAAAAAATATTGCAAGTAGCCAGAAATAAATAATTCATATATCATGGATCCACAATCAGGATCACAGATTTAGTGGATTTCACATTAAAGCAGTAGAGAACTTAGAATATGATATCCCAGAAAGCAAAGGAACTAAGATTATAACAAAAAATAACCTACCCAGCAAAATTGAGCATAATCCATCAGTGGAAAAAATTTATTCAATGAAATAAAGGACTTTCAAGTATTCCTGATGAAAAGACTGGAGCTGAATATAAAATTTGACTTTCAAATACAATAATCAAGAGAAGCATAAAATGGTAAACAGGGAAGAGAAATCATAAGGGATTCAATAAGGATTCAATAAATTGTTTACATTTAAATGAGACATGTAACTCCTAAAAACTATCATTATTAAGGCAGTTAGGAGTATGCATAGATAGAGGACACAAATGTGAGTTGAATATGATGCAATGATATCTAGAAAAAAGTTAAGGAGTAAGAAAGAGGAATGCACTAGGAGAAGGGGTAAAGGAGAAGTAGGTTGGGGTAAATTATCTCATATAAAAGAGGCACAAAAAAAAGCTTTTACAGTGAAACAGAAGGTGGGGGAGGCATGGAAGGAGTTCTTGCACCTTACTATCATCAGACCTGGCTCAAAGAAGAAATAACATACACAATTGGTATAGAAATCTGGATAGAAGGGAGGTTGGGGCTAACAGAAGGGAAGGCAGATTGGGGAGGCAATAAGTCAGAAGTAAAACACTTTTAAGGATGGATAGGGTAAAAGGGTAGGACAAATGAGGAAAATAGGATGGAGGTAAATACACAGTAATCATAATTGAAAAAAAATTCTACATCAAGTTTCTCTTATTAAAGCCTCATTTCTCAACTATATAGGGAACTGGGTCAAATTTATATAAATAAGAGCCATTCCTCAGTTGATATATGGTCCAAGGATATGAACAGACAGTTTTCAGATAAAGTAATCAAAGTTATCTATGGTCATATGAAAAAATGCTCCAAATAACTTTGAGAAATACAAATTAAAACAACTCTGAGATAGTACCCCACACCTCTCAGACAGACTAATATGACAAAGAAGGAAAATGATAGATATTGGAAATGATGTGGGAAACTAAGGAAAATGATAGATATTGGAAATGATGTGGGAAACTTGAGATTCTGATGTATTGTCAGTGGAGTTGTCAACTGCTTCTACCATTGTAGAGAACAACTTAGAACAATGCCCAAAGAACTATAAAACCATACATGTCCTTTGACCCAGCAATACCACTGCTAGGTCTGTATCCCAAAGATATATGTGTGTATGTGGGGGGGGGCGGGGAGGACCTACATGTACACAAATATTTGTAGAAACTCTTTTACTCGTAGCTGAGAACTGGAAATTGAGGGGATGCCCATCAATAGGAGAATGGCTGAACCAGTTCTGATATATGACTGTGATGGAATACTATTCTACTATAAGAAATGATGAGCAGGATGCTCTCAGAAAAGCCTGGAAAGACTTACAGGAATGGATGCAAAGTGAATAATAACAGTACACAGTAATAGCAATACCTTGCAATAATCAATTGTGCATGACTTAGCTATTCTCAGCAATACAATGATCCAAAACAGTTTTGATGGACTTATGATGAAAAATGCTATCCAGTTCCAAAGAACTCTTTGAGTCCGAATGTGGATCAAAGCATATTTTTAAAAATTTTGTTTTTCTTGGGGTAGATTTTTTCTGTATTTTCTTTCACAATGTAATTAATATGGAAGCAGGTTTTGTATGACTGCATATGTACAGCATATATAAAATCGCTTACCTTCTCAATGAGGGGGAAGGAAAGGTAAGGAAGAAAAGAATTTGGAACTCAAAATTGTAAAAACTGTTAATTATTCTTACATGTAATTGTGGAAAAATAAAATATTAAATATATCTTAAAAGTTATTGAATTTGTTGGCATATAATTGGTCAATGTAATTTCTAATTATTTTCTTTATTTTCTTGTGAGATGGGCAGTTTGAGAGGAAACTGGGAATATCTTTACAAATCGATTCAAATGATATAAGCACATTAATGAGAACAATTAATAGCATATTATAAAAAATACTATAAAGACAAATAACTTTGAAAGACTAAAACTCTA
The DNA here is from genome assembly GCA_028646575.1 of Pseudocheirus occidentalis. NCBI lineage: Eukaryota > Metazoa > Chordata > Mammalia > Diprotodontia > Pseudocheiridae > Pseudocheirus > Pseudocheirus occidentalis. The sequence goes on along the minus strand of CM053599.1, from coordinate 140,296,485 downwards.
ATCAATGCAATGACAAATCATTATTCCAGAGGACCAAGGATGAAACACAATGCCCACCTCCTGGCAGAGATGTGATGAACTTTTTTTTCAGACATTTTTATATATGGGTAATGTGGAGATTTGTTTTACTTGATTGTGCATATTATGAGGATTTTCTCTTTTTTATTCTGCAGTTGTGTACGCCATAAAAAGGAGATAAAATTTATGTTTTTAATTGGAAAAATTACATATTAATGTGAATTCTCCTTTTCCATTTTTATATTGGCAATTTGATTTTGCTTTTAAAAAAATCATACTACTAATAGTTTATTTCATTGTCCTTCCCTCCCCCTTTTATTATTTTTTTGTTTTTACTTTTATTTATTTTAGCCAGTCAGCTAGCATTTATTAATTGCCTGTTATGTACCAAGACCAGAGCTAAACAAAATTCAAATACAAGACTTAAGAGAAGCATAAAAAAAGTAAACAGGAAAGAGAAAACATAAGAGATTCAATCAGGGTAAACTGTTTATATTCCCATGTAGAAAAATAGTTGTAACTCTTAAGAACTTTATCACTATTAGGGCAGTTAGAAGGAGTCTAAATAGAAAGAGCATGTGAGTGTGAATTGACTATGATGGGATGATATCCTCAAACACCCCCCAGCCCCCAAAAATTAAGAGGTGAGAAAAATTATTGCACTGGAAGAAAAGAGAAAGGAGCAATAGAATGAGGTAGGTTATCCAATATAATAGAACCCCAAAAGAGCAGAAGTAGAGGGGAAAATGAGGGAGTGGTGGGCAACACCTGAACCTTAATCTCACTGGATTTGGTTCAAACAGGGAACAGCATACATACTCAGTTGGGTATAGAAATCTATCTTATCCAAGAGGGAACAAAAAGGAATGAGGATAAGAGATTGGGGAGGGTGACTGATAGAAGGGAGGATGAACTGGGAGAGGCAGTGAGTGGTTGGAAATAAAACACTTGTGAGGAGGAACAGGGTGAAAGGTAGAGAGAGAAGGACGAACAAGGGGAAAATAAGATAGAGGGAAATACATAGTTATCATAATTGTAAATGTGAATGAGATAAACTCATAAGGTGGAAACAGATAAAATGGTATAAAAACTAGAATCCTACAATATGCTATTTACAAGAAACAAATTTGAAGCACAGAGACACACAAAGTAAAGGTAAGGGGCTAAAGTAGAATCTATTATGGTTCCAGTGAAGTTAAAGAAAGAAAAAAGTACTAGCAGTCATGATCTCAGACTAAGCCAAAGCAAAAATAGATCTAACTAAATGATAAGGAAGGAACCTATATCTTGCTACAAAAGAACCGTAGACAATGAAATAATATCAATACTGAACGTATATTCACCAGATGGTATAGCATCTAAATTTTTAAAGGAGAAGTTAAATGAGTTATAGGAGGAAATGGACAGTAGAACTAAGTGGAGGAATCTCAACTTTTCCTTCTCAGAACTAGATAAGTCTAACCAAAAAATAAAGAAAAAAGTTAAGAAGGTAAACAGAATTTTAGAAAAGTTAGATATAATAGACCTCTGGAGAAAACTGAATGAGAATAGAAAGGAATATACATTTTCTCAGTGGTACATGGCACCTGCACAAAAACTGACCATGTAGTAAGGCATAAAAACCTTACAACCAAATTCAGAAAATCAGAAATATTAAATGCATCCTTTTCAGACATAATGCAATAAAAATTACATCCAATAAAGGCCAGTGGAAAAATAGATTAAAAATTAACTGGAAATTAAATAATCTTATTTTAAGGAATAAGTGGATTAAAGAATATATCATAGACATAATGACAAAGTACCAAAATTTATGGGATTCTGCCAAAACAGTACTTAGGGGAAAATTTATATCTCTAAACATCATTAAAACAGAGAAAGAACAGATCAATGAACTGTTCATGCAACTGAAAAAAAAAACTAAAAAAAGAACAAATTTTAAATCCCCCAATTAAATACCAAAATGGAAATCCTGAAAATCAAAGGAGAGAAATTAAAAGTAAGAAAATCATTGAACTAATAAAGCTAGGTGTGAGTTTTACAGAAAAAAATTAAAATAAAAAACCCATTGGGTAATTTGATTAAAAAAGGAAAGATGAAAACCAAATTACTAGTATCAAAAGTGAAAAGGAAAAATTCACCACCAGTAAAAAGAAAATTAAAGCAATTAGGAGCTATTTTGCCCAATTACACATAAATCTGACAATCTAAGCAAAATGGATGTACATTTACAAAAATATAAATTGTCCAAATTAACAGAAGAGGAAATCAAATACTTAAATAATCCCATTTTATAAAAATACAAGCCATCAATGAGCTTCCTAAAATAAAATTCTCAGGGCCAGATAGATTCACAAGCTATGGTGCAGAGAGCAAAACTAGAGAAAGAAAACTACAGACCAATTTCCATAATGAATATTGATGCAAAAATTATAAATAAAATGATAGCAAGCAGATTACCCCCAATATATCATAATGATCATACACTATGACCTGGTGGGATTTATATCAGAAATGCAGGACTAGTTCAATATTTGAAAAACTATCAGTATAATTGACCATATCAGTAATAAAACCAGCAGAAATCATTTGATTATCTGAACAGATGCAGAAAAAGCTTTTGACACAATACAACACCCATCCTTATTTTTAAAAAAACCACTTAGAAAACATAGGGAGAAATGGAGCTTTCCTTAAAATAAGTAATATCTACCTAAAACCATCAGCAAACATTATACATAATGGGAATAAGCTAGAAGCCTTGTGAAGCCAGATGCCTATTATTACCGTTATTCAATATTGTACTATAAATGCTAGCTATAGTATGTAATAAGAAGAAAAAGAAATAGAAGAAATTGGAATAGGCGATGTGGAAACAAAGTGATCATTCTGCAGAAGGTATGATGGTATACTTAGATAATCAACTAAAAAACTAGTTGAAACGATTAATAATTTTAGTAAAGTTACAGGATATAAAATAAACCCACATAAGTTATTAGCATTTCTTTCTATTACCAACAAAGTCCAGCAGCAACAGAGAGAAAGAGAAATTCCATTTAAAACAACTGTAGACAATATAAAATACTTAGGAGTCTACCTGCCAAGAAAAACATAGGAACTACATGAACACAACTACAAAACACTTCTCATGCAAATAAAATTTGATCTGAACAGTTTTAAAATATCAACTGCTCATGGGCAGGCCAAGCCAATATAATAAAAGTGACAATTCTACTTAAATTAATCTACTTATTCAGTGCCATATAATCAAAGTACCAAAATATTATTTTATAGAGCTAGAAAAAATAAAATAAAATTCATCTGGAAGAACAACAGGTCAAGAATATAAAAGGAATCAATGAAAAAAATGTAAAGGAAGATAGCCTAGCCTTAGCAAATCATCAAAATAATCTGGTCCTGGCTAAGAAATAGAAAAGTACAACAGTGGAACAGAGTAGGTATGCAATATGCTGTAGAAAATGACCACAGTAATTTAGTGTTTGATAAACCCAAAGATCCAAGCTTTTGGAACAAAAACTCATTATCTGACAAAAATTGCTTGGAATACTGGAAAATAGTATGGCAAAAAACTAGGTATAAAGTGGGCCAGAGGTCCCCAAAGTGGGTGATTACCCCCCAGGAGTTGCTGGAACAATGCGAGGGCAGTAGTAGCCTCAGGTGCAATTAGGGGGCATTGAATAAAAATAAGGGGGTGGTAGAAGCATAAGGAAAGAAGAGAAGAAAATTTTGAAAAACCATTGGTACATGTTTCATCTGTTGTGCAACAGAGTTAAAGTCATGGTGATTACGTTATTTTCCAAATAAACACACAAAATGCAAGTAATAATAATAGGTCTTAACAAGCAAGTGCTGGTAGGCAAGGGTGTTGTGTCTTCTGCATGTAATGACTTGTTTACAGTCCAATACTATGGAGTTACATGATACAATATTGCATCATCAACATTTCAATACAGGAAAAAACCCACAAATTTACAATAAATTATTAAATTTAAGATGCGTCATTTACGAATATTTTATATTTTTTGAAATGACAATTTTTTTTTAAATTGCTAAAGGGTTTTTAAAAGTAATATTTCTAGCAGGGTACTGAGTAAATTTTTTTAAAGGTGGTGGTGGGCCAAATAAATTTGGAAACCAAATAAGTTTGGGATAAACCAACATCTCACACCATAAACCAAGATAAGGTAAAAATGGGTTCATGATATAGACATAAAGAGTGGTACCATAAACAAATTAGAGGAACATGGAATGGCTTATGTCAGATCTATGGATAAAAAAAGAATTTAGGGCCAAACAAGAGATAAAAGAGTATTACAAATGGTAAAATGGATCATTTTAATTGTATTGAATTTAAAAGATTTTGCACAAACAAGATCAATGCAACCAAAATTAGACGGAAAGCAGAAAACTGAGGGGGGTAGGGGAAATGTTTACATCAAGTATCTCTGATAAAGGCCTCACTTCTCAAATATATAGAGAACTGAGTCAAATCTATGAGAATACAAGTCACTCAATTGACAAATGGTCAAAGTATGTAACCAGGCAGTTGTCAGACAACAAAATCAAAGCTTTATTCATAGGAAAAATGTTCTAAATCACTATTAAGTAGAGAAGTGCAAATTAAAACAACCTTATGCCTATTTTATTGGCTAATGTGACAGAAAAAGAAAATGAGAAATGTTGAAGGAGATCTGGGAAAAATTGGGACACTAATGCATTGTTGATGAGGTTGTGAACTGATCCAGCCATTCTGGAGCCTTTTTTTTTTTTTCCCCCTTCTGGGACTTTACTTGTAGTTCTGGATTTACCTGTTAGGCACCTCTTAGCTAATAGTATTTCTTCACTGTCTGGTGTTTTCTACTGTTTACTCATATTTTCACCCCCAAATCCTGGTTTGGAATTTTGTGCTTGGGGAAATCCTGTCTCCCTTCTTGGATGGGCTTCATTTGGTCTTTGTATTCTGTATGTTACTGCTACACCAAGAAACAAATTGAGTAGCTAGCATTAGGTCCCACTATCTGGCTTAATTCTGGCTTTGCTTCAGGACCTGATGGCCCACAGCAGGTTCTGGCCTTTGCCAAACCTTGCCTTTTCCTTGCATGATCCCAAGTTGAAAATTGACTTCTGTCCTGTACCATGATCTTGACAGGTCTGAGATGCTAGAGATCATACAGATCTCAGGTCTTCTGCATAACCCTCCTTGTGCAGCCCTGATGCACTGGGGCTGGCCTGGTCTCCTACTATGGATCCCTGTGATACAAATAATGCTGTACAGACTCAGGCCCTGTTTCATGCACAGTAACCTACTGTGCTGGTTGATTACATACTCCCTTTTGCTCTGACAGGCTAGAACTGGTATCTGGTTTCAGGTCTCCAATTATTAGAACTTGTAATCACTTCTAACACCCCTCATCAGTTCATTTATGGATGCTTTTACTGGTTTCTTTGGCCCAGCTCCTCGCTTTGCCACTTCTAGCAGATGGCTTATCTGCTACTGTGCTGGTTTCCTTGGTCTTCTTTAACATTTAACATTGGTCTTTCTGAGGTCATTTTCATATATTTGCTCAATTTGTCTGGGAGAGCTGGGCTTCTCTATGACCTTTTCTGTTTCCATTAATTGGAAACTGACTCCTTAGAAGAAACACTTTTCTAAAGTATAGCTTATTGTCCCTTTATTTTTGCTGGCATGTTAAGAATTAATAGTTTTCTTTTGGAAGCATAGCTAATTTTATAACTTCATAGTTTACATGCTAAAGTTTAGCAGTTTTTTTCTTTCTTGGTAATTTTTGTAAAATCCACAGCCTCTTTCAAGGTTGTTTTCTCAGGATGATTATTAGTACCTGAATGAGGAAGAGTTAATTGTGACATCCCTCAAATCACTTGTCTGTATGTCAGTTTTAGGTTAATTATAAGAACTTGCCCATCACAGGTTTTCCTTCAGATAAGGGCTACTTGCTGCCTCAAATGTGTGCCAAGGCCAAGGTGCTTGAAAGACCAATGAGGTCAGGAAGGACTTCTCATGAACCTGGTCAAATGCACCCTGGCTAGTCAATGCTCCCACATCTCCAAGGACAATTGTGAAGTGAGAATACTGATAGCTTTTTCTTTATATGAGAGCAATTTCTCTTCAAATGACTTATATTGTAATCCTCATATGGATGCTGGGGCTTGTATCAGAGCCAGGAGCTAGGAACATGCTCCTTATCTGGAAGCACTCAAAAGGCCTTGGCTGCTTTTTCACTCCCTGAACCCAATATCCAAGTAGCTCTCTAAGTTACAGCTGGTTGTAATATAACCTTCAATAAACCCTCTCAAAATATACATGAGATGTACATTAGGTTTTGCTTTAAACTTTTAACGGCTCAGAGGCAATGTTTACTAAATAGCTATCCAAATATAGAGCATTTACTGTTAAATTTGTTGCATTTGAGGAAGTGAGCTAGAGACTGATAGCTCCTCTAATCTTTGGAAATTGTTCCACAAATCTAGGATGGCTGCCCTCAAAAGGTAACTTTTCACTGAGGTTTTAGGGAAGGTGGGTTTAGAGCCAGATTGTAGAGGGTCCTGAAAGCTGAAGAGTTCATATGCACATTTATATCAGAGACTTTGTTTTTCTTGCTTTTTCAGGGAGGGAAAGGGGGAGGGAGGAGGAAGAGAAAATGCATCTTCATGAAAATAAGATAAATTAATATAAAATATAAAGTTGAAGAGACCTAGGACTTAGTAACCAGATGTGGTGATCAAGGAATAAAGAAGAATCAAAGATGATTTTGAAGTTTTAAGCCTGAAGGTGACAGCACATGAATGGAACATTGACAGAAGAATTCAGATATGTTTGGGTTTAGGGTGGGGAAATGATCATGGCAGTTTTAGATACATTTGAGTTTGAAGCAATGGTAGGACATACTGTCAGCAACCTGGCAAGGGAAGCTGCAGTGGCTAAGCTGTTTAGGACCCTTTGTCTGAAGTGGCAAGATGGGGGAAACACAATGAGGCAAGAAGGTGTGTTGTTGTTGTTGATCCAATGACCTCTGGAGGGGGATGTCTTGACTTGCAAATGAATTAGATTTAAGTGAGGCAGGACTGTGCAAAATCATCAGCCTCACTCTGTCCTCCACAGTCATCAGTCCAGTGGCAAGACAAAGGTCTGGATGACTGGTAATGGCCACAGATGTGGTGGCAGACTTTTGGCCTTTTTAAGTGAAGGTCTTTCCCAGGTCTTGATTTGTCTGTAGCAACATCCAATCAGTGCTTAAAGGCTAGGTAAGAATTCAGACAAAAGATAGTTGGCCTACTCAAAAGAAAGCTTACTAAGATAGGAATGAGGGGAGTGGCCCTTAAGGGTATAAAAGTACTCTTCAACTAGAGGCAAAAGAGAGTAAAACAGATGAGATAAACATAGGATTTAGAGGTAGAAGGGACCTGAAAGATAACCAAGGGGTGGAGAACCTGCAGACTCTAGGCCACATGGGACCCTCTAGGTCCTCAAGCAGCTTTTTAACTGAATCCAAACTTCACAGAAGAAATCCCCATAATAAAAAGATTTGCTCTGTAAAACTTTGACTTAGTCAAAAGGATGAATCCAAGGACCTAGAGGGTCACATGTGGCCTGGAGGCCATAGGTTCCCCACCTCTGATAGTCCAAGCCTATCACTCACACAACACAGACCCACCCTACCTTCCCATCCCATATGATGGAAAAGACCATGAGGCCTAGAGGAGTTACTTGGCTAAGATTAGACAGGTGGTAAGTAGCTGAGCCAGTATTTGAACCCAAGCCCTTGGACATGAAATCCATTGTTCTTGTCACCAAACACAGCTGCCTCTGTGCATGACATCAGTTTTTTTTTCTTCTGAGTAAGAAGCGGGTAACCCCTTTACATATGCCACCAAAAGTTTCAGGACTGATGTATTCTGCCCTGGCTAGGTGTCACAGGGGATAGAACAATGGACCTGGAGTCAGGAAGACCTAAGTTCAAATCCAAACTCAGAAACTTACTTGCTTTTGTGGCTCTGGACAAATGATTTAACCTCTGTCTTGACTCAACTTCCTTATCTGTAAAATGAGTAAAATAATGGTACTAACTTGCAGGGCTGCTGTAAGGACAAAATATTTGAAAAACAGTGTGCCTGACACATAGTAGACACTTTGATAAACTTTCTTCTCCTACCTGCATGGGGATGATAACTCACAATTATTTAGGGTTTTCAGATTTGCAATGCACTTGGACAGTGACAGAAATTCTAGTATTTGGGGGTTAATAGATTAATGAAGTTCTGGAGAAGATAGGAAATGTATGTGGAAACACATTTCCCATAGTCTTTGGATTTCCATTTTCCTTGATGAGACTTCTAATGTTGAATTTTTGTGAGCATGGGCAGAAAAGGGATACCAATATATACTGTATTTGGGATTTTCCTTTGAAGTAGCGGGCACACAGGCATGCAGGCTATGGGGAAGTGAGAACTAGATAAATCCTGGAGAACTGTTGAGCTCACATGGACACTTGGAGAAATAGTAGATGGGAATACGAATGGAAGTGATTAGATCAAATTTAGCATCAGCTGGGCTATGAACCACAGCCATAGTGAGATACATCCAATTTCAGCATGCCCCATTTTTCCTCAGAGCAGTTGCCAAGAAAAGTTCAGTGGGTTCAAAAATCATGCCGATTTCCTTACTTGATCCCTTCTGCTGAGAGTAAAGGGATTTGATCTTACACATTATCAATTCTATTGTGGTTCATAATTTGAATTTTTAAGTTTGTTTGCTATTACGATGTGAATTATCTTAACATTTCAATAAACAACAAAGCAACGTTGCCATTATGAGGCACGTGTGTGTGTGTGTGTATGTGTCTGTCATATTTCAGGTTGCTACCCTAGATCTACTTGAGATGAAAACTTGGGGCCCGCTGGAGAAAAGCATGTTGAAGTGACTGGAAATCACAGGGAACAGGTTGTTTAACTGTAGACAGAGCACCATCTGGTGACCAAAGGACATACTGAATCCCAAGGGATAGGGACCTTGTACTCCCATTACCCATTATCCATACACACCATCTAGCAAGTATATATTCTATTATTTTATCCTCACCACTCTCAAGTGGGTGCTATCATCCCCATTTTTCAGATAAGGAAACAAAGGCACAGATTTACTTTGAATAAAGGCAGACCTAAATATCCTGGTGAATAGAAGCTGCCAATACCAGCCCACCTGATAGAATATAAATTCTGAGGGCAGATTATTTCATTTTGTCTTTGTATTCCCAGGGTTTTGCACATGCCTGGCACATTAAAAGCACATGATCAATGTCTATGGCTTAATTGATTAGGGGATATGTATAGTGAGGGTAGAATAAGGGATGTTAGTGAAAAGGATGTTATTGAGTGGCTGCTTTCAATTAGTTTTAACTTTTTTTGGAGAGGGAAGGCAAAGCAATTGGGGTTAAGTGACTTGTCCAAGGTCACACAACTAGTTAAGTACCAAATATCTGAGGCCGGATTTGAAATCAGGTCCTCCAGACTTCAGGGTGGGTGCTCTATTCACTGTGCCATATAACTGCCTGGAGTCTGCAGCATTTTATAAAAGGGATATTTAAGGTGATGCCAGAGGGAAGACTGATTGAAGAATGATTAATCCTTTTATTTCTGGGGAATTCAGTTTTGTGGCTGACCATATTGGGATGAAAGTCTAGGTTCAGGACCACTCTTTTCTTCCACTTTGGATTTTAACACCCTACAATTTATGAATAGTTCTGAGAGCAGGGGCACTATTTGTTTTTACTGGGTAAAACAGGCACTTTGGACCCAGCCAATTTCTATTTTGTCAGTTTTTCTAACGCATTTTTTTGCTACTGGATCTGCTAACTAGCAAACATTTATGCTTTGTCAGACTGAGGTATCATGAAGCTGGGAAAGGATGCTGTAGTGTTTCCAAGGGAAATTGTCTTAAAGGTAGGTAACTAGGCACAAGGATTAGAGAGATCAAGAGTACTGTGGACTGGAGGTATGGATTTTTAAATTAATCAACCTAGAGGTAATTGAGTTGAGAAAGCAGAAATTCCCTGATGGACAGTGTAGAAGGTGAAGTTGACTTAAGGACTGAACTTTGGCTAATAATCCCATTTCAGGGACAAGTGGAAAAACTAAAAAAGGGGACAAATTAAAATTAGGAATTTAATACCGGCATAGTGTTGAGACCAAAGCAAATTTCAAGAAGGAAGTTTTCAAGTGTCACATGTTGCAGAGCAAAGAAATTAAGATTAACAAAAAATTCACCGGATTTTGCACCATTAATGTGCAGGGAGAATTTTAAGTATATAGTGAAATGAATTAACAGGAAGTGAGGAAATACAGGAAATGAACGTAGCCCAACGAATTGGAGTTTGGTAGTAAAAATGAAGATAAATAAAGCAGTACCTTATGTTTAAGAGAGAAAGGAAGAAAATAGTTAATAGAGCATATGAAGTTGTTAGCAAGCATAGAGGTACTTTATAAATGCTTGCTAGAGCGAACTGAAATAACAAGATGAGAACATGGGAAGGAAATGATTTAAGAGCATAAGTGGGGGTAGTTGTTGACCCTGGAAAACAGGAAACACTTCTTCCTTTAACACCAGAGAGAACAAATGGATATAGAAAACTTTTGACTTTCAGCTGCAACTCTGCTACAGAGGAACAAGTGAGAAAAAGGACTATCAGTTAAAAATCCTGTATCATGGATTGTCATAATAAATAGATCAAGAACATGAGGAAGCCGAGGGTTGTAGGGGTAGGAATTGAAATGAGTGACCAGTGACTCACTGTACAAGTATAAAAAGGGCCTTTTATTCATCTTTTATTGGTTACTAGATAATCTGTTCCTTAACAGCTCCATAAAAGAGCAGTTAACAATAGGTGAAACTTGTCACTCAAAAAGTTTGGATTGTTTTTGTTGTTTTAAATTTGTTCCTTTCAGGGCGGCTAGGTGGTGCAGTGAATAGAGCACCGGCCCTGGAGTCAGAAGGACCTGAGTTCAAATCCAGCCTCAGACACTTAACACAAAAAACTAGCCGTGTGACCTTGGGCAAGTCACTTAACCCCAACTGCCCTCTAAAAAGCAAAAAAAAGAAAAATTGTTCATTTCCACCCATAATTCAAAGTTGTTTGCATGTTGCCGCCAATATTAGTGATTAAAATCAAGTATTGTAATGAACAAAAACATTAAATATAACATTTCAAATTCTAAATACAAACTTCCTATCTAGAATAATTCATATATAAACACTAAATTATTCCCCTAGAGTAGCTAAGTGGTGTAATGGATAGAATGCCAGGCCTGGAGTCAGTAAGACCCATCTTCCTGAGTTCAAATCTGGCCTCAGACACTTAAGAGTTGTGTGGCATGACCCCAAACAAGCCACTTAACCCTATCTACCTGTTTCTTCACGTGTAAAAGGAACTGGCTAACCACTCCAGTATCTTTGCCCAAAAACCCCCAAATGGGATCAAGAGGAGTTGGACAATTTAAAAATGACTGACATACAAAATTATTCTCTATGAGAATCTCTCTTCCAAGTTTCTATTCTAAAGCTGTCATGGTATATGGAAAGAATGCTGTTTTGGCATTAAAAGCCAGGTTTGAACCCTGGCTCAGTTTATTTGGGCTGTCCTCTAAAATTAGATTAATATTTAGAATCTACGAAATGCATCCTTAAAATTCTGGTGTGAAGACAGCAATATCAGGTCTATTTCTTCCCCTACCAAGTTTTACTAATAGGAAATTGAGGGTCCAAGATACAAAATGACTTATCCAAGGTGATGCAGTAGTAGAAATGCTGTAATTAGAGCCTACCCTTTCCCAAGGTTAACTAGAGGGAAAACAGCATTGAAAAAATAAGAAATACTGGGGCAGCTAGGTGGTGCAGTGAATAGAGCACTGGCCCTGGAGTCAGGAGGACCTGAGTTCAAATCCGGCCTCAAACACTTAACACTTACTAGCTGTGTGACCTTGGGCAAATCACTTAACCCCAATTGCCCCTCCAAAAAAAAAAAAACCCTAAAAAAACCAAACCCTTCTAAGATTAGTTTGTATGTGATGCTGTTTTTGAAAAAACTGTATTCCCACATCTTCATTACCCATTGTGATACTATTATTCCTCACAACAGTTAGTAGTTGGGGAATTACCACTAAATATACTTGTATGGGATGCACTCTAAAATTTTCTAATTGCTGAATTTAAGGTAATCTTAATGAACTGGACAAAAAAACTAAAAATGTAGGTGAATACTGACGGCAGCTGAAATTTGTAGACTTTTTTCAGGTGTGAAATTAAGAAAACAAACAAAAGAAGGTGATATACAAAGCAGGCCGCTTGGACAAGGTCTTAGAAGAACAAGAAGTTCTTGTGACAAGTCCAAGATTAGTGTGGAGACTTCATTGAACAGAGAGAAAAGAAAATTTCACTTTTATAAGAAGCATTTGGAACAATCTGGACTGCAAATAAAAATACAGGGAGACTAAAAAAGGGATGGTACAATAGTCCAAACAGATTTTATTTAAATTGTCCACATATCACCATATCATCCAATGGTAATGTGCTTAAAATATTGCCATCACTGAAAACAAAGGGATTAATGTATTAAAATAAGCAATATCCTGTTTAGGACCTAAATAGTATACTTTTTAAATGCTTCAAGTATTCCAGATTATGGGGATAATCACTTTCTTCATCCTGAAAAATAGCATCAAAGGTGGATACACTGTCTTGCCCCTGGAAAGACCTATGATCCCTCAAAGAAGGACACCATGTGCTTTACAAAGAAACACAATAATCAGAAGGACAAAGGTCTTATAGTCACAGCAGTCTATCCACCCTGCAATATAATACCTATATGTAGTTTGATGTCAAAAAACAACGTAGATCATTTTAAACGAAGACAAAACCATTCATTAGGCTTGCCTGGGTCCAATTTAACTTAGATCAGAAACTTAATCTTGGATTAGAAAATTATCCAGTTATTTGCCTTTTCTAGTAATTACAACTCAACAAAATTCAACTCTTCCCTTTGGTCACTATATATCTACATTGAAATTCTAAGCATCAAAAAGCCTAAAGCCCAAGTGTGTTTCTTCTGTGCCATAAATACACATTTGGATTCTGCTCATGCAAAATTTGGAGTTAAAACCTTTTACCTAAAGTTCTAGTTGTAGAGATTACAAAAAAGAGCTGATAGCTATGAGAAAGGAAAAATAGCAATCTAAGAAATATCTTGCTGCAATTTATAGGTTTAACCACTGTATATACTTCAGTTCATAGTTTTTCTTTTGCTTTTGCACAGAATAAAGGGAAAGTACTATTTGGTCTCTATTATAAAAATCCTGAAGTTTCATAGATTAGAGCATTACCTGGTGAAAAAGTACATATTGAGGTACATGTGAGGTCTACTGATTAAATCACTGGCATTTTCCAATGGAACAGTATAGAAAAAATTGCACACTGTAATGACTTATTATTAATATTGTTGAGTATTTTCAACTTCCTGGAGTGCTGTTTTATGCTTTGCAAGCTTGTCAGATAAGCCAGTCAAAAGCCTTGCATGTGGTATGCAAGCATAGGCAAAACACGCAAATTTGTTATTTCTTGATACAAGAGAACTTAGAAGAGCCATCCTAATAAAACTAGTTGGTAGGTGCTTCTAAGCCCATAAGAGTACAAAAATAAACAAATTAAAAATGTACAGAAATATGGACATTTGCACTCATGATATGGTACAATGAAAGTGATTATAAACAAAGAGACAAATCTTTCAAAAGGGAAGATGACAATATTTTATTGTTATTACAAAGGCAATTTTTTATTTGTCATATGAATAGCCGCAAGAGCAGACTAAGCGTAATCCTCACACAGGCATCATGTTAGGCACAGTAGGTAGCTATAAATCATATGGAAAAAGAATTTTAACTATGGATCCCCAAATTCCCACTTAAAGAGATTACCCCATGA